>OU824202.1:23052824-24252824 GCA_917499995.1 Ichneumon xanthorius | reverse complement strand
GTCCCTTTTCGCCCATCTTCATCCCTTTGTTCGAGCTACGGCATCCTCGGCACTGCACCACCCATCCGATGGAATTTCCCTGCAAAAGTGGCCCTATGTACGTAGAACACGTTCCACAGACATTGCATAATAAGTGCGCCATATCACTTTCGAGAAATTCTGTTTTCAAATTTGTAAACCCAAGCGAAACATTCTTTTTAACGAGATTCTGATCGAAAAAAATTTCTTTCGGATGCATAAATGTACTAGACGTTTTTTCAAATTTTTTTATATTAAAAAATAGCTGCCTTGCGAACGGGCCTTTTATATTCCGCTGAGAACCAAAAGATCGATACTCTGTTACGAAATTACCATTTTTCTTTTTTTTTTTTTTTGCAAGTTTAAAATTCTTCTCTCGAGGTCATACTGGTACGTTTTTTCAGTTTATGAAGATAACTTGCGTATGGAAAATTTTGTTTTCCCGGTACACACTTGTTATTTTTGGGTCTTTGGGTCTACACAGTGTCCAACCTCCTTAAATGAGTATAATTGGTGATACTTTTTGAGTTTCAACGACGGACGGCAAGGATGCAAAGGCAGATCCGGAGAACGATCTCAATTTCACCGTGGATAAAAACGTGGATAGACGGTCACGTCGGTACTAACGGATGAATATACGTACCGGTATATCCTCTTGTCACCCATAACCGATGATACATCCTCGCATAAATATGATGTACATGATAGATCCGCTTGTATATCGGAACCTTTGCGTCTGTAAGTGCAGCGAACGATATCCAACGTCGATATATATGCTAGGTATGAAGATATATGTACATATATACAGATATATGTATATATATACATACGTAAGCGATGAGCAATGCGATACTGCGGAGCAACAGTCGTTCGACCCTCGGCTACTTTTCAATGCAAACTCTATCGCTGACGATGCACATCCCTCTGCTCGCACAACCATACTGGATAATATTTCATGCGACGCAGGGAAAAGATGATCCGGCCTTGAGAGGCCTCGGTGCAACGTTCTGCACTCTATTCCTTATTTCCTTTTTTTAAACTTGCTGTATTACGTTCCTAGTCGGATAAAAATTGGCATATTTTGCCAAATCGTATTCCTTACCGCCGAGATGTTATTTTTTTTACACTGTCCGAATGACTATTTCATGTGTCTTTTTTTTTAAATGTAAATCTTGGTATACAATGATTGTGCGATTATTGACGAAACGATTTATTTTTATGTTACAGGTACGAATCTTCTCGTTTTTGTGGCAACCATAGCATAAAAATCGATAAGTAAAAGCATGTTCATTTTTTAAACATGTATAACAATTTTTTTTTTTATAACTGGAGGAGTTATATTTTCCCGTCGCGACTGTCGAGCACCGTATAAGCTGCGCCGGGTGAGGGAATTGTTTTATTTTCTTTTTCTACAATATGCCAATCGGGGACAGGCCAACTTGCGTCGAAGGGTTTTTTCTTGCCGTAGAAAAATCGACGTCATAGTGTAGAACGGCAAGGGCGACCCTTTCCCGACGATCCTTGCAACGTGAAACGCAATTTCGTCGGTCGGCTGATGGGAAACTTTGGGATCGACTCCGACCCCGGGGAAAAAGCGAAAGCGTCGGAGAAAAAAAACGAAAAAAAGAAACGAGCTAGACAGAAAGGAAGATGGAGGGGGAGGGGGAAGAAACTAGAGGTGCTGCTGCCTATAAAAATCTCAAGTGACGTCAGCTTCTTTTCTTCTTGCCTTTCCCCCCTTGGCCTCCATCGCCTTTCGTGTTATTCAATCGATTCGGCATGGTCGGCCCAAATAAAATTCGTAGCGTATGGTCGCGTCGAACGATCGGTAAACATCTCGATGGAGTCTTCCAGCCACCTAAAAACTAGACTGAGCGACGGAACAAAAGATACAACGGTTGCCGTCTGATGCAAAGACATTTTTATTTTCGGTAAATTTTTAGTGGTCGATACATTTAGTTTTTTTTTTTATTTTACGACCGATAAATTACAGTGATAGATCAATCTCATCGATCGCTCATTTAACTACAGATCAATTTTAGTGGTCGCTAATTTATAGCCATATATAAAATTTTAATGATCGCTAATTTATAGCGAAGGATCGATCTTACCGATCGTTAAATAAGATCTATAGATCCATTCGAGTGGTGGCTCGAATTTCACGGTAGTCCGTCGCGGAGTTGAATTGCAGTACTACATCTCGGGAATAAAAATTGAATCCTCCACGCGACCCCTGTTTCCCTCACCACTCCGGTTCTTCGGTAAATATCGCATTTTCATCTTTCTCCCACAATTTTTCTTCCCCCGTCCGTTCGGCACGCGCCCTATTCTTCGTCCGTAATTTTCTGCTCGTCCCTTTTTCACCGTGAAAAACCGAGAGAGAACGAAGAGGAATACGACGATTGCCATTCCAAGTAACGCGAGGTACTGCGCGTATAACTGAGTTCGATTCCACAACCGTAGTTTCCTCCTACCTACTCGTCCTCCGTGTCTTGTTCGCCTCTCCACCACCACAGCCGCGGCGTTATACTTTCTGAATAATAATCAGTCGCGCATTTGGAGTCGAACCGTGCCATCACCTCCCTCCCCCTCGTCCTCCTCTTCCTCCTTGTCCTCTTCCTTCGGCTTTCTCCACTGTCTTTAGCAAAAGGGGAGGTTGAATCGAGTTGCACGATTCCCTTGCCGCTATACCGGCACCGCTTCTGGTTCTGGTTCTCCCGTGCCCCGGTGGTGTTCGTTCTGGTTCTCCGATCCAGCGAAAGGGAGCGAGCCAGAAGGGCGGTCGTCGAGAGAGCCCGGGAATCGAGTGGCATTATCATCGCTAATGAATATTCAGAGTTCTCCGCACGGTTCGGCCATTGGCGGGCGCGCAGGTCCGTGTCGTGACTCTGTTTTGCGGAGCGGCTCGAAATGTAGCCCAGAATTTTCTTCATCCAAAACAAACCACACCGCCCCTTCCCTCCCCCGCCAGGGCCCTTTCATCTTTTGGATTTTAATTTTCGATCAATTTTGTAATTAAAAATTGAGACATTATTGGGGAAATTTTGGGGTCGAATGTGCGCGCCGAAGCGGACGCGATGAAAATCCATAACTTTGCACATTTTTCGGCGTTAATTTTACATACCGGGAGACACCGCTCGGGCGAGAGCGTTGATTTATCGTAGATTACATTTTATGGTAAACCGGTGAATATTTTGCGCGGGGCGCGTGTTAAATAATCTTTCGGCTACTTTTTGTTGTTTTCAGAGATTAAAAAGTATCGACGATGGATTAAAATTAATATGTATCGGGAGCGACAGCCTATTTTGTTAAATAAATTTAAAGAATAAAGAAAAATCGATAACGATTATTTTATATACATTTAGAGAACAGCGTATTATAATACATAAATTTAAAAAATCGATAACGATTATTTTAGTACACTGTAGGTAGATTCGTATCGATATTCAAAGTGTATTTCCGATCAGTTTCTCTGAACTTTAATTATTAATTCCCTGGTAATGAGAAAAATTTACTTTCCTCACTATCGATACTTTGATATACATTTTTTAAACTCTAATTTCACTGTTTATTGTTCTATACGTAGCTAACTAGTTCATCGGTTAATTATACTGCAGGCACTGTAACTCGAGAGCTGTGACGACTTTAGAGTTTTGTGCTCGGGAAGGCTTGCCGTTCTAAATTCCGAAACTTCGGGACAGAGGTGTAGTGCGGAGTTCGGTGGAGTCCTAACAGCCACCGTAGGACAGGGCCATCGAGTATGACGATGTGGCCTGCGCTTCGTTGCCGCTACCAGAAGCACCGCGATGCATGGAGCGAGTACCAACGAGCGCCAAGGGAAACTTTATTGTCGGCTCTCAAGTCGTTACTCCTGATTTGCATTTGTTATTATAATTGGGAATAATCGATGCCAACGCCGTACAACAACTAACGTCCGCCAGTTTCCGCCGCCTTCCGCCTCCTGTGTCGGCATTTCGTTTTACCTGCTCTATGCTCTATGCGGTATACCTTCGGTCCGCAAACAGGGCGAAAGCGTTCGCCATAATACGCCGACTCGGAAATGGATCTGGACGATTTAGTAGTCGCGAAATACGTGCTTAACTACAATAACGATAATCACCGCCGCACACACAATACATTGCCGTGTGAATCCAGAGGTGATTTATAATATTTCAGCGCGATTGATGATTGTACATTTTTTAAACCGTCGAGGGGCAGATGGAAATATCTGCCGCCTCGTCATCGTATCGCATCTCTCAAAAGGCTCCATGAAAATTTGTCAAATTCACACGAACACCTCGCAGAGTCGATACGCACTGTTGGATAATTTTTACAATTTTTACTCGATAAAAACTATTGTATATGTACACGCATAATGTTTCACTACGTTTAATACGATTTTTAATAAAACTGTCCGACAGTCCGCCTGTTAAACATTTTCGCCAAATTCTCGAAACTATTTACAATCGTATTTCTGTCATAATTCGTCGTAATTTGATCGTTTTCCAATTTTTTTTTTTCACCATACGTGTGTAGCTCACGCGTGAACCCGCGACCACGTGCGACCGTTTCCGCGGTCGTACGTGCTTCCGCCAGTAGACTCTTTCTTCCAGAGACTGGTTCGAGTTACCGGCGGCAACAGCTATTGCTGCTGCAGTCGCTTCTGGTATTTCGCGGAACACGCGACAACGAGGAACAGGATGACGACGACGATGCCGACGACGACGACGACGTTGAGCTGGCTGTTGGCTGCGGCTTCGAGCTCGGGCTGGTTGCTGCTCCAGTTAACACGGTCGAGCACTTATCGGAAATTATCAGCGAGACGTAACTCCCATTACGAGGCGAACTGGGGCTCGTTAAGGTTCCTACCTGCTTCGTGGCTTCGGGAACGTCGTGCCCGCTCTCGGTGGCTGGCACTCGCGTTAGCCACGGATTTGTAGCTCCGCTTATACACACGAGTGCTGTGCACATAGCGCGACATGCATGTATGCATATACACAAGTCGACATCTCTACACCCACGAAGGAACAACCGTCGACCTCGAAGTAATTCCGATGGACGCGGGCAAACGTTACCTAGCTCGCATCGTTCTACGGTCCACGGGGATTCGTATCACTATACCATGCGCACCTTCGCGGAGTGCAGGGTATTTCATTAATTGAACTTGTCGTTGCATTCAAGACGACAACGGGGACGGGAACGTGCTATTAACCGTTGCATCCATCAAATATCCGCTGCTAGAGGACTGAACCGAATTCGCAAAGTCGATTCGCGGCAATTCGCGATTCTGGAACGTGACAAATCGTCGATCGTCGGGAGATAGAATTTTTAATGGAACAATGGCATTGATGCTGATTTTTAGGCACTCCTTACGCGTAAAGAAGTGCCTATTAAAATAACTTTGTCTTCGCAACGAATGAACCGATGCAGATTAAATTTGTTGTGTCGTATCCTTGAGTTATTGACCTAACGCCTGGTAAATCTGAAAGTAATCAAACAATTATAATATATGCTATTAGCTTCAATAGCTAAAAACACATTAAAAAACACGCTTTTTCAGTCGCTTGGTCCATCGGACGCACGTATCGTACTGTAACTTCAATACATGTGCATCGATTTCATTGTCCCTGGCGGCGTCCCCTTGTTTAACCCCTTCACTGTCAGAGGAACGTTTTTCTGTATACGTTTTGACCTCTATAGCAGCCCTTGACAGTGAATGGGTTAAAAATATAATTGAACCTGGCTCGAAATAATTTTTTTAAATCTTTTTTACTGTTAAATGAAACAAAAAAATGAAACTTGTTCGCACAAGCCGTTGAAAAATACAAAAACAATTCGCTCGACTTTTTCTGATCACGAGTCTGTAACTTGTTTTACTCTTAGCTTAATATTTTATACTGAAATTGAAAATGAACGAAATATATATATATAATCCGTACGCTACGTCGGTCGTAAACAGGAAAGCCGAAGCCGGTCGCAGGTGGGCGATCGCGGTGTGTGCGGCGAACAGGTGGGTTAATCGGAAAGTCAAATATGAGGGAATCCAGAGTGTGGGAAAGCCGAGGATGACGAGCTTTACGAAATACGCGCGTACAGCGTGAACTACGTGTATAATGTATATATACACATATACGCAAAAGGTACTCCGTGGAGTTCGCCTCGGAGCCCTCGGCATCCCTCCCTTTCACCGAAATTTGTATCGCCGCCTGGCCATGGGCGAAATTCACGCACCCCGAGTCACGGACGTGCGCCGCAACAAAGTTCCCTCAGCAGCTTGTAATGTAACAGTTAAAAGAATATATCGAGTAAAGGGGAGAGTGAGAACAATAAAAAGGAAGCAAAACAGAATGTTTTCCAGGATGCGTCACGGATGGCGAGCGCGGGTTGTCACCCACGGCGAAACCCTACCGTCGGCCTCTTCGCTCCAACGGTTCCATGACACGACTAAAACTTAGACCCTAACTTATTTTTTATTTTTTACAAATTTGACCCATTTTTATAATATAATACTGTAATAATAATACAGGAAATATATTTTTTTTTAATCGACGACCCTTCATCTCGAACGATGGCAGTGAAAATTAAGTTTTTCGGGAACTGGCAACTATTATAATAGCCGGCTAAAATAGTAGGTAGAAAGTCCAGGGAGAGTTCATTATGACGATAATGATGCGTCGTACACAGTTGCAGTTAGTAAAGCTGGACGAGGTGGATAGAGAGTGAGGCTGAGACAGAGAGAGAGTGAGAGTGGAGGGAACCGAGTCGCGCCTGCACTTTGGAGGGCAACGACAGTATAGAGTCTGCAGTCGAGCGTGGAGTGGCACTACTCAAAGAGAACAAATTCACAGTAGAGAAAGGGGAAGTTAGGGTTTACAGGAGCAGCAGAGTAGTGGCGCAAGGGAGAGCGAGAGAGTTAAAGTGGGCGAAGGGGGAGGGGGCGACGCGAGAGGAGAAATTGTTCAGACAGGAAATGGAGAGAAATCCGGAAAGCGGGACTAAATTACTCGAGGAGGAAACGAGAGGTCCGCTCGTTGGTTGGTTTGTAGTTCGTCTTTCGGGGGCGGCGGAAGGGGGGGGGGGCGGACTACGACGATAACAGTATTACACAGGAACGCAGAGTGGAGCGAGACCAAAGCGCAAAACTATGGCCACGGACCACAGTGCTTTCGGTCCCGTCAGACTTTTGGTAATCGCTAGAAATAGTCGAGTACCCGTTAAGTCCCAGTAGCCCTCCGCGGCGGGAGGCCGCGCGCACGTGGGAATTTACCGTGTAACCCACGTTCCGACACTCATATTTTACCGTAACGAGTTTTGGGTGGAGCCTCGACTCGCGCTAGAGACGCCTGAAGCAGACGAGACGGACGGTCGAACAAAGAAGGCTTGGGAAGAGAAGGAAAAAGAAAAGAAAAAATCCTCTTCGTATGAACTATCATATCCTCCCCCTTGCTTTCTCGAGGAATCTTTTTTTTCTCTCCCTGCAGCAACAATCGCTAAAAATACATAGACCGAGAATTCACCCGTTCGGGGACGCGGCGCGGCTAGCGGAAAATAGATCGGGACATTACGCGTGCGCGAATTCGTGAGGGATGAGGTCAGACTCCCTTTTTCTCAGGACCCTTGTTGACACAGGGGATTTTTGAGGAATTCATGATTTATTGAAAGCGGAAGTCGACAGGCTTTCGATCGGCTGAGAAAAGAAATTTTGAAAATGTTCTTCACCCCTTAAAACCATCTACTTCGTAAATACATATTGTTTTTTTGAGGACAAGTTGAAAGAAAAAAATTACAAAAAATAACGCTGTTCGAAGCATCAACCCTTCGCGGAAGTGGTAAAAATTTGGTATCGATTCGTCGATGCGTTTCAAGGATAGCGGACCATTGACGCGAATTGTCAAACGTCTCCTTCCCGAGAGGGTGGTGCGAAGGGCAAACATTATGGAGCGTTTCAGACAGCTCTGGACTTTATATCTTTCTTTGTATCCTTTTATTTTTTACCTCACTTCTATTCGCTGGTAGGCTTTGCTCTCGGAAGCTCGGCGAAGCACGAACAGACAACGACAGCGGAATCGATAGTTCGGCCCCCGCCCCCGACCGACCCCCAACCCTGTCTACGAGAGTTTCTTGCAATCGCTCGTCGAACTCCTCTCTTTCGTTGGGTGCATCTCGCTTTCCACTGCTTCTACCCTCCGTCTCTATCGTTCCTCTCGGTCTCTCCCGGCATTGTCTGGTTCTGGTGATGCTTCCATAGTTTCATCTCCGTTTTTCCTCCCTCACCCCCCCCCCCCCCCCCGCAGCGCCCGCCCCACCGACGAGGGTAGCAGCCGGGCCACCTACCTCTCCACCTCGCCGATATACCTTCGCAGACTCGATCCATAACGGTTCTTGCCGCGGGCCATGATGAGACTGAGTACTTTGCAAGGCCTCGGGTCATCCATCAAACCCCCTGCTAAAGGCCACACCGAAAGAGGCTGCGCGATATCCGACTCTCGACCTTCCGTCTCGTTCGATATAAAAAATTACTCCGACTCCGATATTCGATGCACATCGTCGGTAAGCGTGTACTTCAGATTTTGATCATGTTTAATAATTTATTCTCAGCTCGGTTTTGCTTTTTAAGGTTGATCTAGATTTTACCAATTATTTTTTCACCGTGGCTGGTCTTTTTGTATTCCGATCTCCGGTCTTTAAAGAATTATATGCTGGGGATTTTTTTTAAAAGAGGAATGTTGAATAAATAATGTTTGGGACCTCTGGGGAGTTTGTGCCAACTGCAGCGGCGGGGTCGAACATTTCCGGTAACCTGTAAAACGAGGAGGGACCTTGAAAGGACAAACACCGTCTCGACAACGAAATAATAATATCGATAGGTTACGATGCTTCGTGAAGGAAGGGCGGGGGAAGTAGCGAAGGCAAGCGAAATGGAAACTGTGGTGCAAAGCTGGAGCAGCAGGAAAGGCAGCCAGTGCAAGCGGCAGGTCTCCCAGGACTGTTCCCTGGGTAGGGTTCAATATTTCACGGGGTTTATATTCCCTATGCATACACACACACGTACACGCCGGTTCGGTGCAACTCGCGTTTTGCGTCAGACCAGTCGACAAACTACACGGTAGACGAAAAAAAAGTCTCAGAGCAGTAAAAATACTGAAAAATTGAAACTGGATGCAAATTTAATGTGATTCGAAAGACTTTTCCATTCATTTATGGAATACGCGAATGAGTAAGAGATTGTCGGCCTTGTGATCGAGTTTGTCTGACAATTAAAAACGGATTTCAATTTTCGATAAATAATCGATATATTAAATTTCAATATTATAGTCCCAATTTTTTCGTTCCTTTTTTTATTTCTTACTATCGAATTTTGTTCTATAATTTTTCTATCCGCTGTTTAATAGTCGCTGAAATGTTTTTTTTCGACTCAGGCTTCTTCTTTTCATTTTATCCCTTGAGTAATTTTCCGAGTGCGCGATGGTTTATTTCTATGTCAGTTCGCAGGGAGGCGAGTGACTCGTGGAGAAATTTTCAATGAGTTCGGCACACGTGCGTGTCGAGTGTGAATGATATTTTTTTCGTTTTTCCACTACCCTTCGCTGCCCCCCCTCTCATTTTTTTTTGGCATTGTCTTGCGTGTCATCGCGCCGACTGTATTTTTTCGAATTCAGCTTTCCTCCGTTCGTCGCACTCCCGCTTTTCATCACGATTATTTCCCAGTCTCGTCCATCACCCTCAGCCGTTTCTCCTTCTCGCTTCTTTCTCCCGGCCCCGTAATACCGTATTCCCCGCGTGCGCGGACCCCTCTAATGGAGTTTACGTGTAAGAGTGCAAGAGGCAAGTGAGATCGAAAGCGGCGCGAAACTCCTCTGGTGTAAGGCTTCGAGAACCATCACCTATACGACGAGCCGACCGACACAACGCGCGATGCTTTGAACTGGCGATGCTTCGAAGCAACCCCCCTGGGCGCCGGCGCCGTAGAAGAGAATCGGAAAAGAGAGATATATACGCCGAGACGAGACTGACTAGGTTGTGGAAGCGCGGAGCCTGCCTGCCACGTTTCATAAAGGTATATTCACAATGAGAAGAATCACGATCTTATTTTTTTGTGCCTTTACAATAAAAAGTAAAAAATTGAATGCAAAATAACCAAAATCGAAACGAAACTTCGAATTCATTCGACGGAAGAAATTTATTTTGACCATTTTTCGGGTTTCAAAAAAGAAATATTTGTCTTACAATTTTTACACCAAAAATTAAAAATATTGGGCCGAACCAGTCACTTTATTCAGGAAATAAAATCGTTCTAAGGAACTAAACCGTTTTTTCTGGGTCCTTCGGGTGTTGATAATTATTTCTATTTTTTGCGCTGTGAACGTTCCCTAAGGCGGTCGAGACGCGAAACTCGGAAGCCCAGAGCCGGAGCAACGTCGAGGGTATAAAAGAGAACGAGAGATCGCAAAGAGGCGAGCCCAAGAATACATATATATGTATAAAACGCTGCGAGCGCTAATTTTATTTCGCGCTAAGCGAGAGAGGCGGCCAGCTTTGTGTCGACGCTGGGAGGTGATGGGGTTGATGTTGCCTATATGCGAATTTTTCTTTCACCCTCTTTCGCCGCCTTTCTACCTACGTCCACAATTTTCTTTCCCTCCATTCAAAAACATTTATCAGTATGCGCGTGTTTACCCGCGGAAAGTGCAAAACTCAATCCGTAATCGGTGATGCTAAGTAAAAGAAAAAGTAACGCTGTACAAGGGTGAAAAACCAAGATTGAGGCAAAAAGTTGACAGGTTGACAAGTTGGGACTAAATCTTGTGTAAAGAATACAAAAACAAAACAAAAAGTAATGTGCGAAAAAAAATGTTTCTCGAGAAAATACAAATAGTCAAGGGATGAGAAGGGGAGAGTACAAAAAAAGAAGTAAAACGAGTGTAGCGTGTCGATATTAACACCTTCGAGCTCGCAAAACGAATTACTCGCTCGCTTGTGGGGGTGGGATGACAAGGGAGGGTTTTTCCTCGGGGAAAAATATTTTCGACGGGTCGGTCGGCGTGGAGCAAGAGAGCAAAAGGGACTAAAGAAAGGGGCGGGGGGGGGGAGGTTGGAAAGGGAAACTCCGGGATGGCAGTGACCCGAGACGTGGAGTGGAGAGAAAGAGAGGAGGAGACTCAGGAAGTCGCACTGCCTGAGAGCCACGACGACGAGAGATATATCCAAGAAAAACAAAGGTTCATCGCGATTACGAAACTGTGAAAAGTGTCCGAGGGTAAAAGAGAGGTAAAAGTGCGAATGGAAGTATAAACGTCATCTGGCCTCGTTTCTTTGTACTGCATATACCTTAATACCGTAGGTAACACGAGGTATAAAAAATACATAGGACACGACATTCCGAGCAACTGACACGCGACATTAAGAGGTCTACTGCTACCGGTAAAAACGACAGATAAAAGGCGGGAAAAAGTGGTCGCTGAGTGATGGAAGTACAGCAGAATTTCCCAAAAATCGCAAAGCCAACTTTAACTTCAATGAAAAAAAAAAAATCTTCTGTCGAAATGTATTGTACGCTGAAAATCGAGCAAACTTTCCATTTAGCAAAACCTGGCGCGAGCCACCGTTTTCGAGATACGAGCGCTCGAAGCCCTCGGCCAATCGGAACGCTGGAAATTCGGCTCGAATGCATTCGGCAATAAAATGCTCGTAACTCGAGAACTATGGACTTTAGAAAAATAGTTCAAAGGAAAAGTTTACTCAGTTCCAACTCCTGAACATGATGCTACCATTTTTATCTTTCTTTTTTAATTTTGGAATGTATATGTCGTATGGTAACACAACGGGGCGTAAAAAAATTGTAACAAAAAAGGAACCACAAAGTCTAAAGGCTATGTAGAAATTGGTCCATAGTGAAGTATGCGGAACAGTGTATTGTATTCCATGCCGCAGCACACCGGGACAGTTTCAGGCAAACGTGGATATTACCCACGAGAGTTCGTTTCCTCTTTATTTCTCCGCTTCCCTCGTTCGGAGTGCCGAGTGAACGGGAACGTCGTAGAAGTAGAAGCGGAGAGGCAGAAGCAGCACTCTACTCGTAAAAATACCGACGACCGGGCTCTCTCGCTGCCGTGTTGCAAAAGATCTGCGAGGGGGGAGAGCCAGGGAAAGGGGAAGGAACGAGAGCCGAGAGCGTTTCTGCGGTACGACTACTTGCTCGGCTGTGCCTCACTACTTGCCGGGGCGGAGGTGGGATTCTGGTAGAAAACCGTCGCGCACTCGTACAAGGCTGGCGAAAATAACACTTCAAGAGATCTTACTTACGAGCGATCTGGAGCGAGGAAAATTCGCGCGGCTAACACGCACGTGTGCGAGGCACACTGTAACGTCGCTGCGGGAAACGAGCGACGAGGGGCTGCGGTGCGACGACGGCTACGACCCGAGCCGAATGAGAAAGAGAAAAGAAGAGGAAGAAAAAAATATATCTATACGATGTATAGAGAAAGAAAGAAGCATGGGAAAAGTATACTCGCGGTACTTTCAAGGTAGGGTACAGAGAAAAGTGAACATTGAGAAAAGAATGGAAAAAGGCACATGAAAAAAGAAAAAAAAGCATCGGTGGTGTGTCGCACTGACACAGCAACGGTGGTAGAGTACGGCAGAGAAAAGTCATAAGGGATGTATAGAGAAAGAAAGGGCGAATAAAAATAATGTTATGCCCCAGAGAAACTGATAGTTCTAACTACGCTCAGTTAGGACAGCTGGGCGGACAGTTGAAGCGACGATGTGCAATTTCATACGAAACGGTTGTCAGATCGGACGGTGTGAAACAGAAATGGCCTACTGTAAAAAAAGCATATATATATATATATATATATATACATGCAACGAGGCTGATATACCTGCACAGCGATAGAAAGAGGAAATGAGGTGTATGATGTTCCTCTACATCCATCGGCTTTTGCACGTTTAATTTTCCTGAAAAATTTCGAGTATTTCGCGAACGAGTTTCCGATAAATTCACAGCGATGAATATTATCTGACGCAGTTCACGGATATTCTTGCCCGGATACTTGTGAATGGGTGAAGAGGGTCTATTGGAGGGAAGATAAATTTAGCTGGTGCTTCCAATGAGTTTCCGATAAATTCGTTGTGGCTTTGCATGCACGGCGGCATTTAGAGTCAGTTTTCAATTTTTTTAAATTCATCATCCATTCTGCTGCTGATCTAAATTGTTATTTAAAAAATTGTTGCTTTTAACAGAAAAAGCAAAAATAAAACAAAATAAATTATAAAAGACACTTTTGCAACTTTCTTCATTTCACTCGATTTATACTTCGTGCTCCGACGGATACACGGTTATGCAGATTGCAATTTTTCTTTAAATATAGAGTTACTAAAAAAAAAATTGCTTAGCGTAAAAAAAAGTATAAAAACGCCTTATTGCTTATCGCTCAAGACTTTGTGCAGATGAGATACCGACCCGTCCACTTCGCGACAACAATCGAATGGGCAATCATCTCGGGTCATAAAAGCTCGATCAGTTGTTTTACTATCATCCGCCTCTTCTGTTTAACCGCCAGAAATCTACCCCGGAGGGTGGAGCGGAAGGGGATTTGATCTCATTCATAGTAATAACCCCGCGTCACCCATCGCGAGTCTCACTTTCCCGCCTTATTGATACCTAACAACCGCCGCAACTTCGCCGGAGCTTGTTAGCATAAACCGATCAATTCCTTCCATAATCTCAATGTTTCTTCCCCTCGATCGTGCGAGCTCGGTGAGCCGGGAGAGCCACGGCCGCTACGTGCTACGGTTACACGCGCTTTACCTTCGATTCCACTTTACCAGTAGCGGAATATCGCGACCACGTTTATCTGCACGGTGTGGCTATTAGTATGGCGCTGTACAATACCTCAGGTGTATCGCGTACAGTCAACTCGCATACATACCCGATGTACCTCGGGCGAACTATAACGTAGCGTGTACCTAAGTCACACGACTTCTACGAGAGGAGCGTAGAAACGAGCACAGCAATAATCATTACTCCCCGGTTCTACCCGAGATCTTCTCATTTAAAGCTGTTAGCTACTGTTGCGCAATCTTCCAACTCGAGCCGCTTATCCATCGTGGAATACTGCGTTTCTTTGCCCACTCTTTTTTCTTACCTTCCTGGAAGATAAATGAACTGACGGGGAACAAGTGGTGCTCGGATTCTCTAATACTTTGACCGAAGGAAAAATCTAGAAACTCGATTCTTCTCTTGTTATCTATCGGCATTATTTTTTTGTTGTCGATGCAGATAAACGCCGCTGCCACTCTTGTACCAGCCGCGTGTCCTATCTCTCATTCCCGCTTATTTACACGGAAAAACTTGTCAAGGTGAAAAACATTGAGATATCAAAATCTTGTTTTTTTTATTCGTTTGACTCTCTCATTCATTCCAGTAGCTTCGATCTCTATGACACAACATCGCTGGATTGTGCGGTACAATCTTGAATGACGGAATGGACGATTTTACTCCTGTAAGATTGCAAATTAATTTTTTCATAAGACAAAATAACGCTGTAAGTGACGTATCTGTTGAGTCGCCATAAAGACGACTTCCGGCAAAGGATGCAAGATTTCTGTCGCTAAAAGTCAATATTTTTAGCTTCTTCGTAGTGAAATCGATACGTCGGGATCCGATCAACAATTCTGTCGAGTTTCCATGCCAATTTAGCCAACGGCGTAACACCTACGGGCTCTGGAAGTTAAATGCTCCGAACCCTGCATTCCTGTGCGCGCGGTTTTCCTATAGAGGAATAATTAGATGATAAAAAAAAATAACATTCCTCAGGCCCACCTGCGACACAGAAGAGCAGAGAAATGTTATCGTGAGCTCATGTGCGACGAGACAGAAGAGCTGCACATTTACAGAGAGCATGATTATGCCTCAGGTGGATCGTAACGCGTATCTCCTTGCGTAAACACGCACGGTTGCGTAACACACCAGCCACGGAGCGCTCTCTCGGTTCGTCTGCGCATGCGCTAAGCGTTAAGACGTTTCGCTGTGGTAAAAAAAAAGACACTCCATAGGAGAGAGAGAGATTATATATTGCCGGCCCGAGGTGGAGGAGGAACATATGGACCGAAGACGAAAACGACGACGACGATTACTGTTTGCATTTGCCAGACGGAATGCTATAAACAGGCGAAGGTATGAGGAGGAAAGAAAACGTGATACGAAGGAGGGGGTGGAGTGTGCATAACTGGCTCATGTGCCGTAAAGAATATTGAAGATGTGGGGATACAAAAAAAAGGTGCAAGCACGCGTCAGGTGTAAACTTTAAACTAGGCTACGACCGATAAGAGAACCGGGCTCTTTAAGTGGGCAATACTAACACGGCGGCAATTACGCGTCTCGGCCACTTTATGTACTCTCAGCATCCTATTTTTTTTTCGACAAGCTATGAAAATATCCGGTGAAAGTCATTTTTTTCCACCTGTCGAAAAAATGTTATTCGATAAAAATTGAATCGAATAATAATTTTATTCCATTCAATTTTTATTCAATACTAATTGTACTTAATGCGGTGATTTTTTTTGCGTGCATTGGAGAGTGACTCGATTCCCGCGACAGGTTTGTGAAAACCGTAGGCCGATATACAGAGACGAAATACAAAAAAATTAAGGAATACGTCATAGCAAATCGTGAGGTTTGCAGAGAGCAAAGTGGAGCAGCGGCTCCAGAGGATTCACAGTGTCACGTTTCACGATCGGTGCGTCACGATAAGGAGTCTCGTAATCAAAGACTGAGGTAGATAAGGGTGCGGAGAAATAGCGCAGCCACGGTACAGCAGATGGAGAGAGATACGAAGAAAAAAAAATTAAACAAAGACAGTGAGCAAAGTATTGTTTTTCGTTTCTCTTTATCTTCGTGTGTGCGTGTGTGTGTGTATTTATGGGTAATCCGATCTCCGCTTATTATCGATCCGAGAAAGACAAACGGACATGAGATCGCAAACTTTTTCCCTTCCCATGCCGATTGTCAAAGCACCGCCTACAAAAATAAAAGAAAAGAAAATATTACCACGAAAATAAGGCTAAAAAAAAATGAAAAAAATCTGACCAGGCTGTAACTGCTCTCTGAGGATGCGATATAAATTTGGCAATGTTTCGCCGAGTCGTCAAAAAGATACAGCAATTTAATGGGGCACCATAGATGCAAGGTGACTTAAACTAGTGAAGAGTCGAGGAGTCAAAGAATTTGGAGTTGACATTTTTTAAAACACATTTTTGCCACCAAAAGAACCTCAATTTTGAAAAACGAGTCTGTCTCAAAAAAATAAGAAGTTAATTGAAAATTATATGATTTCTTGTTCCTAAGATTCCACGGGTAGAAAATCCCAGTATCAAAATTAAATCCCATCTATTAATAGAACCCACTGAAGTGCATCCGATGCACGCGAGCGATGTACCTCATTCCAGCTATCCCGAAGTTTCCATCGACTGTTACCATATCCGCTCTACCGTAACACACTTTTGCCACCCCGACTCCGGAGCGATCGGGTCACTGGGTCAAAAGCTTTTCGCTGTTGAAACTGCGATGGCCATCCAGCAACACGATTTTTCGGGTTGCGCTGTCTCCCCGTTCTCCGGCGGTACACATGCATATATCTGCAGTAAAATGTGAATCATAGCCGAGGCATTCGCCGAGAATAAGCGTAGAATCTTTCGGAGCCACGAAGTCGCGAAGGCGACGTTTCCGTTCGCTCTTTCTCCGGCCTCTTGGTCGCTCATTTCTTTTCTTTTTTTGCCCATCGAGCATATTCTTCCTCGCCCCTTTTTCTTGATTTTTCTATATCGTCGCCTCCCTGTATCTCCTAACGGATCTTATATTTACGACGACGTAAAGGATCGCTCGTCTCGGAGGGTCCGATTGCCCGACTCGACGACAACGACGCCCGGCGACGTACACGTACGTATGTTTATTCCCGATAAGAGAGATAGGGCTTAGGCCTCTCCGTGTGCATACGCACCAAGCTCGTAAAAGCGTTGTTCCAAGTACCGGTCCCGATATAGTGTATCCAAACGATCTATGCTCCGGGCGTTCCTCCTCGTACACCCGCGGTTTCGTTTTTCCCGCTCGGTAAAACGCGTGGGCACACGCGACCCGCCAGGTAAACGAGAGTCTCTACTCGGAATCGTTACGCCGCCGCACTCGCGGAGTTATATAGCTTCCGGTTATTTTCAGCGGGCGGCAGGATTCCGAGGAACCCGCGTTTTGACGGAAGTTTGCTGTCATTAAATTATTCTCAAAGTTAAAACGGAGATGAAAAGAAAAGAATCGTACTTGTTGAACGGACGACGGAGGGGTTTAAAAAAATACAACCACTAGTAATTTTTAATCTTGTACAAGTAATGTCGAACGGAGGGCTGATAACCTCGACTCTGAGCCAAACACATTTCACTGGCCTCGTTTCAGTCGGGAGATGAAATTTTTTTTTTTTCTACTCAAGTTTTAACGTAAGTTTCAACTTGTTACATTTGACCCCGGTCTTCTCCCGGCCTATCTATATAGTAACAAGACACGAGCTGCACAACCCGGTAAACGAAGCAAGTCGCCAGCAAGGAATCCCCAAGAAGACAAAAAAAAGCAGAAATGAAATTGCTTTTCCACCACCCCACAAATATATATATATCACTACGCGTTCTATTATTTTTTGTATAGCCACATGAATGCGGTTTTTCCGACTTTTCCTTTTCTGTTCTCCTTCCATCGCGTTTTCCTCTCAGCCCTCGTCTGCCACGTCGAGCCACAGAGGGCTGGTCACAGTGGCACTCGGAACGAGAAAAATCGACCAAGCACGGCCGACTGGGCGAGTAAACACCGCGAATGAGGCCAAAAAGCGGTTCGTTTGCACAGTATCGAAATTGTCGGATAATTAGACTTTCCTGCGGTCGGTCGTAAGACCTCCCGTCCCCTCGACGACTTTGAAAAAATTCCGTTGGATCGATTCGGTTTTATCGTCTCTCCGACTCCGGCGACCGTTCAGAGTCACTTGACTAGTGCGCGTCAACCCCGTTGCGTGGCACCACCGTCGCGCCCTCCTTTCGTCTTCGTCCCTCCCGAGGAAACCTCGCGGCGACAGCTCGGAGACCAGAACCAACCGAGGGAAAGTAAAGAACGCGAAACCCAACAAGTGTATTCCGCAGGCACGAGAGTGGCAAGTGACGATGGTAAGTGCAAAGAATGAAAAGAAGCGACGATAACGCACCCTCGGTTCGCGCCGGGAGTGATTAACGAAGGAGGACAGGGTTTGCCGAGTCTCCGGGGGGGCTTGAAACGGAGAGCCGAAGACGCCAGGGGGACGAGAGTTATTCGTGGCCGAGGAAAAAGGGGTTGCGAGCGCTATCCGTCCGTGTATCCGCCGGGAAAATCAGTCCCTAAACCAGTCTTGGCAGTACGACTGCACAAACAAAGCCCCGACGGTAGTGGGGACGGCGGAGCGGAAGGGAGATTGGATCCGATGATGAGAGCCAGTAAAGCCGGAAGAGAATCCAGGAAATTGTCGGTGTTTTGACGTTCCGACGGGTACACGAGGATAAAGGGGTGAAAGATGGAAAACAAAAACAGACGAAATAAGAGAGGAGGAGAGCGGCGCTAACCCTCTTTTCCATCGGATAGACCCTTTGGGTTAGGGTCTGGAAGCTGGCTGCTTGGACTGACGGAGCTCAGCGCTGGAAAGAGACGGGAAGAAGATGAAATAGAAAGTGGCTGAAAATTGCGGAGGGTCGGGCCTGCGTAACCGAGGACAAAAAACCCGGCTTGAAGATCAAAGGGAACGTGGCTTATGCACGAGGAGGGCGGGAGGAGGGGGGAGTATGCTGAAGAATGAGTTAAAAAACGCGAACGCGATGGAAGAGGGAGATGGGGGAGGGTCGTGAGAGGAACGAAGGAAGTTTCTGTAGTGGCTCATGGGGAGTGAGAGGCCACAGGGTGGCAAAGCTATACAGTCGCACGCGCCCTGGCGAAATTCAAGGGAGGAGGTGGGGGGGGGGGCGCGGGAGGGGAGAAGCGAGTTTTAAATGAAAACATTTGGTTTTCAAAGAATGCTACTGCCGCTGGTGCAGTGGCATGTGATCCCTCCGGGGTCGCGAGATTACTTCCTGCAACGGGACCAGGCCATTATCCACTTCAGTCATCCCTTCCAAAAGAGAGAGCTTTATACACTGGTTTTTATTTTTATTTTTTTATTTTTATTCTTTACTTGCAACGCTTCGAACCTTCGGGCGACCTTGGGGTGGCTATCTAATTACTAAGCCGCTCGGGTTTCCCAGTATCAGGATTGAAAAACGCGTTTTTTTAAATGGCATTGTGGAGAATGGGAGATTAAAGGAAGGCATTATAAATGGAAGTGAAGCTAACATGAATACAAAATCCGTATTTTTTTTTTATCAGTTGACGTGTAATTTAGTTGTGATTTAAAAGAGACGATGTAAAAACATTTTTTCTCCTCTTCCTCGTACATATTTATACAAAATTATATGAAATAACGCAAAGTAAAATGAAATGAAATGACTAAATTGAAATGAAGTGAAAAAACATAAAATGAAATAAAATAAAATAGTTGGGAGTACAATAATTTTCGAATCACGATCCAATTTCAATAAAACTGTCGTTAAATACCAATTTTTTTACTACAGCCAACGGAGAATCCATTCTACAAGCAAACAGAAACGTATAGTATCGATGACACGCGTAAAACAGTTCGCGAAAAAAATTAAAATAACTGTACAATCGATCCCGCTATGAAAATAGGCATGAACTTTAAGAGATGGTAATAAAAAACGGGGCGTTCGGCAAGAGAGGGAAATATTTTCCGGTGTGTAAGCGCGAGAGCGACGTGACGTTACGTCGTGGCAAACTATGGGTATAGCGAAAAGAAACAAAAAAAAAAAAGTCGCGAAAGCAAGAGTGAGAAGGGAAACGAGGCGGAGGACCGAGTGACACCGATTGGCCTTCCAGATATATTTCCTCGGGGACGTCATTTCGGTGGAGAGGAGAAGGAGAGAGACAAGGAGCCTTTTCTTATTCTTCCAACTGGCGGTTCTGCCCTGCTGGTACCCTCGAGTCCCGAAACTTCCTCGAAAGTCATTTATCTCCCTGGGTCTCGCCCGATCCGTTATTCTAGCGCGCGCGCTTCGTAGAAAAAGCGAAAGAACGACAGAAAGGTACACCATAGTAGTGGCAGTGGTAGGATCGTAGATATAGGGAGGTAAGAAAACGAAAGAAAAATATAAGATGGAACGAAGAAGAAAAAAGACAGAAAGCAACGAGAGTCGAAGCTCGTCGGTTCTGGGGTAGCAATCTTCGAAATTGCTGGACGAGCACGGAGGATATAAAATTGATTGGTCCGGAAGATATCGCGTCAGCTGTCTCGCGGTCACGTTTTATCGACTGCCTAGGTATGTACACGAATCCATACATAACTATAGCAGTACAGTAAATACGGTACAATACGAACACCGGAACAAAAAAAAAATGGATATAAAATAACAAGGTAAAATAAATGCCAGGGTTTAATGCCCTATTTGGGAGTAAATTACTTACGACTATTTTGCGGAGATGTAGATACATTTGTCAGTCCAAATTTTTTGTTTGTTTACTTCTCGCATCACAATGAACATTAATCTACATGAAATAATGTTTACTTAAAAAATATATTAAACCTGTAGGTTGTTGTGGCTCGGAATCTCGAAACCGGAGATTTAGATTTCGGCAGGTTGCCCGCAAATACGTCACTTTCGGTTTGAAAATCTTATTTTTCGATCGGAAATGACGTCATACAAAAAATACGCAGGTAAATGTGCAGATGACATTTCGTTCTCGTCAAAACCATCAAATTCCTCAAACTTGGGATTCCGGCGGGTCGAAAGAAAAGATTCACCCGTCAAAATTTCAGTTTCCGTAACAAAAATTTCCGCTCGGGAGAGTTCACCTCTTCCTTAAACGTGCTCCACAGTACACACAATACCGAGAAATCTCTCATCCTCCCCGCTCCAGATCGGGTGGAAGGGTGAGCGAGACAGTTCAAGTTTCGTGGTTTGCCACCCTCAACCCTCGCGTCTCCTTTGCCCCCCCCCCTTCCTCCCTTTTTATATCGGTTCCAGACAATAAAGCCCCGCGGTCTTGTTTTGCCTTCGGCTGACCACGGTGGCGAAACTCTACCGGGTTTTTGTGCCCGCCGCGACCCCTTTTCACTTCTCTCCTTCCATCCATCCCTTTTTTTTTTGCATTCTTCGCCGAACCACCCTCCCCAACCCCTCCGCGTCCCGCCATCTTTCTTCTGCCTCGCGGTTTCCATCTTCACTCTCCGATATACTTTTCATTCACGCTTACTGTTTCTTCATCTTTTTTCTTCCTGTTTATAACTTTCCTCTCACTTATACGCAGAATCCCTGCGCTATATATCCGCTTTTTCACTCCATGGTCTCTTTTTCAACTGTTTTGTACATCCGTTCTCTTTCACTCGATGTTTCGACGACAGACAAGCGGGGTGGGGGAGAGAAGGGGGGGGAGGCATTGTGTGTTCGGCCAGCTTTTGTCTATAACGTCGAGGAACTAGAGTCGGTTCGTGTTTGAAAATTCTGCCTCCCGATTCAGCCCGGTCGACTCTTCCGGCCGCGATTCTCGGTGTCCAACGAGCGATGGATAATAAGGAAGTAAGGAAGCGGGGATTCTGGGTACCCGTCAACCGGGGTCGGACCCAGAAGACGAAACCTCCCAAGACTCGCTCTGCCGCTCCGCTTCTTAACTCTTCCTCTTGTTTTTCGGCGTTTTCTATTTCCTCTTCCGTTTCTCTCCTCCGCTCAGCTGAACACCTCCCCCTCCTTCCTCCCGCCCCCCTTCACCCCATTCTCCTTCTCGATCTCTCGACGTACTTGGCACGTTCGCGAATTTACGATTTCGTTGGAAACACCAACCGCGCCCCCCCCCCCGGCCCCTCGTCGCGCTAGCGCCTCGCGATTTCCCGTTCTATAAACTTTATGATTCTGGCGTACAGCGAGGAAGAGGAAGAGGAAGCCGCAGTGACCTCGATATCAAAGAGCCAGACGGGAATACAAATGCTTGGAAACAAAATTCTTCGCGTGACACAGAGACAGCCGAGAGATTTTTTTTTAATCAATATTCTTGCGTCGCCTTTATTTCACCCGTTCGCGTAAGTGTATCGTGCGACGGTCGTCGAGAGGGGTGGAGGAAGACCTCGAGATCCCAGAAAAATAACTGAGGTGTTTTATTTGCGATCTCGTGAGTTTTACGATTTTCAAGTTTACTCGTTCGATGGACCGCCATCTTTATATAGTCCGCATGTATGCGTTATACAGAGTACTTTGTTATGTGTTTCTTTTTCGATTTTTTTTTTATGACATTCAAGAGGGTCGTACCGGACTACTGTACTCGTGTCTTCTTGTGTGTCGTAAACCGGAAGAGGAGGGTCCCCGGTATATAGTATAGGCAGCCACTGGCTGCTACCGGATTCACAGTTAGTGCCCTCGACACAAAGGTATCTATGCTTCTTCCCTCCCTTTGCCATCCTGTCCGAAGGTCCACCTCCGTCCGCGCACATCCTGGCTCTTTGCGCTATGTGTGTGTGTGTCGCACTTATTCCCTTTTGCCCGGTCTTCCGTACACATTCCCTCCCAGCCATCTTCTCTTGGCTTTTACCTTTCACCCGTGTATCCTTCTCTCTTTCGACTTCCGTCTGACCGCGTGCTCTAATCGGCGCAAAGCCTAAAGCCTACGGAGCCGGAAAACCAAAAGGTTGGACACCAAAAGCGCAAAGACCGAGCGTCGAACGAGAGTGGAGAGAAAATCGTGCGAGTCTGAAATTAGGAAGAAAAAAAAAGAAATTAAATAAATATTAGGGAATAATGATGTCTAATAGCATGGCGGAGAGGAAATGTTGGAGTAAAAAAAAGTTTAAAAAATCCCTACGAAAATTACGCTTTGCCGTAGAAAATACTCCTAAAATTGGGATAAAGGGCACACGGTGAATCGTGACTGGGAAAACCGGTGGACCGCCGCGAGTCCGAAAAACTAAAAATTTGACGACCAAAAGGGACAAAGACCGGACGTCGGGGGAGGATCATGAATGGTGGCAAAATGTAAAGGAAAATTAACGAGCAACGATATCCGATAACGTGGTAGAGAGATAATCCTGCAGTGGAGGAAAAAACCCTTTGAAAATCAAGCTTCGACATTTCAAAAAGGCTCTGAAATTACGGCAAAGGGCGCACCGTAAATTACGACTAACGAAAATCTCCATACAAAGAGAGCAGGGAAATGTAACGGTGCAAAAAATATGGCTGTGAAATTTTTAACCATTCACCTAAAACATGGAACATGTGAATTAAATCGATTGAATCAATAACGCAAACCGTTCCGGCTTTCAAAGTATTTCGCGGAATTGTTTTTCCGAGTTTGCATCAACAAAAATGTTTGGACTTCGCTCGCGAATTGCGATTGGGGTTCGTGGAATCCCGACCTAACAGACCTCGGCCATTTCGGCCGCCTAACTTTCGAATGGTTAACGGTAAAAAAAAGTTTTAAGTCTTCTCCACAGCGAGGTAAAGTTGAGCACCCGGGGATCTCGTTGGTTCGGATTGAAGTAGACCGATTGAACTATCGAATGGGTCAACACACGCCCTCACGCGTAATCCGCTTCGAGAAGTCCAAAGCGATTTATCCCTTTTTCCTACATACCTTCGCGAGTCTCGCCAGTATTTTTTTCCTCTCTTCCTTCCCTCTTCGAGGAGGGCGAAAGCGTCCTTTTCCGTTCCGTATAGTCAGTCGACCGGTGTATCGGTGAGATGCTTTCGGATGTATTTATTGGCTCGTCTCTGGCCCGAAAGCTCCGCGAGTTCCGACGGAGTCGAAGGGGGTTGAAGAGAACGACAGGGCGCATCGGGGCTAAGAATGGAACGGGTTTGACGGGTCGCCGGGAAGGTGTGAGGCAGAAAGTAGGGAACTTGCGTTCTGCCGATGAAACATGGCTTGCCCGATTTGTCTCCGGTGAACTGTCGCAATGACGGATCGACCCCGTTCTATCGTGTCGATCGTTCCGGCGAGGAGAAGAAGGAAGACACAGTACTTGCCCGACTCCTAGATAGCTCGACTGTCTTGTCATTTTTTTTTTAAGGAAACACGACGTCCCGTCTTCGACGAGAGTTTTGATAGGTGCGGGGACGGGTTTGTACACAGTTTGACTTGAAGCAGAGCTTTCGATACGTCACACAGTTTGCAGAAATAAAATAAAAATTAAAGTGTGCTCGTACGATAATTCAATCCATCCGACATACATTTTTGCATTCCCGACATTATTGCTACGCTATCATCCAGGAATAAGGACATCATAGGAAAAAAATGGCGAATATGAACACAGATTCAACACTTTTACCCTGTAAAATTTAATAATAAAATTGGCAAACGAAAAGTTCTGTATTATTCGATGATTCTACTCTCGAATTCAACAGATCGAGTTTAAAAACGAAGAACTTCCCAATCTTGTCTTTTCTAGTTAATCATTGAGAACATCACTCCGTAACATCCTAAAAATAAAAACCTGACACTCCATCCTCTCAAAAGCGCTGTCGAATCGGCTTTAAGACTCAAATTTTACGACCGCAATTACCAAATCCCCGGCCCCTCGTTTATAATCTTGTCCCAAATTTAAGTCGTGTTTGGTCCCTGTTGAACAAACTTCATCCCCCCGCCCCCTCCCAATCCCGCCCATGACGCTAATACCAATCGGTACAATTTTAAGGCGCTCGTAGAATCGGAGATTTCGATTTTTGTGTTCGTGGCTGAGGATTAAATACGTAGAGCTTGAATTATCGTGCGGGTGGCCGTACAGATGCGGGAAATGTGGCACCCCAGACTCTCCCTCTCCGAACCCCCTGCGACGAGGTAAACGAGGAGGCCATATACCCTCTCTCGCCGGACACTGTGTATAGTCCTCCGCTATACATTACTATCCCTCTGTGGGCACGAGGACGTCGGTATCGGGTGTGAGAGCGAACGAGACGGAAAAGGATGGAGGTGGTCGAGAGAAGTAGATAGGGGCGGGAGAGAGGGTGGGTGGGGGGAGGGGGGTTGAGGGGGGCTCCGGTATAGCGTGTAAAATACGAGCGTGGCCGGGCTAAGCCGTCCATAGATCGTGAAAAGCTGAGAAAGCCGCGGACCCGGTAGAGCTCACCTTTCGGTCGGTTCGCCGCAGAGAGGCGGAAGCGAGATGAAAATAGAAAGAAGCTGGGCGAGAGAAGAGAACGAGGAGAAACGAGGGTGGAGGGGTGGAGAGGGTTCCAGCGGCTAGGCAGAGGTACGCCAGCTCTCGTCCGAAGGACTCCGCTCTTTCGACTCGAGGAATTTTCTTACGTGGTCTGCCTACTCTATACCTCTCTACCCACAATAAGTGGAATGCACGCTGCCGTGGGATCGTCTCTGCCCGGCTATTTTCCGACCGTTGTTACGGAGTACACTTCGCAGCTAGAGACCGGAGACTGTGTTGCCCAGGAAGGGCGAGGGGGCATGGGGGAGGAAGTGCTCTTGGCAGTAGAAGAGTGAGAGAAAAATATGAAAAGAATACCGGTGAGAGATAGATCGGTGCGGGAGGAGGATAAAGCGGTGGCTGTATTATACAGCACTCGAGTGGAGAAACGCACGAGAGGCGAATAAAATATAATACCGCGATGCGCGTGAAATAAAATAGACGGAATCCGATGATCCTCTTCTGGGACGATGGGAGAAAAATATTGGGCGGGGGGGAAGAGATGGTCACTTTTTGTGGGTTCGGAGACCCGGATTAGACCCTCTGGAGACAGTAAAATTTAGTGGAGATTCGGAGACACTGGATTACAATTTTATATTTTTTGGATTGAATTTTTATGGGCGAGTAATAACGTTTTCATCTTCTCCTGTCACAACATCTCTCGTTTCATAAATCTACAACCTGTTCCCTTTAATCCACGTTGAGATCGTATTTTCCTATTTTTCAGGAAAAAAGAAGTGTCCATTTTTGAAAAATCTATTTGCAAAGCAAACACAGATAAAGTCGCCAAAAAGGTAGTTCGTAAAGATATCTGTCAAATATTTGTCGGAGCATTTTCTCTTTTTGCGAATAATTAACTGCAAAGCAGCTTCGCACCCGGGTTTAATCGGTGTATTTTTGCGTTTATCAATTTTCCGTTATTATCCGGAGATAATAACGAATAATGGCATGATACGTGCATTCATTTATTATAATCGTGTGTGAGCACACGGAGTGCGGAGGATGAGAGTCAGGAGGGAAAAGCGTGTACGCGGGTTATCCTAGAAAATCCACGGGGGAAGAGAGGGATCCTCGCATCCGTCATCCCGTCGGCGAGTGGATATTAACGCACTCTCCCGCGTTCGGCCGTGCCCCGTCGTTCGGATCGGCTCGACAGCGAGAACGGCAAATCCGCCGGCGAGAGGTCCGGCCTTAAATCCCGGTTTATGAATGCGTAATGACCATGGTTCCGCGACCCCTCGGTGCCCGCATCCGCCGAACATCGCCGCCCTGCATGCGTCATGGGTGCACTTCTACCCTCTCTTATTATACACTCGTGTGCACACGTTCGACCTGTCGATCACGCAACCCTTTAACCCTCTCGCTCTGGGTGCTGTATGGACAGCGAATTAAAATCGATGTTCCGGCCGCGCTGATCGGCGGGACCAGGCGAAGAGCGCGAAGGCCAGAACCCGCTCAAGACCAGCTCAACAATTGCATCCGGTTTATATAATAATCCCCGTAACCCGATATTCCGTCGATAAAAACAGACGTACTCTCCGACACTCGATCCGCAACTGTAGGAAAAAAAACATCGATAAAATCAATCCCTGCAAGTTCAGGACCGAACGTTGAATTTTTAAAACTGCAGCGAGGCGGTCGCGCGCTTCAGCGGCTGCTCCGATCGATGAGACTTTTCAATATTATTTCGGAGAGCGTTCTTTTTTTATCATCGTTACATCGCAGTTCGTACGATTACAATTCCGGATAAATGAGTTTCCTACATTATCTCCGTAACGCGATATTCTTCCGCTGAAAACAGACGGACTCTTCGACACTTGCTCCAAAACAGTAAGAAATAAAATTAAAAATACATCGATAAATTTTACCCGTCCGGAAGTTTAGCTCCAATCGAATCGATTACACTTTTATATATCCTCTCTACTATTTATATTGTCATCGCATATCCTTTATTTCACGTAATTCTTTCGTGGGATAAATTTTTTATATTCTCACTCAAAGTATGGAAACATTTTTTTCGAGTCTCATCTGAAACTGAGGAGTGATCCGTTTTGCCCAGTCCTTCCGAAAAAATCACCGTTGCATGATGCAGAAAAAGAATAGAATAATAATAAATAAAAAACAATAATAAAAAAATAAAATAAAATGAAAGCGCCACTTTCCATCTCTGATCCAATAATCCCCAAGAAGTATCGTATAAATAAACCCGCGGACGGAGGGGGGCGGGGGGGGGGGGGGTAGGACAGGCTCTATCGATTCGGTTCCCGCCGCGTGGTACATGAGCCAGTGGAATTATCGCGCTCCGTCACACGTGGCCACTGTGCTTTATGCTCCGCGCTTCGGGCTCGCTCTCTCGCCGGAGCCGGTCGGCGTAATGCCCGGCACAGAGGCCCGGACCGTGGAATCGCTGTTCGGATTTCAGCACGCGTGTCCGGAGCGACTCTCGCCGGGGTGCAGCGAGGGAGCCGGCGCGGTTCTCCGCGATCCTCGGTGACAATATACCGCGGTGACCACGTATCGCCCCGTTCCTCTCCGTCGCCCGTTTGTCACTCCGCACTCGCCACATCTGACAATACCGATACACGAGGTACCTCCGTGTAACGATACTTCTGCCGCACACAGACGCGCCTCGATCGGGAGAGCCCAACGCAGACTTCCTTTTCTTGCACACGCCGAAACGCGCTACGTGGGTGGACGCACCGAAACAGTATCCGCGGATACGGACATACGGACGCTGTATTAACACACACTCGGCGCGCACACGCATACCGACGCGGATCGTGTGTACAGACTCACGGTTATTTGATTCGACGCGCGAAACGCGTTATATCAGCGCGGTACGGATACAACGTGCGACTGAAATCAGAAGGGCGTATTTTCCGTCTACGAGGACCCAAGATACGCCCTTCTGCTCCGCAGTCGCGCAATATGCAGAGGGATACAGAATGACGGAATACGTAACGCGGATATCGATGTACCGCGCGTGTAATACGATTGACACTGTATGTCAGAAATGAGAAACAGCTATAGCGCTGCGGTCCGGCGTTGCGGGCTAAATTTGTCCGGGAGATTATTAATTTTTGGATGGATTATCGATCCGGTCGGTGCGAGACAAGATCTATTTTTTGTATGGCGGTTAGGTATGCGCGGGGCTCGTTGTGTGGATAGGTATGTTATTTTAGTTTTTTGGGGTCTTAGGATAGAAAATCCTATTTCAGGGGTATTTCGGACGGGTGCTCGGAGCGCTGTAAAAAATGCGCAGAGTTTCACGGGTTATCTAGGGTAACCTTTAAGACGAAAGTTGAAACCCGCCGGTATTGATTTTCATCGCAATTAGCTCCTCGGAGGTTCTGAAATATCAGGTTATAATAAACTTAAAATAAAGTCACTCGTCTGTCTTGCCGGGAATTCGACGATGCCGAGTATTTCTTTTACCAACGGAGGAGTAATACGTACTCTTCCGTCTAGAGTACGAAAGAATACGGCTCTCAGTTCTCGGGTAACAAAATACCGACGCTTTTTCGCACAGTTAGCGGTCCCGCGGAAAATCGCCACGTGTCCACGGTAATTCTATAACTCGCATCCAACCGGAAGTCAAAGTATCGCGGAGCGAGCGTTGAGCAGCGGCGCGATGATGCAAACTTTGCCAGGGAAGCGGGAGATACTCTAGGATACGCGAGATACATTTAATTCTCGGATTTCGCTAACTTTGGCGGAGAGGACGGAGAGAGGAACACCGACGGATAAGGCGAGGGACGAAATAAAATGATTTCCTTTGCGGACGTCCGCTCCCGAGGGGCTCGTATCGACGACGGCAACTACAGCGGAATGATTTTGTTAGACGATTCGCCGCTCTCGGGTTTCTCTTCGTACCATCCGTATATCCTCCTCCCGGGTTTTCCCCTCTTATTCCTCCTTGCTTTTATGCAAGAGCCGAAAATCCACTCGAAAATCTTGATTTTTCACCGGAAGTTACGTTTTCCCGCATAATTTTTTTAAGGAACTTTGGGGCAAAATGGGCTGGTATTCTCTATTTCATACGCGATTTGCTTTTTTTTTAATTAACCCTCATAAAATTGGATAACAACAGTCTATCTCGCCCCGATTCCTCCTACGAACGCCGTACATGATAGGTTAAACTATTACAATGAATTACCCCAGTGAATCATTAATATTAATATGTACGAATTACGGCTGAAGTTGGACATCATTCTTGTCCGGTTGGTTGCATTATGCAACTTACCGTGAGTCCGTAATGCAGCGTAGACGAATAATCGTTTCTCGCGCCGTAGCGATCGTGCGGCAAAATTTACGTGCACGTAACGAGAGCGGGCCGCAGTTAAAATTGAAGAGTCCAGACTGCACGGTAGATATTACATGCTGTGAGTTTGTGGAACGAGGGAAAAGTGGGTTCCGGTGGCCCTTAACGCGGCCGGCATGTGGCGGGAGTAACTACCTCAAACGGATAACGGGTGGCGAGTAACCAGATCCACCCTCCCGTCCTCCGAGCCGCGGACCCATTCACTTCGAGTCACCTCAACCCCCTCACCCCCCTCTCTCATCTTTAATTCCGCGTCTTTCAGCCCTCTGACTCAGCGGGGCTGCGATATATGTACTCCAGTGCCCTATAGCTCAGAGCGCCTTTTCGGTCTTATCGACCGTCCAGGCTTCTCTGCCCTTCGGCCTCCAAGGCGAGTTATTCTTCTTTTCCATCCGCTTCCTCCGCTTCTTCGTTTCTCTATTACTTCAACGTATCTCACGACGGTCCTACGGTAGCTCATCATGCGCGAACCTTTTATAGGCAAATAACAGGTACAATGCTATCCTGTTCTGTGAATAAATATAAAGGAATAAGGTGAAAGTGGTGGAATATGGCCCACCCCTATTAGCGCGAAAATCAATGATGCATGGTCCGAATTCACCACTTTAACCCCGTTCATCTAACGACGTTCAAACATTCGTTGAATCTTATAAACGATGCGTAACAATGTACAAATTATTTATTTATATAATTTTTTGAATGAGAAATCGAGCCACCGAATAATTTTTTATTTATTAATACGAGTATAATATAAAGTAAATAATAAATATAGAAGAGGGTGGGGTAAAACGGGACATATCTAATTTTTTTTATTTAGATTGGCTCTCTCGCCCATCCGCGGAGTGACGAATAAAACAGTTATCGAATACCTCCGGCTGTGTTCCCAAAGGTTTTATTCGAAAAGTTGTTGTTTAGCTCGCGGTTCTACGCATCTTTACGACGTGCTTCTCGTCGTCCGCACCGCACCGCGGTTCCACCGATGTCTAACTTTCTCCCTGCGAGCCTAGAGCAGGCAACAACATCGGGATCCCTCTCGCTGCGGGAGGATAGTAGTTTGCTACAAAGTGCTTTCGTTTCGGGTGCTAGGCGGAGCCATAGAACTGAAGAACCCGTGTGCGGGTTCTCCCCGTCGGCTTTACACATACCCGCCAGCCGACGTAGTTCCGAGGGGTCGCGGTGATAAATATCGCGAAATAAACATGGCTTAGCGTGAGCGGGAGCCAGAGGATACGCCAGACGGAGATACGACAAGGAAGAGAACACCCGTACATCCATAGAACGAATGTAACTCTGTCTACACATTCCGTATCGATGCCAAATATATTATTATTATTATTATTGTTGTTATTATTATCATTATTGTTGTTGTTGTAGTTCCCGAGTAGAAATTTTCGAGCGTTACATCGGGCCCTGATAGGGTCCTGATAAGGCCTTATCAGGCCTCCTCATGACCTTATCAGGACCCGATGTAACGCTCGAAAATTTCTACTCGGGTTGTTGTTATTCTTATTGTTATTATTTGTGAAACCGGATCTCAGAACGTCGCCGGAAGTGCATTCGGAAACTGCATATGGATTCGCGATTCTCGAGGCTCGAGGGTGCACGGAACCATCGAAGCACGAAAAACATCAAATGGATGATGGACCGAAGAACCGAGGGGGACGGAACGATAAATTGCCAATCCGTATGGAACAGAGAAAATAAAATATAGAATTTCGTAACATTTCTGCAACGTCCGCTACAACAGGCGTGCAATAGTTCGAAGAGACAGAGGAGATTCACAACCGCGAGGTCCGGGGCGGGGGGGTGCGAGAAACAGCGGTATTGGCATTTGCAGGGTACAACGACCGAGAGATCGAATAGGTGAAACGCAAACTATTGAAAAGTCACGCTCAGTGGTTGCGGGACGTTGTCGAGTGGACGTTCGACAAGGCATATTCGTGTATACACAAATATGGCAAAAGCCGGATGACAGAGAGATCAGCCTGAACGGAACGCGCAGCATCCGTATACGCGTGGGTGAAACACGGAAGCAACACGGCGGCTATCGAGCCCGACGGCTCGGTGGAGGGCCGGTGACGAGGGAAAACTACACTTTAGGTAGATTGCGAAGTGAAACGAGGACGAAACGAGTGGAGTGAACGAGTGACTGGCGGCACTCGATCAAAAACAGTTACAACTGCTCGAGGCACCGAAGAAGAGAGTACACCGGCAGTATGTAGAGTAGGTATGGACGACGAGAGCGTCGTACGAGTCGGGTATACACACCGCCGGTTGTACCGGGAATATAAAGCTCACTCGAGTCGGAAGAGCGACAGGGACTCCTGCATACGTTATACGGCGGCACACACGAGTGTGCACGTCCGTGTGCGCGCGCAGGTTTAAGTCTGCATCCGAAGCGTGTACATGACGTCCTGTACGGTGGGGCGTTACAGGGAAAATTTTGCGGAACCGGAAGTTACGATTCCCTCCGGGACCCCCCCCCCCCCCCCACGGTTTTCCGTCATAATCGTAACGTTCCTCGCGCTTATCGTTGTACCACACTTTACTGCGAGTCTCTTTTTTTTACGACTCGAACGTTGAAGGTGCGTTGTAACGTCTTGAAGAAAAAACAAATGTAATGTAAAAAAAGTTCGAATCAATCATTTATCGTTATGAAGTCGACGTACTGGGACATTCGAACTGTTCGGGCAGCAACGAAACGAGCCGAAAGAAAATTCTGAAAAAAATGTACACAGGTAGCTCAATGTGCAGTTTCCATGTTTACCCAGAATTTCTTTGTTTTTATCGGAAACATCCACACCGTTACACAAAAATCCCAGAGTTCGCCAGTCTGCGATCCTACGCCCAGTAACGAAAAAGCCCAAAAAATATTGGAAAAATTCAAAGGTTTACCTCGAAGTGCAGTTTCTTCGATATCACGGAAAAATTTAATACCCAAGTATTCGTATCAACGTTGGCGCAGGAGTTGGTTTCCGAAGCGAGTGCCACGTTGGTCGAGTATGATAAACGTCTGCGCGTGTTTACCGTCTACTGGATGGGTCCTGGGTACACTCGATCGACTGGCCAACCCCGCGGTCCCGATACCACCCTACCAGATGGAATGTATAAACGCCCGAGTCCGAAGGGAATGGAAACGTGTAATTGTGTAAATGGGTACAATGGCCGACGAACGTGCCTCTTCCCTTCCACTCTGTCCGTCTCTCCCTCACTCCTTTCAGCCCTCGTTAGAGCGCGTACCGTTCACCACCGACGAGCGCACTCATCCACTGCTGGCTGCTCTCGTGGAAACAAGATTCTGATTAACGCCTGAATTTTATCGCCACCCTTCGACCCACCGTTCGTGCTCGGCTCTCCCCCGGCGTTTGCGATCCAACGGCCGACCGCCGAAACCGGACTAACCACCCTCATGCCCCATCGCCCGTTCCTCTTTCTCCTCGCTCCCGTTTTCCTCCCTCTGTGTGCATTCAGAACCCGCCCTGCGTTCGCCCAGGCTGCCAGGCTCGCCGCGAGCACCGAATACCTCCGGCATATCCGCTTCTGCCGTTGCGGTTTTTCCGACTCGCGCGTTTCACGCAATTACCGGCCCACCCCCCCTTGTGCTTCTCTCTGGCTCTCCGCCGCCGGTCAGCACACCCCGGCCACGAGCCCCTCCGACACGTTCGCCGGGTACACCTACAAACTCACCGGTCGAACAATAACCGGGGAAAACAATTTGGGGAATGGTAATGCGATAGTCAAAAAGATGTATCGCCGTCCGGACGCGGAGAGGGTTGATAATGGAGACCTCGAAGCCGGTTCCCGCTCCGTCGCTTTCGATAGAAAAATTACCAATGTTGACGAACCACGGTGAATTCCCGAAAACGCGTAATTTTGACCACCAAAAAAAAATCTCGTTGGTTCAACGACCGGAAAACAAAATTGAAAAAAATGTACCATTTTTTATCCCAACGGTACTTCGTTACCGAAATTTAACAAGCTATTTCTCGCTCGGTGTTGCAAGTTCCGCGATCGAAATTCGATAGTCTCGCGGAATCGGAGTGTCCGGTTCTCCGGATCTCCGCACCTACGCGGATTTTCCGTTGCGTTCGTGCGTCCGTCAGGAAAGAGCGGTGGGGGTGTCCGTGTCGTCGGTCCCCCGGCGAAATCGCCCCCGAATGCAGGGCGGTGTGGGGTAGGTGAGAGGGAGAGACGCGCCGGGGGACGCGGCGGTGAGGCGGCGGCCCCGTAAAAGTGCGTGGACGCGTATACGCGGGGGAGTCGTGAGTCCTGCGCGCGGTGGAAACCCGACGCGCCTCGAAAAGCTAAAGCTCGACAGAGTAGGGAGATACAAGTTGCGAGGGTGTTGGTGCGTGTCGGTGCGTACACACGTGTTATTGATCGCGGAGACTCGGCAGGCTCTCCTGCTGCTGCTGTTGCTGCTTCGTTCGTCCTATCCCTCCCGGCTTTCGGCTCCGCTCTGTACCACTGTTCGTTGCTTTTCCGCGCGCATTTCCTCCGCTCCGGCACAGTACAGTGCCGGTACCGAGCGCGCACTATACCGCCCAATATATAACTCTGTTTAGGTAGGCAAGCGGGGTTGCCAAACGCATTCCCCCTTCGACAACATTCTGTATTCCGCGCTATTGTCATAGGAACCGGTGCGTGCGATCCGCACATGCACACACGGACGAAACGCAGGCGCGGATAATTATCATCCCTCGATATTTCTCGTCGAGTCCCCCAGCTGTGTGTTCCGCACGGCGGCGAGATGCGGTGAGGGAGAGAGTGGGAGAGCTTTGTAGGGGCTTAGGCTGTTCGAGAAACCTTTCCCTCAGGGGTAGTTCGCACGCAGGTATTATACCACGCGAGTGCGTAAATGTTTCTTGGTACTCGCCGAGTAATGATATCCAGGTACCGGTTCCACCGGGTGAGGGCGGAGGGACGAACCGCGGTCGTTTATTTTTTGCCTCGGTCCTCCGGTTCGTTCGCCTTCGGACCTTACAGCGGTCTGCCGAGTCTCCCGCGATCAATAACACGTGTGTACGCATCAATGACGCACGATTCGCACGCAGTTATTGCACGCGGGTGCGTAAATGCTTCTCGGTACTCGGCTGAGTAATAGTACCGGGTACCGGGCGGCGGACGAGAGCGGAGGGAGAAACCGCGGTGGCTCAACTCTTAGACCTCTGTTTGCATAGAACTAATTTTTTGCGGGACAAAAAAAATTCTTGACAAAAATACTGCGTTATCTTTGTCATTTTTGCAACCACCGTCCTTGCCATTACCGAAATACGAAAAATAAACAACGACCGTAAATACACACATGGAAAACGGCGAGCGGCGTATCCACAAAGCTACATCCGAGTAAAACATGCAAACAACGCCAACTGTAATTTTGTTATCTCTGTTTACAATTTAGATTGTGCAAACAACATTATACACGGGTGCGTAACCCCTTCTTACCATTCTCTGTGTAAGGCAGGATCAGCTACCGAAAAAAAGAAACGAATGTATATTTGTTTCTTTTTTTTTTGTATACGTATAACATACGTGGTGAATTTTGTACATGCGATCAGCACGCGCGCGCATACTTTAGCCTCCATACTATCTTCGAGATTGCAGAATTGATAGGATACTACGTACGCCGGTGCTCCGTCCGTGCGTAGCTCGTAGTGTAATCTGCGGTCTTGGGGAGTCACGCGATGTCGTAACTACTCAGAATTTTGTCTGCTGTCAGTAGGAACTACCGCGGCGGGGAATCCCTCAACTCGCCGAAGCTCGAGACCTTTTTTTTTATAATATAATCAAATATAAATGGTTCAAAATTTAAATTTTTCTCCGTAATAATAATATTATTATAGTTTCGAAAGTTATACGTAAATTCGAAAAATTATAGTCATATCTGTGTTGACAATGTAGAATTGCATTTGCACCATTAGTTACAACATTACATTTTGTAACAAGAAAATCAGAGTCATAAATCTGTTCGGATTTTTGTGAGTGAAGCCAAGGGCTTGCTTGGAGCAGATAATAATTGTATATCACGCGTATGCACTCTGTGTGCCCTCTACAACACTATGGATATATGTGTGCGTATGTGTGTATAGGGTACATTGAAACTATGGCGTGGAATACGTTCTCCGATATTATACACTGCGCGCAGCTTTATTGTTTTCTCTCTTCTTCCATCTCCACTTCCACCTGCTTCACTTCCTGGCCGACTGTCATTACATGCACGCAGTTCCCGGAAACACGTAGATGTTTTTTGTGCCTCCTGTACGAGACTCGCGAACTCCGCGACCCATAACAACTACAGGGTGTGCCAGAAATACATAAAATCATTTTGTGCTATAAAAACTTCAGTATGCAAATACGTTGCACGATAAAAAAATATATGTATTTCGATAGAATATTTTTGAAGAGGGCAGGATGCTCGACATTTTTGTAATATCATTGCTTTATTGTTGTCGGATAAAAAAATACATTGCTGCATTTTTTAGGGATGTGGACATTACTAAAAAATTTGCTCCAATTTTTTGTTTCAGGTAAGGGACTTTACGGTACCTAAAAGGAATTTAGCTTGGGATTTTTATTTCCGGAGAATGTAAGTACTGCACAGGTTTTATGGATGTATCGTCGAATTTTAAAACGACAATGATGTGCGAAATGAGAATCTTGGAGAAAAATTAGATGCAAGTGACCAAGATAGAGTATCAAACCGAACGACGCGAGACCTAAAAATCCCTCGGACTCACCACTTTTATTATAACTATTAATTTTTCCTTCGACGAAAAAAAAAAAATCGTAATGCGTTTTATTCCCAAATTCACGACCAGAGATATCCATGACTCGACTAGAAATTTTTATTACACAAATAAACTTGTTCCATCTCTGAAAGTATTGTAACGGAAATCCGATTTTTGCGACAGACTGTATACTCGCTTTTCCGGAATTTGTCGTCTCGAGAGGATTTTACATGGAACCCGAATACATCCATGCATATGTATACTTTCGTTCACACTCGTATCCATCCGTGTGTGCACTTTGCATATGTATGTAGACTGTGATTTTTTAGATTTGCGTATCTCTCATCATTCGTAGTGTGTCTACCAAAAGAGATAAACCAGAGAGTTATCTCTCTGTCTCTTCCATGTGCATACATATGTATACATAATGCCCGGTATAGATGCACACGGTGAGTGAGCGAGTTGGGAAAGCACGATTCGGAAAGGGATGGATAGAGGTGAGGGTGGCTCGCACACTATTTGTACTGGTACGCATACGTAATTGCATAAACGGTTCTCCCGTGCTTGTTCAAACGTAATTATATCCAACGTTCGGTAACTAGCGCAGGCGTAAGCAGACGCTACATGCATATTACCCGTGCGTCACCATAGTCAGCAATGGGGTAAAACGAACTAGCATAACGAAATACGAATTGCTCATTGAACCTTTCTCCAAATGCAAATTCCGATCGGGAGACTTCCAAAATGGCACTGAATAAAATAAATAATTTTTTTGCACCAAGAATTTTAGAAATGGGTATTTCCGTAGACGAATTCTCTAAATCTTAAAAAAAGGCATAAATACTTTGATGACGAAGTTTCTTGTTGTATCGAAGAATGGAACCTTGTGGTCCATGTCATCCCAACTTGCAGATCTCAAAATTATTTGTCTTTATGTGCCTGAGGATTAAAAAAAAACAAAGGCAAAAAAACTATAATTTTCCCAAAAAAATAACTGATTTATGTCAAATTTATTATTGTATTGAAAATGCAGTAATTTTCATTAAAAAAATCGAATTTGGGTACTCCATTTTACCCCGATTGTTCCTTATAGATTCTCCGATTGTCCACATAGATCCAAACCTATATATCTTCATCTCGTGTCTACATAGATTTACATATACTCACGCCCCGTATGGATTCATGTATACAGATCTCCGCGCGCGTACGTTTATAGTCGAATTTCTATGTATCCATCCTATCCTGTACGATTTGCACGTACCACGCGCACTCGCATGTTGTTGTCGTGTATACAGCATGAACCCTGATACATATAGGGAGCCATTCTCGGGTGTTTCACCTGGGAGCAGGTATCTCGTTACAGGGCGGGTGAAAATTGGATGCACGCGCCCGCACGCTTGGCCCTCAGAATCTCCCCTTCGCCCCTCGTTCCTCTGTGTGTCTCGCTCCAACAACAAACAGAAACGGAAATGGACCGCGTCGGATGTTGAACCTTCTGCGTTTCAGCGACACAAACTTCGACAGGTCCGCGTACAACGGGCAATTCTGCAAAACGTGTTTTGCACACCGCCCGGGAACTCTACCGAAAAGCCCCGGGTTTGAACAGCCGATTGTTATTTACGATTAGCCGAGTAGAAAAATCATGCTTGCACACGCACACCGTTAGAGAACGTGAATTATAACCACCACACGATTCTCCAATGTCCGGTTTCGCCTTCTAGCTACACCCGTAGACACGATTATATTAAATTGTAGTGTTGCAAATGGTTCGGGGGGCGGTAGTGATGCTGCTGGCTACTGGCTGAAATTAATTTGGCGTGATCGTGCAACCGGAAAACCGTTTCACCATCCCGGCGCACCCGGTGAAAGGATCGTTCTTCCGTTGTAGGGGATAGATGTGTACCAGTTCTGGCCAATTCAGTCCAGTTTTGATCATCCCCTTTCGACGCTGTTCTGTAGATTGAATACAATCCATTGTTAAGCATGACACATGAAAAACGTTAATAGAAATAGAATAAAAATTTTAAAAATGATTCTTCGATTCTTTGATTCTTTGATTCTTTGATTCTTTGATTCTTTGATTCTTTGATTCTTTGATTCTTTGATTCTTTGATTCTTTGATTCTTTGATTCTTTGATTCTTTGATTCTTTGATTCTTTGATTCTTTGATTCTTTGATTCTTTGATTCTTTGATTCTTTGATTCTTTGATTCTTTGATTCTTTGATTCTTTGATTCTTTAAAAAATAGTAAGGAACTAATCGACAATAATAGCAACTGGATGACATAAGTAATAGACGTTTAAGGTGTGAATCGTATTATTCCTTTCCCGTCGTTTCACTGTTGGAAAGATACGAAATTCTGTACGAGGGTTGACTATGAGGCACTCCGCGCACGAAGGGATAGGCAGACAACTAGCCTGAAGGCACTTGAATCCCTATTCCAACCCCTTCGTCGCGCATTTCGCCTCCGTACACACACGCGCCGAATCCCTGTCTATCCCCCGGTGTCCGTCATTAAAGGGCCAACAGGGTCAGACATAGGTCTCGCGTTGGGTTTCGAGGGCTCGGGAAGTCGGGAAAGTAATGATAGAGGACGCGATCGAGGGACTCGCCCTCATCTCTCTGTCAGTTCTGCAAAGGGAATGATGAGAGGCACAGAGAGCAAGCAACCGACTGTGTGGTGCACGTTCCGTTGGCCGGCGTACAATCCCAGCGGCACGGACATACATACATAGCCTGGGCCTATAGCCCACGGTTTGGCTTCGCGGAACCCGAAAACCCGACGTAATACGGGGGACCGGACTGGTATTACGTTGTAATTACGCGGTGACTTTCCTGCACTGCCTTTGAAGGACTGGAACAAGGGTATGAGGGGGCAGTGAGAGATCCCGAACACCCGGACAAGTACATACGTTAGCCCGTGCATGAGCCCACGCTGAATACACGACGATTCTGCAGTAAACTGCACATAGGGTGTCACGAAATGTACGAATTTAAGAGCCCGGCCTTACTTTACGTGTCTTGTAATTTTAGATTCGTGTTTTGTATTTCAGTTATTGTATCACGAATCGATTCCCCCTTTGGTACACATCAACAAATGGTCTTCATCTGTGTACAGAAAAAATTCCGATAATTCTGACCAATTTAATTTTTTTTTATTACCCCGCTCCCGTGTCGAGGGTGTCCAGTCCCTTGCAAACTGTGCCGGGTAAATTTTCACGTTTCAAAGTGAGCAATTTTCTTTCTCCTCGACGAACACCCCGTACACTCCGACAGAATTTGATGTATGGGAATATAACGACGGGAATAAAACGATTCCAGAAAGTGGCCTTTTTGCATCGCGAGCCTAACTGAAATAAAACTTAAAGAAAAAAAAAAAAAGAAGTAACGAAACAAGCGCCGCATGCATTCGAGCGCTACTCACGCGATACAGAAATCTTTTAGACCGCAATTTTGCGTGTATTTTCCTCCGCAATTGAGGATAATAAGACGTGAGATCTTGTCTTTTTTTCTTCCTCTTGTTACTTTGTTCTTTCCTTCCATTGAATTCTACTTCTTGCAATGGTCTCGTCGATGATACTTTCACTGTTGTCGTTTCATATTGCATTTTTTTCCATCCGTCTCTCTTTGTCTTTTACTGCTAGCTCAATAAACCGGGAGCCTTGTATAAACGCCGAGAATAGTGATTCCCTTTGTATCGCTATATATAATTCCTTCGCCGTCTCTCCTTTAGTTTACGTGTTTTTTTTCTTACTTGATAGCGCAGCGTCTCTTCCGCGTTCCTTCTCGTTTCGGAAGAAAGCGAACCATTCCGCGTGAGCATCTCGCGCAGCAACAGAAGCTACTGCAGCGTGCAGTGCCTTGGCTTCTGTGTGCTCGCCGCGAGATAGAACAGCGCCGGGCTCTCCCCGATACGTATAGGGTGGAATGAAAAAATATTATCGTCTAGCTCGCAGGAGCTCAGGGATATCTTACGTCGAAAGTGGAAAAGAGGCGGCTGAGGCGGTAGAAAAAAAATACACGAGACTCCCCAATGGGAAACTATCTTGGAGGGCCTGAACGCCCGATACCTCTCGCAGCCTTGCTCCTCGTTGTTGTAGTTTATTGTTGCGAGGAACTATTACGTCGGTCCATAACCTCTTACTGCAATACAGCTCTCTATTTGCGCGATTCATGCCTTTTTTTAACAGCTGCTCGTGTGAAGTGCGATAATAGAGCGGATCGCTTTTCTCACTTTGCCCGAAGCTTCTTCGTCCGGATCGCGAGAATAAGCAAAATGTTAGGAATTTTCAAATGTCTTATTTGAAATTTTTTTAGTTTGACTCAAGATTGAAAATACGGTTGATTTTAAGATGGAACTTACTGCGGAAAATTCGGACAGTCGTCTCTGCGACAAACTTCGGATAGAACAAAATTTACCACTGGAGAGAGCGGAAAAATAATCTTGACGAACCGTGGGGCAAAGAATAAATAAGTACAGAGCGTACAATAATGTCGGGTAGAGAGCCAACCGAGTGAATTTCTGTTTGCCGAGGAAACATGGCGGATGCCATTACGGGGACTCCAATAACATCGCTCACAATAAAGTGCGCGCGATTCAGGCCGTAATACCTACGTAAGTACGTAGCGACACCCGGAGTCTGCAGAGGCAGCGGAGGCAGAGGCGTGCTTTATTCTCAGTGTACACATGCATATCCGTATATCTGCGTACATACATACGCAGAGCAGAAGAAGGTACATAAACGAAAGCGCGTATAAGACCCATAGGAAAGCTATAAACGTGTTGAACACCGAGCCAAAAACCCCAAACACGTAGGAAAATTGATGCGACGCCGTCAATTTTTTTTTGCCTTAGTATAAATCACACGTAGACGCTGTAGTTCATCGAAATCACCTTTTTAACAACCACCAAAAGTGGCAATGAAGAAAAAAATGATAAAAATCATTGATTCGCAATTTTTTTGTTAAATAATGTATAATTTATCTTACACACTAGCAGATTATTATTAGAACCAGGAAATTTAGATTTCGGTACATTTACCGGAAATACGTCCCTTTCCGTTTGAAAATCTCATTTTTCGACCGGAAGTCAGAGCCCGGGAGCGGGTGCTCTAGGAGATCTTAGAATAATCAGGGTTTGGGTAGTCCCTAGTGTGACCTCCAGGATTCTTGGAAATTGGGACAAGCAACCAAACAACTTTCCAAAATATATACAAGATAAAAACGTTATAGCGGGTTCGAGGACAATGAAAAACTGCAGGAAGTTCGGTGTCAAACTATCCGTGTCAATTATTACAAATGAACGGATGCATACCAGTGGCGTCAGCGCGATGAATTTTTAAATGTAAAATTTATTTAACAATTTTCCAAAGGTAAAATTAACGTTAATCGATAATAACTGTTGACATTAATACGACTACATTTCCGTGAAATTTTCCACAGCAAATTTTCATCCGCGAAAGGTACACACTGCAGGAATACGTATAGATATTTCAGAGTTATACTACATTGTGTCTCTCGCGTGTTAAAGTAATAATGCGCCCAAGGGCTATCGGTGAAGCCCGGCGAATGAGCGAGCGTGCTCTGGAGCTTTAGCAGTCTGTTCGTAGCGCGTTAAATTAATTACGACGTGGGTAAAGAGAGCCAGAGCTTGAGTGAGAGGACTAGCTATCATTTATTTTCATTTCCCTCGCGGCGGACGCGCCAAGTCCCCTACTGCTCCGCGACCCTCCGTCGCTCTCCACTCTTCTCCCTGTTGCTATATACCGCACCATGTACAACTCTGTACGCTATACATTCCGCTTTTTTTTTTAACCTTCGTACGCGGATGCTGCGAACTTTACGCTACACTCTTCTTGTGCAAACTCGTGTTCCCCGCTATTCCGAAGTTGAGTTTCTATTCGATTATACAGAAAAATAAATAAAATTTCTTATGGTAGTAAGCGCGTTTTTTTTCAGGACTAAAAAGAAATCACCGACAAGCATCGCTATTCATCGATTTCAATATAAATTCTAGCCCGAGCTTCGACTTTAAAAAGTTAATTAATTTCTGAGCGAGATAAAAAATATCTTATCTCATTTTCTTCGAGGATTCCCGTAGATTCTTATTTTCTCGGTACGTCCATGGTCCATCGAGCCGCGAAGAGTAACGAGCGCATCCGGGGGAAAAAAATCTCGACGGGATAAACTAAACTGGGGGGTTAGCGGAAGGACTTTGGGATTTCTTCCAGCCTCTCGCGATCTCGCGCAAGGAACGCGAAAGGGGAAGTAGTTGTGTACAAAAAAAAAGAAAAAGGAACAAGCGCAAAACGCGAGCTCGTCGATCCTGAAACGTCTTTCCCTCTCTCGGGGCAAGTCGGGAAAATATATATTTTCTGGCTATCCTCGAAGATCGACGAGCTTCTTCTTCACCGCGTCTCTACCTGCAATTTTAGCTGCTCCCTGGCGGTCTCGTCTTTCGTATATTTCACTTGCAAAATGCTCACGACCGGCTGATAAAAGGATTCGAAATGTTGGAAAAATCGGTTTTGCTCGCTAGGCACGAGAATAAAAGGCAAACCGGAAGCCAATAGAATAGCGATGATAAAGGGAAAGATGGCAGGGAGATGAATATACGTATAGAGATATGAAGCGGATACCGAGAGCAAGGAGCAGAGTAATGGGACGGGCTGTAAAAGAGAGGGAGAGGGCTGTGGAGATAGAGTTTTTGCGGAGTTTCGTGAAGATGAAGCCGTCGCGTAATTACCGGCCTCGTTAGGCGAACGAGCCGAAGCAGCAGCAGCAGCAACAGCACGCCAGTGTCAGTCGGAGTCGTATTTAATTAGTGTTATCACCATAGTACGTACATACCAGACACTACCGGAACGTTTTACCTCACTACGATACCCTTCCAATTATTATTTCTAATTGCTCATCTTTTTTATTGTTATTATTCTACGAGCTTGAGAAATTGCAGTCTGCGAATTTTTATGTTACTTTTCCCATTTCGTACTGTGTAAAACAAAAAAATACGTCAAGATTTTTATTGAAATGTACCAAAAGAATTTGCAGGGCTAAAACAACTACTGGTTTATATATACTTGTTTTTATCTAAGGTAGAAGTCGATATCGCACTTATGGATAAATGGATAGTGAAATTCTGGCAATTTTTATATTGTAAATATTCTCATACTTAATATTATGTATTACTGTTTAAACCGTAAAAGTTTCTGTGTTCTATTGTAAATTTTCCCTAACTCATACTATGTGATACTGTCTAAACAACAATAACTAGTGTCCACATATTTCGAATACAAACATTGCTACAATGTACGTAAAAAAATACCGAATAATAAATTTAGTTTACATGGCAAAGTAACAACGAAAACTCGTCTCATCTCAATGAGGTTAAACCTTCGATGAGTAATGAATGTGCGATAGTGAAAGAAAAATAATAAAAAATATATATGGGGTCACCGAGCCGCGGGTTGCGTAGCTCTCCACGTTTATTGGGATATCGGCACCCGTTTCCCTGCCCGCGGTGTGTAAGGATCAAAAAGCGGCAAAAGCGGCAGCACAACAGACCATACTGTATATATCCTTAGACAGCATCCAACGAACCGCGTTCCACTTACGCGAGGAACCGGTTTAACTTGGTACTCGCCGCGGTTCTACAGAGAGCACCATCGGAAAGCCAACCAACCAACTGAACTCGCCGGCTACCCTATCGCTCCATTTGTTGCCTCGCGCGCGCCTTCTTCTTTTTTTGCTCTTCGTTTGTTTTTTCCTCGCAATATTTCTCTCACATTGCACTCCTTTTTTTCCTTTTCATTAATTCTTACCTTTATTGTTCTCTTATTTTTCGCTATTTTCTTTTTTCATCCTTTACTTCATGCTCTTCTTCTTCCTCGTACCAGACCGCCGCTTCCGCAATATTAAATAACTCGAAAGAATCTTTGCTTTTTCGTTTTTCTTTCGCGTAATTATTCCCAGGCCGTTCAACTTCATTCTATCTCTGGTTCAGAATAAAGATTCACTTAGGAAATATTTCCTCGTAGGGCAATTCGGATTTTTTAACGTATTATTATTATTATTATTATTATTATATTATTTGATTTGATGCGAATGTCGTTGCGTACGTATAGCCGAGCTTTTTCAACGTTTCGCGACTGAAATCGATAACGGCTGCGTGCCGATATATACGTTCAATCCAATGATTCTCGAGAGCGACGGCAGATACACATATACATTTATATAGATATCCATGAAATATATACGCACTCACACGCGCGGCTTTATTTCACGAGAATTTCCACTCGGAGCATCGCGGGTTGCGCGTCGCGTTTGAAGTCGATGTCATAACGACGCAACTCTCCGGTCTCTCTCTCTCTCCCGTTTAAAGGGGAACAACGACGACGGGTATAAAGGCTTTTTACCTTAATCGCTCGTACTCCATAAAGCTCCGGGAATTTTGTCATGCCTTTCATCTCGATAGGCATGCACGAGTGCGATGTAATGTACAGAGTGGGTCTTCAATGATTTACTCAATTACAAAATTATTGATTACTGCTTTAAAAAATACATAAAAATTCGATTTAAAAAAACTGGTTTAAATTTTATGAGAGTTTTAAGCATTACATTTTTTTAACAGCCGAATTATCATATTTTTTGTTAGGAAATGACAATTGATTATTGAAGTGTAATCCCATTACTTTTATTTCAATTTTTTTTTTTTTTTGCTTATTTTCTATTTACTAATGCTGCATCATCGGAGACTCGCGCCGGCAATGCGTAGCGATAAAAAAGAAATATGTACCGAGCGATCTAACGTGCCGGCTCGCGTGCTCTTTTGGCGGTTATGTATTTACACTTTTATCATTCGTGAAACCCGTCCAAGTGTTAGAGACAAAGTGTAATTCTTGTCTCGCGGATCTTATCGGCCCGCCGCTATCAGCTCGGAGCGATTCATCGTCTACGTGGAATAATCGAGGGGCGGGTAAGAGGCAGAGGTGCCGATATAATCGTCTCGCATTCGAGCTCACCTACACTAAACGTAAATTATATCCACCATACCTTGGACCTTGAGGCTAATATTTCGGGGCTTTTTTTTATCAGCGCAATTTGTCAAAGAAAACGCAATAAAAAAGAAAAGAGAGAGACGAAACGAGGCTGCACACACCGCTATCATTTCTCAACTTTAAAAAGACGATGTCACTCTCAATCTTCTTATATCACGATCACGACATGAAAGAATGCGATTATTGATCGATGCATTTGTTTCTTTGTGTTCCAGGTACGAATTAGCTGTCGCAGTTACTCCGAATCCGTGACGTCCGCGTCTTATACTCATCCTTACAATGATACATTGACGTATCGAGAGATTTACAAGCGATAAGTAAACGCATGAAAAATTATCTTTTTCCTTACGCACAGCGCCTACGGGTATTAACGATTTGAATGAAAAATAATTAAATGTGTATGAACATGGACATTCAATCGATTTATCAATATTTTACTATGAATAATATCTAAGAATAACCGGAAAGGTTTCGGAATTTAAAAAAGGCCAGAATGGTAATTAATAGAAACGAGTTCTATAAAAGAAATTTAAAAAATTGAAGCTGTTCCATTTAACAAATTAATTTTTATCTCCGGGCATCGAGATAATTATAAACTTTCTTTTCCATCGTCGATCCAACTACCGTACTATAATATACGGCAATTGATAATAAATATTTTTTTTAAAATCGGCCCTGATAGAGCACCGAACGAAATGTAGTCGAGAAAAACGAGAATATCTCGGGAAATAGTAACGAAGGGAAGAAAAATGCGACGAAAGCCGGTGTCTCGGTTGCGTGTAGACCAGCAGCCGGAGGAGCTCGAGCCAAGTAATATGCCGATGCGAGAGCATTACCCCGTAACGGGGAATATCGATTCGATTTACGTCGTCGCGTGGCTTGTACAATGTAGTACATTATTACGCTCACCACTACCGATAGCGATGCTTGTATAGTACATGGAAGTATGCAACGAGAACCGCCGGGCCGACGTCGACAAATCACGAAGGTTGCTCCAGCAACAGTAACTTCCGGCGTTCCAGACGGCTTTGGAACCGGTTGCATAATTCCCCTGTCGATTACCCCTGGGTGGAACAAGCTCGGATCGGTATATAAGACAAAAAAAACAATAAACAAAGAGAAGAAAACGAAAAAAGATGTATAACGAGAAGGTAGATGAAAATACGAGATAGGAGTGAAATATCGAGGAAGCGTTGACGACGCCGATGTATTTTCTGTTCGGACTAAAAATTCTCTCGTTGCCTGCAGCAGCGATTTTTTTTCTGTCGACTTATTTTTATACGTAATTCCAGGTTGAGTGATGTATTTTCGGTAGGACGTCACTTCCGGTTGAAAAATGGGATTTTCGAATCGGAAGTGTCGAATTTCGGGTATGACAGCCCTTCCGGTCGAAAAATGACATTTTCGAACCGGAAGTGAGGCCACAGAATTTGTTTTTTTTTCTACCAAGCACTTTTCTCTACTCAGTGCCCATCCGTGCTCGGAGGACCGTCGGTTTCGTTCTGGCTATCTACGTCGGAGTGAACGATCGGAGGATGAAGGGTTTTCAGTTCGTTCGACGCATGGCAAGGGTGTCCTTCGTTATACGGACCGCCGTAAACCGTGAAACGTAAAACGCGGACGCGCGAGAATCGAGCTCGCGGTTTTTGATTTATCGACGCCGCTTCGCTGGCCGAAGCCGGACCGGTCAGACTCCCGCGCGCGGTAGAGTTCCATTGCTAAACTATTAATAATCTGATTGCTTCGTCCTCTGCCCGGGAGCGAGCGGGACAGCGAAATCGAGAGGAAGTGAGAACGAATCACCCGTACCGACAAATCAGTCCCCCTATATTTCAATGATTTATCTTCCGGGCTTTAAGCCCCGCGGTTTCTTTGGATATGAAAGGTTTAAAAATAATAATTCAGGATCGAAATGAAAACATTTTTCGGCGTAATATTAAGTAAGTAAGATAAGAAAATCGAGGTTCAATTATCCCCTGACCCTGTAGTGATGAGCTTGAATCGGTAAAAAATTATCAAACAAAAAAATTTAAGGTGAGCATCTTTTTTATCAGCCGTAAGAGTTACCGTGCTTCAGAGGGTTGAAATCAAAGGTTCTGAACTTCGGTACAACTGACTTCTCAATGAACCCGTGCAGGGTTATGCAAGAAGCAAAAAGCAAAAAGTTAGCATGATTGACTGCAAAATTGTGCAGAAAGCAGCATAATGTAGATAAAAAAGTCATTGCCTACATTGTGTCACTTTTTAGTTTTTTTTTCCAAATAGCTAATCTCACTGCCTCTGCCAGATTTACTATATCTATATATTATTTCTTTTTACCACCGCATGTATATGGTGCAAGTCCAAGCTGGGCACAATAGCACAAACACGTACGTGACCCCGCCTTCGAGAGTACGGCTTTTCGCCAACTGGTTCTTCGATTTCCGGTTCCCGATCGTCACTTCCCCCTTTTTTTCCGTCTCCGTCCCGCCCGACGCTTTGCTGGATGGCGAACTGGGTTACGAGCGATTTTACAGGACATAACCGCCCTCTCGCTCTTCTCTTTTTTATTTTTTTCCTTTTTCTTAGCCACCTTCTCGTTCGCCCTCCAACTCTTTTCTCTCTTTCCTCCGCAATTCCAAATCTCCTCCACCCGCTCCCCCCCGGGTCCATTCCCTCCTCTTATATTTCTTTCGAGCCGCGAAGACTTATCGCGCATTACCCGGGGATTACTGTAGCGATTCGCCGGAACTTTTAGTTGGCTCTCGGTCTTTGCCGGGGCGATCGTGCGACCCCCTTGTGCAGCGACCTCGCGACTCGAGCATCACGTAAAGCCCGCAGCCCCCGCACACAAACTGCCCTCCAGCGGAGCCCGGGGGCGAGCGGAGCGGGGCGAGAAGAGAAACGCGACTGGGGATGCAATTTTTTATGCCTCCGCGGCGTCAGGGAAAAATGAGAAGGGTGATCTATCAAGAGATCGACATAAGATCGATCAACAAAGATTAATCAAAAAGAGATCAAATAAATGAAAAACGTATTCTCGTCTGTAAAAATGTATATATTGGATTTTATGAATACTTCGTATGTTACTTCGATCGAACGATCTTTCGGCCGTTTATTGGGTGTATTTTCTTTAACTAATTGATTGCGCAGCCGCGTTGATGTGCAACGCGAGGAGCGTTACAGAGGCTCGGTACGCGATCGAGTCTGTCGCACGGGGTGAATTTCTCGTCTGGCGGTCCCGTCTCGCATGCCCTAATGCATACCGAAGCTGTGTGCCATCGACACCCGTTTCTTGCCGGTCCACACGATCAAGCTGGCTGCGGCCCCGTTAGCGGCATAGGTTGGCATTCGCTCGGTACACACGGCTGCGACTGCGGGGATATGGATAGAAGGATGGATGGTAATGCTACTCTACACTGTGCCTCTGGCAGGAGCTCGCTCGGCTAGGCTAGGCTCTCTACGCCACAGCCGCCAGGCATCAGCATAAGTAGCTCGACTAGTCTCGGGCGACGTCTCCGCTCAGGCACTTACAGTCTAGACGCTCTCACTGCTTGCCCGGTACAGACACTCCGCTGTATGAATGTTTACGTTATTTATTCGCGAAAATTCCAAAGCTACTTCGCTGACTCAAACTTTCTCGATATTACTTATGAACTACTAATAGCCTTTACATTACCGAGCTAATGATTCGGAAAATGAATATTCCTTCGGAAAAAATGACGTTAATCGATCGCTAAATTGCAGTCGTGCTGACGAATGAGGGGTTATTAAGTTAATTATCCTTTGACCAGTTTTTCTGCAGTATCGCTTGCAATGTCGAGTCCGTCAACAGACGGTCTGTGATGAGATCAATGCTAAATATCGAAAAGTATGCATTTTTTTTTTTATTTGAACCATTTGTTAAACTTTTTTTTATATTAAAACGCCAGAGTCGAATATAAGAAGTTGTAGGACGAATACCTTTTTTTAATGTTATTTTTTAGATCTTCCTTGGTTTCCCAAAAAATTTAAATTTTTCATTTTTCGATACTCGGATTAATCGTTATTTTAGCCCGAAATCGTCGAAACTCCCTTTAATATATAAAATTTTTGGGTCAGAACCGTACGATTATTATTATTTTTTTAATTAAAAAGAAAGAATCCAAAATTGACCCTATTAAGGGGCGGAAATAACTGAAAAGCAATCGCCTGACCCCTGTAATTAGGCTAATGGAGGATACATTCTTTTCTCCGTGCCCCTTTTAATTCTATCTCATTGCCTCCCTCTCTGTCTCACGCGCTTCGAGTTTAATGGCCCGAAAATTTTTGGCATTGCGCGGTTTTCCAGTGAACCTCCAGCGAATAGATAAAACTCGGCGCGTTTACGTCTCGCAGACATCTAAATCGATCTAGATTCCGATCTGGCCGCCGCCACTGCTGCCGCGCCACCGACGCCGCGGCTCCTGTGCCGGTGGGGGTAGCTGCTCGTCGGGAATCACCCCCGGGGAGACTAACGGCTTCCACGTACTCGTTAATTACCTGGCTTACCGCGAAACTTTTCGACGACCTCGGACGCCGAGAGTTTTGCACAGGGAACCCTTAATGGATCTTCCCTTTCCATACTAACCCCCTCCCCCCTCCCCCTCTACATCCCTTTTCCTTTCCTTCGCCCCTCCACGGTAATGGTTTTGCAGCGTCGGATTCCGAACCGGCTTTTCCAGCAGAAAACATTGTTGCATCGCTGCATCGAACTCACATCCATTAATTTTTTGCCCGCCATTACGCTCAGTTCTGTTCAATTAACTCGCTGATAAGAACCTTCGATATCCGATAGATACATTTTGAGTAAAAAATAACGGAAATACGGAACATCAGGTAAAAAAAATCTCCATGCCCTTTTATTCGTCGCGCGTTGTCATCGATATTCGATAGATCAGTTTTTAATATTTTCTTTGGTTTAAAAAAACATTTTAATATTTGTTATACCGTCAATAAAATATTGAACGTAATGGTCTGAGTTATTTTTATTCTTTGCGCGCCCCTGTTGGCACGCCGTCATCGATATTCGATAGACAGTGTCTGAGCCAGTCTCTATTTTTATTTTCATAAACCTCGCTCCCGTCTCGTCTCGCGTCTATAAATAATTCATAAAAATTCCGCTCGCCATTTCTGCTGACAATTCATCATTTTACTAATAATTTCTGATGTTCGGTAATTTTTTTTTCAACACGATATGTTAATTCGTCCTCAACTCTTTAGCTTTGTGGTTAAGATTTTTCCCCTCCTTATCGAAAAAGAATACGCGAATTCCAAAAATGCCTGAGTAAAAAAGCAATTGCCTCGTCACCGGCTCAAGTCTTAATTATTAAGGTCGCGTTAGCGGGACGATGAGATTCACGCCCGAAGTTAATTTTCCAAAGTGTTATTAAATTCTGACGACAAATTGCCGGATAAATAATGTATCGAGTTATTTGGACTATAACGTCGCTACAACATTCTGCAGAAGCATCGGCATTCGATCGATCGAATTCTGCGTGCAATAATGACTTTATCGCGGTATTTGGTATCCCGTCCCGATGTACATGGAGCCTACACGTAATACCTATGTATATAGTGAGATAGTTCCTTAGTGTTCCTTGGAATCCCGCTTGGCTCGGATGCCTATAGAGCCAGGAGCAACCTGTGTTATTCGTACCGATCGAACGGATAGTCGAACTATGTGTAACAGTTGCATGGAACTCCGCTCGGAGATTGGCTGCTGCTTCGAGCTTTTGTCGTATATACCTCCTATGTATAGATATATGTATATATATATTTATAGACATATATATATATAAAGTAGCTTGGGAAGGTCACACCGATAAGGTTCGACGCAACACTGTGCCGCTTCCAGGCTATAAGAACTCTCGAAGTCAAAGCCACCCTCACGTCTTTCCGCTCGCAGCTCGCGCATTCGAAAGTTGGCGGTGTTGGGTGGCGGGACAGGGTGTGAACCAAAGTGCTTGCATAAAACGAATAAGAAGACGCTTTAACTTCTAAGTGTAAAAGGGAGATAGTTACGGACTGTCGAATGCAGCAGCAGCGGCAACCGTTGGGAACTCTCAACGAGATTCGGTAAATAGCAAGAACGTACACGGGCCACTTTCGGATCTCGGTGTGAAAAGGGCAGCGAGCGAATCCGTTCCCTCTAACGATTCTCAATATTTGACGTCATTATTTGCACTTGGATTTCCTGAACCAGAACTTCGGTGAAGGTCGTAGGTAGAACGTTACACTGGAGTTATCATCTTTTTTCTCAAAGTTAATTATCTTTTAGTTAGTAGACGATCATCTACCGTTCCGTTTCGTATAAAAATATTTCGGAGACGATATTATTCCACGCGTATTCCAACCTGTAAAATGACATACATCTTTATTCTGCGTTCAAAACTGAACAACTTTTTCCTTTGGCAAAAACCTGTACAGTCCATAGTGCTCAAGACACTGAGAGTTAATGTTGCCAGCCAATCAAATCGCTGGAAAACCGGACAATACTTGACTACCAGTATCTCGAAATCTGTGCACTTTGGAAAAATATTTCAAATGAAAAGTTTGTTCAGTTGTGAATCCTGAACAAGATCCCACCACTTTTTCCTCATATTTTGGTCCATCCTGTTTATTCGGCTTCATTACACTACATCGTCACAGCTCTGAGCGGTCGTAACCGCTATTCACCGTCTTCATCGCAAGAACGTTTACAACAATAATATACTCCAAACAAAGGTATTATGCCACACTTTTTTAACAACATTTTTCCAACAAAGAGATATCGCCCTTATTACGCCGCTTACATTTTTCACCTCATTGAAGATCATCCATGCTGCCTCGCGGAGCCCCGGGTCAATTCCGTTCTCGTATATACGTTCGTGTAACAAAGATTTATGAAGGATGGCCGATAAACTCGGGCAGCCACCGGACGGGGGTGGCGGAGGGATAAAGAATCCGCGACGGAGGACGAAAGGGCGATAGGGTAGAAAGAGCTTGAGCCACGTGTTGTGTTGCTCGTGCCCCGCGGAGAAATGGGAAAGAGAAGAATCGAGCGAAAAAAAAAGCAAAACAAAAAATAACACATTCTTTTCTCCCTCGAGCCCAGAGGACGCTTTTTTTCCTCGGTTCGCTGCTTGCCGCTTCCTCGTCCGTCGCCCCTCGTCCTCGTCGAGCCAGAGATCCGCGAGTGGCCAAGGGATCGTAAAGTCGCTTAATCGGATGAGGCACACCAGGCGTGCTCTCCGGCACACTCGGCGTTCTCCTTGCCCTCGTGCTTCTCCTCGCATGTGCAACGCGGGGTGAAACGAAAGTCGGGAGAAATGGGAAGCGGTCGTAAAGTCGTCACACGGCCGCGAGCGTGCAAGAGGCAGAGGAACGACGAGCAAAAGCTCACTTTCGCATCACGCTCGGCCACCTTCCTCTTCCTCTTCTTCCTCTTCCATTCTGCTGCCGCGGAGCGAAAAAAAGAGCAAGAAGCCCAAGAAAAGAAAACAGGATAGACGAGAAAACCGTTGGATAGCTTGTCTTCTCTCTTACGAGACACTGGCACGTATTTTTCTGCGGGCGCGTAAAATCGCCGTAAGGCTTTTACGTCCCTTCCGGTTTACGAATGGATCGATGGACGGACTCGGCAGCTTCGGCTCCTATTCAATTTTCGATCGCGCACCTTTTAGTTTTTCCTTTTCGTTGGATCTTCAATTTTAAAAAAAGTTTCATCTTTGATTTCCCAAACACACAAGAAAACCACAATTGAACCCAGCCAGTAGAAGAGGCTGCATAGTAAAAACTTGTGGATTTTTGAATCAGCGGTTAATTTTTACCTTTTTCTTTCCGGTTCGCGTCTCGTTGGGGAAATAATGGTTTCGATGTAATCTACTGGCTCGGTTATGACGCCACGTGGGAAATATAAAGTCACCGTTCGTCTCGAGAGCGGCGAGATGGATAAGCGCGTGTGAAACCGGGCCAACTATTTCTGTGTTGCCGCCAGGTCTCGTCGGGCGCGATACGACCAACGACGACGACGAGATGCCTTATTGTCGCGTCTTTTCGCGAGGCCTATAAAGCATACGGCTATACAGCGATTGCTGTCGTCAGTGTCCATTACACCGAGAATAGCGAGATTATAGTTTCGAATCCGCGGGTCATCCCGGCTTCCGTCTGGCCTGTGCTTTGACGCTGTTCCGCCATCGATCCTTTCGCCTTTCCTTTCAACTCCGAGCCTTACGATCGTTTCGACCCATCGTAACCGTGCACACCCAAGCACGTCTGCGATGCGTCCATCGTACATTTCTTTTCTCTCGATCGCTCTATTCTCGCGCGATTAAAGATGATTCAGAGACGACTTTATGGGCCCATAAAAAGAAAGGTATCGCCCCGGTGCGGTACAGTGTACGAGAGGGCATTCATAGATGTGTAAACGGCACCGAAGGGCGAATGGATGAGAGGGGTAGGAAGATGAAAAAAAGAACAACGTGAAAGGAAGGTGGAGAGAGAAAAATGAACGTGGAGCCAAAGCCAAGGATGAACGGAGGAGGGAGATGCGGACCGCGCCGCGAGATCTTTGCAGAAATAAAAATGGTCGCCGCGGAATGGTGGGGCCCCTCGTAAAATCGTAATCCTCGAGCGAATGGCCCAGGGCGGTCGAGCTGCGTTCCTCCGCGCGAAGGGTTTACCTAAAAAAAGTGCTTCTATCCATTTTTCCAATTCTACTTTGCGCACTTAAGAGACACGCTGTTACGCATAAGGTCGCATGGAGTTCATTTTTTTATATTAACCCTTTAAAAGTCACACATCTATTCCCACTCTTCGGCGCAACGCGTGTCCACCCCGCCGTGTCCATTAGAACCGTTTCGGTACGTTTTCGGACGGTGGGACTTAAGGTAAACAGCCCAGTCTGTGACACTGTCCCAGTTGGTGACAGGGGTATCTCTAGCATAGTTGGCTCCCCCCACCATTTCATATGCAGCCAATGGGTAGCGCGCGTTCGGTGGGTCACAAACTGACGAACTGCGACACTTGGTCCTTCTTGTTTATCCCCATGATTTTACACGCTTAATGTGAGAGTTGCGTAGAAGTGTCATAAACTCGGCCTTTTTGCTAGAGTAAAAGTGCAAATCAATTATCTATGGACTGGACGATATTGGCCACTTTTACCCTAAATTGTTATACGATCGTAACGAGATAGCCGGATCAGCTCCATTCGCTTCTGCCTGAAGCCGCGGTGGAAATTTAGTGATCGGAGGAACGTCAGTCGGTAAAGAAGAATAAAAAGGAATGTAGAATTGGAGATTCAAATGGCATCGATCGGGAAGAAAAGCTGGGAGGAATGCGCGGCTTGTAGCGAGGCGATAAACGTTCGCACGGGGGGCGAGAGGAGAAAGCGTATAGTCGGTAAAGTTTTCTGTGGCGAAACGATCCGATTCGTATCACGGTTCTGGTCGTTTCGCGTTGAGAAAAATCGTTCGCAGGGGATAAAGACGGGGACTGGGGGGATAGAAAGAAATAGCAAAGCGTATATAAAGTAGAAAGGATATAAGGGATAGAGACGAGCTGTAATAGTCACATATATATCTATATAATGTATATATATGTGTGTATACATATATATGTATGGGTACGGGGCGTTTGCTATCGTAAAACGGAATAAAGTAGGTAACTCCTCTCGCTTCCAATTTCTTCCCTACTTTGTTAATCCTTCTTACCGTAAATCTCTATACTCCTCCTCTTTATATCCTTTATTTTTCGATACTTTTGCTTGCTCGCTCGATCGTAGATTAAAGTTCGACCTCGTTTACCAAGTTACCAGCATCTTTCCTTTAGTATTTTTCGTTCCTATTACGCTTTCGTTTTTTCACTCTTTTTTTCTCTACAAAAAGTAAGCGGCGTTTCTGCAGACATCGAACACAGCACTAATTGTTTCTCGTGAGTAAAAAAAGCACCAATCAGCAGGTAAACGATTAAGATATTTTTATAAAAATTTAGATATGTTGTGCTACAAATAATTATATTTTTCGCTTAAAAAGATTTTTGATTCGGCCGATATAAAAAATGTTCTCGGTGGTAAAAAAAACAAGTACCGTAAATTCGACAACCATGCTAGTTGTTCATAAAGGAGAAGAAAAGCCGATATTTTTTTTTTATAGAAAAATGTTATCTACTTGCGAGGTAGACATTTATATAAATCCGTTCTCCAGACCTTTCCTTTTGCATCCCTCCACCAGCTCTCGCACTTGCCGTGCAACTCGTGCCGCCATCTCACTTACCTCCATCCACTCTCGTAGGTTCCTTACCTCTTCCACCGTCTCTCTTCATCCAGCGGATCTCCGCTCTCTGCTCCTCCAGAACGCCGCAACGACTTCCACGTCTTCGCGAAAACTCGTAGCTTCGATTCGACCTGAATACTCGTTACCTACCTTCCTCCTTCGTTTCCCACGGCGTACTCGAAAGCTTCTGCTCCCGGTGCTGGCGGCAATCGATCAATCCTAACCCGGCTCGGCTTTCTAGTGCTTGCACGAGACTACTCCGAGACTATCCGACTCTCGGCAAACGCTCTAGAGAGAGAAAGTGCTCCGGGCCCGGAGGAGTAAATTTAACGGGGGAGAAGAGAGTGCTCCATCGAGAAACTCGAAGAAATAAAGTAGAGGAAGCGAAAGAAAAAAAGGGGGAAAAAATTGCTTAAACTGTTTGAATTTCTGCCGATATTTTATTTCCCCGGGTCAATCGATCGACGATGTTCAGCTGGGGGAGCATCGCGTGCGGGCACATCGTTACAATCCCGGAGTTATTAATCGTAGCGCCGATAGACCGTACCTACGGATTTCGTGGCTGAGCGTCGAAGCCTCGAGCTTGCGGGCCGCAATCTTGATGAGGCTTGTTTAGTCGGGGTTGGGCGGAAGGATGAACAGGTGGAAGGGACAAAGATGCGGGGAAATCCCTGGAACAAGGAGGACATATGGCAGTGACCGATAATCCCACAGTGCAAGACACAATGGGCAACATAGGTGCGCGATCCACGAGACCCGAGCTTCCATTTCTCATTGGGGAGAGGACGTACTGGGCCGCGCGATCGGAAATGCTTTGTTGGGTGTTGATGCCACCGCGCTTCATCATACACCGCTCGACAATAATGTCTGCCGTCGTTGTTCGGTCTTGCTTTTTTTCCCGATTATTGCCGGCGTTATAGCGACGCGTTTACCGACACTTTTTTTTTCCAGCCCCAAATTTATTGACGTAGTGTTAAATGGTTTGGACGACTTACATTATAAACAGGACATAAATTAACTAACAAATGTCGCATAATTGGCAACGGGCCATCGACCGATGACCTTCAAGCTTATTCATATTTTATTTCTAACATTGGAAGGGCTTGAATTAAAGATAAAATAAAAATTAAAGGTAAGATGGTTGTTTTTTCTACTCTTTTTTTTTGTCAACCGTAAAGTCTCGTTAACGTTTTTTTCCCTGGACTGTAAAGTACCGGATCCTGTCCATCGACCCACACGCACTTTGCGCCATCGCCACGCGTCTTCTTTCATTCTGTTTCCAATTTGCTAAGCCGCCTTGCCACCTCGCGAGAGCCGGCTCCCGCTACGGCAAAAGACTCTCGGTTATTTCCACGTCCCTCGTGCGGAGTAGTGCTTCGTTGCAGCGCAACGGGCGAACGTGAGCTCACTCACCACGGCCCAGCTCGCCTTCATTATTCTCCTATTGTGCCCGGCAACAACCCCCGAGGACATAAATCATGCCGGCGGACCGCGCGGCGACCGTGCATCGCGTGTGTGCAACCGCCTCTCCGAGCCCGCCCTCTCTTTCTATTTTTCACCCCGGCACCCTCGCGTAATTTCATTCACGAAATTTCCATCCCAAAAATAACTTACCAGCGCACCGCCGTGCGGCGCGCAATCTATTTATTTAATTTTCTAACGCGCGTTTGTCAGAGCGAGAACACACGAGAGGGTGAACCAGACTTCCTGCAATGCATTTACATTGGTGCTATGTAATGCATAGGGGGGTTGGGCCGGTCCGGGTGCGTTTACAATATTTCCCAGAATTTAATTTCTTTACTCTGTACCATATTTCTCCCGCACCAAGTATGACGAAATTCAAGTAATTGTGTTTTTACATTCGGAATATTGAAAAATATTGTAGCATTTTTTTTATAGATATTGTTTCGTTGGAGACAAGCGAAAAGATAGATCGTGACAGATAGTTAAAAAAAACAAACTAGAAACACGTTTTTCTTCTTGTATTTTTGTGAACATTCTGCAAATTTTCCTATTTTTTCTAAATTTTCATGGGAATTCTGTAACCTCACTTCCTGTCAAAAACTGAGGTTTCGAAACCTGAAGTGATGTTGCAGAAATTTAAAAAAATACTGGGATACGCATCACGAATGCAGCCAGTGACAGAAGCGATCTTGTCCGTGAAGGGTTAGTGATAGCAAAGATACGAACGATAATGAAACTTTTTGTGCGTTCGAAAAGTGGATGTAAATAAAATGGGATAAAACGCGATGAGAATTATTCGTGACAGTAGAGCGGTCGAAGTGCCGGGCGATCGCCGAGGGAGGCATCGAAGATTGAAGACCCGAGCGACGATCGTGCGGGACCGCGTCGATCGTTTCTCGAATGTCCGCGGGGGTCGAAACGGGAATACACTGTGCAGTGTTATAGGTAGCTTGTGGTTACGATATTCCGAGGTTTACGTGGTGGAGGTTTGCGTGGGCTACCCTACTCTACGCTCCCAGTGATTGATAGAGGATCTCGTGGCGGATAGTGCGAGTTATACGGTATACATACATATATGTACATACATACATGTATGTATACACATATTTATATATATCTACAACATAGTAATGTGCAGTACAGCAGACACGTGGGCGCGGATGTTTTCTCCTCTTCGGTGAGACGAGACGTACCCGGGGTGATTATGCCGATGCGAACTAGCCAGATGCTTTGACGCGCCTCCGTAGAGTTTCGTAACTTATTGTTTTCGTCTACTTTACTCATTGGTGGTCTAAAAAAAAGAAAAAAAAACTCCGTTACAAATTGCTTTGAGGAAAATTCAGTGATGCGGTGGATAAAACATTATTTACCGCATTATTTTTTTTTTTTGCAACTAAATTAATCGTCGCGTAACTCTGGCCAGAACGATCAATCTGGGGCTCGTTTGCAGCGAAATCGATACGACAGGATGTAAGCAACGTGTCTAACGAGGTTTCGCACCGATGCGGTTAATGGTCTAAAAATTACAGGCTCTGGAAGCTATTGAAATAAAAATTCAACATAAATACATGTAGCCCATGAAGCCGTGAGCTTGTATGCGTTAAAAGTGTATAATTTAAGGATTTAAAAAAAATATATTTTTTTTCCAGAGATTGTTGAAGGGAAACGTGCTCGCGAGTCTTCAAATCCGCGTGACACAGTTTCTAACCAGGAATCCGCGACATCGGGAGTGAAAGCGATACGCGGAGGTCGTAGGCCTCTTTGCCGCTCGGCGCTCTTCTGGATTTTCTCGTCTGCAGATATTTTATAGCGTGTACCAAGTTCTTCTTTTTTTTTCTTCTTCTTTTTTACTATGCCACACAAGGTACATTACGCTATGGTTCTTACACATGACAGGAACGATGACGAGTCTGCCCGGCAGGCGATATAGCTCCTGGCAGTAGTGTAGTGGCGTACACCGAGTGGGGGTCAAGCACCTTGCCCCACATCGACGTGAACACACGACACACGCGTGTATGTCTCTAAATGTGTGTACGTGTGTGCATATCAGTGAGCAATGCTTGCTTTCCGCCGACCCTCCACGCGAGCAATTGCTCGTCCGTTGTTCAAATATCGAGACGAGCGTGTACGCCTCCAGGGGTCACTTCTCCCGAGTGTACAGTCCCTACTGCCATATTGCTCTTTTCATTTTTTTTCTTTCTTTTCTCCTCATTTTTCCACTGCGTAAAATCTTTCCACATGTGAACTATGACTTTAGCCGAAACACCTTAACTTCACGATGGATTCAAAAAATTTCCTTCACTTTCGAATATTATTGTACAGATGTAAATTCCACTTGCGAATGATATAGTATTCTCTTTCTCCAGTTTGGACCTGCGGATGTTTTGAAAATTTATTTTTCATTCCGATTTAAACTTTCCTGGTACGTTTTTGGGTGATTTTTTTTTACACATTTTATTAACAGTAGAACGAATATTTTATTTTTTCACCTACTTTCTCGAGTGTGTTGCCGTTTGGGGTTTTCGCGAGTCTGGCCTCACAGTTGGAGAGATTTCCGGTAGGAGTTTCTTTTTTTTGTTTTTTTTTTCTTCTCTCGCTACGAGGAAAAATGGAGGGTCAAGTGGCGGGTTAGCATGAACGCACACACGCTCTCGACCTCGTTAGTTCGTGCCTACCACCGCAATTGCTACTGCTGTACCGGTCTATGATACTACTAGCACTATTACTAGTATGTAATCCACGGGCCCAAAAACCAGCAGTCACAGCACCAAAATGCGCTGAAATCGGGCTGAAGTAGCCACTAGAGTTTGTCCTGTGGAAACGTGACACGCCAGGAGGACGCGTATAAACCTCGTGCGACCACGCTATGACTATGTACGTGTCTACTCGCCCCCCCACCCCGGCCTTTCATTTTTTTCCACTTTGGTACACGAGAATATATACCCGCGTGAAGTACATATTTCCATGAACATATTTACACACTACGTTTCTCGGCCTCTTCATCCTCCGGCTCGTATTTTCCTCTCCTCACCTTTCCACCCTCCGGGTCAACCCCGAAGCTCGAGACCGGCCGCGCGGATTTACACGCTGTTTGCTCGCACTCCCGTGTACGCCGGTATATCAACATTCGTTTTATTTAGTAATGTAATTCATATTTTCCTTGATTATTTGCGATTCAATTACGCGAGTGTCGATCCGACTGCTTGGTGGAATTCAATTATCTCGGATAGGTTTATCAGTTGTTGCAGTGATGTTATACTCAAAATGCACGAGCATAAACCACGGTGGTCGATGATAAAAGGGTTTTCGCAACGAAGTGAACATTTATGCGGGTTTGTTTTCGGTGGATTGATGAATTATTGTTTGTAATTTCATTAGATTTTGTTCTCCGCGAAATATTCTGATCAATGGCATCTGGACAATCGTAGTACGAATTCAAAGCTCAATAAACTTTGGTTTTGAAAAAATAGGATACGATCCGTAGTTTTCGATTTACGATCATTTAAAGATTTTACCAATAGGCGTAGTGCGGAATGAGGTCTGTTTTCCAGCCTCCTCATTGGCCAAACTTAATATGCTCGTAACTCGAAATCAGTACTCTCTAGAAAAAATATTCCAAAGGGAAAATTTGTTAAGTTTTTAAACGTGAAAACGACTCCACAATTTTCGTGTCCTAATTTTGGTAGAATCTGTATCTAGAAGCGATGTTATCTCCATGCGACAGGTTCAAGCAATTTCACAAATTAATTATCCTCCTGCATCCATCAGTGATTTAATCATAATCATCGTCACAGCCTTGATCAAACAGAGTGCTGATCAAGGCAACCTCCGTATGTGTAGTCACGCGTTACTCTTACGACTAATACTAAACTAACCTATATACAGTACTTTATACACGTCACACTCTCATCGTGCACGTCGTCGTTTATGCGGCGCGCATAAACACGATCCGAGGGTATGGGCGCGTGATTCCGAATTTACACGATGTTTACATGATTTAGCAGCAAGGTGTATATATGTAGTGGAGTGTCACGGCGTAACCCCTTTCCCATACTCCGGATGATGATCGTCTACAGCCTACAGGGCAGAGTAGAATGCGTTTACGTGCACGAGCAACGACTTGCAGCCCTTCCAGCGGTATACTCTTCGCGTTGACCTCTCCCCTATCCACGTTTCGTTCTACCCGTCAGTCCCTCACATCGTCCATCCATCTACACGCCACCGTTTGTTTCTAGTCCGGGTCGGTCCTGAAACCTCCCGTGAGGTATTTGCGCTACAGCCCGGAAATGTTGGGTCTACAAAGTTTACCCAAACATTTGGCTTCAACGTCGTCCCTTTTCTCCTTTTTCATTGGTCCCAACGGGCTTGGATCGTCTTCTCATGTGTTCTCGCTTACGTTGTCTATTCCATCTCGTCTGCGAAGCTTTTGTTTTCTCAACTGAGTTTTCGTAACCAATCAACATCGAACCTCTTTGAGAAAACACACTTTTGATTTTTCCTTCAACTTCTCGTTGCTGGCGAGCTTCCCTTTTCTGATTCTCCGGCGTTACACCATCTTGGCCATATTCGCTTCAATTTTCATCGGTCACTATGGCAACCCCGTGGCTCCTGAGAACGAAAAAAACACGGGGGGTTGAGATGCATCGACCCTGTACCACTTCCTCCTCGTCTCAACGTTGCCCGAACCCATCGTAACAGCTCCGAGGACACTTAAAAAAAGTTCTATCGTTGGGACAATAAGGTTACCGTTGGGGTCTTTTTTATTCCCATCCTCGAACCGTTCCATCATCGTCACCGATGTCGTTGACACGCTTATTGAACTTGCTTCCCCGTGGGTCAAACTAAACCTTCAGACTCTCCTTCCATTTTCATGTCTCCGTTCAGATTTTCAAAAAGTTACGCCAGAGTCAGCAATGTTACATCACTTTGGACTTCTTTTCTGTGTTCCCTTTCTCACAACTTCTTCGTCCCTCGTAATTCAATTTCATTTTATTCAATATTAACTCCATCTCCCCACTCGACTTCGAGCCGGCTTATACTTGTTTGTGTTTATACCGTGCTGGTATAAAGTGCATTGGCAGGTGTACGGATTATCACATACACGGACGTGCTCACCGAGGGTGGGGGAGGATCTTTGCTGCAAGATCGTGTATTTTGCCCGTTGTGCTTCGCCACGGTAAACTGCATTGGTGTAGAAACGAGATAGAAACGCTGAAGCACACAGGATGGAGTGGTACAATTCCATCGACGGTCATGGGAGGGGGGGGGGGGGTACTACGCCAAACGACTACTCGTTGCGAGAGCAACGACTCGATCAAATCGGCTTTCGAGGAACTCGACTGCACCGGTGTGCCTGGTGCGATTTGCTATGGGAAGAAGCGGAGGAACCGATCGAAGAGATCTTGTAAGAGCCGTCGGCCACTGGACCGACCTCTATCGTCCTTTTTCTTCAACTCATCCTCGTCTTCCCTCTTCCCGGGCAAGCTCCACTCTGTGACTCCGCTGTACGGGGTCTCTCTTCTTATTTCTCCCACCATCTCCTTCTCACCACTGGCCGAGGCGAACATCTCACGGACCGGAAGAACGAGACCCCTCTCTAGTCCGGCTACACCAAAAGAAAAGAAAAAGAGGCAATGGAAACCTTGAAACGCCGTATTCGGACAAGATACGCCGACGGGGAGTAGCGTTCTAGTATGCGACGAGAAACTGCGACACCGGAATTATATAGCGAATCGAAGGAGGAAAGAAAAGAATTTCTATTCCAGCGCCGATCTTCTACGGATAGTGGTAGCGATTCTACCCAATTTCCCTTTTCTTGCTGGGCTTAGAGTGTAACCTCGATCTTGTCCTATTGGAAAACGATCAGTGACAATCGATTTAGCTGATTTGGACAATTTTCAGACGGTTCATTGGATATTATGTCATTCATTTCGTTTCATGGTCAGTAAACCTTCGTTAAGTAGCTACTAAAGAGAAAAGTCGGAATAATTGGAAAATTCTCTTGGTGGGCAAACATTTTGTTACGGAATGCAACATGCCTGAAAGGTTGGTAAGGATGTTTGAGAACTTTTTTGACAATCATTCAGAATTACCCGTCCTTTTCAGTTATATCCGTGGGTAGTCCAGTCAACCCCGTCTCGGATAATCGGGGTGTACCGCAGCATTATCTTTATCACTCTGAATTGGTGAAGGATCAACGAGGAAGTCCAAATATGGATAGCCCCATATTGAGCACGTTGACCAACTGTCACTCATATCCCGTTTGTAAGCGACACGAAGTTAATTGCCTTATACTTAAGTTCGCCAAGACATTCCCGGACGTACCGGGGTCGAGGAGCACACGGAGCTCGTTCGGATAGATTGCATTACTCGTTCCCAAACGAGCATCTACCGGATTACGTCGTCCGCGCGGCGGTTCGTGCGAATTCTCATCACACCGGGACGCGGTCCGAAGTTTCATGATGCCTCTACCGTACCCAAACCCCGGGCATTCTATACAGCGTACCCAAGAACTTATCCCGTCGCCCAGTTGCCGGGATTAGGCGCACGTGCTCGCTCGTGCGTGCGCATATTTAACAAGTTCGCCGAATATCTCGCGAGTACATGGAATAGTTTGGGTGTGGGTTTTGTTTGCACAGATTCGGCGGAGATGATCCCATCCCCCTTCTGAGTTATATGGATACTAGACTTACGGTCCAGATTATATTAGGCGGAAGAGGAGTCCCTTCGAACTGTGAGACACGGTGGACCCCAAAAAGAATAACAACCGCACACCCTCCATTTCAGTCGAGAATCAAAATTTATGCATCCCTCGGACCCCAAACGGATCTAAAACCATCATGTAACAGTCATAACCGAAACAATCAACAATCAAACAACCACTCTCAACCAGTTTGGAGGACCTAACAGCGCCCTCAGAGAGGATCGCTACTCCCGCCATCGACTTTCCCACCCGGAAGAGTCGAAGAGAGTCATAGATCACGAAGCCAAAAATAAAACTGTCAAGGGAATGATAAAAATAGTTGCAAGACTTCCCAAATCGCCGAACGCACCGGTCCTTCCATGAGTTCATCGCACGAAAGCGGCGAAGGTTGGCGAGATAGGGAAGGAGAAGAGATTCGCGAAATGTCCCAACGTCACGCAGGCTTAACTATCCCAAAGGTGGTTGAAGGTAGGGCAGGTTTGAGTGCCAGGCGGTCTCCGGGGGAGAATTTTTTGTTTCTCTTCTTTTTTTCTATTCCAGCCCCTCCAATGTATTCGTGCGTCCTTATACCCATCTCTGGCACAACGCGGCTATGTGTGAGTGTCTGTGCGAGTCCGGATAACGCGTTCAGGCGGTCCGCTTACGGGGAAAAGAGGGTCGTTCAGGAAAAGAATGGTGGATCGCGCGAATGGACGATCGTTGGGTTAGGGGATGGTGGAGTGTACGGTGCACGGGGGAGTCACCCCCCCGCGCGTTCAAGTGAATGGATGGACTCTGGGAGTATTTCCTAATGACTGCCGGGGAAGGGTGAGCGTTCGGGGCTCTACAGGGATGGATCAGGGAGGGCGGGGGTTTGCTCCGCTGGTCTCTTCAGGGTAGTAGTGACGGTAGGTACGGCTGTAGTGGTGCGGTGACGGCACGGGTCTCCCACGGACGGTCGATACGCCGATGTACTAATGACCCGTACGGAGTCGGACCAACAGACTGTTGGCTAGACGCAACGGCACCGTGAACGCAGGATCACAGTCGCTTGAGCGTTACTACATAACACGTACGCCGAGTTCTCTCCCGTTGCCGGATGGTTTTCATCCTTCAATTATAAATTGAATTAATCCGGACCACCCCAATGCAAGATTCGCAGAGGGGTCGATTCTGCCGATCCTGAGAATCATCAATATAGAGAGGTTGGGCTTCTGGATTGGAAGCCTGATAAGCCATCGGGATATCTTTTTCATTGATGAGTTTTTGCGAATGGCAGTCTTTGGTGATAATTCTTCAGATAGTCTTCCTGCCTCTATAAGGCATTCACAATTTTAACTCATTGAATCAAACTTCTATGATCATCCAGGTGACTGTTCATTCTAGCCAAAAACCTACGTTCTTCGTTTTTCTTGGATTAATTGGTGAATTTAATGGAATTTTTTATTGGCTGCTAATTGACAAATTGGTTGAAGGAATAGACAGAAATGTTCCATCGGCATTGAAATTTCAATTCTGATACGAAATCTCGCTCATCTCGCGGAGAACTCGGCGATCCCAAAGGAAGCCAAGCGTTCGTGGAAGACGGTCTTCATTAGTAATAATTAGTAATGGATAGGTCGCTCCGGGGCGATTCTCGTTAAGCACTTAAACCGCACCAGGCAGTGGTAACAGCTCTCTAACGTTCGCGTGCTTATCGAGCTACTCGGCTAGTCGAATGCTTAAGACGCTTAATTTTCCTTAGTATTTAATAACCCAACCACAAGCCAATTACCTACGATTCGCTATATTCAATTGTGAAAATAATTGCTAGGATAAGAAACTAAAGCCCACATCGAACGAACAGAGAACGGTCGAATTGTGATGATAATAAAAACTTCCCTTGACTGGATGAGCAGGATTAAATTTACAAAGATTAATAACTCTTCTATATTTACGATTCTCCATTTCGCCATCGTCAAGAGAAAAAAAAACATCTCGATCCACACATTTTTCCAATGATTATATATTTTCATTTCCTGTCTTCGTTCTCTCGAGTCTGCGGAGGGTTCTCAAGAGCCAGATGGGCATTCCAAAACAAACCCTCGTCTTTTCTCTCCTTCCTACTAGCACGCGGAACAGTTCGGTAGGCTAATGGGAAATATTTATCAACGAGCATCGCAGTATCCCCATTTAATCATCAGTCCATGTCCCAACTCTCCGGAAGACTTCGTAATCTCGCACATCAACGCAACCGATATTGTGGCGCTGAGTCAGACGTCTTCCTTTTTTTGTACTTTAATTTCTCAGCGAGCTATCAACGAAAACACTCGAGACTACTGCGTTGTATGTATTTCGTAATTTCCAGTTACATGGAAGGTGTCGTAAATCACGCTATTCGTCACTGTTGAGTCCCTTCCCCGACAAGTTACTTGTGAAACTGTCGAATGAGCTGGCCGGATGGTCTCGGATAAAAAAAATTGTAGCGATCTCAGTCACGTCACAAACTAGAAGAAGAAACTCCTCTTTTTGTCTTGACGACACTGATTCGCTATTTCCGCAAATTCAGCTCTACCAAACCCGCTTCATCATCGCAGCTTTCAGATTTCACAAACGTATCAAAAATCTGCCAAAAAAACTGCCCAACTCGATATCATCCAACAATCGTATCAATCTGCCAATTAGTCAGTGCATAATTTCGAGTTATTATCCATTCGCCAACTCTCGCTGGGTCACCTCCGTTCCACCGACTTCAGCTCATCTCTACCATCACTAATCTCTATGTGGCACTTTCGCCTCGACACTCACGCAGAGAGAAGTTGCCTCATTGCGAATGAGCCGGTGGGCGTTCGTGTGTCCTTGTTAAATCGACCTGTGTCCGTGTGTCTGCCGGGTCGTGAGCTCTGTCTGTCCGTCTATCCGTTCCATGCTCCGTCCACCACTGGTACCAGCAGTGGTAACAGTGGTAGTACATCGGTCTATCCATGCTTCCACTGTCTGGCTACCTACCAACCTACCGACCTAGCTTCCTACTCGACTCTCCGGCCGCTGGATCCCGGAAGTGACGTCACGCTCATTGTAACATCCCGTGGCTGGTCGGGCTGGTGCTGGTCGTACGAGAGGACACATAGCATCATCGCTCGTACAACGGCATCCGCATCTCTCTATTCCTATTTCTATCTTCACTTCGTCCCATCTTCCTCCATCCTTCACATACCATTTGCCCTACGAGCTTTGTCCTCTTTTGTTTCATTCGGCTCACGGTATCTTGCCTCTGTATCCCTTCCATCTTCGTCTGTTGCGCTTCCTCCTGCGTTTGGTTGTTTCACGCTGCCGTGCAGGGTATGAACTACCTCGTCCGCTGCGTGCAAAGACGTGGCTGCTTATCTTCCATTACGGCGGCCCGTTGTAAGCCAAAGAGTAGCGAAAGAGAAGCGCAAAGGGGATGTAGGTTGTACATGCATGCCTATGGCTAGGTACTGCTTTCGTTGGCTCTCGGTGTCCCGGGATGGGGAGCTCGCGGTCGGGTTTGCGCTCTTGTTCGTAATGAGCGTGTGAGTACCAAGTTACCGTTCACTCACGCTATCGTCTTTGTCGGGTCGTAGCTTGTTACATAGTCCCTCTGTCTGTATATCCATTTACGTTGGTCCTTCGGTGAGGGAAGCGTGGTAGCTTAACTTCCTTCCTGTTTTACCGTTTACCGTAGGCTCCGCGCCGTTGGATTTGCGCTCACCGTATACAAACAATTCGTTGCTTATCGTCGCCCAGCGAGAGGGATGTTGGGATTCGTGCAAGTCGTTTGTACAAAGTATTGCGAAATCCCGTGGGGAAAAATCTCGTCAGTCATGGTCGAAGTAATTAGACTTTTGTTTTTCGTTCGTTCATACGGTTTTTCGCAGATGTTTAGACGATGTCTTTTGACACGCCTAACATACATTAAAAAACAATAATGATTAACGTTGGTATAATTTTTTTTTATGTACAGCTATCATAATGTCAATGAATTTCGACGGTGCAGAATTTTGATGAAACATCACTGAGCCGTTATTCTACGGAGAAAACTGTAATCCCCATACCAGCCGGCGTACCGTGAAATCTCAATCAGATCGTACCGACAGCAGCTATAAGTCTGCGGCAACGAGTATCGATTTCGTCAGCGATGAATCATCGCGGTTCTTTTATTATTGTTTCGTTCCCTCGTTCGCTTTCCATCTCTCTGCACCGCTGTATATCCGTCGAAATGCTCGGGCAAGCTTGCCACCGGCATTCGAAAACGTTTCCATCGATCAAACCGCAACTCGCGTACCAACGCGGTTCTCCTCGCGCAGAGATATCTGTGCGAGCGCGTGAACTTACACCATCACGACGGTTTCGAATTCGGTTCGGGACGGATATCTATAATTCCTGCACCGATGTTCCAGCGAGCTCGTTTCTCGATCGAGGTTGTTTTCGGTTCTCTTACTTTGGCGCGATTCCTTTCCTTTCGTTACTCGAAGTCGTTACAGTTTCTGCAGTACAGTGGAACCCCGTTCAATCGGGGTTCCACTGTAGGCGTTCCGCCCGACTTTTATCGTCGACCCTTTCTTGTTCCCTCATCGTTTTCTTTTCTTCCGCTTCGGGGGAAAAAACGGTAGATGTTGCGGTAGGGTTTAGTTCAGAAATCGGAAGAGACGTTGATGCACGTCCGCGATGCTTCCTGCAATCGGAAAATTTCTCCCGACATCCGAGGCCGCGGAGAGCGAAGGCGAGATGCGATAAGAGAAAGATGGTGTGCGGCGTGTATTCGCGGAGCGGAGGAGGCCAATTTTTATTCCGAAGTGGTCAAAGCGAGTCGAGCCATCGGGTGGAAAGTAGTCCATCGCGGAGGGTTGTAGTACACTCGTGGATGGTAGCTTCGATGCCGTGGGAAACCCTTTCAACCATTCTCGGATCCTCGCTCCGTTCAACCCCCGCCTCTCCCAGTGGTACCAACTATACCACTTTTAGCGTGAAGCACGAAGCTCCGAGCGCTCGCCTGTCGAGAAATATTTCCGCATCCTCTCGCCAACTCCACCGTGAGAATTTTTCCCGAGAAAAGTACATCGGAATGGAAGTAAAAGAAGATGGATAAGAGGTTGAGGGGAACGAAAGTAGCGCCTAGAGACCTGACGTACATAGGCTACGACCGCAAGGTCTGTAGGTGTGGAGATATCGCTCTGTTGTGTGGCGCTGCTTTGTACCATGAATTGATAAGTTGCCCTTATGGACAGATGTATTGTATTCACGCGAGTTCCAAGATTTTACATCGGATTTTGGATTTCCGACGCCTTGCGGTGCGAAAACCTACCGCATCGAACCGCTATCGAGCTATTAATCCTTCGACACTTGGGTGGGGTTTTTTCAACCCTAGTGCACGTTCTTTTCAGGCTCAAAGAGCGAAAACGACTTTTCATAAAATATTTGATAATATTTTACGGACTCGTAAAATATTGGATGAAGCCTTATTGTTAATGACTCGATAACAGATGATGATAGAGGAAAAGTGTATAGAAAAATTCAAGGTTAAATTTTTCTGAAAAACAGTCGTGACGGTATGGAAAGATTGGGTTCAATCTCCAAAGTGTGCCAAAAATTATAAAAAAAAAAAAAAACAGAAAAGTTGTCCAGAATTCCAGAAGTTACGTCGTGTTCCATCCACCGGTACATCGTACATATGAATTCATGCATTATTCCTCCAGCCCGGGTCCTCGATTATTCGCTTTTATAGCCGTTGTAAACTTTCCTGTACATCCACCAGACGAATTGTAGAAATTTACGTGCATTGTTTTACAATTCTCCGGACGAAGTACCCGACCAGATATATCGAATGAAGAATGAAGCGCAGCGGACATCGGACTGCAGGGTTACAACTCAGAACGACGTTTTTATTTTTGTAATTTTTTTTTCGTCCGAACGTCCTAAAAAAAGGTGCAATTTTAAAGGCTTGTTTCTGCGTTTTCCGGCCTTTCTGTTCTAGTGGATACGGCCCGGTGCTCGGAGAGCTCCGGACAACGCGAGGTGGGTCAAAGTTCGAGATTGAACGAACGTCCGGACTAGTACGGTCGTGTCCACGTGCGGGAGCGTGGGTCGCGTTGTAAATAATGTCGGAAACTTTTATACCCAGCGTAAATCACTTTGCCGGCCAATTATGGGATTAATATTTACGGTTGGTGATACGTATATGCAGTCTATGCGTGGTTAGCAGTGATAGATGTATATAGCTATATACTGAACGGGAGGCAGCGTCGCGGGCATCAACGTTTCGCGACTATTCGCCTGGGAGACATTCTAGAATCGGGCCAACGCGGAAGGACGTGGAAAAAATCGCGCAGCTTCATTTTCATACACTGCGGTGACAAAACCGACAAAGTTTCCGGGAAACGGCCGTGGCTTAGCTCGACGATAACGAATGGCTGACCTACGTGTATACACGCGCAGTTTATTGTGGCACGCGCGTTTCGCGGCCTCGCTATGGACCATGGAATTTAGAAACCGGATACTTAGATTTCCAGAGATTTACCGCAAACACGTCACTTCCGGTTTGAAAACCTCAATTTTCGTCCGGAGGACGAATGAATGTAAATGCCGACAAATTAATTAATAGTTGGTCCAATTAATTAATTTATTTATTTGATCGTCCCAAATAATTGTTAGTCGGATCGAAACAACATTTTGTTTTCCAGTGCGAATTGGAATAATACTTGTGCTCTCGTTGCTCGATGAGCATTGGAAAGTCCTCTGGTAAACGAGCTCTCGGGATCGCTCGAGACCTTGACGATGTATTTCTATCCACTCGAAATGTGAGGAAGGGAGGAAGGCGCAAGAGTACAAGTTCGACATCGTTATTTCTAGAGTCGAGGAGAGAAGCTGTAGCTACTGTAGAAATCTATAGAAAGCCGCGTACGCTCCGCAATGCCGTGACCTACGACTAATGCAACGCCGAGCAGTAGGGCACCGACTGTATTATCAGCAGCACAGAAAGTTGAAAGACCAGGCTAAAGTGTGTACAACAGTCATTAACCTTTTGACCAATTACCTTTCAGGTTATTACGTCCACTTACTGCTCAATGAAAACTAAGCCGTGTTGTGATAGAGTTCGAACTTGAAACTTGGAACCGTGATTATATCTCTACCTTCGCGTTGAACACTTTCCTTTGAAGCGATTCGAAACCTTCTCGCCGTCGGCCGAATTTGTTGGCTCAGTCGATAACAAAAACTGTAATGGATTTCTGTTCAAGCCGTACTTTTCCGATCAAGTTAAATTATCAGTATTCGCTCGACAGTTATTGACGCGAAATCTCAAAGAGAAATTGGATTACAGTTTTCGTTACCGACTGAGTCTGTTTCGCATCGCCTCAACCGACCGCACAAAAAAAAAATACTTAAAGTTAAAAATTGAAATTTTAATATCGTTCCTCACAAAAGTTGCTATTCCTCGTAAAATTTTCATACGGCTTTATCATAATGTTCCTTTATTCGCAAAGCTTCTTTTATAGGAAAGCGTTTTCCGTATTTTTGGCTTCCTCGTAGAGGAAGCAAGAAAATAGTTTTTTTCATCACTGCAGTACAATTTCCTGCTCACGAATACAGAACTTCACACAAGCAGACACATCGACACTTGGTGATTTAAAAAATTCACGACATTAAAAATATATAATTTCAAAGTTCATTTACGACGTTGATGCTCCAAAAATCGTTAATTCATTAGCCGCGCGAATTGATTTAATTACCGAAGTCGTGTTTCCACACTGAGAATAGTTATAGCTCTGTATACGGAGCTATAACTGCTGTATTTAGTTCGGAGCGAATCGAGAATCACTGACCTACCGCACGAATCGCTCGAGCGTCAGCTACGACCTATGGCAATGTTTAATAATTCGCCCTGGGACGTCGAGGACGAAAACGACGACGGCGACGATGATCGCTCGGTCGTTGGTGTTGCGCAATCGATTACGTCATTAACAACCCGCCGGGATAATTGTGAGCGACCGATTCGATTCGCGCTACCGCTGCCGTCGGGTTTCTCGTGCCGTACCGCGGTGCATGAATTCATACACCGCTGCTCGATGCACTGCAGCGATCTCCGTGGCACGTATAACATCGTGCCGGATCGCGAGATCGACTTCGTGACGATTCCGTGCGCGACGAGCGCGACCCGAAGGACGGCATGTTCTCGCGACACACTCGGTGGCCCGAGACGTCTTATGTCATGGATAAAGATTGATTTTTTAAAAGTTTTTATTACTTTTATTCTCGTGCTGTTGGCAAGTCCGGTAAGACGGATGAACGATGACGTGATTTGATTAATCACAAGTGTGGACTTATCGATCGGTAATAATGGATACACTTTCTCGAGAACAGGCGAAAATGATTTTTTCAATTTCGTCCGATGCACAAACGTAACTTCGCTGATTCGCTTTCAAGCCTGAATACTGCAATAAGAATGAGAAAAAAATAAACTCGACCCCGTCGCGATAAGAGGGCGTTAATTACCCGAAAATGATTTCTTATCGTCGTCGATTTTATGACGCTCGGGTTTTTATGCAGCCTTATCATTCGCAACGAGGCGATGAGTATAGGATGAAAAAAAAAGATTCTGAACGACGGGGAGCGTGGGAGGGAGGGGAAACGAGAGATTCATTCAACATGCGGCACATATACAAGAGTGTGTCCACCCAACCAAACCGGACGTTTGATAATAATGTATACAGATACGTGTATACATATAGAGACATACGTACAAATCTGTATATAAATTTTCATTTCCATCGTTCACTCGTGAATAAACATTTTTATTAAAGCATTTCCCCGGTGCAGTCAGCTCATGCTCGCTGTACCGAGATTTTCATGTTTGTCAGTTTCGTTTCACTACACGCTTGCATAACATTGTCCAATTATTTATTCAATCAACAAAAACCCGATAAATTTGCTATTTATACCTTCATTGACATATATACACGTCTCTCCGGCAGCGAAATTTAATTGAAACAATTTCTCCGTGCGTGCAAACAACTGGCATACGAAACATGAATTTCTCCATTTCCACCCTCGTAAATCCGTCAGATTTTTTTTGGGGTTGTCGAGTCGGCCCAAACTGATAAAATTCACTTTCTTCCGTTCCGTACATCATCTTAACAAAATATTTTATTCTCTGTTTCAGGTAAGATGACTTCCGTTCACAAAAAAACATAAAACTCTACCTTTCGGTTCGAAGTTCCCGTTATAGTGAGTACTCCATTATTTTTCGCGTCTCGAGAGGGTTCTCTTTTAAGAGGATATAATGACAAATCCAAAAGATAGAGGAGTCCTCGCGAGCATGTGCACCCGGCTGTTGGCGCGGGATTCAATTTTCCCGGAGAAATTGGTTGAAAGTGGGAAAGTGGGTTGGGATAGTGCGTCAAAAGGGTAAGGTGAACGCGCCCGAAGGTAAACGACACAGAGAGAGAGGGAGAGGGAGAGAGAGTGAGTCGACGGCGGAGGGACGAAGAAAAGGGCGAGGAATACATCAGCGAGACGGTAGGACGGAACATAGCGTGGAAGCAAAAGTGTTAGGATAGCGGAAGAGAGGGACGGGAGAGGAAGAGGAAGAGAGAGTGAGAGTAGTGCGGCAAGGCAAATTTCCCGTCCAATTTCGCTCTATCCCACCCACCACCGCAGCTGCCGCTGAAGTCTTAAATCAATTGCTGCTCGGGCTAAGGTTGCACTCAACTCTATAATTAGTTGGGGAAACCTCGAAGCTCGGTAGCTCTCACTCTGGGCACCGACGCTGACTGCTTCTCCTTCTCGCTGGATTTAATATCTTAACACCCCTTTAACGCGCCTCGAAATTCGTCTCGTTTTACCATTGGCAAGTCGTGGAAAGCCCGCACTCGTAGCAACAGAAGTGCACCGGTTGGTGGGCGAAACTTTCGAACGTACGGCGAGCGTCTCTATCCACTGCGCTCTGTCGCGTTGGAGTTTACGAATTTAATCGAAACTCCTGGGCTATACTTATTGTATACATGTATCTAAATGGTAGTTTAGATTCCGTATTCGGAGTATCTTTTCGGAGAGGTAAATGTGTATTTCCCGCGAAGTAACCGAATGGATGAATTCAACGGGTTATTTCATAGTCGAATTGAGGAGAAATTAGTGAAATCGTGCTGGACAATGTTTATCGATGGTAGATCACTTTATAGACACCTCTCCTGGACGAGACAACAACAGCGATTCAAAGATGACGCAAAAGAAAACAAACTTCAAAAAGAAACTACTCTGAAACTGTTGAAAACATTGGCTTCAACGTCCTTCCTTTCTTCCTTCCTTAGTAGTTTTCAATATGATAATGCGTTGCGATAACGTCGGCTTATCGGTGGGTAATCTGGCCCCGCTCTCCCCTGATGATCATCGAGGTTTGACTGTACACGGTGTCTTTATCATCACCGTAAATCTTCGTTCGAGCGGGCTTTCCCTTTTCCAGAATCTCAGATTACCTCCATTCATTGGCCCTCTTTTTACGATTCGCAATCCGGAGCCCTAACGAATGAAATCAGTAGATCCGATCCAGCCCAGCCGGCAGCCTCGAGGGTGTTCGACTTCTTTCAATCATTAAATTCATCCACCCTCACTCGCCGTCTCTCCTCTTCCGAATCGCTTCTGTTCTTCTTTCCCTACGGACGTAATTAGTCTTCGTCACCGATCGGTGAAATCAGTTCCCTACCGAATGAATCCCGCGGCTGGGTATCCACCGAGAGCCCGTCCATCCCTCCGCGCGGCGTCGCTTCGCTTCCTCCGCTGTAAAGGATGGTTCCCGAAGGGTGGCGGAAACAACAGTCGGTCCAGTTCGTGGCAGAAAATTGGAGGATTCTCCGGTGTTCCCTCTTTGCACTTCCCCCCGTAGTCTCTCCGTCCGCGCTCAACCTTATCACTGTTGAGCGATCACGAGGATTCTTCAAAGACAGTTGAAGAGCAAGACCAGCTATCGGGCCACCGGAGCGAATTTTCCTTCTGGCTGTCGCCTGGTCCGTCTTTCGCTCTGAATCGACCACTCGCCCCTCCATCGCAGCTTCTCCATCTATCCCGATCGTTAGTTCTCTCTCCCCACCGGCTCAGCCCGTTCACGAAACGCAATTAGTCTTGGTCACCGGGCCGAAATCAGGTTCGCAACTGGGTCTATCCGGCGTCAGTAGCGAGAGGCATCATAGCATACCGAGAGATGAGAGGGGAAGCCCGGAGGAACAGTACTGGGACACCCTGGTTCGGGAATATACACGAGGACGAACAAGACAACCGGCTCGTCGAAGGGTCATCGATCACGTTCCAATTCCGATAGCGGAGGAGAAGGTGAAATCCGATTCAGTGTCTGGTCGGCAACGACGATTCAGTCTCATCCGGTTCTGCTGATTCGATTCGGCACCAATAAGCCTCCTATGGACTCTCGCGGCACGGTCTATATTCGTGATTATTGTATCTGGGCTAAAGGTCATGCGGCTTGCGGGTCGTTTATGATTGTTTATTTTAAGATTGGGTTAAGAGGACTACCGCAAATGCCAGGGTCTGATCAAATCCGACGGGCAGAACATGGAAAACTTTGATCGGCGGAATCGAGAATGTTTGCGTTTGAACTGAAGGGTCCAGAGTAATACTCTTGGTCAGCCAGACCCACGTGCAGTTTTCCAGGGTGAAATCCACTTCAAAGATTGTAAATTTGATAAAAGCTTCCATACCGGTTGGTGAATGATCGCGAGTGCATTTGAAGCCAAAAGTGTCAGCTTGACCTTCTTCATTAATTTCCCGACGCCGTTAGTTCCGTTAATCATGGAGCTTCCCCGCCTTTGCCCGCCTATCGTTATTTCGGTCAAAAGCCTGAACTCGCAGTCAAAAGGTCATATTCCATTGTGTCCATGCGCTGTATCCTATCTTTAACCGCGAACTTTAGAATCCCAGATGAAGGGTCATTAAAAAAAAATGTATAGTTTCGCCAAGAAATTTATGCACCCAGCCAAATGGCGACACGTCCTCTTTTTGGGGCTAAAGTTTCGGCACTTTAGCGACTGCAAAGGGCACATGGTCAGCGGCAGCGGGGCTTCGCTGATGTGCTGATGCCGATGATTATCCGGCAAGCGAAAACATCTGTCCTCGCAGATGTTGCAGCCGTCCCCACGCCCTTCTTGCGGACAAGTCTCGTTGACACAGCGGTCCCGTATTTTGGTATCGATAGCTAATACATTTATGTATTTTCCGTTGCTAACGCTATGCTGCATCGTCAATTTTTATTTCTTTATTTTGAACGCAGTTTCGTCGATTTGATTTAGTTTCCTACGGAGAACTCGAGATAACAGGCTAGAGCCAAGTTAATTATCCGCATACGGGCACTCGGAGAGAGAGATAGATACGATCGCGTATTGGGAGCTTTACTCGACCGTGATAAATTTCGTTTATCGTTCGAGAGACGTCGACGCTCGTGGCGGCCCCGTTTGTTACCGTGCAGGAACGATTCGATCGCTCGACCTTATTAGATATCGACGACTGCAAAGGCTTACAGCCCAGACCGTATAGAGACTTCTTAGTACAAACGTACCCAACTCTATGTACGTACTTGGAACCAGTGGCCTCTTCGATTCTCGATAGTTGCGAGGAGAAGTGGAAGACAATGTTCTTATTCTTAATTTTCTGTTGCTCTTCGATTGACATTTATAGTTATTACCTTTAGCCGTATCGAAGACATTCAATTTTTGTACTTTGTATTTTATTTTTGTACTTTTCCCAGTTAACCGAGAGGAAAAACAGCTTAAGGGGAGATCCAGCGCATCCATGCTTTTAGTACTTTCTTACCGCGGCCGGAAATTGAGAAAAATGAGAGCTTCGATCCTGTTTCACCTCGTTCGAACGTGTTATGGACGCATAAAACTTAAAAAAAACAAAACTGTCTCACTTTCAGAGTTTTCATACCTCCGAGCGGATTTTTTTTTCCTCGTACTTAGACGGTTGCTGTACAAAGCGCCGAACATTGTTTTCTCTCGCAGGTAGTGAGGAAAAAGTAAGGTTCAACATGCGCTAGTTATGGGTCCATAAAACTTGTATAGACGCATAAATTACATTTGTCCCAGAGTTTTCATCCGAGCTGTTTTGTATTCTTTTCATTCTGCGGGAAAAAGGATCAAGATGTCACGATTTTCAAAACTCATACCGATGTCCCCTTAAGAAACGATAAATGATGAATAAACGATAAAAATATAAGGAAACGGGCTTTCCGTTGTATGAGTTCTACCACTGTTTTTTTTATCTTCTCTTGGACTCACGTTCTTTATTATCGACCTATCCCGACGTTTTATCCTTGATGAACTCTGGACCTTCCGGGATGTTTACGAGTACCTCGCGACTAAAGAAAAATCAGTACGGAATACTTCTTCGATTTTATGGGCGGTGTAGTGAAGAATAGTGAAGAGTATCAAGCTCGAGGAAACGACGGGCCATTAACAGCGGAAAAAAGGAAGGAACAACGTTACGAAGGGACTAAGGGCTGCGTATAAATACGGCTGCTAAATAAAAGAAAGGAAGTGAAGAAGGGAAGGCGATGAGGGAAGAAAAGAGAGAAAGAGAGTGTTACGGTTTAATCGATGGCACAGATCTTTATTTGCTTCCACGTAGACGTGACGGTTTCGCGTGGGATTTTTATTTTCCTTCGAAGGCTGTGCACTACCGATTGTCGTATTTTTCCCTCGTGCTCTATACTACATCTATCTATCGAGTATCGCTCGTACCGTCGCGGATCACTGAGGCCGATGAAAATATAAAATAGCGGACGGCGAACGGAAGGGGCGGAAAGGTACCGGCGCTCTCTTGACGGGCCGTTGTGGCGTCGTTACACTTGTTCTTTTCTTTTTTTCACTGTATATACCGAGAGTGATTAATTTGACACTGAACGGCTCGAATCGATAGATCAATCTATCGATAGTACAGGTGTTTTATCTCCGCCCGATGACATCACCTTATCTGAATTCCTTACACCTTCGAATACACTGGCGGCGAGTCATGAAATTACAATCTAAAGTTTATCTGAATAAGTCCCTACTCCCTGTTTAGAGATCCGTATTTTTTTTATCGGTTCAATAGAAAAAAATTTAATATGTCTCCATGAGATTAAAAATAATGTCAACCTTCGATCGAAAACAATATCTTATTTTTTCCACTCCGAAAACTTGTTGCCAATGCGAAAGACCGCTTCAATGGTTCGATCAATGTTTCAATTGATTTCTGGCCCATAAAAATCGAAGAATATTTTCGCAATTTATTCCACCACTCGTGAAAAATGTCTCTCTTCGCACATAAAAATTCGTCTACACCCGAAAGATTCTGAGGTCCGTGTGTGGCTAACGTTTGATAGTATTTTCGATAAACGTGCCATGACGTCGACCAGACAAACCGGTATTATGTCTATCCTTCCCGTAGCGTCTCCTCACTTCTGACCTCATCGCCTCAGCGACGGAATTCTCGCGAATGCACGGACGTTTTTACCATGAAGAAATCGTGACGCACGGTTACGAGAAGGTAGATTTTTTCGGATATCGTGGTGTTGCTCAATGATAGTATGGGAGCACGTGGCTATAAACGTCGCTGATTGGATATTTTGTTGCTGTTATCATTATTCCCGCTGTTTCTTCCTCGTTCCCACCTGCTGGCCGGCCGTGACCGGTTGTGCGATCGGACGAGAAACTCGTGGAGGAAATGTTGTACAGTCTTCCGTCAAGGAAAAAGATATAATTATTTTTCAAGTTTAACCGTGTTTTATGTCGTGCTTGTAATAATTTCTCCTCCGCCACCAAAGAAACGACACTTCAAAGAGGGACCATGAATTGAAATGATTTTTCCACACTCTGTGATTGCTGGAAAATTTTTTAGATCGCGCACTGGCCAACTCTGGGTCCTCGTTACATCCGGTTTGAAAAACTCACTTTTAAACCGGAAGTGACGTCACGTAGAGTAAAATTTCATTGTGACGTCACTTCCTGTTACAAAATCTCAGTTTTCAACCGGAATTGATGTCATACGGGAATATGTCTCTTCCAGTTTTTTAAATAGTTATTTGTATGGCAAGGACGTAGAAAGGGAGTTCTTGATGAGTGTAAAAATGCTGCACGAGCCGAAGGTGAGTGCGGCATTCACACGAGTCAGAATTTGTTTTCCTACGCCTATGCCATTCACATAATTTTTCCTAACAAATACACAAAAGTTACGCTTTTCGTTTTTGGGAAGTGTGCGTAGAAAGGCACTTTTTTGCACTAGTGCGGGAAAAAGGCAATATTGCGTTCGTACGCATGCGCAGTTTCTTTTCCCGCACGCGATGCGAAAAAGAGCATTTCTACGCACACTTCGCAGGAACGGAAAGCGTGATTTTACGTGCATGCGTTAGGAAAAATCTTTATTTTATACCGGAATGACGTCACTACCGGAAATACGTCAGAAGGAAATGGAAGAGAACGGTAAATATTTGTACCACTCCAGATATATCGTATAACAGAAACGTATCTTATCTGGTACTTATAATGCTCTATTTCTCGAGCTCGCTCTTTTCTCTTTCTTGTCATTTTCTTTTTTGTCGCAGTTGACGATGAACACGCGTCATTCGCTTTTTCGCTATTGACGATGAACACGCGTCATTCGCTTTTTCGCAGCGTTGATTACAAAAACAGAAAAAATATATCATTAAAAAAAGTTTTTAAAATGAAGAGGCGAAGGAGCAAGGTAGATGAAACAAAGATAGAAATGTATGAAAGGGCAGTGGAGGGATCGGGTCTATGGCAAGAAAACAAGATGGGATGTGGTAACAGGGTCAGGTTCCCGGCGACGTTGCCGCGTCTCCGTGAATCCGATTGGTTTACATTACGAAGAAGAGATCAAAGGAGCCGATGAAAAACAGAAATTAATCGAGGTGTGCAAAGGAACTATTTTTCTTTAATTAATTTATTTTACAGTCGATAAGTGTTTTTCCGCTCATCGTCTACTAGCGGTCTCAGACATTGCATTTCAATGCAATGTCTGGGAGCGTTTCTCGTTTACGCGCACTTATTTGGATGCCGGGAACGTCGAATCTCCAATACACGTGGCCCCATTACTCGTGTAATTTACATTGCAACTTCCCTGCGGAAATATTTATTCTAGATACTCTCGGCGTTACAAGTGGTTTTCTGAACGGCGAGAGGTAAAGAGGACCGGTGGAAAGCGAGACGGACGGTTCAGGTACGCCCCGGTACGCTCTCCTCGAACTACCTCGGGTCAAACCGGCGGTGTTCTTTTCATAGGCGTACACGTGCCCCCAAAATATAGTTACAGTCATTCCATTTTCATTTTTATAAAAGACTCTCGGAGGAAAAAAAAATCAAAACGTATTTAATTTCCCCCCAACAAAAATTCTCAATAATCGTTTTCCAAAAATGTTTCTAGCCTCAAGAGTTTCTCCGACATAAACCAGCAATCTGTCCTCTTCTCCGAAGATCCTCTCAGTCGACACGTGTCTTCCAAAAATAAAAAAATATATATATATTTATATATCTTTTATACATATATGTATAAAATAAAAAATATATATATCATCCTCCACCCGTCAAGTGCAATCTCCCTTTGGCACCCTCGACGTCCGTCCCGTCAACATCGCGCGTGAGACTTATAATTCGCCCATTAACGGGCAATTTTTTAGTCCCCTTTTGTATTACTCCCACACAAGCGTAGCCTCTGAATGAGCCACTGTAGTCATTGACTCCGTGTTTGGTGTGAAAGCCGAGAAGGGACACACGGACAAAAAAACGAGTGGGGGCGACAACGTTCTCGAGCTCCCGTCTCGCTCTTCCCTCGTCCCTTCGGGCTCTTCTGGGCTTCGTTTCGATGCCACAGGGCCCCGCTGCTCTGCCTCTCCTCCGCTGGCGCTTCACACACAGGCTCTCTGGTAGGTGTCTGGCGCGTCTCAGTTACTCCACTGTGCGACTACCATTGCAGCACAATAACCACACGGACCGGGCTGTGTAGTATTCTATGTGTACAGAGGCTGCCATGTGCCGCTGATGTGCTGCGGTGCCTGCTGCGGTTACCGGGACCGCACTTCTCGAGAGTATAATGCACTTCGGTCGCGAGTGCACGCGAGGTACGGTACGTGTGCGTATACCGTTTCACGCTACGGCCATTGTAAAGGGCCCCTCTCTCTTTTTCTTCGCTCGTATGGCTCACGCGCGTCTCGACTCCGACACACTTCCCCATTGTCGACGAAAGTCCCTACCTCGGCTCCCCTGCTCGGCGGTAACTCACGGGGCGCAAAGTGTGCCGAGCAATCTGAGCGAGAAAGGACGCACTTACGACGACCTCGGATGAAGTAAACGGTAAAAAATTTAATAAATAAATAAAAATTTGAGTTAATCTATCTTTCTTTTTAATGCGGGGTTTGAGCTTAACTGAGAGGAGCGATTGGCTTCCGGACGGTGTGATCGCTATACCGTTTGCTGCATCGGCACGGCGTCTCGACGAACTTGTTGCTCGCATTCCGCCGTATCGATTCCACTGTCAACAAACCGAAAAACATTTATTAATAGCGAAGTAATGCCGCGATGAAGGCTGAGGTACGAAAGTTTGTGTGGAGTTTTTTTTTTCGTAATTCTAACGCTGTTTGAAAATAACAAATATTTCTAGGAGTTACTCTCTTATCTTATCATTTCTCAGAGCTCAACATTTTATATATAAATCCACCTCAGAAGCGAAACGGAATATTTTTTTTTAAATTGTTTATTTTCGGTTTTTACCATTTAAAAAAAACCATTCCGGACTGCACAATGCGCGTTGATGGGTTCTATAATATAAAAAAACTCAAAAATAATCTTCCGGGAAGTGAAGCTTCAAAGAAGATGAAACACGTGTTTTTTTTGGCGTGTGCAGGAGGTATTAAAAAAACCTCATAAAAATCGATGTAATTATAGATAATTATATCGTGAATGAAAAGAGGTCTCTTGTGCCTTCCTCCTCCATCTTCGCTTTCACGCGCGGTTACGTTACCTCCGTGTCTGGAGCATTTGGCGCAGAGGCCGGAGAGCGATCGGGGGGAGGGGGATTGCTTCATAAGATTAATGAACGCGAAGCGCGGTCCGAGCGAGACAGAAACGAAAGGGGGACGCTCTCATCTGATGAGAGGGCCTCCAAATACGGAGCTCGGCGCCCTCGGGCATCGTCGCATCATGAATGATGCAACGATCGAGTGCAACGACTACACGGTAATGTTCCGTATGGACCGCAAAGGCGAACTCACGAATGCACCGTTATACAGCTCTCACGGCGACCGCTCAGATAACTTCGATTTGAATATGAATCACATTTTTTTATATTAAAAAATATATATATTTCATTTTTTCCATTTTTTTTCTCATCCTTTTTTCTCCAAATTACTTTTCGGGTTTTCTTTTTTTTTTTCCTTCCGAATGGAACATGCTGCAATTTTCTCGAATCGCACGAAACTTCGGGGGATCGAACAGCACACGCCATTATATATTGTTTCCTTCGAGTGCGGTGGCCGGGGGAATCCGTTGGAAGGCTGCAGCTGATGGCCCCGCGTGCAGGGCACACAATGCACTACGTTGTGCGCCTCGGGGTGGTCCAGCACGCAGGTCGCGCTGTATCTCGCGCCGATATCTAAGAACTTTCACGAATGAACCCTCGAGCCCCTCGAGAACCCAGATATCTCGCGTGTCTGTAAAATGTTTCGAAAACGACGGCGAGAGATTTCTCCCGGTAAGGCTGAAATTTGGACTTACGGCCTCTGTATTCTGACCCTACAGCATGTACGTGCGAATTATGCGAATTACGCGTCCATGCGCACACATTTTGCGAAGTTGTTACAAAGTATAAAAATTGTTTTAAAATTACGCTGCAAAAAAAATCTGAAAAAATTACCGCCGAAAGATCACGGCCCGCTGAGTGCGCCGCGAAAATTTGGCAACGTTTTATCGAGCCCCCTCGAAGGGCTCTTCGGTGAGACAGCTTACCGAGCTTCGAGAACTCGGGGGAGTTCGAACATTAGCGTCCCGTCTTTAAATTAAGGATGGTCCGCTGAAATTTTAATACCCCTCTGGCTGATTACTTTCCCCTACTGCGAAAATTCGAACGGATCTTACCGGTGCTTACAAAAATTTCGCCCCCGCACCGGATCTTTGGCTCTAACTTGAATCCCTAATGTTTTGCTCTTACCATATTTTATTATAAAAAAAATAAGTCACCTATGAAAATTTAAATTTCAAATTTCAAAGTCTAGCCGCACGTAAGACTTTCCGATGGAAACGAAACACGCGCGTACGTAAGACGAAGCGGTTTTTGCTGTTTCCTTCCGGACGGTACGCAGGCCCCGGTGTTCGATTTCTCGCTGGAACAGAGAGGAAACCGAGAGATAGGGGGATGAAGAAAAGCGAGAAACTTCTCGACGTCGGGCTCTCCTTCCTCCGCAACTCTTTCGTATATTGAAACTCTCGTATGCTACCTTTTACAGCTCCGCGTGCACGACTCCGCGCTTCTGTCTGCTCGCACAGACTCAGGTATTTCCCACATACGTCCGCACGGGCACACAGACAGCGGACAGAGCCTATGCGCTCACACCGCATCGAATCGAAGATTCCCCGAGAAATTTTTCGCGAGTTTTCCTTACCGAGGCGGGCGGCTGAGAGAGATACAGCCTCGGTATCTGGCTTTCTTTTTATCTCATCCGAACGGAGAAACGAACGGAATCGTGGCAGAGGTAAAAATTCGCTTGCATTTCCGTCCTCGCGAGAAAGAGACTACTGAAAGGAGTCCCGGGGTTACATAGGGGCTCGTTCGCGAAATCCGCTACTTTCCCATGCAACGTTCGAGCTCTCCTCGTCTCGTATACCTCCGGATCGTCGACAAAGCATTTTCGATACTCTTCGACGCCTTCTTCTCACTATTTTTCTTCCTCCTCTTATTCTTCTTTCCTCTTATCCGTCTCACAGCTCGCTAACCCCGGAAGCTTTCTACATCTCGCACTTTCTCGAACGACTTTTTATTTTTCTATTTTTTTTCTCTCTTATTTTATTTCTACGGAGATCCCTCCGTCTTGGTTTTTCTTTTTTAGTTTCTCGTCACGTACAAAGTATGTGGGTTGTTCGAAAATTCTAGCGACGAGCGTGAATCACGGTTCGTCCATGAGACTTCAAAATTGCTGTTTACTATTTTCCTAATTTTGTCCCATTCATTTTACAACTTCGCGCCAATAGCGATGAGCTGACGAGAAATTGACGCTTTGCGAATTCGCCTGTAGTAAGATAATTTTTTTATTTCTTTATTTTTTTTTTTAATTGGCGAATAAAAAAATCCTCTTTATTTTTTTGTCGAACGTTTAAGCGTAGAGGGTTTGTTGGGGAAAAAAGTTTATATTTTAAGTCTTAACTACACGGCTGGAAGAGGTAGGATATGTGCGCGAGGGAACGAAGCTGGAAGGTTTTTCGAGTGTCTCATCGTGGGGCTCTTCAAGTAGCAGAGAGAAACGAGAATGAAGAGGTTCCGAGTGTTCGGCGATGATCTTTAGCAGAAGCAGCAGCGAGATGGGACGTATACGATGAGACCCTGATGCGTTGGGGAGATGAAGAATGAGGATGGGGATGGAGGAAAGACAGTGGGATCGTTCTCGTATAGTACGAACTTGTGCACGTGGCATTCTTCATTCTTTGAATTTTTTTTTTTTTTTGCCGAATGGCCCCTTCAACACCGACAACACATTGGACGACAGATCGTTCTATCTAAGACTGTAGTTTCAACAAATCGGGCGGTAGACGATTACACCTTTAAAATTTAGTACTTATTTTGTAATTTTTGAAAAATCGGAACATGAATGAAATTACGCAGTGAAATTCGACACTTTTGGCTCAACCTATTAATTTTTTTCAGGCTCCTAAGTGAAATTACAACTTATAACGGTTCTCAATAATGGACGACAATTTTTCCACAATTTTTTTTTTTTGTCGGGTTAATTTTGATTCTTTTATGGCTCTAAGTTTTAAATCCACATATCTGAGATCGTAATGTAAATTTTTAAATTTTTCTACAATTTTTTCATATTTACAAACATGGCATCCGTTTTCGTGACTTGCTTGGATAGTGTTCATTGAAATTCCTTCAAGTCCGAACGACCGTTTCTTTCGATTTTCAGTCGAATGAGTGAATTTAGCTGATGTCACGGACGATTGTCGAAAGAGGGAGACGTACAGCTAAAGCCAGTCGGTGGTAGAATAGGGGGAGCAGAGGCCAGCGCCGGCAATGGAGCCAGGACGACTACGACTATGACTACGACTACGACTGGCGAACCAGAAGAGGCAACCGGCAAACCAGCAGCAGTGAGTCGGCGTCGATGCCCACGTACGTGGCTACAGTTCTACGTCTATAGTACGTATGAATAAGGCCACGACGAGAGAGAAAGAGACAAGAGGGCCGCTCGATTATTCGCCCGAGTGGCCAGCCAGTTCCCTCCTCTATTACAGACAATGTTGCAAGTACTTTGCATACAGTTCTACCGAGCGTTTCTACCTATATGTAGAAGACACTCACGTACGAAAGTGGCTTCCACGTGTGTCGCCTCGTTCGCTCCTTCGCGCAGATTAGCTTTTCGTCTCAGTCTCGTTTTACGAATATATGTATGTATATGTATATATACGTATGTAGACATATTCTTGTATGTGTAGGCGTTCATTCACTTCGACCCGATCAGCACGCATCGCTTGACTTCCGCCTTCGTAACTTATTACGTTGCGATGAACGAGGTATGAATCTTCTTAGAATTCATTTGAGCCTTGGTTACATAGACACTGGGGATATTTTCAGATTCTCTCACGAGGTTTGGGTCCTTGAGATAGGTTCGTTCGAGCGTAGGTTTTTTATTTGATTCAATAATGATGTTGTATGGAGCATTACGGCTGAGAAATTGGGTGACGCCGACGAAATGTACCGATCGTGTTCGTCGCGGGGTGAAATTGGCGGATTTTAACGAAATCGGCTGGGTTTACGAGAAAAATTGGAGGAACCATTTTTGTAGAGAACGCAACGCTCTGCAAAAAAGGTCTCTTGTGAAAATACCGTTGGACGGACTCTGGGGTAGTTAGACGCTTGCTAACATGCGTAACCGGTGAATTACCGCTTTTCATCCAGAATGTATCGAATATCGTGTAAACCCGGGATTACGGTGTCTTCGGTCGCACAGTATAACGTTATACCTGCAATCGATACAGACTGTACACCGAGTGTTGCTGGTCTAACGCGAGTTCGAGTGTTTAGGGAGGATCGAATTCCTCCCAGGATTCGAGTTCCCCCCGTAGTTCCTCCGTTATCGCACCGAGAGTTTGTCATCCCGGTACGCAGAGTGCGATGAGGCGGTACGATTGTTTGGAGCGAATGGATGAGGAGAGCGAAGAAGAGAGGGGCCCCGACGAGCGGCGCGAGTGAACGATTAATGCCCGTTAACGCTGTGCGTCCAGGCGAGCCTAAACCCTCGGTAATTCGATGCCCACCCACACCCGCCGGCCCGTTTCGTCTCTCACTCGATCCGGCGCGCCCGTTTCCACGGTTTGTCGCGCTTGCACAGACCGGCAGGCTATTGTTGGTCGCGAACTAACGCTAACGAGAGCTTAATTAGCAGCTCGCACGCCCGTTCACCTCACCCACCCCCTTACTCGTCGGTTCACCCATTCCAATCGTACGCTTTGCTCGATGTTCGATCTCCAACTACCGGGACGCGAGAGACCGGACGGACAAATCAACAAACTGTGTCGATGAAAAAAAACGAAAAAAAAATGAAACAGGAACCCTGATATGCGAAACATATTTTCTTTTGCTTAAAATTCGGGAAAAATATGGTTTTATTTGAAATATGAAATCTGCCCTAAACAAAGACTTATGTTTAAGAACCATTAATGGTACACGAACGGTAATAATTTTTTTTCTCGTTATTTTTACAAATTCTTCTTTAATTTAGAAAATACAATTCGTAGAACAAAAAATTATATAATCAACAAGAAAATAATTGCGGACCCGTGTGGACGCACAATGTTTAAAATTGTTTTTGTTCTCACGTTGGCACATGTCATCTATAAAGTGTTAACAATAATTTTAAAAAGTTATCTAATTATAAAACTTTAAAATAACTTCATATTGACATAAAACTTTTTCGTTTACTCTCAGCTTCGATATTTTTTTAATCTATTTTTTTTTGGTTCGACACGAGATTGCTTTCCCTTCGTCTGCGATGCGACGTCGAAAACCGCTGGCGGATCGTGAGGAATTTCACTGAATCGACGATCGTCAACCGTCGAAGCGTGCCTGTGCACAGAGTTACGTGCTTGAAACCACGTACCTTTCATAGAATCGGGGGAACGTTCGCCAAAGTGCTCGCTCCCGGGTGCGACTAATTTCCCCGAGGAAATTCCCACGTAGTCAAGGAAAATCGTATCGGACGTTATACTATATCGTATGTACAGAACACCGTAGGTATAACGGGAGTTGCCACGAGTGCCGAATCGATGCATCGGAGAGTGAACATCGCGAATCGCGGAGGCAACTGTTGGAAATTATTCGAGCGGTCAGGGTGAGAGGAATAGAGAGCGAGAGGAGAGGAAAGCCGTGCACAGGGACGAGAGGATTTCGCGTGCCGGCACCTGTGGATTTCTCGAAGCGGGCGGTAAGCATAGCCACAGGATCAGAAACCTCCGACTCGAATAGTCGACCACCGCCGATATAATTAACGCTCAGATTGACGGCTCATAATGCGCTGATATAAATTATAATAGTTTTACATTCGCAGCCTTTTTTCTCGCTGTTCGAACTTGTGTTGAAACTTAAAATTCAATCCGAGTCGGAACTTAAGGTCAAACTGTACTATGCACTTGCGTACAGCGTTTGAATTGAATTCACGACGAACTTAAAATTCAACCGAGGACTGACAGTGCGACTGATAATTCGGACCTGGGAGCGCAAGATGTAAAAAAAATCCTAGACTACGTCGTTAAAAAAAATGTACTTGTTCAACTAAAAAAGGGTATAGTGATTGCGGAATGGGATCGTCGTGAAATTTCAGATTCGCACAGTTTTCCCACGTATACAGTCGCCATACCTACTCGCCGTTAGTTTCTACTTGCGCTCGAGCTATAGAGGGATAGAAGCAGTCTAGTAATTGGATTTCTCTCTCCGGTTCAATTAGAAATTCAAATTCGGCGCCCCGGTCACTGGTACTTGCGCCTGTGTATATAGATGACTGTAGAGCGGGATAGAGCTACAGTATACTACATACATAGACCCACACACATATATATATTCCGCACCAGTGCTCCACAGGACTCTCATGCCACTCTTCGGCTGTTCCAGCTTTTTTCATTTCCCCATTCGCCGCCCGTGCATGCTCTACCAACGTCCGTACGCAATCTCCACTGAGAGAGAGCGAAACAATGCCGGGAGCAGCCGGAAACGATCGTCCCGCGCTTCCGGATTTAATTGCAGCCACGGTGGCTTCTCGATCTCTCCCAGAGAGAGCGAAGCCGAGAGCAAAAATAAAATAAAGAGAAGAAAACAAAAAAAAACAAACAAACAATACAGAAACAAAAACGAGATGAAAGCGAAGAGGGAGGAAGATCGTTTCTGGACCGAAAATAAGAAAAAAGCAAAAACAATCGATGGATACATTTTTTTTAAAGTCAATTTTTTACCACCCACTTGCTGCTGTTCCGTTTTTTTTAAATCCCATTTCCTTCGCGATATTTTTTTTTATCTCGCTCGATCTTTCATCTCAATCGAAGATTTTTGTTAATTCACTCGTAGCTTAATCCCGTCACTACGGCGCTGAGGCTGCGGAGCTTTCACATCAGCGGTAGAGTTTCCGGGCTCGTACGCGTCCGACGCGAGAATTTAATTTTGGGTCGCGGGAGGAGGAAGCTGCCCGCTCGGGAAATCCCCCCTCGGACGTTGGTCGAGCGTTTTCTGGACATCCCGCACGTCCTGCGCTCCGGCTTGTGACACGAACAGTTCCAACGGTAGGGTTGGCCATCATCAGTTCGCATTGTATATATAGATATATGTAACGATTGCCAAGAAACAGAAAGGCGTAAGTCCCATGTTAGAGGATATGTGTTAAGCCCTCAGGTTTCTTGGCAGTCGGCGTACAGTTAGCAGAGCCGTTTTACCCGAGTCCGGCGTCGAGAGAGCCCTGGACCGCAGGCAGAAACGTACGTAGCTTCGCAACGAAAGTTGGTAAACCCGTTGTTCGTCGCAGGTGGAGCGATTAATCCGGGCTAATTTTCGCGGTGGACGCCGCGAGTCAGCCACGCAGTCCCCGTGATGTGATGAGGGTATACGGGGGAATTGGGAAAGGGCTCGGCACCCTTCGCCCGTGAAATCCAGACCTACGGACAGATGTCCTCTATCCGCTGTATAATATTGTAGCAACAACTAAACTGGTTAATGAAATTTGAAGTTCGAGTCAAATCGGAGCCGAAAGGCTTTAATTAAAATGGATTTCGGGCTGAGATTTATGGGCTCGGAGGAGGGAGAAAGTGTGGAAACATCGTGCATGACGCGAATATGAAGGGAAATTGTCTGGTCGTTGATCCCTGCGGGTCAAAGTAGGGAGGGACGCTATGAAACGTTGAGCTCTTAATATTCTTACGCTCTTAATATTAATATCTCTTAAAATTTAAATTAAACTAAAACAACTCTTAATTTTTAAATTAATCATGGTAACTTGATCTTGATATTGATTGACTAACTTGATTTAGTTTAACCACCGTGTCAATAGTTTCCACACGCAAAGTCTGAGCGTTTGATTGTGGTGACCCATTTTGCCCCGGTTTTCTCTACATAAAACAAAAAAGGAAATGTCTGTGCGAATAATGTTGGTAGAATGAGATCCCTAGTGAAACCTTGCTTTTCCCGGATCTTATCAGGACCTGAAGGCTCTAAAATGTTCAACAAGGATTTCAACAAATTGTAGCTGTTGAATTCACAAATCCATAAGGGTTAAATTTGCCACTTGAATGGCTACTTTGTCTTTATCGAGTTAGTCTGAAAATTAATTTGTTGGTTTACCGTTTACGCGGATACGATCAATATTGCGTGAGGTAATCTCTACGAAAGTCCCACGGACGAGGATCGATCGCAAGACGTACGCAAAGCTTCGCGTGCAAAGCGTAATCGCTAATTAGCCTGACGTGGCGCATACGCGCGAGTTCACGCTATTGGAGCACGCATGACTCATTATCGCGCGGAATCTCAAGTGCATACTGGGGGATCGATGCAAGATAATCGTGTGGGTACCGAGCCGGGACGAGCCACTCTACTCCCCTTCTTTAACAGTTTACTTATGCGACTCCACGATGTTGTGCATAAACGACGGTGCTCTCGGGTATCCTTTTTTTTACACACACAAAGTTTTGATAACAGATACAACTCTGCATATTCCACGTCCATAAACATCAAGCAATCCGTGTGAATAATAACACGTGATCGGCGATCGATGAACAGGAAAACTTTAATCCTTGAAACTGTTTCTGTCGGGGACAGATTGGACGTTCTCGTTCGATTTATCGTTTCGATCACGTATTCTAAACGATCCTTATAAGAACTATGCTATCTACTGCAAGGGCCTTTAAAAAAAAAACAATTACATCATTTCATGAAAAAAATATTACTTATGGTATACATTTTTTAACGAATTGTCTTTTCTTGTGTTTCAGGTAAGAATCAATGCGCACGTCGAATGTTGTCGCGGTGAAGTCTCAGTAAGCTCACAACATTACTCATTTCTCAAAGTGCCCACCTAATAATCAATTCAACGTAATTTTCTTGACACTAACAAAAATGAAGTTTAAATCTCTCAGCGCCTTCGAATTAAAAAAAGTAATTCCTCGTCTTTCGATCTAAATTAAAATCTTCCTGCTCCTTTATATACATATATATTTCTGCTATTCTGTTTCTCTATCTCTACTTTCTTTTCATCTCCCTCCCGGTTAGGCATTCGTGTGTATCTCCCCATCTCGCGAGTGTCCCGTTGACAGTGCCGAAAGCCGGCAGAAACAGCCAATAAAAATGCAAATCAACGATCGATTTATGTGCGCAGCTCGTTCAGTCTCTCCGTATCCGTATGCGTCTGTATCTGGGCTGTCGGTGCTTCGGCGCTCCAGGTTCTGTGTATCCACGAGCGTTATGTCACACTCGTGCTCCGTATGCATCCAACACCTGCGAGTTTACCTGCCGGTTGTCAGATCGCTGGCCCGTATTAGATGTCGCAGAGGTGTAATACTGCTTACACGCGTTACGATAGCGCAATCGCCCAGGGAAATAGGGATCCGCCGCACACACATTGGCAAGCGCGCGGCCCGTACACAGAAACGATACGGGACTACGGGGACCGGTGTGCGAGTGTACAGTTCGGCTATAACACCGTTTGACGATGGAAATCGTCGGGTACATCGAGAAACGATACACCACCTAAATGCAGTCCGCTGCGGTATACCCGATGCATATTGCACTCGTCGGCTTGCTCGCCCCGGCTCTCTGACACAATTTCCATTTTTAGACGAGCGCTCACGTTCCCGTCTCGCACGTAAACGAGAACGCATGCCCCGCTCAGTTTTACTATTATATCTATGGGACATAAAAGCTTTTTAGTATTGGATACGCAAACGCTGTCGGCGAAAAGACTCTTTATGCGCGGCTGATGAATTGAAGTTTCTTTTTCAACTCTTAACCAATTAGTGGTAAATGAACGTGTTATTTTTTAGCACACTCTTGACCGCATCGTGTTCGCAATTCAACTTTAATATTTGGTATTTTTTTCCGTTTATTTTTTACGCTTTATGGTTAAGTTGTTTAGAGGTTTTTTTTTTTTTTTTATAGAATTGCGAAAGTCTGGTCATTGCTTCGATTCAAATATGCATCCATTTTTTAAATCTTTTTTAAACTCGGAATTTCAAGAAATTACGAGCATAATCTATTTTTCAGATTTTTTGTAACTGGCTTGTGCAAAGATAGAATTTACAGTGGTTATTCAGGCTTAAATCCTTTAACTTTTTTTGAACGTTAATTCCACCTATGTACAATTTCATTTCGCGAAACTCGTGAATAATTTTTAGTCCTTTAGACACGCGCTTAATCGAGAATCTCGGTGTAATAATGTAACTATATATCGTGTACGTGTGTTTACACAGAACCCCTACATAGCATACCGTAGTGAGCATGCGCATATAGCTTCTCATACAAACCGCGCGTGTAATTAACAAGCAATGGTGCCCATATGTGTATTGCATTATACATATACATATATACTCGTACACGGTATTTAGTATTACAGTATTCTGGTATAGGTGAAGGCCCGGAGGTGCATTAAAATGCCGCAGTCGCGAATTTCGCGGCCGCGGTTTACGTTTCCACTACCATATGCGTTATACCGTGCGGCGTTTAACACGCGACGCCAGGAGGCATCGTAAATTTTCGAGCAACCTGGCTACGGGGAGGCTTTGCTGCTTCGTTTTGCCCAACAAGAGCGAGTGCAACAGCTCACCTTCTACGTACCGTCTAAACCTTTCCATTAAGCGGTTTGGCTTTCACGACTGAACGATTGCAATTGCAATTAAATCGAAGTATGTTTTTTTCTTTCATTTTCCAACAAGATTCTTTCACAGTATTTCCAATAATTGTACGGTTCATGTAAAATTTACCTTTTACTTTTTTGCTTTCGTCGACTGATTTTTTAAATCCAGTTTCGTCAAGTTTTCTTCGATTTCATTTTTATTTCATTTTTTCCTATTCGTTTTTTCTTCCAATTCTTTTGCCTCGGTTACTTTGCAACAATTAACGAGAGAACTCGAGCACGAGATCCCCACCGAAAGTGGATGCAATTAGGGATTCACATCCGTGCATCCGAGTTTTGCGAGGCGCGAACGGTTTTATTGCCGGCACGGTGTTTATTGCTGACCTCTCGCTTTGGACTGCAAATTGTCTCTCGTTTGTCACAGATCCATGCCCCGGATAAGCTGGATTAGCCTCTTCCTCTCTCGCGACTCGAGCTTCCCGTCGAAATCGTCGGGTAATCACTGTCTTCACGAAAATTACTAAAACGCTGTTTACATTATCATTTTTATGCCAGTGACTTTTCGTCGAATCAATCTTCCATTTAACACACATCGAGACATGCTCCTTATCGGCCGATAAAAAAAATTAATTATTTATTGTAAATTGCACAGTTTGTTGTGTTATTTAAAAAAAAATAGCGAAGCGCTTTAGTGGTGTATTTTGGATTACGGGAATATTCGGCAGTAATCCACGAGGGTGTCTGCGACGCGATCGATTCACACTCTTTCGCCTTATCAGCCCCCGATTATTTTATCAGCCGCTCGGTCGGGGGAGCTACGAGGCTCTCCGTCGGTCTGCGGTTTTCCGGTTAACCCCAAATCTACGATCCCAAACGAAGGAATCGAGGGTTTTGCACGCGAGAAATCCTTCGAGCTGTGTTCGCGGTTGGCAGTCCTCGTTATCTCAGAAAGCCGAGACCGAAAGCTCCCACCGAGAAAAAAAAGAAAAGTAAAAAAGAAAACTTAAAAAAAAATCTCAGCGCCAGCGATTGGCAATCTTCGTTTCATCGATCTATTATCTAGCTTCCTCGGATATATTCGATCCTGTCACAAAAAATATATCAATTTTATGCAAAATACGAGGGAAACGGTTGAGGATAAGGAGCAAAAAAAATAAGTAAAAAGAGGAAGACGAATGAGGTGCAAAAAAAAAATGAAGCGTTGACGCTACGATCGTTGCATAATTCTTCTGGAGAACCTGCTGCTTCTCTACGCTCGGCGATATCTTCTTCTCCTTATATTTCTTGTATTTCCATTTTCAAGTCCCGCGTGAGCGCACCGAGCTAGCGAGCGATTTATCGACGTTATTGATGGCCCGAGTAAACGGGCACCGTCTTCGTCGAGATGGAACGTTCGGAGATATCTAATATAATACCTGCATATGTATAAGCGCGTCTATGTACGCGGGCTCGACCGAAGATATATGTTCATATAATTCATACGCGGGCATAAATCCCTAATCGTTATCAGGGCGCACTTGCACCCGGAAAGCCCGCCAGGAAAGCTTCGTCTTACTTTAATACAAATCGGTAGTCACCGACCTATCGACGGTTCTTCGGTTTTTTTCAATCTCCCGGAGTGCACCCCGGCTCTACTGCGAATACATTTGACATGTGTGACACGAGTTATTTTTTGCAACGCATGCATGAGAAGTGCTACATTTTGTGCGTGTAAGTCGTGCCTAAAGTGGCGCTTTATGGCAAGACGTACTACAATGGCGCTGCGCATGCGCACATCGATTCGACTTTTCTTCTCGAACTTGTGCGAGAACCTCCAGCGCATGCGCACTATTTTGCGACACTCGTACGAAAAAGCGGACTGCCAACTGCGGTGCTGAAGTAGGCAGAACTCGCCTTCACTCGCACTGCAAGCAACACTCGGCTTCGTCTCGTGCGATCGTAGCGCTCGATCCGGCTCGCGCATCCAACTTCCCAACCTTCGTCTAAACGCTATGTTTCTATCATTGCCTGGGCACAACCTAAAAAAAAAATTTTTTATCTGTGTAAAATCAATTCCAGTTTGCAAATCTCAATTTTAGTTTTAAGTCAAGCTAGAAAGTTTTCTTCGAGTTAAAAATTGATACAGGTTGCCCGACGTCCACGCATGGATGCACCTCTCGACTGTGACTGCCGGTCGGTGGTTACATGACTCATGGGAACCCGGTTCGACGATAATATTCCGCGTAAGGTCGCGAGTGGAAAGAGTCACACAAATCAGCGGCGATGTTCGAGGCCGTCCTTGGCGGTGGCTCGAAGCGTTAAATAATCGCGGACGTCCCCGGTACGCGTTCTCGCATTCGTCGGAAGCGAATGCCGGCGACGCAGTCTTGGACAAGGCGCACCGAGAATTGATGGTCCCGTGATTCCAGCATCGCCGCGCTCGCCGCTCTCGCGAATGTGAACCCGGAAAATCTCGCTCGACTGTACGTTGCGATTCCCTGTCCGAGCTGCTCACCTCGTTAGCGAAATGGAACGGAGTTATGTATATCGCAGAAGTTCCAACGAACGTATACTGTACGCCGGTGCTGTACTCACAGGTGCATGATAATCATGATTGTAATGGCCGTGTGTAACGCGATACTCTGTAGAAAAGGAAGGGACGTGGAAAGACAGAAAAAAATTGAGAATTTTTAAATGAAGAGAAAAAAATAAAAACTATCAAAACAAAATATAGCTATGACTGTGAGAAGCAGTAGATAAGGGTCGACGTATGTGTGCGAACCCGGTTCGCAAAGCCGCGTCTTTCAACGCGCGAATTCCATTCCGGCTATTGGAGATTCGATTAGATTAGGTATCCGGTAACCCGCGACGTTTCGCAGCGCGGCAGGCATACATACGTGTGTATGTGTACAGAGAGGCTCGGTTGATGCACTCCGCGAGCTCGTAACGCATGAGGAGCAACGCTATTGGTACGGGAGTTTAAAGTGTTCGACATGAGGGGGGAGTTTGAACGGAAACTTGCGGGAATTTGTTTCCGTCGTAAAGTACGAGTGCACATAAGGATAGTCCGAGATTGGACGATTTGCACCGAGATGAAGTTGGATCCACGGGTTTGTTGATGATCCTTTGATAAAGATATGGAGGGCTATTCGTAGATTTCTAATGAGCGGCGGTGAAAATATCTCGAGATATTTATATGCTTATTAATGCGCAGGTAAAATAAGTTGAAAACAGATGCGCCTCATTTGCAGGAGGATTTGCATAAATTGGTCGAACGCCGAGTACAGTAAATCTAATTAAAGCTTTATAATATTGTTTAATTAAATTAAATATTGTTAAAAATTCATAAATTTAAATAATATTTTTGTCCTATAACGAAACATTATTAAAAATACACAGTTACTCACTTCGCTGATTAAAATTATTATTGAGTTGCAGTAGTTATTTATCGCGTTGTTGAATGTTATTATTCAATGAGATCGCAGGACGAGAGTGATTATTATTGCGCACGCGCCAAAGACTGATTTAATATCCTGTCGTCCTCTCCGGTATCGTAGTCCTCGGTGTCCAAGTGAATTCCACATGAGTCACATTGCCCAGCGCAATATTATTATTCTCTTCCGGGTAGACGCGCAGCTTGCGCCGATCTTGATAATCTAATCGTTGGACTTGGAGCTCTCGGAAGGGAAGACTCTCGAAGCAAAGATGCGATATCCTTCGTAGGCCATGGAGTTTAACCGCCCCACTCGCTGGTCGAGATAAATTGCGTGTGCTATGCGAACCGTGCGAGCAAGAGATAATCGCATCAGCTCTCCCAGTTATGTTGCCGGTACACTTCGCCAGGAACGCTGAAGCGGGGCAGGCTCACCTACCGTGACTATGTCGAGGAAGTGTGACCTTCGCTGAGAGTCCAGCGAATCGCCAAGGTATAATCGGGAAGAACTTTATCTGATATCATTCCGGGCAACTGCATTCCTGATTAAATCCTTAATCGAAACGCGGAATCGCGGTAACGTCGATGCAGTTATGGTCGGAGCTCCTTGACTCCGATGGTACTTTCGGAACACTAAAAACCAGGAAGATTGCAATCAGCTCCTCCTGCTCGGTTCATCGATTGGCGGAAGGCTCAGGATAACTGGGAATCGTTGACACCGATCACTGGTCGGTTCGAGCGCAATACCCATAGTCCATGATCGGGCTGACATGAAATATATATATGGATGGGAAGCAAACATGGTCCGTCCCAAGAAATTTTCCAAGAAGCCCTCACGAAGAATTATCTTTAAAAAAAATACTGCATCCATGTAACATACCAGAAAAAAACACAACTGGATATCTCCGAGGAACGAGAAGAGAGCTGAGATCCTCCGCAGTATCTTTTCAAAGCTTCGATCCGACCGGACCGCAATTTCATCCACTGTCTCGTGGTCGAGTTGAGTCGATATGGTCGTTGGCGCCAAAGAGAGACCCGGGAGGATAAGGAACGACAGAGTGGGTGCTCAGCGTCTCGAAGGATAGAGTACATCCCACGGATTCTAGAGAGGGATGAAAGTAAGGAAGTGGAGAAAATGAGGTACATTGCGGCGAGAAATATACAGGAGGGTGTTTCCCCCGTACCGACGGACGCTTTCTCTGCACCTGCAAGAGCCGGGAGACTGGCGCTGCTGGGCAGCGATGCGGGAACCAGCAGCGCCGACTCTAATAAATATATCGAATCCTCGAAGAGCCTGTGGCAACTTGCTCTCTACACTGCAAAGTGTGCATCTCGTCCGTGTAGCTTCGTTACTGGGTGTCCCAAAACGATGGAGGAAACAACGTGACCGGAGTTAATGTTCACAGTTCGTACAGTGATTTCCATTGGTAACGATCCCGTTCCAAGCGATCCCGTTTCCGAGATCTCTTTTTCTGACACCATCCCAGAATTTGATGGAGGGCCAGTTAAGGAGCTTTTGATCCTGCAAGATCAAAAGCTCCTTAGCCGACATCCGTCTCACTGAGCCGTAGTATTTAATTTCCAGAGCTTGCAATTGTCATACCACTTGCTACATCTTGCTCACATCCTGACGTATCGATTTCACTGCAAACAAGTTTTGGAAAGTTTGACCTGGATCCTGTTTTTGCCGTTTTCCATTGAGAATAGTATTATCACTTAGGAGAGTTGGCAAGGTCTCGTCTCCGTGAGACCAATTCGCCAGCGATGCTTCCAGCTCCGACTTACAATATCGGAAGATCCAACCATCGCCGTAACGTCCGAATCATACACCTGATTTCAATTTTACATGTACTGGGATAACTTTCCTTTATTCTATGCCGATCCATGAATTCCAGAGCACCCTGTACAGCGCTTGGGTCCCATCTCGAATCCTTTCAGTGTTCGCTGGGTCTCTTGTGGCCGATGGCTCGCAAGCCCGTTCCTAGCTGGTGCACGAGGAGAACCCCGGTAATACGTGTAGTGGAGCGAGGTCGGTATACCTTCGTTTCTACGGAAACCTCCTTTCGGCGACGTCGGTGTCCTCTCTCTCTCTCTCCTCGGTGTAACTTTAAAACTTTAATCTCGACGTGGTCAGTGCCCGAAGATAATGCAACAATGGGGCCGCCGGGCTACAGTACGTAGTAGGAAACGAGGTGAAGGAGGTGCGCTGAGGACGACAACGACGACGACGACCAAGACGCTACTGGCACTGGTGCATCGCTTCGAGCTCCAACGTTGTCCAAGAAGAAGAAGAAGAAGACGAAGAAGAAGACGAAGAAGAAGGAGAAAAAGAAGAAGAGGAGGACTACAAAGACCCGTTGCCCAACACAACGATCGTCGAGACTGTCGGCGAGGGAAAGGGGCCAGGCGGATGAGAATGAGGAAAAGAGAAAGAATAAAATGGAAAGTCCGTTGAGAGGACTGCGACAACGGGTGTACGACGTTCAACGACGAAAACTACGAGAATAGCGAGACTGGAGGTCTTTTCTCGAAGCGGAGCGCGCGTTACTCCCGCGAGCACACAGGATGTGCATCCAGAAGAAAATCATGAAGTTCACTCTCGAGGAAGCTGACTCGAGTTCGCTCGCTTGCTTGTGGACGAAAACGACAACAACCATCGTTCGCTCGCTTCCTTCTTTATTCTTTCTCTGTTGTTTCCTTTTTGCCCGCATTGTTTACTTTTTCTTTCCTCTTCTACTCGGCGAATTTAGCCGCGTATACGCGCAAGTGGACGAGCCCTCATGATGGAAATGAAGAAGAGGCTCCGCCGAGATTGCCCTTCATGCGCCCCGAGGCCGTGGAGATTATTTGTCAGGTGCAAACGGTTAGCCACATTATAAACATTTTGAGAAACTTAGCGGCGACGGGCAAAAAAAAAAAATTTTCATCATAGTCCTATCAAAAAAAACAACAATACATTATAATACTTCGTGCGGTAAAACTATTCTTCCCAACATAGCCGCGTATCGCATATGGCAGACTGAGACATCCTTGACATCCATGTAAAACTTGATAGCTTCTCCCCTCCAAAGTCAAGTAGGCACCGTATGTAAGGACGTGCAGTACATATGTCGTACATATGTACAGTCGGCGATAGTATTTGCCGACGTCGAGTAGCGCGCGCGTTCGCCGTAAGTGCTCAATGCGGCACGAGTGGAGCGGGACCGAGACGTACATCAGAAGCTGCAGTTGCATTGGGCTGCAGCACCAATAGTATGCACCGGTAGCGAACCCGACCGAGCGGACACGCGTTAACACACAAATGACCGGATCCGTAAAGTGGATTCGTACCGAGAGGGTAACCCATACGTTCATCCCGTCAATCGGCAGAGTCCGTCGCACACGTACGAACCACTTCGGACAGGTACGAACGTCTCGAAAAATGCTAAACCTGACGTTCGCCGCGCCAAATCTGTATACCAACGCTGTAAAACTGTACACGTGTCTCCGTGCGCGTGTCCGGGTGTTCGTGGACGAGTATTCGTTGACGAGGAGCGTTTGGATCCATGAAACACTGCGGGCATACTACGGAGGCGATCGTAAAAGTGGAATGAGCTTCGCGCGAGATCGGGAGTGGAACGAGCCTCGCCGAAAGGACCGAGAGCGAGTGAGAGATTTAAGAGCGAACAAACATTGCGCACACGTGAAACTCGTAACTGACTATCGTGTATATACATATTTTTTTGCTCGGCTGCCTCTTCGTTCTCTCTTATTCTTCGCATCTCCAACGACTCCTACTTTATCCTGGTGTCGGAGTTTTTTTTCACTCGGTTTTATTTCGTTTTTTTTTTCTTTTACGACGCTTTGGAGAGTATCATCATTGACGGAAGAGCACGAGAATTAGCACTGAGTAACTTTACTGGAATTTTTTTTCCGAGTTCTTTAATCGCAGGCAAATGATAGGAATTTTCCCACGACGAAAGAGATGCGTCGCCGATGCGCCTGTCTCCGACGATTGAATTTACAATATTGTCACTTATAAAAAATGATGTGTCGCCTATCGGAAGAAAATCATTGGTTTTAGTAATATTTTTTTTTTCTCAGTGCGGCGTAGTTCTGTGTTCTCGATAGCAGAGATTCAGTTCGCGCAAAGCCGCACGACGAGATCGGGCGAGACAGAGTGACGGCGTCAATGATACAACATTGACAACAGCTGTGACGCTCCGCAGCCTCGTTCGGCTTGGCGTACACCGTATTACCGGAACGAGCTCCTCGTTGTCGTTCCCGTCGTGCCGTCGACGTAGTTTGGCGGTAGACGATAAAACGGATTGACGCTGATGGTGGATTACGTAACGGGTTGCACGATCGACAGGCACAAAGTCATATCAGTAATTATTTCCGAACCACCAGTAAAGCGGGAGCAGCGATTTGATTTATCTATTTTTCTCCTTCGAAAGTCTTCAGTTGCTCGCCCAATGTGTCCGCAAAGCCAGGTGACGATAAAAAAAAATTAGTTGTGTTAAAAAAAAAGGAAAAAAGAGCGTGCCACTTCATCAAAAAAAGAATCTCCTCATCGTCCGTTCCTGGGGCTTTCTCTCCGGCGCTTTCGCCGAATGCACACACTCGATGCATCCGAACGGCCCGTTTCGGAGTCTCGTTTCTGCCATTTCGGGTCATACGTTCACGTTTCGGGTGTTCGCCCGCGAATCGGGTTATCCCCCAGTCGGCGTGCTGAATCTCGCGAAGTACGTCGAATCGTTTCATGTAATATGTATGCACGCTTTCGCCTCGACGCGCACGTGTACAACGTGCTACCCATGTAGCACGGCCCCGGGACAGGTATACAAAATACCAAAAACGAAAGCTATACAGTAGATATATTCGATGTGGATTCATGTAACACGTATAGACAAACGATACGAACGTGTTCGATTTCGTTGAAGGGGCAAAAGGGGGGGGAGGAGGGGCTTTTCTATGCATGGGGCCTCTGAACGAAATGCGTTACCGGCTTCCCAATCACTATGGCGCGTACGTGGATGCACGAATATAGTGATATGTACGTATGCAGTATAAGCTATAGGAGCTCTCGTGAGAGAGCAATCACCGGATGGACGAATCGTCGAATGAAAAACAATCAGTCTTCCACGCCGCATGAATTTATCGATACATCTGTATATGTATACAAATGTATATATATATATACATATATGTTTGTTAGAGATTTTTTGTATCATTTTTTATATTTTCACTGTTCGTACGTTCGCGGGTAGACTCGGAAATTCTATAACGACGAGAATTGACTCTGTGGACTTTTGTCGACGATAGGAGGATCTATGCCACGCATATATGAATCTGTATATCTCGATTATTTTACAATAGCTATACGCGTTGCGCGTTCGCGAGATTTTTCGCCATCATGCCTTTCCACGTGCCCGTTGCGAATGAGCTTTTTTTTTGTTTTCTTCATTCTGTCATATCGCGTTGCGGTTCGAATTAATCGCTCTACCGAGAAAAACTGCTCGCATTTTATTTTACCGTATCGCGGAACAAACTTCGCTCGCACGCATGCGCGCATGGGGCCGAGAGAAAGAGAGACAGAGTGTTTTGTTTCAGAGTTAGGCGAAGCGTTCCTTCAGCTCGTTAACGAAATTTTGCTAGTGTATCAACAGAGGGACGACTCGACATTTTCACCCAGTATATCCAATTTTCGACACCGATTGTCGACGCGGCAGTAGAATGCCTGTTGAAATAGAGAAAAAAAATGTTTTGAAAATATTCGTTCAGGAGGTGCAGCCATGAGTACAAATACAAGTTCGGACTTTTAATTTTATTTCAAGTTGCGATAAAAATTGTCTTAAAAAAAATAATGGAGGGGAATAAAAGTAAATTGTAAGATATTTAATAAAAAATTTAAAATCGTTAATTCGGAATAGAAATTAAAAAATTCAAAAACAATTTGAGTAAGTGAAAATAATTACTTGACGCTAGAGAGGAAGGGCGGAAGCCGACTGAGTTCAAACCCCTATGGGGACCTGTGAGGTCGGTCGAAATTCCTGAAATCTCGAGATTCGGTTGTGCACCGAGGTAAAGCCTCGTCTGCCCGGTTCCGAGCTCCGTGGTACATTCGCAGCCCCCGCCCCGCTGTGTGAGCATTTCGACGATAGTGGATTAAAGCGAAGCGACGGGCGAGAGAGCTGGTCGACCGCGAAGCCGACAATTAAAGGTCGTTTCACCATTTCCCACGGAACGCCGAGGCAGAGCCAGTGTAATAACCGGTCGACTAGTTCCTCGAATAATAATTAACAACGTCGCGCCACGGCTATTCTATAACGATCGGCCTACGGTTTTAACAGTGTGTACCACTGTTATGCTCTCACGACAGAGAACACACGAGTGTGTGTTCTACGTATTGCACCAGTTTACCAGGAGTTCTGGAATACGGGTATAGATAACTGCGTTACCACTGTTAACTGCGCTTCGCGTTATCGCGAGATGAAAACTATCGTTAAATCGCTACGAATTCAGATAGTACCCGTGAATCAAAGCTCATTGATAAAATATAATCCATTGTTTATCAAAGTTTTACGATAAAGTTCGAATTTCATCAAATTAAAGAAGATGTTTATTAAATTTTTTATTTTTGAACGATTGAATTTAAAAAATATCGATCTACGAATCATTATGATTTTTTGATAATATTGCGTCGAACTGTTGTTTTTTATAGTATAAAAATATAAAAATTTGCCTATTGCTTCCTCAGCATTTTTCCATATTTCATCAATCGTTCTTCAGAAAAAAGCCAGATTATTTATTGATATATAATAATCCTGCAATGCGCGATATTTAATTTGCGGTATTTTATTTTCTCGGTCAGCGTATCCTCTGTTCCTAGATATCAGTGGAGAGCGGAGCGTACAGCCATTTTCTCACAGAGAACCACGAACGAGGTCTAACCTTGGACGAGGAAGCTTTCAACTATGCGTCTATGCGCTCGTCTGTGTGCACGAGTTCACAGTGAGCCCTCACATCGGCAGCAGCAGCAGCAACACAGCAAGACAACAACGGCATGCATTCCTTCGTACGTAGCCGTTGGTATGTCGAGGTGAGCAACGGCATGCAACGGCATCCTATGTATTCACCCGATGGGTCGCGGTTACGACTATCCTCCGCTAATTCCCGCGTGACCGCGTGCCACTACTACCACCGACGTTGCCAGCAACTATCACTACGGCGCAACGTGTTTCCGTGCACTTACCCGGGGGCCAGTAGAAGCTACAGAAACCACTGACCCAGCTCTGCGAGTCACTTGATTCTTCGAATCTCTCAGTGCAACCGACAACCCTCTTTCCAATGTGTAACATAGCCAAGTTCATTCATTCCCGCAATCAAGAAATTATTCCCAATCGTAACATCTTATCCAAAATTCCAATAGTGGTAGGATCTTATCCGAAGAAGAACTTTGTATCTGATCGAGGAGCGCAAGGAAAACCGGATATAACGGAGGATTAGACATCAACTTTCTCAATCCCAAGATCAGCAAGTCTGCAAACACTGAGATAGCTCCAAGTGCGAAGCCCAGTGAGATCGAACGTGTCGCCAGTGACCCATAAATTCGATGGCCATGCTCAACTTTGACCCCAAAAGGAAGAAGATTAAGGAACAGGAAGTGTCGTATCTGGATGTTTCTGGGAGCGAAAGCACCCGAACCGGGAGAGGTGGAGTTGGAACGCGACAGAACGGCTTAATTGTCCAAAGTTTGCTGGAGGTCCTTCGCCGCTGGCCATGCTATTCCGGGTTGAAGCATGTGTGTGTGTGTCTATCAGTGGTGAACACTCACACGGCTACCAGCGTGGCAGCAGTGGACAATTTGTATTCTCGTCCGTTGGAAAGAGGCGAGTAGGAGTGAAAGAAGAGAGGCAAGGATGCTTGCCAAGGTTGGACAGGGGTTAAGAGCCAACGGGGTGGTTTCGCCCGAAACGCGTTTCATTATTCAGCCGGACAATTCGCTTTGCGGCTAGACGGGGTCACCCGATGTGACTTTCTTATTCCCCGACCACCTTCCTCTTTGTCCTTCGATGCATCAAACTGACACGGGTATTTACAAGCTGCGAACGAAAAGCTTGTTGACCAATCGCTGCCACCTCGACTTCCTATCGCAAAACTCTATCTGGCTACGTCAAAACAGTTATCAATGGCATTATCGTGACGAGGTGATTCATTGTTTGAAATTCCAGCTACGTGATTCATTCAAATTACAATCACAACGACACTAATGACACGGTAATCATGTGGCAATTATTGTTTCATAGCTTGAGACATGCGCGTCATGATGTGTCTTCATTGTCCAAAGAGGATCGAATGCAGGAAAGTGGATGGAATCTTTTGAACGGCAGCTTGTTTGTAATAATTTCATACCTCGGTGACAGGGCGGCTGTGGAAACACGTCAACAAAATAGTTTCCCCATGTAGGCAACTCGAAGCTTACACTTAAATTAATTCTGATCGTAAAACCAACCACACATGGGTAAGCAGCAAAAAGAAATTGACCCACCATTTGGGAGGTCCTGTTGTCTTACCATTCGAAAGAACGGGGAAAGAATGCACAAAGACGAGTCGTGTGGACAGACGAAGAGGATGCGAAAAGAGCTTCGGGAGAGGAAGAGATGGATGGCGTCACCGCGTACGATCTCGTCACGCTCGGTCACTACGTATCTAATCATGTTCTATAAATAGGAACGAGCGGGGCGAGTTTAGCCGGTTGTGCCTGATGCGCCAGTGACAGAGCATCAGGAGAGAAGCTATCGTGGCTGCGCCGATGGTATTAGTAGTGTGATCGCTTGCCAGTGGTAGGAGTAACGCGAGCCCGTGGGACGACCCACGCGCGGGAGTGTGATACTATACTATACCGCCTTAATGCGTAGAGTGCGTGAGTACATGCCTCGTCCCTGCACTCCGCGGACCCTTGTGTGGGTTGTATCAAGTATATCGTAAAGTCAATTCACTACATGGAGTAAGCAAAGCTTCTTAACCAACTTTGGTCTGCGAACCAACAGCAGGGAGGATGTGATGATACAATCCCACCGAAAGTATGGGACTTTCCTACTTTGCCCCAAAACCCAGATTCTGTTGGGGTTCCGAATTTCAACTTGGATGCCCCTAGACAAGAGGAAATGGATGACTAGGATGAACTTCCACGAACAGGTGCGTGGAAGGAAAAATGTGAGCATTTTCGAAGCTGTATTTGGAATTTAAGACCTACTTTTTTTTCTTCTGACCCTATAAATCGAGTTTCTATGGGGATTCTACGTTCCAGCTCGGTATATAGACGCCTCTCGACATAAGGACGTGGACGACTATGATGAACGTCCGTGTGCATTTATGAACGCACGCACGCGGACATTCAGAACTGTGCAGGATATATACCAAGTTATACGTCTCTTTCATTCCCTCGTTCTATCTCTATTCTTCCAGTGTCTCGTTCCGCGAGTACTTTAGGGGTCGTTAACTTAATTAACGGACGGACGTGCGCGCGGTCCGGCAGTCCTCGACTCCTCGGCACTGGCAGTTCTCCACTTCGGTTCTCTCCCTCTTTCCCATTGCGTTTTAGCTTTCTCACTTGCACCCGCTTCTTCAACGCTACTTCTCTCCTGGCACCGGACTCCTTCAGCATCGTTCTCTCCAAAGCCCTCCCCCACCCCTGTACCACCTCGTCGAGTGACTAAATTCAGAAAGGGTTCTCGAGAAGCCTCTACAAAGGCATCACGGGATATCCCGAATGGAAGAGTAAAGACAGCGAGAGTGAAAGCTATGAGAGACGGGGCGCATTGTACCGAGCGTGCGTATTAACTAACCCTCACAATGGGACACGAGAGCCGGAAATTTAAATACCTACGTCCTCTCACTCTACTGTTACTCGATTGTCCATTTAATAGTATTCGTCGACCAGCAATACGAGGGATATCAAGCCATGAAGAAGGCAGACAGCCTGATGTGGAGAGGTCCGAATTTATGTATCAAATGTGTATAGCGATAATCAAACGTTCCACGACATCATAAGTGCATACAGGTTGTCCCGAAAAGTACCTTCAACTAGTATGGTCTCTGGTTTTCGACCGTGAAGTCGTATTCACGGCTCAAAAGCAGACAAACTTTCCCTTTGGAAGATTTTTCTAAGGTAGAAAGTTTTCGAGTTACGGGGAGATCAAGTTCAGCCAATTGGATCGCTGGAAAACCAGCGCGCTTTGCGCTGAGCCCATTGGTTCAATCTTTAACTGCTTATAACTCGAGAACTATGCGCTGTAATTAACTTTGCCAAAGGGAAAGTTTGTTCAGTTTTTAAACGTGAATACGATTACACATTTGTAGCAATTCTATTAATGTTACCAATTGTAGCAATTTATTTTTGCATGGTGAAAATATCAGTGTGCAAATTCGATGTGGGAAATTTAACGTACCTTACGCTCCGAGGTATTTCTTCTTTAAAACATTAAAGTACGAAAATTTGTTCATTCCACAGACTCTCGTGGAATCTTCGAACCGGTAAATCGCCTTTAAGGTTATACCACGAGGGTAAATACGTCGACTTGTATATAATCTCGCATATTTGTAGCAATATTTCAGTAGAATGTATACACAGTATCGCTATACCCGAGCCAGGCATACCTTAACAATTTTTCTTGCCTCTTGGATGCCAGCGGCAATTCTCTACTCGTGTTCCCTACTTTTTATTTTTTATTTCTTCTTTCTTTTCCTACCGGCCAAACCCCTTCGACTTCTTACTCTTTCACCCTATCTCGTCCCTCTTATATAACTCTCGGTGTATGGGAGGAAATGGCGCAGCGGGCGCCTCGTCGTCCGAGGCTAATGGCTCGGCGATATTTTCCAAGCGCCAACAGCCACGTGCTTTTTTTCTACCCCCGGTGTTTCTACAATACTAAACTGTAATGCCACTTCATTTGATCGAGTGTTCGACATAAACTGTCTGAATTAATGCAATCGCTGCTAGGGAATGTCCCAGCCAATGGTATCCTACGCTCGCTTAGTTTCGGAAGGATTGGTATCACAAAAAAATGATAATTCTGTTGGCGACAAAAAAATGTTCGTGACAGATTTTCAATAGCAGAAGTGGCATTTTTTTTTTTTAATCGAGAAGAATAAAAATGGTACTTAATTGCGATTTCCTTCTTCATATCTTTCACGGTTGCCGGCGTTCGTGTATGTGTGCGTATTTTCTTAATGTGTTGCAATGTACACTGGTCGCTCTGTACTTGACTCGGGTCTCTCTCTACTCTTAATCCCATCCTCGAGACTTGCCTCTTATTTATTCTTCATTGTCGATTTCGTACCATCATTCGTACGTCGGCTCACGGCCGATTAACAGTCTCGCCGCTCTCGGTTAAACGAGAGAAGAAAAGAAGGTAAAAAAATGACAGGATGGAGACGAGACAGGAAAAGAGTCTCTGTAGATGATACTGGCGCAGGGAGCGTTCCGACGATAAGACATGACGTGCCTGAGTCAGTAGATAAAAATAACGACACGAAAAAAAGATTACTTTAAACCCTGATAAAAATGTGTGAAGAAAAAAACAAGAAAAAAAGAAAGAAAAACGTTAAATCGCAACAAAAATGAGCCTGTACATCTACGTATTGTACCGTTGCACAGATTCCTGAATAGCCTCGATCTTCAGTCATCTCGTTCGCCATTTCTCGTCCGTCGATCCTCGTGTGCGCCTCCCCCCTTTTTTACTACACTATAGCGTAAGAGATCGAGCGAGTCGCTTTCTAAGAGTTACGCAACTATTGCGAGCCTCGATCGTCCGTTGATTATTTCTTTTTTTCAGCGGAGAGGCAGAGAGGCCTAGCCATGAGAGGTGCACGAGAATCGGAACGTTGGCGACGGCAACGGCGGTTCATGATTTTTTTTTTTTCCCTTAATGTTCGTTCAATGAAACCGGTTTCCTCTTCGCCGTCTCTTTCGTCTTTCGTCAATCCATCTCGCTCCATCTCGTGGGAGGATGGATGGAGCTGCCCTTTCTTCGTTGGATTTTACTATACGCGTCCACGAGATCGCCTCTCACCTTCGGCAACGTGCCGCCGCGCTCTCGTTGCTCTTGCTTTTGCCCCGGTCTACGGATCCCCTCGTCGTAGTCCCCCTCGTCGTCCACGTCGTCGCCGACTCGTACGCCACGAGGGAGATATCTTAAGGTTTATTTTATTTTATTTTTTTTATATTCCTCATTCGTTTCTTCCTCTCGCTCTCTCCATACCGGCGCGGAGCCCCGGTGATCCTTTCTACCTATACGTCCAAGGACTACCTCTCTCGAGCCCGTCGCTTTGATTCGCCCTTCTCACTTGTGCCGGCCTCTGCCTCTCTCTTCCTCCGAACAGGATTCCATCGCGAACCGTTGCGACTACCGGAATTCGCTACAGTACGGTTAAAGCTACGAGCCACTCGACGGACGGGACTCTCCCTCTCGGGATGATTACGCAGCTGCGCTACGGATCGCACGGGCCTACCACGAATTCTCAATTAATTTATGGAGTAATCATGGATTGTTTTCTTATGAAAATCAAGTCCGAATGTTTGATTCAAGGTTTATTTGAACATACCACACGAATAAACTAAGAGTGTCTCGTTCAAATGAAGATCGGTAATATGGAGCAATTGAAGTTCGGATATGCTAATACGAAGTTCGGATATACTAGTATGAAGTTCAGATATACTAGTATGCAATTCGGATATACTGATACGACGTTCGAATATACTAAAACCCGCACGTCAATGAAGTTCAAACTTACGACTGAAGATTCGGTCCTAGGATGCATCGATGCTTGACATAAATTAACCCTCTTCACTGGAACATTTTAAGTCTGTCAAATTGACTTTCATGTTACCACAATATTTACGCAGCCAGATTATTTTACATCCATTCGCGGTCCCGTTTCTCCGTCGGTGTACCAAGCGCGCACCCCTCTTTCGCCACCCTCTCGGGGCTCTCGGAGCGTTTGGGCCGCTGCCACTATCGTGCATACAACACCGAGCGTTACTCGGTATTCCGAATATAAAGTAGCCTTCGCATAGCAAAGCGCGAACGGGGATGCGGAGTAGCGAGCTGCTCGAATCTACCCGGGAGGCATCGAGCATTGGTGGGCTTTCGCTTCTGCCTCTGCCAGTCTAACGTATACAGGGGAACGGGGAAGTTCGGGGCGGGCGGTCGTCGGCAAGCGGAAGCGAGCGGAGAGATGCAGCCTCTTCCGTATCCGAGCGTGACGTGCCCGCGCACGTAGCCAACCGGGAGATCCCTCTCGGACCGCGGAGACGTACGAAAATACGAGGGACAGCCTGTTTGCTCAGCTGCACGAAGCAGGAGAGTTGCTACAGAGGAATTGCTAGTCTTAGCGTTGACTATACAGCGCCGGGGCGCTACTGTATACACACTGTAACTACAACGGCGAAGTACCGCGGCGGAACCTTGCGAATTCACCCCGTGGCTTACTTTTCTCTTCGTTTTGCCTCCCCTCCTCCAGTTCCTCCCTGCATTTTCTACGCGGAATGTTTGCGATACATTTTTCTATTTTTTCTGCGTCATCGAAGAAAAGACACTTTAAACTTCGTCGACGATTTTTTTCACAATTTTTCCGTAGCGTGTTGTATTCGAACGATTACTTTGAAGTTTGCTTACCGACGAAGTTTGCCTACTCGGAGTATTCCCGAAGGGTGAACTTCCGAGGGCCGTAATTTGTGTACCACTCACGGTATGGGAATTTCATCCGGGGAAGAATGTTGCTCACATTCTGACGTATCGATTTCACTATGAAGAAGCATAAAAATATGTATTTTAGACAAAATTGCTCGAGGACAAGGGTGCGATATCCGTATCGTCAGGAAGGCGGGATTTATCATCCCCCAACTGCCACTGCTCCCTCGAGCGATCGCTATGCATAATCTTTCAGGCACCGGAAAACATGTTACTAAATTGGAAAAAATTTCATTGCATCGTACTGAAAATTTTATTTTATTTTTTCCCTTTACGTGGATTATTATTCGCGATTGATTCGAACTGATTTAATCCGCGGGGCCAATTCAGCAATCGCATACATCGTTGCCTGAAAAACTTCAATAAAACCGAGTCATTTGATCCAGATTGGATACAGGGGTGTTTATCGGTATAACGTTATTACGGGGGGAGGGGGATGAGGAGGGGTGGATCGCAAGCGACGAGGGATGACAACATGCATTCGTGCGACACGCTCTTATTCCTCTCCGTGGTATTACATCCCCCGGCTCGAGCCGACCCTCTAACATACCGTATGAGTTATTCCTTCTTCTACACGCTCCATTAACCCGTGTAGAATATAAGCATTTTTTCCCCCCCGTCCATATTCCCGCGTAATACCTAGGCGTACTCACGTTTCTATATATAATAGCCGGGGAGCGTTGAACGATGTGTACGCTGGAGTAAACATTCCACGAGCTTTTATCGGCTGCACGAGAGGATACACGAGGGGTGTGATGGGAATAATTTCACGGACGATACGGGGACGGAGATAAAAGGTTCGGCGAACGGAGAAAGTTAGAGCTGAAGGAAAAAAGAAAATAAATAATAAATAGGGAAAGCCGGATCTAGCGAACTTGGATAGTAAGAAATACTGAATGGCAGGGATAAACTCGATTTTTTTATGATAAAAAAAAGAATGAATATCGAAGGAAATGAAAAAAGAATATTGTGAAAGGAAAATGAGTCGGAGCCCAGGGTGTTGAGAGGTTATCCACTCAAATATAGAAAGAAAAGTTTCTCTTTTCTTTATTCTGAAAAAAAACGAGAAATCGGACTCGGATATATTTTTGTTATGATATCTGGTGGTAACAATATAAATATATTCCTACTTATCAAAATGGTGTGCTTTTGAGGAGACACGGGGAGAGGGAGGCTCGTTTTATTGACGAAAGTGCAGCGGAAGAAGTGTTGATAGATTATGAGATTATGAAAATTGTCATAAGTTTATATGAAAATTAAAAAATAAAAGTTTGTTAATTTTTAACAAATATGCACGGAATTTTTTGTTACAAATTAAAATCGCTTCTACTAATTTTTATTTTAACCCGCCACAAAAGTTTGGGTACTATGAAAATATATAATACTTAGATTCTCATCATTGTCATGAAACCGATTATGAGACTGGAATATTCGTTAACTGCCTCTTCGCGTCATAAAAAATAAATCCATAACTTTTCTCTCTCCTCGATATAAAAAAAATGTAAAATAAATTAGCAATTAATGTACCTTTAATCGCTTTTAGCCGGCGAGTTTCGTGCCTCTCCTTCTCATTTTCTTTTTTGTCCCCGCCGTCGCGCGACGACGTACCGTTATAGGGGTTTTCCGCGAAAATGTGAATGTACGAGTGGAAAACCCGGGGACTACGAGCGAAAATTAGCGGAGCTTTAATCGACTCTCCGGGTTTCCGCCCTCTGGTATTATAATCCCATTGACCGTCCGCTGCTATTTTCCCTCCTTTCCTTTTTTTTTATCTACCAACTCGAGGGAAAAAAAATCGTTTTAATTTCTTTAAAAAAATCTTTCTCCACTTTTTTTTTGTTCGTGAACCGCGGCAGCGTGTTCACTACCCGGTTACGATTCGTTTTATGCAAATGGCCGGTGTCCTATAGTGCGTACCCTATATCGAAGAGCTTTTTTTACCCCCGCCGCAGCTCGCTTTATAATCTGGAACAGGTTATTAAATGATGCCCGGTTGTAATCAGTACGGGGTAAATTCCGCTTTCGTAGTGGAAGCCCCCCCGTACTATAATCGGAAACGACTGCTTCCTTTACTCTATCTCAAACGAGACGGAACGGGAACGAGGTTAATAATATCGCTTTAATCGAATCTCAAGCCCAGAGGTAGAGAAAATCGTATTAGTAAAAAAAAAAAAAAATAAAAAATAAAAAAAGGAGTAAAGACGAAGAGCTTTCATTTCGTGGATCTAATATACTATAAAATGTACTATATTATCATGAAAAGCGTTGCGCGCAGGGTTCGTACGGCTCCCCCCTCCAGTCCCTCGGTATCGCAGACGCGTAAATCGAATCTTCGACTCGAGTGAATCTCGCATTACCTCGTGTCTCACGAGCTGAGATAGGAAGCGGCAAGAAAACGCGTCTGCTATAATGCACCGTACAGCAGCCTGTGCATAGTTCCCAAAGGCGACCCTCCACCAGCCCCCCTCCCCTCTCCTGCCCCTTCCTCTTGCATATTGCTGAATAAGATGGAGTCAAATAGAAAAGATAAAGATTGAATAAAAGAACCACTTGTGCGACGATCTGGAGTAGTGACGACAGGAAAGAAAAATAAAGAGAGTCGAATATACACTATATATATATATATATATACAATATATATATAGGTCTATGTGTACGGATGAATTTAATATAGAATCAGTGTAGTGAAAAGACGCACGTCGTGCGAGCCAACGAGGCGAGATGGGTAATCTTATTGAATCGTGATTGAACCGAGACGAGACCCGAGGAAGAAATATTTTACCTCGCAAGATTTAATCATTCATATAACATTGAAAAAAAACGAAGCATTCAAAAGTTGAAAATTTCAGGCTACGAATTATAGATTCGAGAAAAACGGGGACAGTTCATCGAAGTAAATCGGGTTATCAGAAAAAAAATATTACCGTGGTACAAGAACAGACGAATGGTCAGTGCTCTATCTCTGAACCGCAGATAAGATAAATTGTATTAATTTTTTCATGAAATTTTGAAACACCCTGTATATACGCTATATACAAGAACAGTGCAATGGCGAGGGTGAAGCATCGTCACACGCGGCAGCCAGCGTCAGTACTAGCCTCGTTATTCGGCATCGTTGCCTCTCAACACTCTCTCGTCCACGTCCCATCACGGCGCGTGTGATACCGGAGAAGAGTTTGCCTCTCGTCTACCATTCACTTCTATAATTCCTATATATATATATATATGTATATAAATATATATACTCAGTGATGTGTACTACAAATATACATATATATATGTGTATAGTTTAACACTACAGCCGTATCTGTCTCGTTCATTCGAACGTGCAGTCCCGGATGACGCAGGGTAGGAACATATGCCACTGGTGTGTTACGCCACGCCGCATCGACGCTGTCACTGTACTGTCTCTCCATCCCTCCCGCGCTCCCGGCGTCGGGACGCACCTCGCGCCTAGCTGTTTCCCCGGCCTCTCCTCTCCCACTTCAATCCCTCGATCCCACTTCGCTTCGTTCGCTTCGTTCGCCGGCTGTCCAACTTGGCGTAAAAATATTTATGCATTTATGTACGTACATTGGGGGATATTTGCGGTGAAAACGAACACCCGTCGCACAATCGCGGACAGAATCCGGATGTTCGACCGGATCCAAACTCGCGCGGCATTGCGACAGCGTTACGGCATCCGCGAACGAGAAGGGTGTCCATGGAAATTTGAAAATAGAAAGAAAGAAAAAAAAATCATTCGCCCATCGCCAAAGATTTTCGTAAATTTTACCAACCTTCGATCTTGAGTTTGGATATTTGGATATTGGATATTTTATAGAATTTTTTTCCTGTTATTATTATTAAGATTATTATTGGTAATTTTATTATTATTATTTTACGTCTGGCGGTCCGAGTCTGAAATGAACGGATTGTTTTTTTTTTTTTCGTCCGTCTATGAGAGTTTGTCATGTGTGGATGTCTACCGGAGTACATTGCCATCGGGCAGGCACCTATCTGGCCGGGTAGAGCTTCCGCAGCAGACGGGGATAGAAATCAAGGGAGGAAAACGGGATGGTGGTGGCAAACACGGACAGACAGTGAGATAGACGAACGAGCTGCTGGATAGGAGGTTGTAGAAGGTACGGGGACACGAACTTGGCGTTAACTTTCCGGCAAACTTCCCGGTTACGAGACTCGCGAGTACTGCACGGGACGGAGTTGTGCCCGGTTTCTCTCGGCGAGGTTGTATATGTACGGCGAAGCCCCTGGTATATGGACGGGAAACGGAGAGTGGGCGAAGGTGGGTACAACGTCGTCGTGAATCCTCCGGTCTCCTCTATATAGCGCACGGTCGAACACTCCGGCAAAGTCTCGACTCGCTACTCGATTCGCTCTACACCCAATTCAAGGGAGAGACGGAGACTCGTGTCTGCCACCGTTAACAACCTCGGCAGGTGCTTCTATCATTGACGACCCGAGCTTGCGCTCTCCACCGAACCGAGTGTGTGCGGACTACAGCACACGATCCGGTAACCCGCACGATGAAGGAGTATTGGCTGATGCTGCGGCAAGGGATCGTGCTTCTGGACCGAGAACCGTAACTGCAATCGAGCTTCGACTTCACCCTTCGATAATTTTTCTTTTTCTTCCCGAAATCAATCTTGAATTTCAGTATTTTCTTTTTTCACGAAATCAAGCTCAGGCTGAGCTTGAAGTTACCGTTTTTCCGTTATGCCATAGATTCTGTTTATGATTCAACTTAACTTTTATTCCACGCATTCAAGGTCTGATTAAGGTTGAGCTTTAATTTCAAAGAAAATCGTGCGCGGACTTAAAAGTCGACCATAATTAATTTGATGGCAGGATAATTTATAATTACTTTTTCCAACCGACCATGTCCAGTCCAGTTTTTAGTACTATGAATTTCTTATTAAACCTCCGATACCAGCGCGACGATTTTTTTTTTTACGTTGTACACCTCGCACCCCCAAGTATACCTTCCAACAAAAATCTCAAGCGACGTCTCCAATAGCTAACATACGTAGCCGCGAAACGCTAACTTTCTTAGAAAAACGGATAAAAGAAAGCTACGCAGGAAAGAAAAAGGAAGGAAAAAGTTACGAGATCCAGGGGTACCGCGGCGCACGAGACACTCATCGCGGAGGAGCTTCGACGTACTCTCCAGCTTGCACGTATTGATTACGCTCTCGCGAAGTTTCGCAGACGAGAGACACGCCAGGAGGAGAAAGGACGAAAAAAAAGAACATCGGAGGAACGCTGGAGGAGAGTCAGACAGATTTGTTCTTGTACGTTCCCCGATATCTTTCTCACCGGATTCCTTTGGAAACCTCGTGACTCGAAGCATCCGCATCTCCGGAGATATAGCTTTCCCCGCAGCTTCTCTCTGCTTTACCTCATCTTCTTTTTATTTTCTTCTCTTACTCGTCCTCTCGCCGAAACTTTGTACGTACGTGCCTTCGACTTAATCAGAATACTTTCGGCCGAGGATACTCGGCTGGTCCTCGAAGAGATATTCCACCTAAATACCTACTTGTTTACCCCTCTCGTGATCCGCAGTATCGAGAACCGAGACGAATGGGTGAAGGGCGCACAGACAGGATCATGAAAGGGTTGAGGAAGCTATAGAAATTCCGAAGCCGCTTTGAAATCGTTCCGTACAATGTACCATTTGTTTCCCCACCCGTCTATTTTAATAACATGCCCATCCCATTGTTCATGCTCTTTGTCCTTTCTGTTTCAGGTTGGTACTTCATTTCGTACGCTCTGCGGTGCTTCGTACGCGGATCAGTCGTTTTACGAGGGTCGTTGCCCGCGTGACGCGGAAAGACGATGTGCAAGTTGTTTAATTTTAAGGTAAATCCTTCCAACCTTTCTAACAAGACCAGCAATTTGAGCGAAGATCGAAATTCAAACTCTCGCAATAAAAGTGCAGATCGCAATCGAGCTGTGGGACGAGTTTAAGCTCAAATTTAAGATCCGTTGATATTGCTCTGTCGGCAACAAAAACTGTTTTCCGCCACGGTCGCTTTTGCGGATAAAAGACACGAAATTCCCGTCGAATGTATCGTCCCTTATCCGTAATGTCAACCGTGGCCAAGAATTTTTCGATCGGAACGTCAGCCGGTCGGTCACTGGCACTCCATACAGTTTCCGCTCATCTTAACTTTAGGTTGATCCCGACGACTCTCATCACTCGGTACGATGAAATGTTCCGTTAAATTTTCCCTCGCTCACGCGTTAAACTTTATCCCGCGTAACTCGGTAAATTTTCCGAGTATAATACCCCGGCACCGTGGGGTAACATCGAAGAATGCGTTGTGGCGAGGACGTGCGGTTGACTCAAAGCTAATCCACGCTATTCAGCCGTGGTGGCGCATGATGTGCGGCGATGCAGTGCGGTGCAGCGATGCGAAAACTGGAAGAGCGAGCGAGCTTGCGTGCCGTGCGAGGAGAGTTCCACACCATCGTCGCCGCATTCGCCACTAAAGACCAGGCCGCGGGCCGCGGAAATGAAACCCCACCGACGCCGTCGCAGCGTCGAGAGCGGTGGGTGAGATGAGGGTGGACGTACTTCGTCCGCCACCGTCTCTCTATTCACAATCTAATCTGGGCCAATGAAACGCTCGTTCACACCGTGAATGAAGCTCTTAGTAGGTTTCATAAGGCCGGCCACCGTGCGGTTACGTACCTTCCACTACCATCGCCGTTACCACGCTATGTACCGGCTTCGAGCACTCCCTCCGGTATTATCTGCAGGTTGGTCCCCATGTATAGCGGTCATTACGACCTGTATGTGTATCATGCTCCCGGTCAACGCTCGAAGAGGATTCTACTGGGGGGCTTCGGTCTTTATCGTCAATCCTGATCTTCCGGACGAAATAGCTCGGCTGTAGCGTACAGTGTATCTGCACAGTGTTTGATCGTAGATCGGTGGACGGTTTTGGCAAATCCGGCCATCCGGGGATGGCGGCCGATGATGTACCTTTGAAGGACGGCAGGATGCATTGGACGCTACACATTCTGAGCCCGAAATACGAGACACTTGACGTAGAAGGTTGGAGAAATAAAAATTAAACAATCCCGAACATAGGTATTAGGCGCCCAGAGATGGGCCATAAATTTGATAATGATTCATCGAGCCATTAAGAAGATTCTGACGAGACACTTGGATCTGAATATTGCGTCCAGCGGCTCGAGAGGATCTAACGGGAAACGATAAAGATTATGGATTATAGATTATAGTTTGAACTTTGGATATGGAGGAATAGGAATTTTTTTTATCTCACTGTTTGGTCTCGATACTCTTCGTCATCGTCAACCTCGTTTTCCTCGTAAAAGATCCGTCACGCCGTCGTCGCGACGTGGATGATCGTTGAAAGCGGAGAATCGATTGCCGTCAAGCACCAGCTGGTTTGGAGTTTCATGTTTTTTTTTTTTTTTTTACTTTTTATACTTTTTTTTTTTTTAAGGTTCCATAGAAAGTCAAGCGATCCAACGATGCAGCGACGAGGAAGCAAGAGAGCGGGCAGAGCTCGAGCTATTTGCCAGGGGCTCGACGAAGCTCGTTGCTTTAATTGCCCCGGCGGGCTGGGCGGGTATCGTGGTAGTTGTGCCGCCGGTGTAGGTACTGGATGAGAGAGCTAGGTGGGTGTCCAATTACGTGGGGACCAAGTGCGAACGAGGAGAAGAAGGAATAACGCCCCGATACCCGGTACACTTTTCTCCCCTCCTCGTCGTGCCTAAGCGCATTTCGATAAATAATTATCGATTAAACGTCCCGTCTACTCTATTTTGCCCTCGTTCTCTCGTTCGCCCTCTTCACTCCGCTCGCTCGGCCTGCTAAATTCTACGTACTAGGGAAACGATTAATTGTTATCTTCCTTTTTTTCTACCGTAGAGAATTTTTTTTCTACGACCTCTAACACACCCCGTTCGAAGCTTTCCAGTGCTGTGCTAAATACAGCAAGCGCAAAATTGTTGACCTGAAAAGCAACAATCACGACTTCGAATTAAAAAACAAATGTATTCGTATAGGAAAAAACCAACACATTAAGAGTTCTCATGATTAAAGATTATGTGAAAAACCATCGGTCCAACCCAACCCGGAGCCGGTTGTATTTCAAAAAACAGCAATACAATTTTTTGACTGCTGTTGCCATCGTCGGTGAAAAAAGTTGATTACAGTTTTTATCACCCACCGCGATATTTCGCGTGCTCTTGAAATACGGCACACACCGGATCTGGCATCCCGACTCGTGGTCCAATTTTCTCTTCAAATTTTCATTCGCGAATCGAACTATCCGCAACACCGTCAACATAATTGCATTATGTCGACGGTGGCACATGGTAATCCTGCGATAGCTCATGAAAGTCATGAATTACCCAAATTTTCGCGTCATCCCCCATGCCCCGCTTCCGACCCAACAAACTCGTCCCCCGACCAAATCAGCCTCCGACACCGGGAAAAAGAATCTGCGCTCTGGAAGATATTACGTGACCCAGAAAATCATCCGGCGCCAATGCTCGAACCCGAATCGCCGGGAATGTCAGCCCCCAAAATATTTCGCCCATACACGCAGCCAACTTCGCCAGATCGCCGAGCGGGAGAAAGATCGCCCGACGGTTCCCAAGGGAGCGAGCCAACCGGACCATAAATGCATCCATGGATTCCAGCTGTACATAATACCCTGTACAGAGTCCCGCTCCTGCGTTGTGCAGTCATCGGCTCTTGCCGATTCGGAGTAGAGCGATACGGACTCTCTCTCTCACTCGCCGCCCGTTTTCCGCGAACGTTTCTCTCCGTCCCGTTGGGGTCGGAGGTTACACAGTGACCGGTATGTAAAGGGAATGGACGACAAACGGTTCACTGTGCGTGACAGACGAGTCCGCTGTGTGCCTTCGATCGGTCCTGGCGGCATCGGCGGCATCGCCGCCAGTTCGCTGATTCCGTTGCGTCGAGTTTCGGTCCAGCGTCCAACAACAGTTTCGGTAACCATTCGATTCTCTCGCATCCAACAGCGAAATTCGAGCCCGTGGGCCATACACCGGCCGTTCGAACCTCAAGCCCCTGATACCGTTGCGATGCGCCGAACGGATTCGCGGAAAACCCCCGCCACTCGGGAAAGCTGATCCATGCGTGCATGTGTGCCTGTGTACCGACCGATCCGGAGACCGGCGGACGGACGGAAAACAGTAGAGACGCCACAGGGGCGGAGGAAGAATCGCAACACCAGTGGGATTGATGATGACACAGGGATGACGAGGTCGCAGGTCGGCAACGATCTCGCTTGACTATTTATGATGACGCATTGCGACGACCACTGTACACCGATGCCTCCACTCATATAGCCTAAAAAACAACAACTTCTGACGAGCAAGGTGTTTTTTTATTTTTATTTTTCTCTCATCGCAGCTGCGACCCGCAGCTGAATTGCATTCCTTCGCACGAGGCCGGAGCGGATTCGAGAGAGGATGCCGATCGTTGGGTACGTCCCGACGAGTTTGATAATTACCCTGGTAGCATTTTTTGAGCGTTACGTCAGCCCCTGACAGGGCCCGGGCTGGGCACCTTCATATGTAACGTTATAACATTTCTTACAAGCTGGGCATTTTCTCCGAATTTTTCCTGAGGCATGATTTGGATGATCATATGGAAAAGTGATTGGTGGTTTTCCAGGTTTCTCAGAATCCACCGATAACGCCTTTGCTCATCTCACAATCATGGGCGCCACGTTTTGGTCTGCATTCTCTGTCTATTCACTGGGGGAAAAAACGATAAGCGAAACAAACTAGCATTGTCTCGTTGCCTCTGCACTCGGGACTTGTATTCAAAGCGACGGGAGCTCGGAGTCAGAGGTCTCGGAATCCCGTGAATTTCATTTTTTTCCCCCTCGAATACGAGGGTGCAGAGAGTGAGTATAGTCATTCGGTTGGTTGGTGTGCCGGGAACCTTGTCAGTGCTCGCCTGCTGGTCGTGTCGGTTCGCGGACGGATTGTCGTGCCGTTGCAGAGAGCCTCCACCCCCGGCCAACCCCTCCGGCCCCCGCGTTGTACAGTCGAGCATGCCAGCCTTCCTGGCTCTGGCCAGCCGAGTCAGGCGGACCGAGTGAGCCGGGCAGGCAGGGGGCTATGGCTCCAAACCGCAACGTTTCGCATTCGGCCAGCCGCACAAATCTCGCTGACGCGTGCGTCCGCGCGCAAATATAACGTATATAGGTGGATATAACGAGATACAGTTATACCGGGGACGGTACGTATGTATATGAACGGGGCAGCGGGGCGAGCCGCGGACGGTCAGACATAACGCTGTAACTCGCTGGTACCAGGAGTGGGTCTGACCCTGCCCGGTTCTCAGTCACGTCGAGTGGAGACGTCCACTAGAAGTAAAGTTAAAATTGGACGGTACGCTCGGATAGTTTGTTTCTGGCTAGCCATGAAAATATCACGAGGATAATAACAGGAACGCACGGACAGGGAGACTCGCGGAGACGAAAATTCAAATCCCGCGACCGAATTTATGACGACGTTTGGGCCAAAGCAAATTTTTTTATCATACTTCCAATTTTAAATAGAAGAAAAAATAATAATAAATAAATGATTAGATATCGAAAGTCAAAGGGTTAGATTTTATTCATCCGGGCTCTAATTTTAAAAACTCTGAACTCTTCATTTAAAAAAAGAAAAAAATATTTCGTCGGAAAATTCCGAGGCTCAAATTCTGATTTGAATATCGCATTTTTGGACCGTAAGTGACGTCATACCGGAAATACGTCACCTCCGGTTGAAAAATGTATTTGTTAACCGGGGACGGACATCACAGGATATTTTTCAAATTTTTCTTCCGTCGCTGACGGGCGTTCGCCGCGTCGAAAAGCCAATTCGTTCGTGGTCGCACTTGGCCGCTGAAGTTGGTCGGCTATGGGGTTTCCGTGCGGGAAGAGCGAGCTTCGTCGAGCTTACCGTACCTTCGTCTCTTCGCCGCCCGTTTTCCCTCGAGATCTCGGAATGGCGTATGCCTAACATCGTTACGCGTTCCCGAACGCGCACCGTATACTTTAGGAGCTACCCAATTAATTATTCCACGGGATTTCTCACTGATTTAATTACCGTTCTTACCGCGGACTCTCCAACTCCGGCTGCGTCTTTCCTCCTTTATGTCTTACTCCCTTTCTCGTTGTCTTTTCATTCTATCGTTCCCGAATCCACCGCCGCGTCTCTCACTGTGGTGTATATACGTATCTCCGTTCCTTGCCCTTATTCGAATACTTTGTTTTACGCTTTTCTCACCGGCTCAGCTCAAGACTTCTACTTCAACCCCGCGGCTTTAACTTCTTACGATCCTCGAGCCCGAACTTCGGTCTCTCTGTCTTGGAAAAATGTCTAACTCGTTTATTTCAACTTCCAAGCCACTCCAAACCCGTCTTCATTTAACACTTACGAAATACTTAGAAAGTGTTCTTTTTTGTAGGGAATTTTCGGAAATTAAAAAACCACGAGTCGTTTCAGCTTCAGATGGCAAGTGGCAAAAACTGTGCAGAACTTTGCTTCATAGCCATTCGACCAGTAACAAAGTGTGATGATAAAAACAATCTGAAAAAATTACACAGGTACCTCGAAGTCTCCTTTCGTTGATAGAAAAAAAGAAAAAAAAAGAATCGATTACGAACGTTCGCGCAGTAGTTTTTGCTCCAGGAAACACAGCGCTGTTTTCTCGCGGTTTTGATTCTTGCCACGGGCGCCCTTTAATGATTAAAAAAATATCCCCGGTGGCTTACATTATTTTTCACTCAAGTGTTCTTTTATTTTATTTTTTTTTACCTTCCATCTTTTCGGGAGTGATCATTTCTTATTTATTCCCTTTCCTCGAGTCTTCCCCGTCGCCTCATCCTTTTCACCTTACTTTCTTATCGCTTTCGCGATAGGGTAGCCTCGATGCAAGAAACCCAAGGGGATGCTCGAGCGTGCATTAGGGCGAGATGTATATACAGCAGCGGCATAAGGAAGTGCGATGGTGCGGTGTGCTTGCCGGTGGCGAAGGTACCGCAGGCCCCGAGTCTCTTCCATCGTCGCTTCGCGATTTAGCGCTCACGAGCGTTTAATATGCCGGTGCACGCCGCGTTTTCGAGGCACATTAGCGATCCTCACGAAGCCGCCACCTTGTCGTCCCGTTCCTCTCGCTCCCCCGTTGGTACTCTTCACGGCCCTCTTTAACTTTCGCGCCTATCCTGAAAGGCGCCGAAAACGAAGCACCGGAAACGAATTTCACAGAGTGAACAAGTGCTTCTGTGACACCTGAGGCAGAACTTAATCGTGCAGATAGATATATATTTAGGAGGGTTGATCATGGCCATAGTCTCAATCCTATTTAGACAGTACCATAATTGCTATTTTTATTATTAGTATCGTTATCATTTTTACTGCTATATTTATTATTATTGTATTATTATTACTGTATTATAATTACGCCTGCTTCAGTACCAAATCTAAATTTTTTCTAGTATTAACCTAGTTCTGCTCCGCTTGTATTGCACCGGTCCTAAGGGGATTTATCCCTGAAACCAACAAAAACATATCTATCTATTTGCCTGTATACGTCTGAGATATAAGGGCTTCGGAATTTAGATGCTAAAAATAGTCATATTAGCCTCAGACGAAACATCGGACCTCCAAATCTGAACGAATTCGATCTAAAGCCGAGACTGCAAATACCACCTGAGGATAGAATGTGACGAAAAGAAAGAAACCGCGAGCGGTGACGCGGGAGTGAAGAATGGAACAAAAGCGTCAAATCAGCTGGATTAGAAAAATATGACAAAAAGGAAGGACGAGGGAAGACGGGAATAAGAAAAAAAAAAAAAAGCCGAGCGCGTCTCTAATGGCGCGCGTGATGCCGGGTGATTCAGAAAATTGTGGATCGGAGGGTATAATCGAGCTAATATCGTCCCCCCTCCGCGGATCCACCCTTTCCATCGTCTCGGCGACCCCTGTAACCTCGTAATATCCCGGCGCCGCGTCGCGGTTATCTCGGCGAAGATAACGGACGACCGAGCCGGGTTGGAGGGAAGAAGAAGCTTCTGGCGTACCGGAGGATAGGACGACGACGTCGGGGATGAGGAAGAGGAGAGCGAGGGCGGGGGTAGGTAAAGAGTGGAAAGAAAGCAGGTGAAAGCTGAGGGACTGGGGGCTTCGGTCGGGGTGAGAGAAAATCCGAGGTGAATTTTTACTGGTCCCGAGTTCATTTTCCACGGTGGTGCGTCCGTTTAACGCTCGCGCTCTCATATCCGACGATCGGCGACCAGGAGCACATCGTCACCATCGAAGAGGTCCCGTCGCCGCTACAGAATCCGCTTCCATCTTCGATTTTCCTCACCGCACCGACCTCCGGAGGCAACCATCGTCTCACTCTCCCGACGACTACGCCGGCGAGCGACCGACAAATTCGCCACGAATTTTATCCTTTCAATCCTTTCGCTCAGGCAACCTCACGCCCCCCCCCCCTCCAACTCTGCACCATCACGCATTGAAGAACCGTATTCGATAAAAATTTTCTTCTCGATTTAGCGTCTCTTTTTTCGTTGTGAAATAAGTTTGTATCAGTGCTTGCATTTTGCACGAACGTTTCGGCTACGAATTTAATTTTGTTTAAATGCCGTCAAGGGTTAATGCATAAATAATAATTTCAGTAAAAATCAGCTCAATTCAGGAAGATAGAATTTGATTTGAAAAGAAAGTCACCAAACAATATCGGGAATATACCGAATAAAAAAAAAATGAAAATAAAGAAGGTGAAGAAATAGGTTTCACGCCCGTGGAGTGTCGGGAATCCGCGAGACATCTAACGAGCCGCGACTTTACTTGTCGTTGCTTCTGAATCAGTGACGTAAATAGAGAGATCGGAACTCCGTCGGTGCGGTATTAGAAGCATCGAGGAGTAGTCGAGGAGAGGAGCTCGGGACGAGAGAGCTCATCGGAAGAGCCCCAAGGGTACTTCGAAGTAGCGCGAAACGAGAGTTCTTCCCTTCTTGTCGCGTTGCTGCACTTTTAGCGAAGTCTTCGTCCCTTCGCTGCTTTCCTTGCACTTCACCTCGCTCGAAGTGCATCTTGACATCCGTGAAGTATCTATAACTCGCCCGGGAAATCTCGAGTCAAAAGGGAAAATGAAATTTGTCGCGACAAGTTTGACGCCGACTTAATTATTCCGTGGAAATTATTTTCTCAACTTCAACTTCCTCAGTCTGTACACTTTACGCTCACCCTTCCAGACCATTTACCAAGTATTTTCGTCAATTAACGTCGTAAACAATTTTTTTTTATACTGACGCAAGGAGTTTCAAGCTCGAATAGTCAGTCCACGGTTTGTTGTCGAATGTAATTAATTTTAACCTAATTGCACTCAAGCTTCAACCGAAATCAACATCGGTCCTACAACTGGAAATTCGGTTCTAAAGGGTGTTTGATTTCTGGCTAGACTATTTGATTTTTTATTTTTTTTTGTCGTCGACTCATTTGGGATTTGCTCGGAGGAAAAATATTGAATTTTCATTCAATCCAATTGTCCATTATCTTCCATCATTTAACAATTTTTTCCCCGTTCCTCATCGTTGCATCCGCAGAGCTTTTCATCCTTCCATTCTCGGTCCAGCCGGGCCGAGAGTTGCGCTTTTCTGTATGTATACCTTCTTATGAATTATGGAAATTAATACACTCCGCGGCTTTACCTTCTTCGTATTTTTCCAGTATCTTCTTTTTTTTGTCTTCAGTTCCGCAACTCCTCACCTCTTTCTTTATTTTTTTTTTTTCTTCGTCAAGCTCGTTTTCAGCTTTCTCTCTTCCATCCTCTCGTTCTACTTTTCCTCGACTTTGGGGTAGTCGAGATGGCGCTCTCCTCAGAGGCTGCGCGTCTTTGGTTTTCCCGTTGCTTCGGCGACTAACGCCTAATGGACCGAGAGATGGAGGCTGGGACACGGAAATGGGGGAATGAAGCGAGCGAGGGGATGGTCCGTCTATTTCTCTCGCGACATTAGAATTCGGCAGACGTACCGGGGAAGCTTCCAACGTCAGCGTTTTCGATCCCGTAGCTTTCCCATCGAGGAGCCAGTTTTCGACGGTAGCGGTGGAGTTTCCTCCTTTCCTTCATCTCGTTCTCGTGTACCAGACTCCGCGACTCTGTACCAGGATAAATTTTCGAAATTCGAGGATTCCTATTCGAGGTTCGTCGTACGAAACCGAATCGTGCTTGCAGAATTCGCGACTTCAATTATTTCCTTATTGAGGCGGTACTGACTCCGTATACGACTCTCTAATTTTTATTCATTGAATTAAAAGGTGCCGTCGAACGGAGTGCCATTCCGAAGTGTGACCTTAGTTATTCTAAATTATAGATCATCTATGAGTTTCCATGAAATATCCATCGGTATTTTTAATTACCTCATTCAAGTAAAAAAAAAAAAAAAAAAAAAAAAAAACAAGTACTAGTGCGAAACTGTCTGCAAAAGTGTTTTATTTTTTTAAACGAAACGAGACTATCTCCTCGCAAAGTTATACCACCCCCAAGGGATCCATTCGTCTTTACGCACGTCTTTTTTTTCGCATCCCCCGTCGGCTAACCCTCATATTCTCTATCCCCGGAGTGTCGTATTCGCCATAGTCCAGCCATTTTCTCCGGTCCGTGTTCTCTCGTGCAACTTTCTTTTTTATTTTTTCTCTCGTTACACTTTCGCTCTTCCAGTACACCCTTAGCACAGTAAAATAATTCAGGGAAGTTAAGTCTCACCCACACACTCGCCGTCGTGCATGCCGCACCCCACATGCCATTCAGCCACCGTTATTCCTCGGGGTGGGAAGAATGGTAACCGATGGGGATGAAAGTGGGCGCGTTGACGTTACGTTGGAAACTCAACCCCCAGACAGTTTCCCCCGCCGGCAGGCAAGCAGACTCTGACAATCTACACACAGACGCGGAGCGTCACTCCATACACGGAATGAGGGGTGATGCTGTTCGTACTGTACTTTGGCCCATACCCGAAGATCGAGATAACGGGCTTTACACCCCTCTAAAGCCGGGTTAATTAAGGGCCATCCCACTAAAATCGCGATCTTCGAAATGGCCCAGGCTCTCTGGGTATACCGGGTAATACGTACTACTACGTAGCGACAGAGCCGGTGTCATCCGAGGAGGGACGTTCGGACGGACGTTGGTAACCCTCGTTCGTCCCCATCACCAGCTATACCCGCAGAAGCGCAAGAGAGAGGGAGCGGGTTCACCGGCACTGAAAATCGATTTATCTCGTGGTTTAGACCACAGTAGAGGGTTGATGACGAGGGAGATATATCTAATTTACGTCAGAAATTAACTGCCCGCCCTCAGGGTGAGCGTGACAGATCGATTACCATGGAAAACTTGTCATTTTGTGCGAAATTGATAGGATGGGATAATATTAATAGTATATATATTTTTATTCCATCTCCCCCCCCCCCTCCCACGTGCCAGGTGAACGACGTGTTGGCTGGTTGAACTTTTATAAATACTTTTTTTCGCGTCGAGTCAACCTATTTTCATTATTTGATCGTGACACGCGAGGTCGGTACGCTCAAATATTCGGGACAATTTATCGCGGGTTGATAGATTAGTCAAAATTCGAGAAAAAAGAGGAGCAATTTTCGACCATAAGTTTGATGAATCTGCGCCAAATGGAAAATGCACTCTAAAAATTATCGAGAAAATTATGGACCGTGATGAATTTCGCCAAAGGCAAAGTTTGTCGATCCTTGAAGTCCGACCATCCGACAGTTTAAAAAAAATGTTTGCAGTACCAAAGGTCTATTTACACGTATGTGTCTTCTGCCGAATGACCGCGATTGCTGACAAAAAAAAAAACTCGTTTCCAAAACAAGTGCATATTTCCAGGCTTGTCTTTTTTTCCAAGTCTCGAGTTATTTTGCCACGAAGTATTCGAGTAACCCGCAGTTTTCGAACATTCTCCGACTATCGGCCCGCGTATTTTCGTCTACTCACGGCGAAATCGATAGGAGAGAAAATTTGACGAGCGCGAGACTCCGGGGCCCCGTCGCCTTTCGCTCCCGAGGTGGTGGATGACGGGGAGATGTTGGGATTGATACGAGAGAACGGAAGCGGAAGAGCGCCGAAAGGGATACGCCAAGAGATATAGATAGAGACGGAGAGGGGAGAGAGCGCGGCCGAGGAGGTGTCGGAGCGGAAGAATTTCATTACCCTCGGCAACGGAGTCCCGGATCGTGTCGAAGTACGGGACGGCTGGTTTGGTACCCGCCTGCAAAAACCTGCGGGCTCTTTTCCTCTCCTCCTTTTTCTCTTCGTTCGTTTCCCTTTACCTTCACCTCCCATCGCCATTCCCGACTGCTTTTCATCCATCCCCACGGCGTAACGCAACTCGTCCCGCTCCTTTCACGACACTAACACTGGTACAGCTACGACTCTCCCCCGTATCCTCCATATCCACTTGCGGGGGCCATGGCGGTCGTTCGCATGGACCCTCGCGAGTCGATCAAACGTCTCCTCTCTCTCTCTCTCTCTCCGCAACCCCCCGTCACAACTCTCCGCATACTATCGTACCCCACTTCATTTCTCTCCTCAAGCTCTAACCAACCCCTACCGACTCGCTTCCACTCACCTCGAATGGAGTTCGAAAGGAGCACCCGAATCTCCATCCATCGGACAGAACTTTTATCGGGTGTGAAATTTCTTGGTGATTTTTCCTTTTTCCTCCTTTTTTTGAGACTTAGATTGGTAACTCTTAGCTGCGGTTTGAGAGCGGTGGATCAAACCGCAAGGTATTTTGAGGTCGGCTATTGTTTCGGTTTTGTACCATTAATCCTTAGAAGGATTGCACAACTATTTCCGAAGTTTTAACAATGTATTCCGGTGAGGAAAAATCGAAAAAACAATCTCCAAGTCAATTATATGGATGTTGAATTACACTCAACATATGTTCATGTTTCGTTTTACTTGCAAAATTTGCTGCATGCTCCTCAACGAGTGCGGTATAACGATGTAGTAGAATTTAAACTAACGTCTCTCAAACGGTTAAGAGCCTGCGGATATTCCGAGGATCGTTAGATCCAGTAGGAAACCCTAACCAACTTTTTAAAAAATGGACGACGATAATTGAATAGGACGACAGTAATCGCATCAAATACGAAACGAAGATATGCAACCGTTGACGCAAACGCGGTAATAAATTTCCACAAATCTACCCCTGTTTCGGTACCACGAAATCCGATCAATCCACCCAGCCGATAAATTACAAATCAGCGAACGACCGGCAAGTGCTTGCTCGTCACTCTTTGATTGAGGGGCCAAAGAGAAAAAAAGAAAAATTTGAAGCCTGACATCGCCGGAGCGCCGATAACTGGGGAATCCCCGATGAACGTTCGCGAGGCAACTCGAGACACGGAGCTCGGAAAGTCGGTAATTACGCGCAGCAATTATTTTCCGCGGACGACATCGACAACGACGAGCTAGGCGAAGAGGAGAGCGAAGAGGCATGGAGAACCGAGGATCGTAGGGTACATAGTTGGCAGGAAAAAACGAGTCGGAGAGGGCGAGACGCTCCGGGCGGAAAGGGATAAAACGGTACGGGACGGAAAAGGGAAAGGCGGCAGACTAGGAGACGAAAACCGCGAGCAAAATCGCGAGTTAGGTGAAGTTAATTAAATGCTGAGGCCGATTGCGCAACCAACTCCCTCTCCCCCCGCTCCCCAACTCCACATTCGCCGAGATCGGTCGACTTGGCTACGTGTTAATTTTTTACCTTCATACTCCATCCACCCTCGCTTTACCCTCGGTTATCAACCTGCTTTTTTGTATCAATAAATTTCCAACTCCGCAATCTCTCGCCTCGGGACAACTTCTTTTTTTTAACCTCCAGCACCAATTACGCTTTTTATTTATGCACGAAACATTTTTCCTTCCGGGCTACATCAAATTTATGTATGCAACAGCGGCGTCGGAGCGCTTGGCAAGCTCGAGAGTAATTTAAGGCAGGGCAATCATCTTTTTGAAAAACTTATATTTTAAAAAATTCTGACGCTGCTTTATGAAATATTTAGGCGGGCGTAAAATACGTAAAACAAGGCGGATTCATCAATAAGGCGATGATCAGTGGAAAAAATCACTTTAGGCATGGCCCTGAAATGAAGAATGACGAACATTTTCATACACGGATTTTTTTTTTTAATCTAAAAGAATGTTTTCGAACGACAGACTTCGACGTGTTTTTGTGATATGGCTCACGATATATCTGCTCGTCCAGGGTTGCTACAGCACGTCGGCAATGCATTAATTCCAACAGTCAGTATTCACAGTGGCGTATAAAAATCTGGCTATAGAAACCTCGAATCGAAAATTCAACGAATTTTGTTTTCTCTTTCCCGTCGTCTCTTCTGCGATTTTTTACTCATCGTCAGTGCAGATTCTCGTATTTTTTTTTTTTTTTTGTAACGCCTTCTCTCTGTGTTTGTTTGGTTTTTGCATTCCAAAAATTGAGCAACCAAAATAAAAAAGATAAACACAAATATACAGTATTTTCCTTTGGATGCGTTTTTTCTGAATTTTTTAACTCCTCTATAAAGCGGAATCGAGATAGTGGATAGAGTACAGAGGCGAAATTTTCATCCCTTCGCAAAGTCGTTTCACCGAGCGACGATATTACAAACCGTGTAATATTGCCGACGGGGGGGGGGGGGGAGGGGGTGCATATAAACATACGCCTACGCGGCGGTGCATCGAGTGTCGTAATAGAATTCATAGTCCTTTATTAAAAGTGCACAAGCCGGTAGGTGCACTTTATCCGAGGGGTGACTGCAGTGCGCGCCCCTCTCTCCTCGTCCCCCCGCCACACGCTTTCGACCCCATTGTTTGCCTTCGCCATAAAGGGTTGACAGAGAGAGCGCCCCCGACACAGGACAGCCCCGTTCGCTCGATCGGCCATTCAAATTTAATTGTGACGCTTTAAAGTCGAGAGCCGCCTGACGAAGGGCCCCCCTTCGGAGAACTCGAGGAAGGGCGGTCGAGTGGGAGGGCCGAAGAGAAGAGCGAAAATTAAAGGAGATCGCTAGTGAGAAAGAAACGAAGGTAAAAGGGAGACACGAGAGCCCCGCGAGGACCCTTGTCCCAGCCACCCTTTGCGGTGAAACTTTCCTTTTCTGCCTTCGTTCCCAACCCTCTCATCCGGACCTAGCCAAGGGTCAGAGGCTCTCGGGTACAATTAATTCCGTTTATACCGTTTGTCACAGTTCGGAAAAATTTCGCGAATCAATTTCAAAGAAGTCGTCCACTTTTCCGGTCTCTCTGGGAGCGGAGAACCCGGAATTGCGACGGTGCAGCGTTTTTTCCCCTAAATTTTCAACCCCGTGTGTACACCCTCGCGCTGGTCGTCGGCCGTCGGTCCAAAGATTGAACAATAAGTTTTCGTCGCTCGCAGCGGAACAGCGGCGAGTTTCCAAAGTGGTTTTGGTACGCGTCCTCTCCGAACCCTCCTTGGCCGTTGGTGGATGCGCCTAGCGATCGGGCCCTCCTCACCATGGTCGTCCGCAACTTCGCGGCGTGGTGCTTGCACGCGAGACGAAGTAAGTTTCGACTTGTGCGGGAAGAAGGAGCTGCCACGTTCGTTGCCTGGAGCGTCCAGGGGCGGCGCCGGGAAGGTTGAATCGACCACTGTTGTTCCGCACACGAATACATATTACTGTATCTACATATATACACGCGCTATCGTAGAGTTGATATATTTATGGAGTATGTACACCGTAGCTACGGCAAAGTTGTACGACAGTCGGTCGCGCGAACCACCCCTGCAGACGCGTCTCGTAGCGGGAGATCTGTTGTTACTATTACAGCGGGGGTCGCCAGGAGCTCGCAAATACAATTTCTTTCGGGGATCGGAGAGCTGCTGCCGGAGACTGAATTGTAACTCTTCAGGGCACTTCCGTGCGAGAATATAAAGAAAAAACCACTAAAGAAATACCATCCCGAAAACCTCGGAAGGGAGTTTTTTTTGTCCTACTTCGATTCAATATTATGCGGTTGAGTATGGGGATTTTGGATCCCTTTTTGATAAAGGTGGTTGATGAGTTATTACGCTGAAGATTGACGGTATGCGTTCCGAGCCAAGGATTGCATAATAAAAAAAGACAACTCGCAAAGTTTGAAGAGCCATCCGTCAATAGCCCGGCTATTCGCCCCGTCGGTTCTTCGGAGTTTTGTTACCGAAAACGACGATGGTCGCTAGAGTAGAGGAATATATCCCTCTTATAATTCAAATTAAAGGGAAATTCGAAATACCCACCTCAAAGTTCGAGAGCCCTCACCACTTGGTGAACTCCGGCCCGGAGTCCTCCGCATCTCAACCCCTTCGTTCTCGTTCCTGTCCCTATCGTTCACCCTCATCGTTTCCCATCAGTTCCAGTATCCGGATTGCGGTCTTCCTCTTCAGCGCCAGCAGACATCACTTCCACCCTACTCACCCCCTCGTCGCTTCCTCTCCGCCCCTACCACGACCAGAAACCGCGCTCCTCCGTGGTATTTAAACTTTTCAAATTGAAATTGTTTTCGATATCCAGGTGAGTGCTCTCGAAAAAGCGTCGTGAGTGACGCCGGACTGGGACGGGAAGGGGGAGGCGGTGGAGCAAAATTGCGGCGAAGATAGGGAAGTGGAGAAAATGAGTTCGAGTGAGTGAACGAACGATCGAGAGAGCTTCACTCGGAACCCTTTAGCATCTCCGCTACCGAAGATTCCTCCTCCACCCTCCTCCGAGGGATAAGAGCAATTTTCGTTAATTGCAACGGAAGGGTAACATCCTTTGCGAATATTTGGACTAAGCCGTAATTGGCTTCATCTGCCCCCTGCCCCATCACCGCCGCACTATAAAAAACCCAAAACACTACGGTATGCGTCGTTCGTTCGGTATACGGGGTACGGCAGATCGCATGCCTAGCTGTGTCATGAATCATTCAAAAATTCGAATCCTCTCCCTCCGCTTCTCTCGTTATAAATTCGTAATGCGTATAGTGCGTTTCGAGGTTCTGCGTCACTCTGCCATGCCGCATTTCTGCCGCACTATCGCATTTGGGTACGCACCGGGACTCGACGGGCTTGACAGGCTGTTGCCGAAGCTGATTTGTCGATCCGCACTTCTCGTATTTCAATTTGCACGCCATGTTTGCCTTTGTATTCTGAATTGGACTTCTTACGTTCCTGTTGGCAATTGAGCGAAACGGCCAAAAGTTGTCCCAAAAAGCATTACGGTTCTATTGGCAATTGAGTAAAATCGCCAAAAGTGTTCTCTGAAATGATGACGGTCCTGTCAGAAATTTAATAAAATGGCCAAATTGTGTATTAAGCGGAATTGGAAAGTGGCCATTGACTCCGCCATTGGCCATCGGCCGAATGACATCACGCCAGCCGATCTCCGGTTATGTTTTCGCATGCATTTCTTCATTGAGCAAAAGCGGATGATTCACAACTTTGTTTTTCGCACTTACCTCTCCGAACCCGAGTTTGAACTTGTGCCCGATACCAATTTCGAACTGTAGTTTGAACTTACGCGTTCGCGGACCCCGCGACGATAAATTCGATCCACGGACACTCGGAATTACGTACTTTTATTCACTCCCTAATTTTACGATGGGGTATGTGCGAAATTGCGCATGCCTCCCGCTTGCAAATGAATCCGCCTCGCACGTACCTAAGTTTTTGTAGCATGCGAGACGAGGGTATCGGATAGTGTGCATTGTGCGCAACTATAGTCTGTGAGCGCATTGCACTAGGACTGCAATGCCCAAGTTCCACTTTGAGAGTCCAGAAGCGAGTAGGACAGTTGTATGTACAGAGAGGGGTATTGCTCTATAGAGTTGCAGGATATATAAACACACACACATACACACACCCCGCTATGTGTTTTTGCGGGCCATTGTTCCTGCCGCATACCGGCCGCGTGTTTTCCAATTGCACGTACCAACCGGCGTCATTGTGCCCGATGTAGGTTGGCGAGTTGGCTTGGGCCCGAGCTATAGACCCATACTCATACCCCTTCGTGCCCTTCTATCGCGTCGGCCCGTCGTGCATAACAAAGTAGCGAGAAAAACAATGCGACCCCTTCTGTGCCTGCTACTCCTCTTCCTCTTTAGCCTCTCAGCCTTGTTCCCCCTGACTCTTTTGCACTCTTTTTTACGTGGGTACAAACTCTTTCTTTTTTTCTTTCGCCAGTAGGCCGTGTACGTACGGTGAAATGTAGCGTGGAAATTAAAGGGGCTGATAGGAAGAAAAAAAAATGAAAAGTAGAAACAAGACCGCAGGAAAGAAATGGGTAAAAGCCGAACGGGAATCGGAGGAGCGGGGTGGGGGAATGGGATTGATCCTTTGAAACACGTTGCACCGATGCAACACCTCGCGGAGGTGAAAGACACGAGGTGTTTTCTTGGATAAAAAATTCAGTCACATTGGAAGAAATTTGGTCTTTCTCTATGTTTCTATCTGGGTAATGTTTTCTCTAACCCTTTTGATGATACGACACTTTACATAAGTGGATTTTTGAGGCTGTGAACAAAAATAAATTGTCGATAACCGGAGCCCGAAAAAATTCTTTGGGAAAATTTAAAATATATACGTTTCCATACGTTCCGATATTGGAAAGCTTGTCACGAAGCTGTTCCATCACGGTCAATCGCTGGCGAGTTCAATCCTTTCGTTTATGTATTATCGATATAGACTGTAATACAACTGCAGTCATCCAACCTCTGGAGAGTGGAAGAGCTGGTCCCGCGAACCCGTGAACTGCGTATAAATAACTAATCTCGAATCCCGGCATATCGAGAAAAGTTTGATCAGTTTCCGTGGAGAAGGTTGGGTGTACGTGGGGAGAGCCCGCCCTGGCAGTGGCTTCGAGCCAGGCCGCACGCCTACGACGACGACGACGACGACGACGACGTCGAGCAACCCCCGTTGCCAAGCTCGAACGCGAACCATGCATACTTCATGGGCTCCGCGACGAAGGTACACAAAGTTTTCACGTCTCAGACGAGGCGAGAGACTGTGCTTTAGACTTTCCTCGGTTTTTTTGTAACTTTTCGTTTTTCCCCCATTCACCCTTTTATAATGATGAATTTTTGCGAGAGTAAACGAAGAAAAATTCGAACGCTTCGAGCTTTCTTTACATTAATAATTTTTAATCGAGTACAATACGGTAACCGTAACGGGGGAAAAAATTAATAAGCAATATGTATTGGGATAATGGTATAGTGACATAATTGAGAATAAATTATTCGCATCCTAAGATTTTTATATTTCACTATTAACAGGGCAAACTTTGAGGAATATTGGTATTTTTTTAGCGACCTGAGTTTTTACTTAAATTTTATTTTCATATTGATCCGAAACATCGAACTTGCGCGTAAAAATGTGAGTCCCAAAATTTTCATGCATCCACGACCAGGACATAGGAAATGCGAGCCAACGTACAAAAAAAAAATTCAAGAATCTACCATAAAAACCAAAAGAGAGCGTTCGAGAAAACGTGGTACTTTACGTTCTGCAGATTCTCCCTTGAATTCTATGCCTCGCCATATCTGCGGCTGGCGGATATGTTGGGAATAAAAAGACTTGGCGGAAGAGGGGCGGAGAGGGGGTTAAAAATGGAGGAAACGAATGTGGAGCGAGATAGTGTGTTGAGATAAAAATGAGAAAGAGTAAGAGTAAAACGACGGTGAGAAAGTAAAGTAAGGAGAAGTTAAAATGGTGAAAGGAGGATAGGAAGAATGAGGGAGTGGAAGGGCTTCGAGCCTCGGAGCGTGAGGATGAGAAAGGGATGAAACCCCGGGCTCGGTGGTCCAGGAGCGTTGCGGAAGTTACGAGAGAGTCCCTGGCCGTGAGCCAAAAGCGTCCGGCATCGGCTTGGGGACTGAGCGTGAGGTCGAGTTTCAGCGACGGCACGAGGAGGAGCGGAGGCAACGGTGTGGATACCGGTGGCGGCGTTGGATGGAAGCGGGCGGGGTGGTCGGCACGGCCGCCGGGTGAAAATTATTCGAGATATGAATTTACGGTCGGCACACGACGGTATAACGTTCGCCCATTCGAGGAGGATCGAGTGGAGAAAGAAGCGGCGAATCGAGGGTGTCTGACGGCGGGGGGTGGGTGGTTGGCTCGTAAGAAGCGACGAAGGCAACCAAAGTGCGGCACAGGTTCTTCACAAGCCCCGTTCTCCGGCGCCCATCCTTCGCTTGGCTATAACGGTTCGCGAGATAAGACGAGTCGCGGTCTGACTTAATAAACTTAGCGGGCCAAGGGATAGAGAGGAGCCTCTATGCTCTAGGACCACAGTGAACTCTCTATCTCTTGCGAGCGAGCCACAAATTCCGCAGGTATCTTCCACGGTATCTCTAACCAAACTGGTAGACCGACTGGGGGAACCTTACTGTCGATTACCGGGACGAGTAAGTCCCGGTTGAGTTAGCTCGAAAGTTGCTCTTTTGCTTCCTGCATGGAGTCGGAAATAAATAGTATGCCAGTGATCATTCATCGGGCGTTTCGGGATTGGCATGTGGTATTCGTCTTACTCTCGGTCTAAGTATCTTGGTTCATGGTCTACGTGCATCTTATTTTCTTTCGAGATGAGACTCCGTCTTCTCGATTCATGCTTTTATTTTTACTCCCGCCCGTTTCACCACCAGCCCTTTTCCTGCTATTCTACGCTTTCATTCTTCTTCATTCTTTTCCGCGCGGGCTTTCTCTGATTTTCCGGATATCGCTTTGTGATCCATCGGCCCGTATTTTAACGGCAGACGGGTAGAATGGGAGTTTGCACGGGCGCTCGCGCGCTCCGGATCGGGGACGAGAGAGGAGGCGAAGAAAAATGGCTCGGGGATGATGGAGAAAAGCGAAAAAGTAACGACCGGCAGCAGACGACTGTAGCGAAATCGCGGATCCACGCGGTATTCCGAGACAAATCCCGTTATCCGGAGACTACCGTGGTCGAAGCAGCACGTGTCGCTGAAAACGTGTCGTCCATTTCCGGGGTGGATCTTGTCCAAGCGGACCTCTCTATATCTCGATACTTTGCACCCCAGTCTTTCCAACGACCATCTCCGTAAACCTCTTCGCTTACACGACGATGGATATCGACCTACGCTCTTTTACGAGCGATCTTACTACAAACTACTTCAGTAATGGGAGAAATTTGGTTTTTCGACATCCGGGATCAAAAATGTTCATTCGGGATGATCAATTTTTCATGATCTTTGATCATGTTTCTTGTCATGATTTGAACTGATAACTTGTAATCCATGTCATGACGACCATTATTCACAGTTAGTACTTTAAAAAAGAGCAGATTACAATATAACGTTTCTTTCCTTTTTATCGTGCAATCGTGCAATTCGAAGTCATTTAAAGTTCGAACGTTTCACGGTTGTTCACTGAGGGTAACGATTTCGAGCGGCAAAGGGCGAACTGGCGTTGAAACTCGCGTGTGCCCGGAGCTTTCCAGAGTTAAATGCAAATAGGGGAAGACCAGCGGTCACTGGACCGCCAGACCGGTGCGCTAGATCACTTTCCCGACAAAAAAAAAGCTCAAACTGGGAAGCCATAGTGGTAGGGTAAAAGCCGAGCGATGGGGCAATCTAGTCCTCGGTCGTTTGTTCCCTCAGCTCAAAATCGGGGCAAGAAATTTCCCCTTCGGTCGAGAGATAAAAAAAAGTCTATAGCGGTGGTCATTCGAAAGTTTTGACTTTCGAGAAATAGCCGAGCATGTTAGGGGATACAAACCAGTGCACTCCGGCTCCACTCCAAGTACATTTGAGATGTATCACGCATGTTCTTTTATCCTCGTTCCTCTGTTCCTTAATTCACACGTTTCTGTCACTCACTGCGTTCAAGATACATTCTAGAGAAAAAAAAACAGATTTTCTCCGTAACGTGGCTACCGGTCAAAAATCAAGATTTTCAAACCGGAAGTAACGTTTTCCCGTATGACGAAGACTTGACCTTTGGTGCCGAACTTGCCTTTTGGTGTACGGCAGCCAGTGTGGAGCCAGCGATGTGCCATTTTTTCAGTGACGCCAGAACCCAGCTGGGCAGGGAAAACACTTGGTTGATCTTTTTTTACCCGTCATCAAATCTTGTTAAAAAAAAAAACCACTTACATACCGCGCCAGCGTTGATAAATTTTCCGTCCCTCGGCAGAGAGGAAAAGAGAAAAAAATTAATGAAAGAAATAGCAAGGGGGATGATGGTCGAAGAAACGGACGGGGCCCGGCTTCCACCACGTTCCTCGTTATATCGGTGGGCGTGTGCGCGCCGGACTCTTTATAAAAATGGAAATTTTCTTTCGGGAAGGGAAGAAAGGAGAGAAAGAAAAAAGGTCAAGGGAAGATGCATGAGTCCCCGGGTTTTCCGGGATTCCACGCGATCAGCGAAGCAATATGGCGCCGCCCGACGAGAAACAGCCCCTTCGGGACGGGTACTATAGTACACGATAGTGGTACCTACACGCGGAAGAACCGAGATCAGCTAGAATAGCTGGGGGGATAGGATGCATTAGTATTCCGTAAACGCGACCTCGGCCGGTCGGCGTGTCTCGGTGTTTCCGGCAAGGCCTCCCCCCCTTCGCCCCCGCCCGTGCGCTCGACGTTGCCGACCGCTCAACTGCCCCCCCTTCGCCTCGTGCCCCGGGGACGCATTTCAAATATAAAACGTTTCGGGGAGTGCAAAGGGTGCTCTCTACTTCTCTTCCATCTCCCTTCTTCATCTTCGGTTTCTCTCGTTCTCGAATGTCGAAATTATCGAGACTGCATGGGATATAAAAATATATAAAATGTACCATGGGACACGAAAAGGAGCTTAAGAATCGTGACGTGGCCAATGGGGGAAAAATCCCCTTTTCCCCCCGTGGAAAGTGGAAAAAGGAAAAACGATTTTGTACGTTAGGAGTTTAAAACGCAGCCATGTATTATGCGTGGCTCCATAAAATGCTATATCTCTAAACCCAATCGATAAAACTCAAGAAAATTTGTGTGACATCTTTCGAGAATTGATACGTATGTACGAGAATTTTTTCAATTTTTTTTAAATTCAAAAATGAAAAAAATTTTAGAAATTGTGAATAGTTTTTAAATATGGGTGACTTCGATACATCCACCGGTACAACGTTTCAGGTTTTTGTATTCGGGGTGAAGTAGTTTTCGCGGAAAGCCTAGAGGCAGCCAGTGGCACCAGCGAGTCAGCAATTGTATGGAAAATGTCGCGGGAACTCTCGTTCGCGTATCGGAGCAAACGTAATTACGAAGCCACGCAGAGGGTTCCATAGTGTTCCCCGTACTGGTTGGATGCTAGCTGTGCTAGTACAGACAGAGCGACAGAACTGTCTGTAGCTCGGATATACCACCAGAAATCGGATCCATATTGTCGAGCGGCAGACATATCGGTTAATCATTAATATGCAAACTAGGTTTAGGGTCGAGTTTCTATCTCCATCTATCGTTCGTTGATCTCCATCACGCCACTGATGAACACCGATTCAGCTTCTGCACTGTATGCACCGCTAGCCAGTAACTGTACTGTATTTATATCGCGTATCTACTAACTGCATATATAGGCTGATAGATGTACGCAGTGTCATTTGAATATTTTATCATGCCGGGCTTTAATTTAGCGTGGGGTAGTATAGTGTGATGCGGAATAATCGCTGCCATTCTCTAACATAGTAATAAATTGTCATAAAACTGTCTGTTGTACTTAAGTTTATGTTTATTATAGCTCTTACGTCCATACAATTTTAGTGAGAGTGAAACCAATATATGATTCTACGGATCTATGGTTCCATGGTTCCATGGTTACATGGTTACATGAATCCATGAATCCATGATTCCATGATTCCATGATTCCATGACTCCATCATTTTATGATTTTATGCGGAAAACATTGGACTTGGATAACAAGATTATCTGTAATTCCCTGTTAAATGTTTTCCGCGTTTTACCGCTAAAAAATAAGGAAAATTCGATTACTGTCTGAAGAACCAGGGGTAGATAAGCAAAACGACACAAGCCGAAACGAGATGCCCGTCATCCTATTCAGAAATTCACTAACCCGAGGACTACAGCACTCAGCAGGTGGATGATCCAGTAGCTCAACTTCCTCGTCTCGGCTAGCACGACTGGAGAATCACCAGATTCTCTCATCTCCACTCCGATTCTGCATTGAGTCCGAGTTCCTACTCCGACCCCAAACCTAGTTTGCATATTGACGATTAACCGATCCTCCCTACGTCTGCTACCAGATATACCATGATGCTGGATAGGTTGTAGATGGGATGGGTCGTATATAGGGTGTACTCAACGATGGAGTCGCCCGTCGTTGTCGGGTTCACTGTCCCTTTCCCCATCCCTCACTATTCTCTGAAAAGCAAGCATCAGAGCGAGGACCCTCTGCTCCATAGATAGACAGCTCCGGCGACGTCAATCTTCAACTACCTCTCTCATCGATGCTTATGATTCTACGGTCCTGCGCGAAGCATATGCCACCGTACTCTGATTTCCCATTCGAGCGTCAAATTCACCCCTTGCGGCGGCCGACCCTTTTCCATCTATACAGTTGCATAGAGTTCCTGATCCATAGAGCGCAATGCCGTAAGGGTTGCAAGCCGAGCAGGGGTTGAAGAGGAATTAGGAAAACAGTATATCGCTCTGCCTTTTAGGGAATTATCATTATCAAATAGTTATTGCCCGGATTACCTTATCCTGTCCAATCGGTTTCGCTATGAACAAGCTGAACAATATTCACCATGCGCAAAGTAACGTAACACCGAACACATGTCCGCACATAACTCTTCTACGGTTGCCGGATAATTTTGACACTGAGCTTTCATCTCATTAGTACGATCGTGATATTGTCTTCCAACATCCAAAATCCAACTTTACGGGTGATTGACTGCAAGGTAACTAACAACCGGTTAGAATCCAAGGACTGTCTAGTTTTCTCTGCAGAGAAACCGGCGAAGCTCAAGCTTCAGCGATCCAGCGTCGGTAGAAACGGTATTACATCGCGAGCATTTATGCTCGCTCTGTTCTCTATAAATCCGTGTGTACCAAATCGGATATGGAGTTTCCGTGACACAGACATTCACATCACAGACGGTATGCTTTTGTCTGGGCTGCTATGCGATACACTGTTTGTATATCTCCAGGGGTGGTTTCCGCTTTTCGCGACTGCAACCTACGCAGCAGCATCAACTCTGTGTTTGTGAAACTGTCTATATCTACTTCGGTACTCAAATAGAAATGGATGGAGGAATTCTCTCGTTCGTCCGTCCGTCCGTCTGTCTGTCTGTCTGTCTTTCTCCCCGTGTATGCGGATAAATCGCGTTTGGTAATAGAACGGGGAAAGAGGGAACGAACTCACGCATCCGTGGTACAGAATCAACGTAGAATCGGCGAGCGGTCGGTAAACATTTTGATTTCCTCGGTTCAGGCACCATCAACGATTACTCGTCTCACCGAATTCCGAACTAAATCGGTTAGCGCACACACCGAGAGGGAGAGATGCATGCGTCATCACACTCGCCAGGAAATTCGCGAGTCGCTGACAGATCAACGGATCTGGGAGAAACGCCGGTGAACCAAGGTGAATCGCGTGGGGGGACATGGAACGAGTGATTCCGTGAGGGAATTTCGGCGAACTGTTGAATTTTGTGAAGTTTTGACTTTCAGCTTGGTTAATCTTTCGAACCGAATTTAAAAAAAAATGGCTTGTGTTCAATTTTCATTTACCAGAGGTATTAGGAACTCATGACACAAAATTATAATTTATTTTCATTTAGTTAATCACTTTTTTACAAAAGAACTTTTTTTATGCGCACCAATTTTCAAGCTTATTTTGCATATTATAAGTGTCAAAGACGTCATTACCGGCTGTAAATATTTGTACCTCGTTTAATATGTTTTTCTCTTTCATTCTTTCATTTTCGTTTGAATTAATGATACCCGATCGGACGGGACACGTGCGGTCGCGACACGTCCAACCTAATGAACCTCGCATGATAGAGTAGTGCTCAATGTTGCATGATGTGTGAGGGGATTCTAGCTAAGCTCGTCAATGCGGTAAAAAAATGAAAGGATAGAAATTGTCAGCGTCACTGTAGTGGAAACAGCATCAGGTGAGAGACGGAGGTATATGTGATATATTTGTATGTCTATATATATACATATAGGATAGAATAAAATGAGAGAATCATAGAAGTGAGTGAGAAATCAGTGCCGAAAAGCAGGTCGCTCTGACAGAGATAAATTGCGTCCTAGCCACGAGTCCGACCCCCTAACGAGCAATTAATTATTATCGGCTAATCAAATCGGCCCTATACCTCTCTCTCCCGACACTGGCTTCGTGTCCGATGGTACTGTGATTTTTTATAATTAGACCCGTGCCGTAACCCGGTATATACCGCGAAAATTTTGTGATCTCCTCGTCGATCCGATGGCGGTGTTGACAATAATTATTTATTTTGATTAAAATGATTCATCGCTTCGGATCTCGCTCGCTGCTCTCCTAAGCTATCGGACCTTAACCTTAAATAAAATATCTTCCGAACTGCTTAATAACCTCATAAAATTGCTCGAAATTATTAATTTTTAAAAATAAATTCTTTGTTAAATCCTGAAGAGCCCTTTTCTGATCACGTGAGATTTAACAAGTCCGTGGTGTTAGATTTGCACCCTCTTAGCAGCCTTTTACCCCGCGAGCACCCAGCTCTACTTTATTTCCATTCGAAGAGTGGTCTGCCCAGAAGGTTTCAAGATTTTTCCGGACGATACAGTTCCTACTCCCCTGCACTCCAATTTCTTTCTTTTTTTTCACGTATATATTTCATTGGTTCTCGTGAAGCGAAGAAACGCGAGCTTACTCAACTGTGCGTTCCAGCGCGCCGGGGTTGCCTTGGTTCATGCGTGCTATAACTGCTACACATTGAACGATAGTACATTGCGTGGCGCGTGTGTCACCGTTGGGGTTGAACGTAGTGGCGGCCAAAGCAGCACGCGAGCATGCAACTATATTATGACTCACCACTTACTCGGCAATAAGCAGCCCTTCGTTCATTTTACCCGAGATCGGTGAAACATTGTGCTAAAAACTATTCATCATTAAAACAAAAATAAAGGTAATCACTTTCAAGAATATTGAAACATAAATTTTACCGTGGAGAATAAAAAAAATTGACCGCTAATGTTTCGACAATTTGTAGCCATCCTATTCGTTCCTATTATTCCCACAATTCGTTTACAATTTTTTTTTACAGTAATATGGTGTTCGTTAAAAATTAACGTAGAGCTTAAACGCGTGAAGTTCTTCCTTTTTGCCCAGTTGGCTAAAGCGGGAAGCACTCTGCGAAAGTTATTTCCGAGCTGTAAAAAACATAAATTATGCGCTACCTCAGAGAAAGAAAAAAATAAAAGAACGAGCGCACTTCAATAATTTATAAAAGTTGCACGCACGCAAGTACACACATAAATTTGTGTATACATAAAGGTGTGGCGCGTTACACTACTTCATTAAAAAAAAAGAGAGAAAGAACTAAGTCTAACAAATATCCGGGGCGTTAGCTCGGTAGTCCGAGTGGTCGGGGTTCTCGAGTAAATAAAATAATTCAAACAAGCCCGGAAATATGTAGCGAGTCTGGGTAAGGCAGGTGTTGTGTTACGGCACACACGAAGCGGAGGAAGGGGCAAAGAGAAAAACGAAGGTGGAGAAGAGAGCGAAACGAGGGAACGGGCGAGAGAAAGGGGGTGGACTGTACGAGGGAGAGTTTTTTGCCCTCTCGCGGTTCTCGTGTGTGAGCTTGGAATATGAGAGCTCATCAGAAATCCGCGGGTGAAAAGGAAAAGTGCAAAGAGTCGCGGCGAACGACAACGACTACTGGGCTCTGCTTTGCCTTTTTTTTTGTTATTTTTATTTCTATTTTCTCGTCTCTTTCACCCCCTTCGTTCCTTTACGTGTACCTTGTCGCTCTGTCTCCCTCGGCGGCGTTCGAGCAAATCCAATTATTCGAAACGAGACCGCAAGCTTTCACGGTCTCGTTCAAGCTATTTATACACACACTCCGCGCGCCTCTCAATCCCATTTCTTCTTCGTCTCTGTCTTTCCGTACAGGCAACCTCGTCCGAAATGTCCTCCCGAACGTTTTTCACGGTCTTTCGGCTCCATTTCCACCGAGGGGTGTCTGATTTACTGTATCTAAAATTTTACAGACTGATCTCCCCTTTCTTTCAATATTCAATGTTCAACACATCGAGAGACTCGGTATAGTCTCTCTATAATAGAATTAAGCCGCTTTTTACGGAGTCCTGAAAAACAAACCAGCTCTTGTTTTTCAAATATGTAAAGTTAAAATAAAATAAGCAGCGAAGATTTTTTTTTTTTAGAACAGACGAATTCATGGATAGCAGAAGATCAAAGTCTGACCTAATTTCATATCACAACAAAAAGCTTTCACTATTTTCGCTAAGAGTATCAATGTCCGGAAAGAGAACCTCAATACATCCCACCGGAATTTCCCGCGCCCACAGACCTCGTCCCAGCGGCGGTCTCGTATTTTCATTTCGGTCCTAATCTCGCTGAGGCCGAGCCACTGCCTTTCGCCCGGAATAATTTCGGATTCGACAGTCGAACAAGCGGAGCGTGGTGTCGGGTCGGGTCAGCATATATACCCGGTAGTTGACTGCCGCAGCTCGTTTACCCCGATCGGCAGCATTTACGAGCCCGATGAGGGGAACCGCCGTACCCCCCCGAACAAGAATTCACTTTGCCCCTCGTTCCCCCGAATGAACTCACCGGCTCGCTCACCTCGCTCCATCACTCCCTTTGGATCGTACCCAAGAGTGTGTTAGTGAGTCGGAACTACGTGTGAATACCTGACATTATACCCGCCAGTGTATAATCTACGTTTCGTGTAACCCGGGTTACGATGGGTTCATAACTCTCTGCCCGTTCGCCCTGGCCTCCTCCGCGTATCCCGGGCAGGCCTCCTTCCCGCGATCCAGCGAGTCGACCCATGTCGTTTATGGGTTATGTGTCGGCTGTATTTGTTGATACAGGTACATGGGTATACGCCGCACGTCGTCCACACCCGATATACGCGACTCTAGTACATCCTGGTTGTATCTAATGATCGTTCCCAACAATCCACGCGAGAGCGCCCGCTCTCTCCGTGGCGTTCGGACCGAATGGAAGGACCCCCGTGGGTCCTTTATCGTCGTCCACGGAGCCCACTCCCGGAGCATAGTTCACGCTATGTTCACTTCGTTTTCTTTTCCTCACCTTATTTTTACCTACTTTTTCTCGCTTCTGTTCGAACGGCGAGAGAACAGAACACTCCGGGGCTCGTAATTTACTTTTTCGTCTCTCAGTGTTTTGGTTGTTCTCTCCGTTTGCTTTTGTTCTTGAGGGTTTTGTTTTTTGCACTGTGGAAGAAGTGGTAGTGCCGGGGAGGTATGTTGCGCGAGAGGACCCGGAGTCTTTTCTCTATGTCGCGATAAACCGGAAGTGGCGCCGGCACCTGACAGGACTCCATGCCGCGCCTGGGCCATTAGAGAAAACGTAGGTACATGCGGGGGCAGTAATATAACTCTCCCACCGCACCCCCGACGGATACCTAACATTTTTTGTACTTAGCTGCTGAGGAAATGGCAACTGTAAATATTCGGGACACTTGAATAGCTGGGGTTTATTGTCTTGGATGGTTTTTGCTTGGAACTGTTGGGTAACGACTAATGCATTGTGGAAAGAAAATGCATGTACAATGCATTTAATATTTATAAGACGCTGGGATGAGAAATTGGCACAACAAATGGTAAGGTCGTATTAAGGGTTAAAAAGTGAAGAAATGTTTCCTTTGGTAAATTTCATTAAAATGTATCGTTTTCACGATACCAGCGATTTAAGTTTCGACCAATGAGCGCAGCGCAATATGATGCATGTTTTCCAGCCTCCCCATTGGTCGAACTTAATCTGCTTGTAACTCGAAAGCCATGCGCTTTAGAAAACAATTCCAAAGGGAACGTTTATTCAGTTTTTCACCGCGGATGCGACTCTGTAATTATTTTTCCATATATATCGGCACACGTTGTATAGTAATCTAGTATTGTTAACATTTTTACAACGTACGAGCAAATCACTGGGCAGCCGACAGTCTCACGCAAAAAAAAAAAGAAAAAAACTTTACCGATCAGCCCAAAACGACTAATGATCGTCGTATATCTTGTCTGCACGTCCGTTAGCGTGGCAAACGACGAGAGTAACAGCCGCGTTGCCTATGACAACCTTCATATACGCCGCGGGCAAACCTCCCGATGGCGTTATCACCCATGTTGCGAGGCTTTCGCCATCGATAAAACAAAATGGAAAAAAATGAGACGGAACGACATTTCGTCCCGGTATCGAAACGATCGCGAATCGTTACTGTTGCTCCTGCAAATAAACATGACAATAAATAAAAATTGTTATTTACTTCGTAGATAAAAAAAGAAAACATAAAACAATAGAGCAAAAGACAAATAAATTTGTTGCCGATTTTTCTTTCTCTATATGCCATGATTAATTCAGATCCAGTACGAGATAGACGCGTGCAGCGATTCCCAGTGACATGTACCGTACATAGTTTAAGTGAAAGTTCATTTATACTTTACAACGTATTCATTAAATCCGTTCAACTCCCACGCTATGAAAGTTTTCTCGTCTGTAGGTTTGCACCGGCACCGTGCTCGTGAGATCCTTTCTCGCTAATGCACGCGAAACAGATTGGACAAATCTATATTCTACCGATCGAACAAACAAAAGCGAGCGTGATAGGGAACGGCGTGCATTCGATCGTGAATAAATCAAAGCGTAATCTGCAAATTCGAAACATTGAAACAAACGTTGAAACGCAACCCAGCACAAAACTACAAACTCGGAATTTCAACAACAACAACAACGATTCAGTAACGGCGTTCAATTATTCATTAATTCGGGGATTCCCAAATGGCAGTGTATATGCACTAACGAGAAGCAAACGAGCGACGATTTAGTCATGCGTTTATAATCCGTCAAGTACATTCCCTCTGTGGACGACAAAGCGCCGATTGAAAATACGGGGAACGGTTTTGGGTCGATTAATTGGATCAATCGGCTGCAAAGTATTCAAACAAATTGAGAAGTTTGCCATATAATCTGATTTTAAATAATTAATCGGTCCTTAATGAGGACAGTCCGGAAACAATACGGAACCATGCATTTTCTGTGGTTTTGCTCATTGTGACGGAAACATCGAAATCGCATTGAAAAAGAGATGGTTTTATCGTGCAGATTGGGGTGGACGACATTCTACCGCTTTCAGCCCAGTCCCCCTTTTTCCCCAAACTGAAAACGAAATATTACTTTAAAAAAACGTTGCAAAAATTTGAAAAAAATCTGGAACAAAAATTAAAACCCTCCGAGAGTGCCAAATAAACGTCGTAAACTTTCATTGAACCGTCTTACCGAACCGGACGCAGCACTTTTATGAGGTAATAGAAGGCGATACTACAAAGCCACCACGCTTCACCTCTTGCAAGTGAAAAACGTAATCTTCTGTTGCAAAGAAGGTTGAAAAAAAATCTGAAAAAATTCTCAAACAGGGATGAGAATGCCCTGAGGGTCTCATATAAATTTCATAATGTTTCATCGAGTCGTTTACAGGGTACGGTGCTTTAATGGGATGGTGGAGTGACGAAACCCTTTGAAAAAATGCCCCATCACTCGTCTATTTTTTTTCTGCTAAAAAATATCGTAAAAATAAGGTAAAGCGAGTGGCGACTAATAAAAAGAAATCATTATCACGGAGCGATAACATTAACGGTATTCGAAGCACGAAGAGGGATTAATACCCTCGCCTCGTTGTTCGCCTTGCCGCTTTCCTTACACGTGTGCCGCAGCCCTATGAGTGTCAGCGAGGTGAACTGTTACGGTAACGGTTAATAGGTACACGCGTCGGAAGGTGGGGTACGTTCGTATGCAGCGATGCAGTTGCACTGTGCAGCTGCGTTAATTAAAACTCCGTAATGGGTCGCCCGGCATTTCGGCCGACGCAGTAGTAGCGGACTGTAGTGAACGGACGAGGGAAAACGGGGACGCGTTAGCCGACGCACTCTATAGCTTCGTACGTCCCCCGACACACTAGCTGCAACCGCTGCTGCTGCTGCTGCTGTTGGCGTTTGGCTTGGTCCCGCATCCATTGCGCTGCAGTGCACACTTTGCACGAGTGTGCAAAGCTCTGAATCACGAGAGTTTACGGGTTCGCGTTATTTCACGACGAATGTCCTCGTTAAACCAACGTGAAAAAAACCTATTTCATCAACTGTTTCTACGAACAAACAATTTCCTTTTTCTTGTTTCAAGATTTAATAGAAATGGGTCAGATTTACGCAATTCATTGAGGATTTATAAAAGTTCTCGCTGACGTTGCATTACCGGGTGAGAAAGAAGAATTCTCTTATTTACCGTACGATTGGCTTTTTTTTTATCAGTCCTATGAGGCAGGGTGCTGCATGGGTGCAGATCTTTGGAGAGCGATCATTTTCGGTATTTATTTCCGTCCTAAGATATTCTCGACGGTTGGAAGTACTTGCCAAAAATAAATCAAATTCTCCACGTTGGACGATGAGTCACTCACATTTTTTCCGAGTATTAGCGTACGCGTAATTGAATTAACTGTCTGCCATTGATTTCCGAGGCAAAATTCGTTGCTCGTTATTCAGCCGCGCGGCTTTGTACCCGACCCATGAAATTCAACTACGGACTACGGAGTCCGTTATATTTTATTATTATTTTTTGTCTGTTTATTTTTTTCATTATCTCCACGATCCCCCGCCGAGAGGATTTTTTTCTTCGCGAGGGTGGGGTAGCAAAGTGCGGGAGACGAACGAGTAAAACCCCTCGTGTTAGTTGAATTTTGCGAGAGGAAAAGGGAGAAAGAGAGAAAACGAGACCGTCACCGTATCAGCTGCATCCAGCGGCAGTTTTGTTTAATCAAAGAAAAGAGCGCCTCCGGCACTCGGGTTTCGCCTTTCTCCGGATTTTCTTTTCCTTTTTCAGTTTTTTTTTTTTTTTATCCTCAGCATCCACCCTCCGTCTGTTGGCTTATCTCCTTTCCGCGCTTCAGTCCGGGTGGCTGAAATTACCGACCGACGTGAGAGTTTCTTACTCACGTGTGCGAGCGCTCGGAAGTACGACGCGTCGCTTCCTCGGGGAGTCCCGAGCGAGAAGCGCGAGCGAAAGCCGACTCTAAACATCAGCGATGCTCGGAGTTTAAGGTTTCCATTTTAATGGGATCAGGTGAAGAGCATTCCGGTGCGTCGGGCACGAAGAGTCTGCGCTCTAGACTTTGGGAGAATCGAGCGATCCGGATTAGTCGAATCAGCGAGTTAAATGGTAAAGTTTCATGTTACAAGTCACCTTTCGAAGCCAAACGAAGTTCCGACCCACATTTTGCATGCACTCGTGGCACGAGACGAAAAAGACTGAGTTGGACAAAAAAGGAGTGGCAAAGATTTGGAAAAAATTTAAACAATTGATAATGATTAATCGAATCGTTTAAAGACAAAAATGACCCGATCGAGGCGGCAGAGACACACTATAGTGTGAATTGGTACAACTAGTATTAAAAATACCACTTTTTCCGCAATTTTTACCGTTACTTTCCCCATTTTTACGGCTTTTTCCGGTATCCCGAAAGAACAGATATCGGATGATACGGTAGTCAAGATTAAATCGATACAGAAATCCTCAAACTGATTCGTTCTCAATCGTTTGACCATACTCTCCCATCGTACTTCCGGCCGCGCTCAATTTCCAGTTTGGAGCTCTGTATCTCTATCTTTCTCTGTCGCTAGGAGTTTTCGTGCCAATGCCGAGTGTTGCCCGGAGTGCGGACCCGGTACTGCAGCGGGGTTCGGATTGCAGCGTGTGCCTCTGTCGGCAATTTGCAATTTCCTGCCGCTTCTGCCGCGGCGGTTGGGTTTTAGCGAACGCGTGTGCGTTCCACCTATTTTTTTTTCCTCAATTTCGTCGCATCCCTTCGTCGGCTTTTCACCCTGGTGCGTTTTACCCCACCTCGCCGTCGGCGTTACGCACGCTTTTCGCATGCGAACCTGCACGCCGATGCACACACGATCCGTCGATCCTCCACGATAAATACAATACAAACCAATTTTCGACCCTTCGCACTGGCGCATCCTGTACGGTACGCCATAGCGGTGCATTATTTTGCCGGTGGATCGCGAGCGATGCGAAAATCCCCCAATCCCAAGAGCAGGAACCCCCTCGACGTCGATCGCCCTGAAAATGTCATCCTCGTCGGCAATGGTCGTGAACACGTTGCCACCGCCCGTCGAAACCCTCTCGGTAACGAAAATGACAGAGTACTCGATCCAACGAACCCTGACACTCGATTTTTAAAATTAATACCGCATAACTACGTCTCCGAAGTAAAACAAGAATAAACGGAAGTAGGTACAGAGGAAAATTGAAGAGAAACTAATTGTTAGTTGGAATATACCAAATTTGAGCATTTCGTAAAGGGTGTGTTTTGGAGAGCCAAACAAAAGTTAATGGCTAGCACGGAAATACGTCACTTCCGGTTTGGACATCGCACTCTTAAACAGGAAGTGACGCAAATACAGCAGGGACCCAGGTTATTAGGCGAAGCGCAGATATTATATTCTGCCAACATTTTTTTTTTTTTATCGTATTGGCTAAATATTTTTAAAAACCATTCCGAAACAAATAAATGAATTTATTTAACGAATTATCGTATTGTCTGTTTCAGGTAAGGGTCTCGGAACATATTACAGAATCTCGCAGTCGGGGCTCTCGATACCGTAAGCGTGTAATGATTTTCGTGCTGAGTTTCCAACGGATTATTCGCAATCAGCTTAAAGTTCGAACGCAAGAAGCGGGGAAGCGGGTCGAAAGATGGGAAAAAACGGAACCCGCATGACCTCGATCCGTTCCACTGTGGAAATGAGTCCCATAACTCGCAAACTTCATAAGTACACGCAACTTTCCACGTATGAATACCCTGTGATATATTCCCGTCCGTAGTGCTTTCTATTTCCATATGTCGAGAGTAACTCCCACGCTCCTCCGCTATGTACCTACTTCCGCGCGTATCTTCCATGCAGCGCAGCGCACACATATCACTCCACCGAGTCACATCTTTCTTCGTTCGCCCACCCAGCTCCATCCATTCCGTTTTCTCATAAATTTACCGGCCAATTGATCATCCAATCTCCGGGAACTTTCGTCGGTACTGTTCTCGAAATCGTAGTCACATAACGTTATCGCAGCAGGGTGAAAATTGCTCGTTGACGGAACACCGTGTATATTTTCCTTAAACGCGATAACTTTGAAATGACTTATTAATTACCATTTGAATTTAATTTATCATTATCGTTTATCTTCATTAAATGCGGTAGCTTTGACAAGAAAAAAGAAATGCAATACCCAATTAATTTTCAAACTAACCGTGCCAACTCGAAAAGCTTGAGACACACGGAAAAATATCTGATCCCGCTCATCCCGCGCTCCGCCGTGTTTAGACCTCGATTATACATGCACGCTCAGATCCTCCCAGATTCAGAGTTCCCGCTATTTAATCGTCCGGTTCCGTCTGACCGTCCAATAATTTCCACCTTCTCCGCCTGCGAGTCATTTAGCGTCTATCAGAATCTCGCTCACAGTCTCCCTCCCCTAATCCATCGTGCTTCTCTTCCGTTTCATCCGCCGAGTTCCCGCGAACAATAACTCCACATCCATATCCGAATCCTCCCCCCCCCCCCCTGAAATTTCCATCCGTCTGGCCGAAACACAGCGCACATCGCTCTCCCATCATCTCGTTGTTGTATCCCTCTCGTTCGGAGCGTGGTTGGTCTATTTGGCTAAAAGCACGAGTCGCCACGCGTTATAACGTACTTAATCGCATTAAATACCGTTGGCAGGAGAAAGCAGAGCGAGCACAGAGCGATGAGCATTTCCTTCGCGCGAGAATTTCGTCCCTCGACAATGTACAAACGCCGTTTGAACATTACGCGAGCGTAGGGTGTGTGTGTATAGGTATGCAAAGATACGAATTGATACATACAGTATGCTTTGGTACACACATTGTGCCACCTACTTGTCCAGCCAGGCCAACAGAATCGGATAAGCCCCTCGGCGAGCTGCCATTATGCAATTCGCTTATAAGGGAGGTCCCAAAGGAATTTAGTTGCGGTGGACTTGCCTCTCCTCCTCTTGCACGAGAGAACGGGGCTTTTCCGACTGTGGTCCCTCTTCCACGTAATTCCAACGAGTCGAGTCCTCCAGCCCCCGCTCAGCGGGTTCTTCATCTCCTCCGCATCTCCCAGGAATACGCGTCCTGTCCGTTATCATTCTGCATACTCGAGACGGGTTTCGTTGTTTACTGAAATGGAGATTAAATGGCATGGGCGGCTGGGGGCCTCGATAGTGCGAAGCTTTTATGAGGTAGGGACGGTGAGAAAGTACGAGGTGAGATACTGAAAATGTATGCCCACGATTGGAGGGTTTTAATAAAGTAGGAACAGTGCCGCGCTCACAAGTGCGCGAGCTGAAATTCAGTGGCGCTGCAGCACTCAATGCATCGGCGTAAACTTACTGCTAGATAGCCGATCTTGAAAGTTTCTCCCTGAAGTACATAATTTTGATTCCCAGGTCAAGGTCAGATCGAATGAAGGTGTCGAATCGAACATTCGATATTTTTAGCGTGAACGCACCAATTTTTTAGGAGTGGAGGATGAACTTTTGGGTTTCCTCTGAAGGGGTAAGACAGGAAAAAATGTTGTTTAATTCGGGGTAAAACATTCTTACGGAACGTTTCCTGGCATTAGGCTCGAATTGAAGGAGGAAATGAAGTTAAGAATTAAGGCCAGACAGTTAAGAGCGAAATCAAGTTAGAATTGAAGTTAATGTTCACGATCTTTAGACAATAGGTGAAATGGCAATCGTGGAGTTTATTTCTTGTTCCACGAAGCGAGAATGAAAGATTGATCGGGTTAAAAACAAGGTCAACCGGATAACGACATTCGATTTTATAAATTTTAGATGCCGAACGGGACGCGCCGTCGTTGTTATTTCCAACATTCCGAGGACAACGGGTACAAGCTAAAATTATGCAGGAACGCCGACACGGACGGTGGATAAAAATTGTTCGGTTTTGCTTGGAAACACAAGCTGCGACACCGCTCGGTAGAATCTCCCCGTTCGTCGGGCATCTATGCACAGTATCTGTGCAGAAAGACGATATGGTATGAAATTGGTAGCAGACACGCTGCAGCACGCTGCCAGTTTACTAATCGATGCTAACGACTCTTCGATGGTATTCCCTTCTCGTTTACTCATCGGACCACCCTCCAAACTCCAATCCCCCTCGCCTATCTCCGCTACCTCTTCCAAAGTCGTTTCTTCTGGCAAGGAAATTTGGCACCGCAGCCGGGAAGGCTTAAATCACTGGCGACGTCGAACTTAGCCTCCGTCCTTTCGGAACAGTATAGAAATCAGATCGGGAGCGGCCTCGCTTCAGTGTAAAAAAAAACATGTTTAAAGGTTCTAAAAAAAATACTGTATAACACACCTAAACTCGTTCCATATGCGCTTCGATGTAACGTCGAAGCAACGACGATTTGCTTTGCTCCCGGTCGAAAAAAAACTTTTTTTTTTTTTACAGATTCCAACTATAAATATTGACAAAATCGGCACCAGTCTCGCGAGCCCAAATTTCGATGCACCGGTGCACCGACTATTGTTTTATCCTCGATACTCGTAAAAAAAAAGAATAAAAAACAGATCAATGTTCCCGTTGTCCATAAAACTGATCGCCGTTGAACTAGCGAGTAGATATCTATCGTTTCGTGTTGACGCATTCTCCATGCGTCCAGCGGTAACGTTGCGCGAGTTGTTTTACGGCTGGGATGGAGAGCGAAAGCGAGGGAGGAAAAACACAGCCCAGTCCGGATAAATACATATTTCTCTGGAATACGTTATTCTTGCGGGGCTGCCTGCTACTGGCCTCCCTCCCTCCGTAGTTCCTTCTTTCCCTTTTACCTACCCTCGTATATCTGTGTGCACGAGAAGTATACAACAAACAGGCGAGAGCTTGCCGTTTCGTTGGAAAACGTAAAAGCCGAGAATTTCCGACCCCCGGGGATTATAGGTATAACACGCCGCGAGTGAGCCCTCGGCCAACGGGACTCTATTGGAAAGACAAAGTATAAGAGAACAACATTTCGCGTATACATAAACTTTTGTCCGCTCGTGTTTATCTAAAATTTTGTATACGTCATCCGTACTACTTGCTCGCTCCGCTCCGTTACTTCCTATGTGTTTTGGAGTTACCTGCGCCCGTTCGTGCGCATTTCCGAATGACGCGTGCGCATGCGCGACTGCGGTCGCCACAACTCGACTGAAATCCTCGGCTCTATCTTGGTCGGACGTTGCCGCGAGCGGAGTAGCGCGGTTCATGGGGGGGGGGGATGCAAAAAGTCGTAAACATCGTCAACCCCCTTGCCCAGAGACCGTGCACACACGCCAGCAAACATAAACCAGCGTTGTCTCGGCGGCGAAACGCACCCGACCTAACGTAATTTTTCTCACTTTGCAAGTTGCCCCATAAATTACCCCCTTGCGAGGCTGCCTAGCAATACCGCCTCTCTCGCTCGGTTTTACTCCGCTGTTTCGCTCTTACACCCCTTTAAAGCTCCGGCGTTTTGCAACACCTTCGAAATGCTGGTTCTCTGTTTTTTTTTGCCGCATGGGCTGTTCTCACGTATTTTCTGTCTTTCACCTTTTGCCAACTGTTAATCTCCGGTGTATGACCGTGAGGCAGGGGCGCGGGGAATTTTTTTATGACTGGTAAATTCCCTGTCGCCGAGGGACTCTGCTTCCTGGAGGTACTCGTTTTGTCAACACTGCGTTTTCCTTCTGCGATTGCAAATCAAATTTTATTTCTTTTTTTTTATCAACGCAACAGCGTGTTTCCTGTGTGTTGTACGCTTTCTTGTGTTGCAAAGGTGATTGTTTATCGACAGGGAAGAAAGTAATTCATTCGACGAATTACAACTGCTATGCGCGTTACTATCTATTCATAATTTTGTTATTACATTTTGAAGTTTATCTTAGTTTAAGAAAACATTTTTTAGAACTGCCTGGGCTCCGAAAATCAGAACCAGAAACCGACGGGCCATATTGGGTGTTAAAAACGGACCAAACTTTTCCCTCGGCAAATTAGGAATTTGAGAATTAAACTGCTCGATTGTTTTACAAAATTCTTTTTTTTTCCCGGCAAAATACAATGAATGTAATTACGACGTGCAAAGTTATATAGAAATTGCATATTGATGTTTTTTCACCCCTGGAGAAACTGTGCAAATTCTCGGAGGCACAAAAATTCGTGGAAAGGGCGGTTGCAGCTGCACTCGGATAGGGTTCGGATAGATTATTAGTGTACTAGGCGTGCATAGCATTCATTATGCCGTTCGGGAAGCGATATACGAGGTAACGACCATCGTGCTGAAAACCATGAACCCCCTTACGAACCAGCTCAGAATAGCAATTACGATCAGCTGTTGGCGTGCACGCGAAATTCAACTTCCGGTCGAGCTGAAGGTCCCGTCTCGCATCGTCGCCCATTTTCGCGTTGCAATCACGATTCTCTACCACCTGGGAAGAGACTCATTTGTGGGGCCCGTCCCGGGGGGTTGTTGCATTTTTCATAGACGCCTGTCCTCCCCTTTCATTTTCTCATCGCCCGGTGGATAATCCACCCCCGTACTCCGGGGTGAAACGTACTTTCATTTTTTTTCTACTATTTTTTTGTGTTATTTTTAGTTCTTTTTTTTTAATGCCTCATCCTGGTGTTCGTGAAGGGCTCGGCGAAGGGATGCCCGCACCCTCGATACGGACAGGCCAAAAAACATTTTATAAAGCGCATCGCGAGTAATTGACGCGGGCCGGATTTTACGGGATTTTACGCGTGCGTGGCCGGCCGGTCTCTCGGCCCTCCACGGCTTTCGGAATTTTGCCCTGACAGGCCACGAATACTTCGACGCGTTACGTAAATCCTCGGACACTTTTTCACACGCGATCCGTACGTGCGCGTGTGTGCACACGCTTGGGAAGAGCAGCACGAAAAGGCGGGCGCTCAGTGATTGAAAGAGATCAATTTGATATGAAATTGGAGAACGGTATTAAAAGTCGACCTTTCGGACTCTTATGGGATTGCAGTATGAACTTTCCGTGCTTCACAAAATCATAGCCGGTGAGCCGGCATTTTATTTTTATTTCTTCGCACAGTTTACGGATTACGGTTTCTAACAAATAAAAAAAACCCTGAACTGCTAGATCGAAATAAAAATTACCAAGAGCCGTGATCATATTTATCAAACGATTGCCAAAAAAATTAGCCAGTTAGAGTGTGAAGAGACTGAGGAGTTCAGTTTGAAGCGAAATTAGAGATCATATTCAACTCCCGTTACGCAAAAAACAAAAGAGTGCAAAAAAAAAGAATGAATGCTTCAGACCGGAATATCACCGAGCCGCGATGGACCAGAAATGATCGTTCTCTATCCCCGATTCTCAATATCCTCTCTCAAAGCCAGCAGTAAATTCTAATCAAACTCCGCTCTTAATTGTCTCCAATCCGCTCTGTTTAAACCGTGATTGAAATTCCGGGTCACGTCGAATAGTTCTGCTCCTCGCGGCTGTCGGGTTTCTCCTATCTGCGCGACGCCATGACCGAACCATGGATATATACATAGATATACGATTTTCTCCGAGACCCTTGGCCCATTCGGTTTGCCGGTGTCATGGCACGGAGCGAATGGATCCAAGTAGGTCCAAAGGATTAGGCACAAAGGCTAATTCGAGCGTGGCCCAGAGTTCCCGTCGCGGCTTTTCCCAGCCACGGGGTTAAATCGCTCGTGGCACGAGACACCGCGAGATGCGAATGAACGTTGAAGGGTTGAAAAGGGCACCGGGGGGAGTGGTAGTCTGAAGATGGCGAACGCCAGAGGTAGAGACATTCGTCTGGTTAGAAGTGACGCGATGCTGGGGGTTTCGCCTCTTCGGAGAGGATCCGTTGAAGGGCTGACGATATGAGGTAGACCGAGATGGAACAAGGCGAGACGGGACAGAAGGAGAACTAAGAGGTTTAGATCGAGAGTCAAGCCCGATGGGCGAGGTAGAGGAAGTCGAGTCGGAGAGCTTAAGCACGAGAAGATGCCACCACGAAACGCCCTTGGCTCAGGAAAGGCGTCTCTCGATCCAAGTTCCGCGTGACGCTCGTCAGTGCAACCGGATATGACGTCATCAAGTCGTTGAATGAGGACGGGAGATACAGGAGAGCCGGTTGTAGCTGTTTCCTGGGTACTTCGGCGGTCGGAGCCGCGATCCTTCGTCTACTCTTCGTTTGGCTGGCGTTGCGGAGCTTATATAGCACAGTGAAGCAGCCAAGTCTCTCACGGTACGTCGCTATCATTCCCCGGGGCGTGTGAGTCTCGAACAAGCCCCGAGCGTTTGAGCATCGAGATCCAAGGTAGCGAGACGCGATGTTCGCCGAGCTCTGGCTGAGCTGCTTCTGCGTGGGGTTTGAAGCCCGGTAACGTTGCCTCCAACGACGCCGGCTTGGGTGCCGCTGCGGTGGATATACCCTCTGCCCCCCGACCATCAAGAATCCCATTGTGAAGCTGGTGGCGCTACCGCTTCTGTTAATAATGCAACTTGCACGCGTAAACTCATCTGGCGTTAAGTACGAAGAGGGTTGGTGGCAATGTCGGAGAAGAGACTCTGGAGAATATGCGGATTTTGTTGGAAGAACCGAGCCAAGTAGGTACGTCGAGTGCTGATGCTCTCAAGAAATTGCTCGAGGCTCACTGCTTCGTTTCAGCGTTTATGTCTGCGGTTCTTCGATGGAAAGCTTCAAATGCGAAAGTTCAGCCGGGGATTAGGTTCCTTGTTGAAGTCTTCTATCATCGACAGTTCAAGAATCGACCGACAGTTAGTCCATCGGACACTTCCGACCCTTCAGCCTGTAAAACATGCCATTTCTCATAGGATGTCGATCACTGATGGGTTGCCGATGGTTTTGGCACGCTTTCCAATGATTCCTATCGATTTCTCCGGCGCCGTTCTCATTCGCTCGGGTCACTCTTCGTCTCTCGCGCAGAAGTGGCCGGATCGTGTCTTCCTACGGAAATTAAGGGTCCGCGGTCGTGAAAGGAATAGCTTTCAACCTGAAACGGCGAAAGCTCGGAACGGATATTCATGTCCGCAGGATGTACACACGCGGTTGGCTAATGTGGAGGGTTTTCATCAACCGTTGCTTCGAGCCGCCATCGAGCACCGTGGCTTTTCTTCACGTTTCATCTGCCTCGTCTTCGGAATTCACGCCAATAAAAGGGATGCTGTATACACTCGAAGGGGATGACGGACTCTGGCTGCTGCTTCTCTGGTTGTCGATATCACGGTATCGGTGGAAATTCTCGTTGCGGCAATTCGGCCAATTTTGCCGTACGATCGCGTCGCGTGTTACCGCGCCGCTGTCACCGCTGGCTAGTATTTGCATTTGTTTTCTTTCTCATATTCGGACTCGTTGTTTTTACACGATTCCCGGCCTCTTCCCCCTACCGAAATGGGAGCTTCGATTAAAAACGATCTATATCGCTGGAGGCCAGAGTCGGCGGGTCCATGTTGTTGATATTTCAGCGGATTCGATAGCTGGAAGGGCGCGTTTCCATTTTATGCAGCTGCAGCTTTTAGAAACACGATCCGTGTCACTCTCTGCATATGTATACACGACGACGGGTGTTGATGAAGGGGAACGGGGATCGCATTGACAAAATATTGGTATATGCATCGACATCAACGCTATCCTAGCGGAAACTCCAGTTGGTTCGGGGCAAAAGTAGTGCAAGTCGGCAATGGTCAGACCGCACCGCACATTACAATGGCTCGTCGAGTTATCTTTTTCTTTCGTTGTCAAATTCTAAAAGTTGTGTTGAGGGAAGGTTACGATTAAATGGAGGCTACGACACAACATCAAAAAAATGTTTATCATAATTTTCTCGAAAACGACTTGTCGGGAGCAGGTTGGCAGAATGGCACTTCTGGGGTCGTTGATGGACACGACGGGCTCCGTTCTTTGATCTCAAGGGAAGGCTAAAACTTGACACAGTTTCAACACAATATTCTCTGAAACGGCTCGTCGGAATTGAAGTGCAAGAGTAGGTTCGTTGACGGGCCTGGTGGACCTCCCGTTTCATTTTTATTCCATGAACCCTGCTTTGAGAAAAATATGTCAACAGTTTTAGCTCTTTTCCTCGTTTATATAAAACGTATACGGGTTTTATTTTCCACTCCATATTTCCACCCGACAAAACGATCCTATTTTTCAGAAGTTATCGAAACGAAAAGATCTCGAATTCTTGGATCATTTGCAAATTCGGGGCGTCTGGATAATTTTTCATCCACATTAGTTATAACTCGTTATTCATTCTTAGCAACTCTGGCTGAAGGACTTTCGGGTCGGCGAGAGTGGAAAGGGACGAGGGAGGGACTTGGTGGGGTGGGTGAGGGAGGGGGGGAGTAAGGAGAACGAAAGAATTCACCTTTGCCAAGATCTTACTTCCCTCCCCGCCCCCGAAAAGCTTCGCCGAAACTTGACTCACGGCACGACCTTATATCATTTATAAGTTAGAGTGCCAGTCGGCTCGCTCACTCCCTCGCATGGCGAGCTTTGGCTCGGCGTGCATGCCGCGGCTCCCGCTCCCCTTCCTGCTGTGCGCCCACAAAAGTAGAAGGAAAAAGAAGAAGGTAGGAAGAGTCTCGCGGAGCCCCCGCTGTGGAAAAAGCTACTTAAAACTTTTTAAGTGTCCCCTAAGTGACGTTACGAGGCAATTATTTGCGTTTCCTCTCTGTCGGTTTCCACTCGAAAGAGCCGCTTTCCTGACTCCTTTCGTTCGAGCTATTTCCCCGTTGCGCGTCGACTCGTTGAACCTAAACCTTCGTGTATTTTTTTCTACAATTTTTTTCGCTGCTTTTTTGCCTATCAGCACAATTTGTTTTCTTTCGATTCGCGATTCGCAATTAAATTCTCAAACTGATATTTGTGTATAATTTTTTTTTATTTCATAAATACACTATTGAACTTGCTTACGAGCTACGGAGGCAAGGTTAGCTAGTTTCCACGGAGTTTTGAAAGTGACTGTAGACTCTTACTTTCTATACGTACATTGTATACTATAATGTACTACTACACTATCTTCGGTGGTGTCGGGCACAAACGTGAATGGAACGTCGGCGGCACCCACAATCCCCTCTGTGACTCCCGTCCCACCCTTCTATCTGATGCTCCGAACGTAAAATCGATAAAGTCGCGTGTGAGACTCGCGTTATCCACCTGCTCGTTGCGGAAGTCCCGGCGCCGACGTGTCGTTCTCGTCCTCGGTCGAGCGAATAACCGAGAACGAGCTTGCACGCTCTCTATTCTATCTATGTTTGTATGTGTGCACCACCGGTGGCTCGTCACCGTTGACGAGAGTCACTGTACCCTTGGTCTGGCGTCCTGGAGGTCGACTACTTTTCCGCAAAAATTGTCAATTATCGCGTGTCACTTTCAACCCCCTTGATCGCGGAAGAATTGCATTATAGAACGAAAAAAAAGAGAGTGGAATTTGTGAAGGGGAGAGAATATCCAATATACACTGCAGACAAATCGACGACGTGGGAGAATTCCCATGAAGGCGACGAAACGAAGTTTATGGATTCTTCTGAGGCATCAATTTTAGGCGATTCATGCTTAATGCTCAAAGATGGTTATTTTTGTTAAATAAATAAAGGAAAGATTTCTCCGCAGGTCTTTTTCTAAAGTCTGCAATTCATGTAAAACCTTTACAGAAGTATTGTTCACATTCTACCGTGTCAATATCGTTGCCATCGAGCTGACAATTATTTATCTTCGGCAAAGCAGTCTCGACCGATCGAAATAAAGTGTCGCAAGAAAAAAAAAAGAAGCTGACTAAAACTAAAAATTCAAGAGTGCGAGGAAAAGCATTAATCGTAGAAGCCTACATCGAGCGAGTGATCGACCGTGCATTCTTCAAGTCGCAAGAAGGATCGACCTGGCGCGAGGGCAGACAGTAAGAAAGATCGAGAAAGTAAGAGAGGTATTACAGTGCAGCAAAGGAACCAGGAGCTACAGTCGTTTTCCGAGGCCCCGAAGGCGTCGGCGATGTCGAGCCCGATAGTCGCTCGTGGGGGGGTATCGTCGACGAGAAGATCATCTCGAAGGCAACTCTCGTTCCGCCCGTTATTCGATACGCCGTATCCGATATATTCGCGTTATCCATCTTACGTGTGTACGCGAAGCGCATACGATATCCCGGAGCGTTGCACATTCGCCCGTAGTTCGTTGCTGCCGGTGGTGCTGGAGCTGCTGGTGTCGCGGTCATCGAGACGACGCCCGCCACGATCGTGTTCAATCCCCTGGGAACACGACGTTATGCGCGTCTCCGCTTCACGCTTGGAAAACTCCAGCGAGTTTTACGAAAACATTTCAACACGATACGGGAGGGCCCTTCTCTTTCTCTCCTCCGTGCTTCGCTACCTGTCGTTTCTTTCATTTTTATCTCCGGCTCGTTTATCGCACACAGCAGGCTGCACATTGGATTGAGAGGAGAAAATGGAGGACGAATTTTTCATTGGATCTCTCACGTGCAATATGCAAGGAATCTGATATCGTCGCTGAGAGGGAACCTTGTTTTTCCGGCGAATATATACTACTTTTATCGTATCGGGTGATACACGAGTGGATACGCGAATTTGGTATCACCGGTTTCGTGTCATTATCGCCGTAGAGGCAGCAGGTGGAAATTCAAACGGTTATATGTAGGTACAGCCGATTCAAACAACGGCAACGAAATATTCGCCACCGCCTTAAGGTGGAGTTTCATATTATGGTCGGTAATAAAAACTGTGAAGATATTTTTTCCTCGAAATTCTGACGTTCAAAGGAAATAGGATTCCACTGTAATACCGATAGAAGCAGTGAAATCCTATTTTCGTTCGTATAGCATTACAGTTTTTGTTACCAACCGGTCACGAGGATCGGAAATGTACGAGTCAAGTCCCGTAGGGTGCAAATGGCAAAAATTTGTAACTATGATATCCGCTACCTTCCGGAAATCAAGAATGATGAGTTGATTAAAAAAGGACTTCTTGATGAACGTTCGCCGAAACTGAGCCGCGGGAAGGTGCATCGACCTCATCGACCAATCCGGCGCTGGACCATTATCACAATCATCCTTCCGCCGCCAAACCCCCGTAATTCGAATATCCTTAACTCTTCCACCGTCGGCAATAAGTTATAACTATGAAAAAGTTTGTTCCCCGTTATTAGCGCGGGGACGGGTTGCACGGTGGAGTTTAATTCACCCTCCTCCAGCGAGTTCCACCTTCTCTCGTCTGCCGCAACACTACGGGGTTAAAGATTATACCGAGCCACCGAGGCAGCGAAGAAGAAGAAGAAGAGAAAACTAAGGGTCCGCTCGGCGAGCGGGGTCTGGTAGGGGGTGCCCGAATGCGTGTTTTTCTTGCGGAAGTCGAACGTTGCCGGTGCGCTCGTTACTGCCCCAGCGGTCTCGAGAATCCAAACCCGAGCGAGGAGGGAAAGTCCGGGAGAGTTGAAACTCGAACGGAGAGAATCAGAAAATGGAGATGGAATAAAGGTAAGAGGAACGAGGACCCCCCAAAGCGAGAGGGATCCCGAAGGTACACGAAGAGGTAAAGGATGAAGATGAAAGATCGTATTTCCGCAGGGCTGACCTGTTCAGGCCAGAACCACTGGCGCTCCACCATTCTCATTTCTCAGTCGTGCGACTTTGTTCTCGCTTCTTTCCGACTGTCTTTCGACCCCCTCCTGCAGCCTCCTCGCTTGTACCTATCTCTTATTTTAGCGAAGCCAAACTGCGCCTCGGAGATCGTTAGCACGACCAAACACACGGAAGTTTGTCGTTCGCGGCGTTCTCCTTGTGTCTGCCTGACTCCGGATGGGGAATCCCTTCGTCATCCCCCTCGGGATATCTTCGCTCCGGGAGATGAGGCACACAACCCCTTTGTTATACATCTTACGACGATACAGTGGGATTGACTTCTTTTTTTTTAACCCGCTTCGAAAGTTCCGACGAGAAGCAGCGTTTGTTCGAGGCTTTGACTTCAAAAAATCTTAAGATTCAACGAAGTTTACAGTTCGTTGAACTATTTTAATTCAAACAATGTTCGAAGAAGCGTTTGTCTTAGGAAAATGCATGGCGATTTGTACTTCAACATTTTTTATTTCTCGTCAAGCACGAAATACGCAAAGGGAGGCAATATTGTCTTTATATTGCATCGCATGTTTAAATTTTTTAATTTTCTATTTTATTTTTTTATCGCCGAATTAAAATTTCGTCGATAATCAAACGCATCTCGACGTTCCTTCTGTTTCCAATAGATCCGCGCCTTAAAATTCACATCTCGCATCGTTCACCGTCGGGAAAGTTTTCTCTCGCTTTGAGTGACGTCGATTTGATTTAATAGTACCGGGGAGAAAACCACGCATCGGCGATCATCTCGATTTTCTCGCGTCTCGTATCGGCAAGTCGTGCACGCGCGGATCTCGCGGCTCGTCCCTCGGAGACTCGCGAGTTTTGGTGCGAAATTTCTACTGGGATTCGAGACGAACAATCGACAGTTCAAAAGCCGGACGAACTTGCTTCGTCCAACGTAGTTTTACCTTCCGACCATCCGCTGGGGACTACCGGCTTCGATCGCACCGAAACATCCCATCGGCCATACTTCAAAAGGTCAAATTTTCAGATGATACGTATAATAAAAAAATGGAAAGAAAAAAATTTGAAAAAAAATTCAGATTGGCTTTAAAACTGGAAAATTAGGAAAATCGGTTGCAAAGATTGCTATCGTCACTGCAGCTAAAAAAAAGAGTACACGATTTTCTCTCAGCAAAAAGTCTAGTGTACGGTAAATATTTGAGACTACAATATGTTTATTTATTTATTTTTTCACCCCTGTTAATTTTTATCTCCTTATTTTATCTCCTTTTGCGGTGTCGGTCGCCATTTCTCCATCCGATTCCTCCAGAATATCCATTAGTTACTGCAGCGCACTGTTGACGAAGCATGGTATTTCCCTTGTGTACGGCGTCTGGTTTCCCACACGAGGGCGGAGGAGAGTCCCAACCCCCGAACCTCGACTCTCCTCCTCGCGGAGCTTCGAGCTGCCACCCTCGCCACGTACAAATCTCCCCTCTTCCGCGACAGCGGAGGGAACCAGGTTTTCCAGTAACGTATGACGTGCTCTTCCCGGTAGCGCGGGTCTCGGTTCGATCCGGAGTATGCAGGAACCAGCGAACGAACCTCGAACCTTCCGTGGTGTCTACCTTTGCCGTTTGTTTGCCTGAGGGAACATCCACAGCCCTCGATGTTCAGACTCGGTTCTATTACACACACGTACACTCTACCGATCCCATTTAGTCTTCCTATACATAAACACCGAAGGAATGAGAAACACGAACGGGAAATTTCGTAGAGTGTGTCGATTACATTCGCCCGATTGAATTTCCCGACGTAGAAAACGTTAATCCGCGAAACTTACGACTTGCCCTCAACTAGGTATGCGTACCGTAGGAATATAAACCATTGTCGAACAGTTCGGTAGCTCGTCGAAGACCAGGAAAATAGAAAATAATTAATTGAGCGAAATTTATGGCGGATTTCGTACCCTTATTAAATTTCAGCTGGAAAACATCTAAATAGGATTCCAGCGTTAATACGATTTGAAATAATAATTAACAATGATAATAACAATCATAATATTATAATAATGATCCATTATTAATAATAATAATAAGTAAAGCGACAAAGCGACGAAAGCAGAACGAGAGGAGCCCAGAGACCATGGCAGTTCACGGAAGCTGCGGACGTCGTATCGGACGAAAATCGGGACAGTGTTAATTTTCCAGTGAGCGATCCCATACCGGAAACTCACCCTTCGCCTCGGTCTCTTCCCCTCTCCGGCTTTCTCTCTCCCTTTCCACTTTATCGCCATCCTTTCGCTGGACCATCGAGGCCTGCCGCGAAGCTGCACACGACGGTAAAGCCCAAAAGAGACGAAAGCTCACGGCGAGGCACAAGGGGCAGGTCCCGCGTTGAAACTGTTCCCGCTGGAAGGGTGGCGAAATGCGATGCAGCGGGCGATACACAGAGGGCTCGAACGGCGGCTGCGGGGCTTGCGGTGGTTGCCGTCGAGCCCCGTACGCTTCGCCAGAATTATTGTTGATTAAAGGCATTGTCGGGGCGGGTGCCTCGCGCCATCCCGAAAGGCCGCCCCGCCGCTGCTTTTGCACTCCGGGCATCGGAACTCTATCGCTCGCCTCCGTAAATAGCCCGAGCCTTCTCGCACTCCCGACGCTCCCCCGGCCGAGGGAATATCCTCTGTTTCCCGCGATGCACGGAGAGATGCAGTCGATGAAATTGCATTTAGCGGTTCCGAGCGGTTCCGAGCGGAGAGCGCAATCCGCAAGGGAGAACGGAACGGACGGAAAGGGCGTACGTATAGAACGGATATTCCGGTAGGATGAATCCTTCTCTATACACAGTCTGCATGGAATTTCTATGGCAGGGTGGTAGCAATACTGTGTTGTGTGATGGGGTTTCTGTGATTTCTTATCTCGTCCGCGATCCGATTGGGGCATGGATATATCTGACTGGAGGTTGAACAGACTTTTCTTTTTTTTGTGATACAAGGGTATAGTTTAATTTTTAGACCTTAACGGATTGTTCTTATCTAGTGTAATACTCTCTCCAAAAAAAAGAAAATGTATTTTTATCTTCTATCAACCTCAAGAAATGAATTGTGTTTGAGAAATTGATTTTTGCACTGAATTTTCTTCTTGGGGGTTTTCTTTCGCTGGTTGCCGCGTAAAAATGTCAGAATATGCTGGAATTTGATCCAAGGAATTTTGCATCTTGGGTGAGATGCATAAAGCAGTCGCACAAAGACGTCGCGTTCATACATTGCAAAGGTAAAATTGCAAGGAAATCCCGACCACCCTCGCACAGGGTTTCTGACCAGCAGCGGCCGCTACCGACCCTCTCGACTCCTGACAGCATTCAATTTCACGGGTTGAGCACCCTCGTTCGGGGTACATCCTCGTCGGGGAATAACGTTCCGTCGAGGAGCCACACATACGTACCACGCAGTCGACTGGACGCTTCTCCACTGTACTCCACTCTGAAACGTGTCCATTATCGGCGATCCGCACTAACTCAAGGGGCGTTATCGCTACCGCGCGGGTTCCGCATATACACAAACTCCTTCGTTACATTTGTCTGTCGGGCTTTGCAGTGTAAGGATTTGCCAGACTTTTCCTAATATCCAAGCGAAAAAACAGTTGTCAACTTTTAAAAAATCTGTTCACCGCAATTCGACTGAAATTTGGATTAAAAAATAGTAATTAATTGTTGCATGTAATTTTCACGTGTAATATCGCTTCCGCGTGGGTTCCGCATATACACAAACTCCTTCATTACATTTGTCTGTCGGGCTTTGCAGTGTAAGGATTTGCCAGACTTTTCCTAATATTCAAGCGGAAAAACCAGTTCACAACTTTTAAAAAATCGTTCAACGCAATCCGACTAAAATATAATTTTAAAAAATTAATTAATTGTTGTATGTAATTTTTTCCTTGTAAGCTTGATTAGAATTTTTAACTCGACAGACTAAAAATCCGGACAACAGAGTAGAACGAGAGTACCGACGAACAAATGATAAGCGATAGGACGCACTCTTGCCCGTCACGTTCAACGCGTACACACTTGATCCTCCCTGTTCTCCCCTTCACCGGCGCGTGTACCCGCACGATATACCATATACTTTATTTTGGGTAGGTTAACAAGCAGCCCATAAATCGCGTTAATGGGGCGATTCTTTAGGACGAAATCACGCGCGCGTATAGCTCGTCGGCTCGTGGGACTCTCGTGGCTTGTGAGATTATACCGGTGCAACTTTTCCGCCGGGTTTTGGCACTGGTCTCGCGCACCTAGACCTGCGGCTTACCCAAGGGCTACCCAAAGATTTTCGTTGATTAATCAATTAATTATTAACCTCTCGGTTGCTATTATTATTATTTTGGAAAGTTGTTTTTTTTCTTCCAATTTTCACGATTCCAGGTGTTCCCCCTGGATATTTCGGTTGAATCTCGAGTTATAATTCGCCATTGGTCGCCAGATCAAGTTACGGTTAAAACTCGGCTAAGATTTCAAATAAAGGTACGGGCAAAATTTCGGACCCGAGTCATCCGTCCGTCAAGGGAATAAGACTGATGTGAAAAAATTTCGTACCGCGGGGTGGAAGAAAAGAGACGTGCGAGAGGGCAAGACGGAGAACGGGAATGAGGAGTGAGCGTGTGGTATGCAAGGGTCGGCTTATGAAGCCGCAACCTCCCCGTTATGCCCGACGGCGGTATGCTATAATCGCAGTCCGGGCGCGTCGAGGACAGGCGCGGGCAGGCTGCGGGAGGGTTTAGCGAGGGAGCAGAGAGCAAGGGACGAAGAAGGGAGAGATATAAAGGGAGGCAGAGAGGTGAACGCGTCGGGGCCAAGACGTCTGTATATCTCTGGTAACGACGTCGTTATACGACGTACACTACGTTACGCTGGCGGCGTGTGAGCAAGGTACGCCCGCCATCCAGCCAGTCATCCAGCATCCCTCCGTTCTTTCTTCTCCGCGGCTTCGTCGATGCCTACTTTTTTTCACCACCTCTTTCATCCAGACTACGACGCGAAAGAGACTTCCGTTACTGTGAAACTCGAAACGAAGGAGAGAAAATAAAGTACACGTTGCGAGAAAAAATAAAATAAAAGCGATCCGAAGTCGGTCGGGGATCTTGTTATCGATACCAGGGCATACCGGGCGTACCTTGTTCTCGTGAACTGAAATATTTTTGCAAATTTTTTTTTTTATAAACACGCTCATGGTGAATTTAAGTTTCGGTCCCGCACTCAGAAAAATAATTATTTGACGGGCGCCCCGCAAATTAATATTTATTTGGTTTAAATAAATATTTATTTTATTTTAATTTAGTTGAATTTACTCCGGCTGCCAGTTTCATGAAGTATGTTGACTGGAGAACATTGTAAAATCTCGAAAATAAAAATGACATTGGACAATCCTTTTTTACCGTGAACATCTTCGTCTTCGACGGCTTTAAATATGTCCAATTCTATACAGTCATCTCCAAGAGTATTTGGAGCTTATAAATCGTAAAAGGACGGAATCAAATAATTCTAAGTCTAAACGACAAATCAATTGAAACCCGGCAGACGAACATCCGTTACTCTCTTCGATTCCTCCGTCGATCCGACGACCGGCAAGTAGATGCGGACGGAAAGCCTTGTTCATCCAGTTACCGACCAACAAATCCAGCCTCTTCCAATCTCAACATCCTTAATCCTCAAAAAAAATAAACAACTCACGAAATTTCTGTTCGGTGCGTTCCACTGTTGGTTCCTCCCGTTCTCATATATCTCTCATATACGTATTACAAGACGATGCGCCTCGGCGCTGGCCAGTTTAATCACGTCCGGATATATTCTCTCCCGCCGTCCGGGATACGCCAAGGCGGATAATCACGTAGCTCGGTTATTCCCTCGTCGAAATAAAGCTCCTACCTAGTGGATTAAGAGTGCCGGCCCTCGTGTGGCTCACTCTCTATATATCCCTGTATCCCGTCGGTTCCATCTTACTTTTCTCTTTCCATCTTTGTTCACTCTTAATCTCGAAGGTTTATCGAGGCCGACGTAAATCTGCCGCGGGGCGCCAGGCGGACCCTCTCCGCTCTCTTCCACGTCGTCTTATCAACCGGCCGGCCACGTTCGAGGCTAGGCGCTCTTCGGTATTACATATATATGTATAGAACTGGAGAGAGCTAGAGGAAGAGAGAATGAAAGGAAGTTTTCGAAGTAGGTAAGGGAGAGAAGGAACACTCCTTTCTTCGTCCCGGAGCGCCGCAGCTCGGCTCAGACCTCGTCGTCTCGCGGAAGACTCGGAATGTCTTTCGCACAGAGAAAGGAAGCGAGATGGGAACGTAGGGACGAGAGAAAATAGAGAAAAAGTACCTCGCAATGTGTGTGTGGGTGCAAGTTTCTCTCGAATGGGGATAGTGTGTTCTCGTGGTGGATCGCACGTGGCAGATCTTGAAATAGACGCGACAGAGATGGAAAACGGGCCACTCGAGCACGATCAAAAAAGAGTCTGGACTCTCGGTTCTCTGTAATTCCGCAAATGTTTGGGATCCGGTTTTGTTGAAGGTTTCATTGCTTCACGCACATCGCTGCCATCGCCGTTTTTCTTCGAACTTAAGATTGGTCTCAAATTCAAACGTAAGTTTCGTCTCACATTGAAACTTAAGTTTGGTCTCACATTGAAACCTAAGCTTCGTCTCACATTCAAACTTAAGTTAGGTCTCACATTCAAACTTAAGTTTGGTCTCACATTCAAACCTAAGTTTGGTCTCACATTCAAACCTAAGATTGGTCTCACATTCAAACCTGAGTTTGGTCTCACATTCAAACCTAAGTTTGGTCTCACATTCAAACCTAAGTTTGGTCTCACATTCAAACCTAAGTTTGGTCTCACATTCAAACCTAAGTTTGGTCTCAAATTCGAACTTGGGTGTCATTTTTCAATTTGATCAAAAGATTTATTTCAAACTAAGATTGATCCCGAAAACAAACGTATAAATTTCATTCCCAACCTTTTATTTTATTTTTTCCAACATCCATAAAGTATCAGACTACCGAAACGTTTTTGCTGACTGCTTACCATTGGCTCGCTCGGCGTCATTATGACATAACTCTTGCCCAAGTAATTAACGTAGTTGTCTCGTTCGGGGGTCTGGAGAGAGGAGGGATACGACCGGTCTGTTTCCGGTAAATTTACGGTTTCCCCGTTTACTGCGCCGGACCGTCCGGCGAGTTTCGCGCGCGTGGCCATTCTGGTCAAATGTGCTTCGAACCCTCCACGGCAAAAGTGTTGCGAGCACAACCGGCGGACAAGCTTCTCGCAGCCTTCTTCTACGTTCCCTCGTATACGTTCCGGAGCGCACAGATGACGGCGTAAATAATTCAGAAGGCAAGGCGCGCCACGGTGTATATTCTCGCTGTCGGGCTGTACGCGCGCGATGGGTCGTCATGGCGACACATTACGAAGGGCTCAAGCGCGAACGAGAAACGTCAGAGGGGTCCGCGAGGAGGAGCAAGAAATAAGGGAGAAAACGCGAGACGAGATTACGCATAGAGTCGAGAGGAGGCTGCAGCCTTTGCCTCGCGCCCGCTCCACACATCTCCGCACTTACTACCACATCGCTCTACCACCGTACTTGCCGTCTCCGACGACTCTCTCTCCCTCTACAAATTCAAGCTGTATTTCTTAGAGCATAAATGCATTTGCTTCGTGTCGCGGGAAAATTCAGGTCTCGGTCGGTACCAAGTTGAGATTAAATTCCCTTCAGCTGTAAAGTACGAATGTACTTCGAGCTTTCCATTTCTGGAAAATCCTTAAAGCTACCTTCCCGACTACGGGTAGAGCTGTTTTGGCGCACGATGCAAGAACGGGTCACTGACAGTTCTGTATGGTCGTTGATGTCGTTAATGTCAACCATCGAGTTTCGCCGAATGTCATTAATGTCGCGATTTGTCGCTACCAGGAAAACGGGAATTCCTCGTTTATCCCAGACTCGTGACGTTTATATGATCGAGACGAAAACAATAATTTATTAACGTCAAAATTGCCGATGGTCCGGACCCTTTTTTTTACACGTCCTCACTGGCCAGTCGAGAAACGTCTTTAGAATAAAAATCCCGAAAGAAATCCTCCAGAATTCTATTTTTGATATTTTTTCAAACTACCCCAATTATTTTTAATTATAATTTCATCGCATACCAAGTTTCGCGAGTTTCTCGTATATAAATAGCGATTCGTGACGAGAAATTCTGTGCACAGGTCCGCGGGTTCTTGGACTTTCGACGTGCATAGATTTTTTTTTTAACCCTCTTCTCCTTTCTTCCGCGTCCCCTATCCCCTACCCCTTTTCCATCGTCCTTTTCATGCGGAATAACGAAGCCCAGCAGCGCCGGCAGCCTGCAAAAAAAGCAGCCGAGTACCCTCGTGGCTTCGGAAAAGCTCAGCTCCGTGTGAGTCACGGACACGTGTGTGGGTGTATGAGGAAAAATATTACTATGTACAGGCGTTACTGTGTGAATGACTTACGGCAGTGCGCTCGGGCAAGCAGCCTCGGAGTTTCAGGACGGCTTTGTAAGAACGTGTGTGGGCCGAGTGCCCGGCAGCCATCGGCATCAGTAAACCCAAGAGCAAGTACCAGAAGGCACCGGAGGAGGCTGGCTGGCAGTCTTCAGCGTGTTGGTAACCGCGATCAAAGGCTTCAAAGGGGCCGTGTGTTTTCTCGAATTAGGCCGTGAATGCGCTCCCCCGAGCACCCACCGTCCCAGCCTACTTTGATTAAGACGCCAAGAAAGAGCTGCTTGTTGCGTATCCCGCCACCTATATACATTCTATAGATACATTTCGCCACTGCACGTATTACGTGGATGGGCACGGTGAGGGTCTGCCGCCCGCTAACGTATAGTCATACCGGTCGCGGCGCTCCGGAGATCGGAAGGAGCTCGAGGAAGGAAAATGTTTAATTAAAAGCGAAAGTAGCGCATAAATGCAAAGGAGGAAAAACTAATTATCGAAGCCGAGGCATAATCTTACTCATTGGTTACCCCCGGTTTAAGCTGGCTTAAAAATTACGCAAAAATTTGAAATCCACATTTCGCCCCGAATCGTCGAATCCACTACAGCTACATTATGGCTATAGCGTATTATATATTTAGCGACGAGGCGGGGGATGAGAATTCATCCCCGTCGGTGGGTTCACTCTCTCCGGTACTCGGCCAGTTTCAATCGAGGAAACACTCAAGGGAGAAATGCAATTTCTTTCCAATTAGCTATAGGGCCCGTACAAGCCCCACGAGGCGACTCCTCGATGAAGAGAGTTCACCTAACCCGCCGACTTTCCTCCCCGCCCTATCCCTCGAGCGATATTCCTCTGACGTTCGACCTTCGAGCAAAGCGTAATTTCGCCGAAGAAAAAATGAACGGTGAAGGAAAAAGAAGGGAAGGATAAAGGGAAAAAAGGAGGAACGGAGCAAGCAACCGGTATGGCATAAGTAGTCTCTGATCCTGGCTGCTCCTCGACTCTCCCGGTTAAAAAAGTGCACAAAGCCGATGGAAAAAATATCGTGTGAGAGAAACGGAGAGTCTTCGTGGTCTCGCATCGTCCTCCTCGAAAACTAGCTGCCGAGCCTTGCGCCCCCCAGAGATATAATACCGAAAGACACCGGGCGTTCTCTATCCGCACGCGAGAGGAAAAGAATGGAGGAGTCGCGAAAGCGAAGGAGAGGAACCCTTATCCTCAGCCGCTAAGGTAATTTCGTCGAAAATTGCCCGCGATGAATTTCATAGAGTCGAGTACCAGCGACGTCGCCGTCGCGAGACAAAGCACGGACGGGGGTTGCAAAACTTTTCCGAGGAATTTGTTGCCGGTGGAGGAGTCGACGCGCAAACTCTTCTCGCTTGCTTTGGTCGCTTCGCTCGTTACCTAGGTTTTGAAATATACATTTGCCTCCGCAAACACTTGCCGCTGCTTTTTTTTTTTACAAAGTTGTTTTCTCATTCGACTACGTCGATCGCGCCCTCGAGAACCATTCATCGAAGGGAGCTCCGATGTGCGCCTGAAATTCTTAACTTAGGTTGCCCAGAAATTATGGCTTCGAGTATCGATTAGTATCGAACTGGGATACAACCGACAGGATAATTGCGAAAAGCCGATTCGACTCAAACTCATCACATCAACCCTAAAAATTATAGTTATCTCTCTAAGCACTTTTAACCTTCATATTTGCATCTCATCCCGAGAGACAGACTTTAAAAAAATCAGCCGCAACGATCGTCTCGCAATCCAATTGAAAACAAATTAAAATTTTTCGAAGAGCTTCTTTACATTCCTAAATCACCAGGTGCAGGATGAAACCTCGCCGATAATTGTGCAATCGTACCAATCCCGTTGCAACTTAACAGCGAGCTCCTAATTACAGTCCATGAGAAAATAATAACACCGATGATTAAGATACATTTGCCGCATCGTCTATAGGAGTTAATATCTCCGCCTCCTCTTCCTCATACCCGATCCGCAAGGTCGGTCAATGGCGGAAGAGAACCCGATGCAACGACCTATGCTATATTGCGCCACGCTATAATACAAAGTTGTGTACGATGGACTGTGTGATGTAACGGTGCGGCTCGAGCGGCTCCCCGTGCGGAGGAGCCCGAGAAGACGAGCGAGGTGAGTAAAGGAGGCAGGAGGGAATGTTGAATGGAAATAGCAGAGATAGAGAGCCGCGCACAAGCCCCGCGATGCATTCCTGCGCGCGCGTTCCGGCAGGTGCTACTCGCTCTCACGGATCGAAACGTCGACGCCATCGACGATGCCCGCTCGCTCTTTCACTCCATTCTATTATCCCGCTTCCCTTGCCACTTCGTACCTCACTTGTTTCCCGGCTCCATTAACCACCTGGTGCACACGACCGATAATAATTTCATACTCCATCGATTAAATCATAGACGTGCCGATGGCTCGCCTCTACACTCCGTTTTGCTTGTCCCTCCACCGCGGTAAGATGCCGTGTGTTTTCTTTGAGTTTGTTCGCTTCGAACGTTTGTCTCACCCATCGCACGGTAAATAAACGAATTGGAAGTTCAAAGTTGAACGTTTTGGCTGATGAGAAGATGAAGCGCCATCTGTTAACGCAGCCGGTAACGACGCGGTTTCGAAGTTGATGGGAATGTAACGAGTTGCTTACCAGCGGTCTTTGTGTTATTAGTGGAATATCAAAGTTGCGGGGTTTTTTTCTTTCTTTTCTTTCCCGTTTTATTTGCGTCTTCCAAAGGACGGCGGAGCTGTAAACCGGCGTTAGGCGAAGTTGCGCGGTGCAATTACGGCTGGTTTGCCCTACGGATGAGAGGAGCGATTCCCCTCCGGCTATACTCCTTGGATCCATTAAGATTCCTCGCTGGGTCGTACCGCGTTCGATCCAGCTTCGAGATACCGCCGAGAGGGAGCTCCTTGGCAGCGTGACCCTCGTCAACGTCCACGACCGCGTCTGCTTCTGGTGGACCTTCCCTCTGTTACTTAATTCCACTGCAGTACATCGCCGGAGAAACGTTTCCTCCGCGACGTATTATTTAGACGTTTTCTTTTCGTTTTCTCAACATTCGACTTCCTTTTTTTATTTTCTCATCGCGATCGAAGATTGCGCGATCGGACTCTGCACTTTGACACTCCGGATTCCGGTCTTCGTCGTTGCAATATCCTGCCAAAATGTTAAAAAAATATGTCGCTTGCTTGTAGTTAAATCGATACTTCAGGACGTAACCGGCATGGCCCAGTGCGTGATCTTCGAGTAACTCGAAGATCATCTTCGGTTTCTAATGTCGAAGACATCGCACCGGTCAGAGCCGGGTCATCGTCCCTGGATCGTCAAGGTTTCTGCTGCAGGAGAACTGCAGACATTCTGATTGGACACGTGCCTATGGTCCGACGAATATTTTCCGAACGATCTTTCAACAAATTTTTTTCTTCTTCCCACTTTCATGGGTTCTTTACTGTTCTGGTAGTTTTCCGAGCCCGAGTACCCGCATCCGAGCTTTTAAGTCGGTACGGCGGGAGCGGGAGAGCTCGGGCCGGTTACGCCCGTAGGAGAGTCGGTTGCGTGTCGGCCCGCTCGTCTTCCTCATCCTCCGCTCGCCTGGATCCACGGGGCAAAACCGTAAGACCTTGTTCCGACAGCGAATCGAGTTTCCGGTCGAGCGAGCCCAGCGGAGATCGCCCTCCCCGTTCTGCTATGGCTCTCTACTACCGTGTTCCCTACGTACAACGATCTTTCGCCTCCCGTGCTCAATGTAGCCTGAATTCACGGCGAGGGAAAAAGGTGAGGTAATACCGTCGGCGAAAGGAGAAGTCGATACCACGGTGTGCAACGCCGGTCTCGGGAGAGAGAGAGGACTCGGAAATCGAGACGGGAGCATCGAGCCTCGACGCGGCAAAAATTCCATCCTCGACCTCTCGCGACCTCCATCAACGGTTTCACGGCGCTCTTTCCCTCCTCCAACCTTCACCGGCTCATGAATATCCTAGGACAGATCCGACCAACGCTGTCAGGACGCTTCGGTCCTGGTTCGATAATTGCCAAGGCTCGACGGAAATCTTCGGGACACGTGTTAAAGCTCCGACTTTACCAATTTCGTCCAGGAATCTGCAAGCCAGGAATCATCCAGAAATCATCCGTTTCGAACCAGGAATCTTGCAATTAAAAAGGTTCTCCCGCTAATTGTCACAAAGATAGTGAGAAAAGGCAACTTCCCGATCTCTTGAATTCCGATTCAGACCCGCAATGCTCAACTCTCGTCGCCAGGAAGAATCCGCGAGTAGGCGTATGATGCCCGGTGGAACGCGGCCTGTTTTCCTCGCCTGCATGAGACCGCGCGAAGACGCTTCTGTTATATAGAACAGTCGGGAGAGACCGGGAGGGACTTGTGCATTCCTGCCGTTAGCTAAAAGTTTTGGCAGTATTCCCCCGGTTGGATTCACCGGTGGAGACAGAGAGGAGGACTCTCGTCGCGGCAAATTAATGAGATTCCTTTCTTCCTGTCAGGAAAATATTCCGGATGGCGCGTTACCGAGCCCGGTGGTAGAGAACCGTGGACCAGAAATGGGAAGCACGAGCTTTTCGTAGTTATAGAGATTGTAGTATGTGGAGACGAAAGGAAGGAGCCGGAAATCAATGCAGAATTTTCTCATCCTTTCGTCCTCTTCTTCTTCATCTTGCTCTTCTTTCTCTCGGTACCACCCATTCGCGTCCTACCTCTGCCGCTGATCCGAACTCCTCGTTGACGATTCCGCGGAAGCGTCGCCGGCCAACTTTCCATCTCCTGACTTCGTCGGCCTCCGCCAACCCGCCATCAGCCTCTCTGTCCGACTGTCCGGAAAACTTTGACGGGGGACTCTCCTCAAGGTGGGGAGACAGAACTATGGCCGGGGACACTCTGCCGGATTACCCGGTGATTTTAAACTCGTTTCGATGTGGAATTTATATGCCCGGTCCATTCCAATTCCTCTTCCTTTGCATTCCCACTATTTTCCCCCAAGGCTTTCCGCGTCCTCACCAACCGTCCAGGAGATAACGTATTACCATCGGCTTTTCTTACGGCGCCATCACATTTTTCTGTTTTTAATTCGACGGATGGAGCTGGTAGGTTGTGCTTGGCGGATATGACGTACCGACCGTGTCTCGACCGTTTCTCCGTTCTGACAGGACGAGGAACAAATGTCTTCGAAACTTCAAGCCAACTTGATCGACCCTTCAAAGATTCTTTAACGCTTCGGGGGAGCGAAGTGGCGGGCCAGACCGACGTAAACAATCGCTTCCATTCTCGTCAAGGGGGAGACAAAATGCTGTTCGGAGGGGTTCTGGTACTTCGGAAGAAAATCGAATTGTTTCGTTCGGCGGGAGTTCTTTATAGTGAGCTGAGAGTTCTCGGTAGTTTTCCTGTCGAACCGCGGTCCGGCCGACGACGCTGCTTGTTTTTTTGGTCCTCAGTCTCCGACAAGACGGCGATGACGTCCGAAGTCAATGGAGAGTGTTTGGAGAAGCTTCAACTTCAACCTACGGATGGAGTTCCTGCGAGCAATCGAACCTGCTGTTTACTCTGGAAAGCTGGTACGGTTCCTGCCCGATTGGAGTAAACGGTGACCGCGAATCTATACTCGCCCTACCGAAATCGAACAAATACCGGTCTCGTCATCCTTCCCGTTCGAAACCAACAAAGAAGCTTCGTTAGAGGTTTTCCGAATAAAATCGTCAATATTATGCGAAATGGAACCGTCTAATTCGGCCGGATCTTCAACGCTGCGAATGCCGATGAAATGCCGAATGTTTTTCTTCCATTTCGCGTGTCAAAACGGGAAGGAGAAGAGGCATCTTTGCGTACTCGTCGAGGAGAATTTTCCCCGCGACAGATCATTCAAAGACTCGTCGCGAATATGGAAGATCGAAACTTGGGATGAAAGTAGGCAGACGAAGACGGGGGAGTCGCGTGCGTACCAATCTCATTAATTTCGTCGAAGCGAGAGGACGGAAGAGACGGGGAAGGAAGCGAGAGGCAAGGATAGCAAGGAAACGGAAATAAGGGAAGGGTGGGAAAAAAAGTATAAAAAAACCATCCGGCATGAAACTCCTGGTGAAACCGGAGCAAACTTTGTCGAGGCACCGTTCTGGCTCTTGGCAAATTACATCTAGGCTGTCACGATGAGGAATTCCTCGATAATTCTTATCGGAAGAGATAATAAATTTAAAAATGTGGAGACAGAATTGGATTTGAGGAAGAATGTCGTGAATTATGTTTAAAGGACCACCGATTGGGCTCGTTTGCGAGCCACGTTGACTTTACCCCGCGCGCTTTTAGCTGTAACAAAGATGTGGATGTTCGGAATCAAGTTTTTTTTCCTGCAACCGTTGGAATTCGCTAAATTGGCATCGTACCCGCGTTACGTAAGGAAAATGAAGTTCTTCTTCCCTTTCCAAGCTCAATTATGACGTTGCTGCGCGAACGAGGGAGTTTGATCAAAAGAAAGGGAGGCAGGATGAAGGAAAAAGAAAAAAAAAAGTATGGGCGCTCGACCATTCTTTTGGAGAGATAATTAATTCCGATCGGTTCAAACATTTTTCCAATTCCGGGCGAGTCAGTTCGGAGCACAATCCGGCAGAAGAACGTACGTTCGGCGGAGGGAGAATGATAGGGATGGGGAGTTTTGAGCGAGACCGGGAACTCTCGGCGTAAGGCGCACAAGTTTTAAATTGAAGTTTTGACTGGACCCACCGAAACGGACTTGACGTAATTTCAAATTGGCTCGAGGGATCTGCCTACGGGAAACGTTCTGCACAAAGCCCGGTGGATTCACGTCTGGATCGATTTGGAGGGTCTCGAGTAGCACACATTGCGATATACACTATAAATAACTAATTAACTGATAAATTCCAAATAAAATAAAAAAACTGATACTAATAAATTTTTTTTTTAATTAAATTAAGCTTCCCATCGATTATTCATTTAGTTTTTTAATTCGAACTTATTTTTCTGAAGTGAACCTCGGAGTTTTGGCAGCTTGCATGAAAATTGGTACAGATTTCGTTCAATCTCTGCTGGGTCAGTTATCGCGAAAGGAAATCTATACTGCAGCCATCCGCGTTCTGCACCGTTAAAACGATTGAGTAAAATTCCACCGCTGAACCGAGCTCTGAAGTGCCAGAGACCGCTCGATGCGTCGTATAGATTCTCGGAACAGTGCCGCCGGACCGTTTCGATTACTCGCGATAACTGTCGGTTCCATTCAGATAACGAGACGTCGAGGCCCGGATATGCCTCTGCCACGTGCGCCGGCTTCGCGTGTACGTATACAATTTATAGCTCGAACGATTGTGTGAATGCAGCTGCCGATCTACAGATTTATCTCCGTATAGGTAAAATCTATCAATTCCCTGGAATGAAATTGATAAGCTCGAACAAATCATATCCACCGGGTAGAATGTCGATGCGTATCTGACGCTTTCCCATTAGTGATCGATTTCACTCATTCATCGCAGCAACGCTATCATGAGTACCCAGTCAAGGTTTAAAAAAAAAAAAAAAAAAAAATGGTATGAAAAACAAACTGAAGGGTGCTGTAGACAGGTGCAATATTGAAGTTTGAATTAACTTTTTCTATTAACCCAATCAATTCATCGCTGGATGGCTCGCCTGTAGGGTCGCCTGTTGTGCGAATGGAGGACCGCACGTCGAGTGCAGATATACCGTACAGCATGCGCGCAGTTTTTATATAGCAAAAAAAAATTAGTATTATGGCAAAGTTCGCGAGTCGCTTCGCAAACGGTCACCCTTTGATTTTTAATAGGTTGTTTAGCAAGTCTTCAGAGAATTTCGTAAAAGGTTTAATTTAAAAATAGAACTTATTGGATCGAGGATTCTTAGATTCAAATGGGAATAGTTTAACGATATTTTTTTACATTGAAAAATATATGAATATATTTTCGCGAAAAAATGGGAATTTCTCGTGCATTTTATTTGTTGACATTCTGGTGTGCGAAAATAATAGAAAATTTTACTCCGACAACCTGGCGCTATTGTCCTTGGAGTCACCCCGAAAGGGTGGGCCCGTGCATTTTGTCCGATTTCCTTCGTTCCGCCCGATCCGATCGATCGATCCGATCGATTAATCCGCTCACGTGCGATTTCCGATTGGGAGGGACGGACGGAGAGAGAGCTCGCTTATCCTCGCTTATCCCCGCTGTGTGTCCCACGAACTCATCTGGCTCGCTCGCCTGAATCTCCACCTGGCTGGACCAGCGGGTTCCAATTAAAGCCGGCAAACGTTAATTTAACGCCACGGGTTTCCGGAATATCCGTTTTTGCGATTCGCTACTTGGGTTGATTACCGGAATAGAAGGGATCGCTGGGCGATTCCCCGAAGGTTCAGAAGTGTTCTGTAGATTGGCAGAAAATTATACGATAGCAGATCGGGTTCGAGATTCAAAGAGCTCGCATGAATTTTCCGGAACTCGTCGCAGGATCTTCTCTTCCATCGCCTGTTTGGACCATTTCAATATTTTCCGCTTTTCACCAAGTATCTTTCGAAACATGTATAATGTGCGAACATTTTATTTCCAACTTACTTTTTAAAAGCAAAATAAAATATGTTTTTTCCGTGATAACAATTTCGAAAAAGCTGATGACGTTGTCCAAGAACAAATAAGTAAAACGTTTCGCATACAATTCTTTTCACATATGTGGGCGTCTCGTTCATAATCCACGACATGGATCTCAGTGACGTTCAGCACGAAATAACTCATAGGAGAAAAAAAAAAACATTTTTTATACACGACATTTCAAGGAAATTACATACCCGTTCAATAAATCCCTCGAGGCTCTCCGGACTCTGAACGAGTGTTCCCCATCTCGCGCGGACAAGTGGTCCCAAGTAATTAATAGCACCGCTGTGCCGGGAATCGTGTTTTACATCGGCGAAAACGTATATCTCCGGAGGACCGCGCTTTTGACGTGAGGAAATTGCCGGCAATAAACTCCATTTGTTTAATTTTTTTCCTCTCACAGTTTCGTCCGCTCGTGCCCGTGGATTTAGGTCTTCTTTTGCCACTTCCGAGTTTCTCGTCTCGGCGAGCACGTGTCCAGGACATATCTCACTCATCGCCTCTCTCCCCGGCGAGCCGAGCGACGAATGATCGGAAGGGGAGGAAAGTGGACGAAGGAATTCGCCGGATCGCTTCAAAGAAACTCCAGCAAAGAATGACGCATTTGTCGGCGACACGAGTGGCAATCGCGCACGCGTGTCCTGAGCGTGCGTCGTAAATATCTTTCGCCGAGGGCCTCGGTCCGGGGTGTCCGACCTGGCAATTAACGGTGTTCGAGAGTTTGTCGCGGTATCGGTGTCGTCGCTCGTAATTTCCGCGGCTCTCGCACCGGGAAGGCAATTAATGCCCGACGAGTCTGCGCACTCGCGGCGATCCCGTCGAATCAGTGTGTGCACTGTTACGTGTGACATCCAACTGCATGGAAACATAAGGCACGGAGGGCTAGGAAGAGTTACGTCGAGAGCCTCCCCTCCTCCGCCCTCGAGTACATTCGTAGTTTCCATCCGGCAGAAGTCGTTACACAACATCGCCATCCAGCCCCCGGCGCAATTTTATAATCCAACTTTGGCCAGCTGCAGCAGTATCGCGAGCGGAGACGAGTTACGGCTCCAGACTCTCGTTATATTACCACCGTAGCCCTCTCCGTCGCGTTCGAGCGTTACCGAGGGGAAAAAAAACTTTTTACAACGGGCGGGGGTTACCCTGGACTCTCGTTATTAAGTACAACTTCAATTCGCAAACGTCACAACGCTACACGCTTCAGTTCGCTCGCCGAGCTTTTAGAGCGTTCGCAACCTTCTGTCGATCGCTTCTTTTTTTAGCTTTTTTTTTTTTGCTCTGCGAGACAACTTTTTTCCAGTGATTCATATCTTCCCTGGTTGGAATTTTGGAGCGTTACTGATGTAACACATGGGGCCCCGGATGAGGTCCGGGAAACGCGCGAGTTCCTAACGAGGCTCCGACCTAACGCTTCACACCCAAAAAAAAAATCAATATTTATTTAAATTAAGTAAATAGTGACTTAAGTGTAATAACTATTTATTGAAATCAAATAAATATTTCACTTAAACCAAACAAACGGTGGCCTTCAAATAAATTTTTTTTCTCAGTGCAATGTTTGTACAGAGGCGGAACTCGCGGGATTCAGGCTGAGAAAAGATTCCATCAGAATTTCTACGTTTATTATCTCGGGGCTCATCTCATGGTCCTTTAGCTCTGACTTCAGATTGAATTCCGCAAAGATTATTAAACAAAACAAAATCGGACTGTCTCCGATATTTAATTCCTCGGTCGGCCGTGGCGATCGGCGTTCCTCGGCACCCCTTTATCCTCGAATATACGGCGACCGGTCGAAGAATTGCGTCCCTTTCCGTGAGTACCGAGGGATTCTGCGAATAGAATGGATTATTGCCGCACAGAAGCGGAGGACAAGAAGGTTGAATCGTCGTCCGCAGCGCGGGGTCGCGCAAGCGGGGGTTCGATCGGAATTCTGGAATTGAGAAGCCGATGGCCCGATGGCGGTCGCATACCGGGTGAACGACGATCCACCCTCGGCCCTTCCAACCCTCCGTCCAGCGCGCAGCTTTGGTCCAGGAGACGGTCAGCGAGATTCTACATCCGTCCCCCCGATGATCGATGCAACTGCCGGACGATCGAGATCATCCCCGAACGCTCGGCCGAGGAAACACGGCGAACGGGGACGCGCGTTATTGGAAACCCCGCCGAAGGAATCCCTCGCATTCTCTGACTGCTTTATCGCAATGCCGATTATTTAATTCCGATCCTATTCGATGCGCAATCATTAATCCTCGCGGCATAATTGCGACACGTGACTCAACGATCGACGGAGCTCGAGGGATCGGAAAGTAAAAAAAAAAACAATATTGATCGACAAGTCTTCAAAAATACCTCAACAGTTTCTTCGATCACGCGGTAAATTAATATCGATCGTTCATTATGTTTATTTTTATTGTATATAGAAAATAGAATAATTTCCGTCGGACTTTAGAGATCTTGAAAATCCTAAAAGATGTGGAAAAAAAAAAATTGCAGATTACACGAGAGTGTATGCTAAATCACTGTCGCAGCGTCTGGCAAGAAAAATCTTCAAGATCGGGTGACGTATGGAGCGCGAGCGCCGAGCTCGCCGGTGAGCTGGTGTGTCTTGGTGTTTTTCCTCAAGGGGATGAAAACGCGGGAAGAAAGAGCTCCGTAAGAGCAAAACGAGTGGCGTCGGAGTGCGCGAGCTACGGGGGGCGGGGGGGGGGGGGAGGGGAGAGGTGGTGTGGAAAGAGGCTGCGGAGGGTGGCGCGAGAGGCGAAGGAAAGGGATATACTTTCCGTACATTCGCTAACGAGGAAAAATGAAATAAAAAGTAATGAGAGCTCGTAATAAATTACAGGGTCGCGAAGGCGGGGAAAGGGAGGGAGGCAAGAGGAAAGGGAGTTTCGCCGGGGCTCGCCTGGTGGAACGCAGTTGCGAGAGTGTCTCGTACTTTCGTGTGTTGCCGTCGCGTTGCCGGCTTCGTGCTATACATCGCGGAGTTTGTTCCTCGTTTCGAGCTAGAAAACGTAAACGAGCTAGGGATAGGGGGGGAGGTGGAAAAAGCTTGGGTGCCGCGTTTACCCGGCCAGGGCCCGCCCAACCTCCCCGCGACTGTCGCCGGTAGCTGCCGACCGCCGCAACCTCTCGCGAACCTTTGCCGTGTAATTTTTATTAAACTCGTAAAACCCTCTTTGCTCGCTCCGCGCCACGACGACAAATTGCCGAATGTGCGACTCGCCGCGTTGACGCGGATGACAAGCATGAAAAGCGGGGCCTTCTTTCTCGACTGTCAGTCGATTACCTAAAAGTTAGGAACACATCTCATATAAAATAATGGAGCGAGAAAAAAAAATACTAGATTTTCAGGTAGGTTCTTAAGTTTAATCGAACGGTTGGTACCCACGTTGAAGGTTGCGTGAGAGGCAAGCACAACTTTGATCTTGATGTTAATTTAAAACGGTAGGTTTTTTCCTAGATTTTTTTTTTCACCTCGTCTATGAAAGCTCACGACCCCCTAAAAGTCCGTCCAGAATTGACCGAAATCCCGGAATACTTGATTTCGTGCGATTGTGCACGATTAATTAACTGCAGGCTATATTTACCCATTAATTTTTACATCATTTACTCCGAGTGCGCGAGTAACTGGAGCGGAACGAAGACTCGAGAAATAAAGAGGGAATCAACGAACCCTTTTTTTGCTGCTTCATCCCTTCTTCTCTGCCTATCTTTTTTTTCCTCCCCCTTTCGACATGTATACCGGCGTACCGGTCTCGAGGCATCGTTGATTTCATGCAGCCGGGAACACCTGATTGGTCATTCAGTTCGCTCGACGTTGCTTTTTAACGAACTCATTCATCCGCGCCAGCAACTGCTGCCGCTGTTGGTAATACAACATTTTCTGCCGGCTGATGCTGCCGTTGCTGCTGCTGAGCCCAGCGATTCGTCCCGTCACTTACACGGCTACTCTTCATCCCTACGGCTTCATGCAACAACAGCTTTCACCGCCCAACGCAACATATACCCTTTAACCGATCGTTCGATATCCTATCAGAAACTGCCCGATGGACGCTGACGCAACGACAAATTAAGGCCATTACAGCAGAACGGTTCTGTCTACAGCCGTGTTTGACTATGTAATAATGGTTACGCGGAGACCACTTTTCATGCAAGTCAACATCAAATATAGCTTATTTCCCGACAAAAATTCATTATCGTAATTCAAATCGTCAATGGTAGAACTTTGTTTTACCAGCGACAATTTGTTTTACATATTTCCTCTATCGTTCAAGTCTGATCGGTCCTGAGTTTGACCTAAGAATGGCGGACATGCGGATGTTTTAAAACTGAATTCGGAATACAATAACGCAGAGTCTGTCGTAATCCGCCTGACAAAACTGTCGTAAGGGGGTTTTCGGCTATTCGTCCGGACAGAAAAGAGTATGCTGGTACGAGGAGCAAAAAAGGGAGGGGGGCGAAAAAAGCGAGTCAGACAGAAAGAAGGAGAAAAGAATGAAGGGTCTCGTTTTCTCGTCGCCGTGATTGCGGAACGTAGAGAGAGATTTGGTAGCGGTGTTAGTGGCGGTTGAGAAACGTGACGAGTACTAAAAGGAGGAAAGCGGTGGAAAGGGGGATTGGGTTTTTCCCTCGTACCCGGTGTCCGCGCGGAAAACGCCGTGCTCGGGTGTGAGAGCACCAGTTTCCAAACCAGAAGAGAATAAACGAATAAATCGTCGTTTCTTTATGCAAACTTGCATTTAATTCGGGCGAAATAGAAAGGCATTAATTTCGGATGCAAATATACGGCGCTGGGGTGGGGTGAGATGGTGGTTGAGGCAAGAGGAGTTTGGCCGCCGCGGTGGTGTGAGGTTTGGAAAGGAAGGACTAACAGCGGGAACGCTTTCCCCCATCATCCATACCTTATTCTCAGGCACTTTGACTGGTGAGCTTGAACGGGGAATGAGGGATTGCTGAACAGACTAAGACGAGGATGGACCACAGAAGTGCGGAGGAGGAATAACCGAAGTCTGCAGGAAAAGGAGGCAGAATGAATGAATGAATGAATGAATTTGTTTAACCATCGCGGCTAGACAGTACAGTTTTTCATTCCAATGCATTCATTCTTACCGATGTCTGTTGTTGTTCCCGGTTCTCATTCAACAACCCACTCAGCGCGGTTGATTGATAAAACCGCAGAATATTTGAGGTACCAGTATTTATTAAATTCTAGGAAATCGCACGATTTTCCATAGGCAATAACTGACCTCTTACTCGACTGGACTTACTACGTTCGATCTTGGAAGCTCCGGGTACAAAATTCAAGCAGAAGTGCGTGAAAAAAATATGTCCCAATTTACCCCTCAAACAGAGTTGCGCCAGATCCGACGATGAGGAACAAGGGATCACACCCGATTTCTGTGCTTCGAAGACCCAAGAATTAAGGAGGTTAGCGATAAAAATATAAAGCTCGATCGTACGGAACACAGTTGAACGAAGATGATTCTGTGTGAGAGTCGTGACGACGTGGTATATGGCAGGAGGGAGAGTCGGGCGGTGGAATGAGATTGAATAACTCGGCACAGCGAAAGCATCGAGGCAGTCAGAAGGCCTAGGAGCTTTCCTCCAGCAGACTTCCAGTCGACTCGAGGTCCGCTTTCACGGTATAATCAAGATGTTTGTTGATGTCGGCAGGGGGGGCGGATTCGGGTCTCTCGCCGGCGCTTCGTCTGGCCGGGGCTGAGAGCGCGTGGGGTAGGAATGAAATAAACGTGAGGACGGAGTTCGAAGCGAGTCGCGACAGAGAACTTTGTGTGCACGACGTGGTAGAGGGGGATTAAAGGCGGACGAAATTCTACTCAAGACAGAGACGGATGTACAGAGAAGTTGGTGCGGGGCAGGAAAAGCAATATAACGTGGAAAGAGCGAACGGGATAGTCAGGAATTCTAAGGAAAAGCCAGCTCGAGGAGGAGTAAGGAGAGGGACATATGAAAGTGAGGAGGTACGGCAAGGAAAATCTGAAAGTTCTCCCAAGGAAAATATAAATATGGAAAAAAGATTCCCAATAAGCGAACGAACCCTTCTTGCCGCAGCGAATTCGACGTCGGTAAATTATAATTGGGGTTTCATAGATTCGAGGGTATTAAATGGGGGCTTGAGTTGGTTGACGGGTGAGATCCGGAGTGAGGATTTCAGTGTGGTCCGGATCAAACTCTCCTGGAACATAGTACAGGGTGACTGGGTTTCCCGGATCGACTCACTTCCTCCGAAGTTTCGTGCTGATAAAACCCTTCGTACCTTACCGCCCCGGCCTTTTCCTCCATCTTAAACCCCTTCGTGGCTCGTTCTCCGTTTCTCTCTTTTCTAACTACCGGCAGCGGCAACCTCGTCAGATTCTCATAGAATCCGTAGACGCGAAACGAATTACCTGCCAGGTGAAGTCTATACGAGGGTGATGAAGGCGAAGCTGGGGTATGGAAGGATGAAGAAGAAAAGGGGGAGGAGTAGGAGGAGGTTGAGCCAAGAGCTCCGGAGCTAACTCTCGCTCGCTCACGGAGCGGTTCTCAAGCACGCGAAACGTAGAGTAAAAGCACGCCTGGTCTGGCGCACACGGTAATGCCTCCCTCCCGACAACCTGTAGATATTTGCGAATGCGTCGACGGCGCTCGTTGGATAGGCGAGCTTAGACCCCGGTATACGTACACGTCGTTAAACGGAGAACGAAGACGGGAATCTGAAGTCCTCGGCGAGCACGAAAATTTGATAACTGGAGAACGGGATCATTAATTGGTTTTCGAAAGGTTGAGTTTTATTGAGATTTCTTCATACAAGGAAGTTGAAGGAGCCGTCAGAGTTTGGATGGTTTTCAAATTATGTTTATAATTGATGTTGACTAAAATACTGGATTTCCGCTTCTACAATTTTCCCTTTTGCTTGTTTGTTGCAGGTGAGATATGCAGACCTACCATCCGCAGTTATAATTCATCCGCGATCCACGGTAATGTAGCTTCGTGAGATACCTAGCTTCCGACGCCTCCGCCTCACCTTTCATACTGATGAAGCTCCCCAGGTGGGATTGTGCCGTAACGGGAAAAACGGCACAACGCTGGCTCCGCACTGGCTGCCATATGCCAAAACGCCGTATCGGTCCTTTCCCGGCCACCGTTGGTAGTCAGAACGACGCCGGCGTTCTTCCGAGCACTAAAAAGCACTGGGTAATGCTACTACATCACTGCTTGGCCGACAAAAAATTAAAACTTTCCGTCACTTCTGGTTTAAATGTGAAATTTTCAAAACGGAAGTGACGTTGCAGAGAAAATTCAGTAATTTTGGTTCACCTGTGGGTAGTTAGTTCTTTTCACCAGAAAAAAAAACTCCGCCATGGGTATACAAGAACTTTACGGACGCGTAGATTATGAGAACTTTCAAGCTTCGACGGTTGATTGAGCGAGTTTCGGCAATGAGGATCTCGAATCTCCGTCAAAGACGAAGGTATAGAAGTTTACGATCTCTCGTGGAGTATCGTCGTTGAGCTGTGATCCAGTGACAGGAAGAGTGAGCGAAGGAAAGGCTACTGGATAGAGGATGACGAGACGTGGAAAGGGGTCGTGTTCGTGGCAGGAGGTTGCGAGACAAGCGCATGGTGCCAATCATGATCGGGGTGGGACGGTGGCGTTTTGTGTTCCGGAAGAGAGTTTACGAGCCCGCCGGCTGTACGAGAGTTAACTCTTTATGGTCGTGCGGGCCTTGGATCACGCGCTCGCGTAGTATCCACGCGGTGAAACCGGTTTATACGACGAGGGGGTTGAAACAGCGAGGGATGCAGGTTGAACCGATGATTTACGGGCGACTTCTGGGACTTCGATTAATTTCGCTGGTCCCGGGCGAACCGACGGAAGGGTTCAAGGTTCACGATAGGAAAAATCTCGTTTCGGCAGGAGGACAATATAGACGAGGCATTTCATCCCTCAGACGAGACACTTCATTCGCCTGCCATGTCGAGACAGAATAGATTCTTGCCTAGAATCAATGTCTTTCTACTCGTTGACGGTGAAACCGATTATACGTGCGAATTATAATTTTAATGGAAATCATGAGCTTGGAAACCGTAACGCGCGCGGTAGATTCAACCGCGAATATAAATTCACAGACCCCGAGTGTGTACTCTGGAGTTAAGAGCGCAAAACGGCAGGGTATTAAAAACGAGACCTGATCCAGGGACGAGCGTTTCCTGCTCTTTCCAATTGAAAGTCCGCTTCATTCCCGTTTACCGCAGACTTTGCGAACTGCACTCGGCACGCGGTTGCCAGAACCAAGAGTTCCTACTCTCAAACAATTCGCGAAAGAATTGATATTGAAATCCTCGGGGGCACTTACCAATTCAGCGTAGAATCCGTGGGAACGGAGGGACGATGGAGGATCGCATTATCATCCCCCATTACCAAAAACCCACCGTGGCGCCTGTTCCGGCTCCCTTTCCTCTCCTCGTCATTTCTTCCCCCACCTCGAACTCCCGCTTACCCTGTGCCCAGAGCTTCGAAGATAGTACCTAACTATCCTGGAGCTTCGACAAGGAGGCAGGGCTGGGTGAGAATGTGGACGGAACTATCGGTGTGCCAGAGGGGGCTGGATTACATCAGCGGATAATAACGTTTTATGCCGATTTTAATGCGAAAGCTCTGGCTCGCTCGCATCGACCACCCAGTTTCGTGCATCCCCCACTGTTCCCCTCCATCGTCAGTTCTGTTAAACCACCGTCGAACAATTCCCTCGGGACCCGGTGTGTGCTAGGCTCCGGCGGAGAGTGGAGAATCGTCGTACTCGTCCACTTTGCATATTCGTAGCCGGCACGTCCGGGCCATCGGCCGATGGGACGAAACGAGAGAGAATTGATCGGAGAAAAGAACTCCTAAAGCTTGGAGGGATTCTGGAATATCGATTCGTTCGTTCCAACAGAGTGGAACAGTAGCGGTGTACTTTGGTCCCAATATCGAGCTGAGAGAGCGCGGAGTGGGAGAATATCGCTAGATTGGAAGAGATTTCGATCAAACGACGGATCCGCTCGGAGACGCTCATACCGTAGCGGAAGATATACGGAATAAGATAAGATATCCTTTGGGATATCGTCTTTAATGGTAGACCGGCCGATTCCAGCCCGGCAAATTGATCGCGGCTGAAATCCGTCGGTACCGACCGCTAATCCTATTCCAAATGACTGTTGGATTGCGAATGAGAACCGAGCCAACAGTTGCGCTGACATTTAATACCAAGTGTTTAGCGTCGTTGGATAATTAAATTAAATAATTGGAACGTTAATGTCGCGCTGGCGTATCGGGTAACAACGTTTGGACAACCGTGTTACCTTATCTTCCTTGATACTTCAGTTTCACTCCGTCCTAGTCTTCGATTGCTACGCGCTCCTCTTCTACATCCTACACCGCACGATGGTTTAACGTCCTGCCGCGCGTTCCGGGTCTTTACGATCTCGGGATCTGTCTTTCCCCTCTGCGACACTATCTTCCTCCTTCCACCGTTCGCTCGCGTTGCAGTATCATCCCCTCCAACGGCCATCCGGATTGCGGCAGTAAGATCCCTGATACGGGATAAACGCTGCTTACAGGGAGTAATCAAAATTCACAATCTCGTCAATTGGTCATAGAAGACAGTGTTCCTTGACATTGGAAATTATTCTGGAGAATCTCTATTAAAGATAACGCAACGTGCATATCACTGATACAGTCCTCTTCCTTTAAATTTCTGTACAGTGCAATGTTTACGATTTCCGAGCAAAACGAGTTCAGTCAATGAGGAGGCCGGTATGTGTGTGTCTTCTAGCGATACCCTGGCTGGTAGAATTGTTAACTGTTTGTAACTAGCATTTTTCCTCCCAATTTCGTGAAACCGTGTATAGCAGCACATAGGATTCGATCAATCGAATCCTAATATGTTCACACATGTCTCGTACCCCTTGAAACTTTGCTACGCAAGTACTTACCCTACGAATAGTGCCGCGGTAACGGGAAAGCTACCCCAATATGCAGCTTCAGCGTGCATATATCCACGTCGAAGGGAACACGCGTCTCTGAGCCAAGCTATGTAGCTTGCCCAACCATCCTTGGCTTCGAAACTCGAGAGTATAGTACGATGCACTCTCGTACATAAAGGGGGTCTGTGTACGGGGTTGGGTGGGTACGTAGTGTGTACGCAAGCGGGTAATACGAGGAACGTGTTGGACGTCGTAAGGGAGTTCCCGTTGCCGTTCCAGCTCGACGTCGTCGTCGTTGTCGTCGTCGTTGTCGTCGGCGTCCTCCTCCTCGACGTCGTGGCCGTCGGTGCTTCTCGTATGAGGTTGCTGCAGTCTCCGGCAGACCGGGCTACGCGAACCCCTCAAGCTGGGGACATCAAAGCGAGATTGGCCGTGTAAACCTTTCAGCAACAGAGTCAGATTCTCCAACTCCGTCGCTCAGGCACCTGAGTCTCCGCTCCTCGAGCTTACCTCCGTACGTCCTTGTCTTGTCTTAACTGCACAGCTATTTACCTACTTCTGCATTGCACAGTCATCCAACTTCGTGCATACAACTGGGCGACTGCTACAGTGGAGTCTCTCACAAGATTATTCCATGTGGCAAATTGCCGTACCGTCAGGCATGACGAACTTGTAATTTGTTCGGAAAACATCGTCAAGTCGTCGTGCCTCCGAGCTGCCTCGTGGGCAAAGGAAATTGATGAATGGGGATAAATCATCAAAGTCATGAGGGAGCTTACTGTGCCTATAGCTACACAGACGTAAGGCAAGCACACATCCAACAACTTCAGTGCTCCTTCTGCATTTGCCCTTTCTCCCCATTTTCTTTCGTTCTTTTCTTATTTTCCTTTCTCGATGCAGACACCCCGGCCAAAGGCCCGAAGTACGACGGCGTTCCGCTAGGTGGCTGGCACTGGGGGATAAAAGGCCTCCCGCGAAAAGCAACAACAGGATGAAGAAGGAAAACCATTCCAGGCCAGCAACGGACAAGTCTTCAGACTGAGACATGTTCCGCCTAGCCCGAGACTTTGTACTCGTGTATACACCTGACTATTACTTGTTGTTTGGTTCTTTTTCGACTTTCCGTATTCGCGTCTTTTGTCACTAGACATACCTATGCTCGGGCGAAACACCGAAACATATGCATTATAAAAATGTCAGGCAGGGCTGCTTAGAACGACGTGAAAGAGATTGAATTTTTGTCTACCGTAGTCCTTTGGGAGTCGGTTAAAAACGTATAGGCACGGACCGAGAGTGTATTTTTGGGTGGAGAGAGAAAAATGGGAAGGGAGCAAGTGAAAAAGGAAAAAAAAGGAAAGACAGAAAGAAAGCGCCGCACACTCGTTGAGACTTCCTCGCTTTTCGAAGTACCTTATACCGTTTCGTGAATCGCTCTCACGCGAAATAGGATCCTTTCACAAAGACTTCGCGGCTGCGGGAGGAAGGAGGAGGAGGAAGAAGCGTGGAATAGGAAAAAGGAAAAAGCTGACGGTCAAAGAATATGAAAAGGAAAAAAGTCTGCAGAATGTACACATTTACTTTTCTCTCCGCAGCCTCGGCTTCCTGCTCGATCTTTTCAATTCTCATCTGACGATTGATTCATTATTTTCTCATAAACGATTTTTAATATCATCGTGATCTCGAGCACGAGGCGGTTGTTTTTTTTTGTTTTATTAATTTAATCTCCACGGCGATTCATTGAGAGAGAGGGCAAAAAAAACTGTGCTAGATACAAAGCGGGCTGCCGGTCCGCTTACGTTTCACCCTGTGACGCACACTGTGCACTGTGGACTATGGACCGGAGAGTTGAATAATGCATGCCAACGAGCAAGAGGGGCGGGTCGAGAGAGAGACGGGAACCAAACTCTTTTTATTTATTTTTTTCTTCTTTCAGTTTCATTCCCTTTTCTTTCCCTTTCCTCGCAGTGTTAACGAGGCGCCCCTAGAGACTGGGAGAGCCGCGAGGGCGGGTCAATGAGAAAGAGACAGTTTAAAAGATACAACGAAAGAGAAATATAGCCTTGGAAATAGTGAAAGCGCGAGGGAAACAGAGCGAAACCTCCGGGACAATGTAACATTCACAGTTAAAATTTATCGTTGAATTCTACACAGTGTTTTTTACGTCGTTTCTGGTCGAAATAAATTACGAGGGTGGATAAAAATAGCCAGAGATGTAGGCTGTTAATGGGGGTAGTAGGCTACGCGTTTGCCTTCCTCGCTTCCAAACCCCCCCCCCCCCCCCTTCCAACACAGTCACGTGTTCTATAAATGTTTATTATACCTACGTGCTGTCAACCGATGTGTGCAGCTTTTTGGACTTCCGAGCTTCGAGGGATGTTCCTTCCTCACCCCTCTGCCCGGCGATCCGGCTATTGTGGGCTAAATACCTGACCCGCCGCCACCATATTTCAGTGCAAATTACCGTCCCGCACTGAATATTCGGACCCAGCCGAACGAGTTCTATTTATACTGTGAAAAAAGGACGAGTACGGAGGGACAATATCGAGTAAATTTGGGAGAATCCTTGATGGAGTTGTTAATTGCTTCGCATATAAATGATCTACAAAATAAGAAAAATGAATGTAGATTTATTTATTGAAGACACTTTCGGGTTAATTAAAAGGTTTAAGGTCAAGCGGCAAATCCCGCGCTCCCAGATACTCAATTAAAGCTACCCTGACAATTGAAAACTTTAAAATTGCTTCCTCATGATTTCCTCTTGTTCAGCATCGTCTGTGCGAGACCATCTTCCGTTGTGTTTTTTGGCTCCCATTCGATTACCCACCCTACCAGTGGATCGAAGAAACTCTCAAAGGGCGCCCGAACGTCTGCCATTCAAGGCCATGCGAGTTCGAAAGCTTCGCAACAGTGAAGAAGAGCGATTGATGCTGGCAAGTATTGCGCAAGGGGCCAAGGAATGCGCCGAGCTGAGTGGAGACGCTAAAGTTTACAGCGCAGAACACGTACGAGTAGACTGAAGTATGCGAAGTGGTACAGTAACCAGCAATGCCGAAGCAGTGGTAGGTAGACAGAACACAGAACAGCCATCGGTTCTCCGTTCGCATGGAAGAGCCAGCCAACCAGTGGCACGGGACATCGAGGGTGTACGTTATACTGTTTGGGAGAGAAGGAAGGTTATTCCGCTGTTCTGCACGTCCCTGGGACGCTGTTATACCATACCGTTCGACTATACTTTGTTAAACCATGGTTCTAATACGATATACCATGCCGTTAGCAATGCGATACCAGGTTGGGCTTGGTTGGTGTACGCGGGTCGCTTCGCCAGCGGTCCAGGAACCCAAGCGACTTTGGAATTATGGCCTCAGCTTCGAACTACGCGGAGGAACCGTTTTCGCTCGACTCGGAATCGGGATTTATGTGGCCCGCCGTCCAACGGCAATCCTCCGCTCTCCTCTCTGCACACTCAACGGCATCGTATCCGAAGCTTGGCCTGGTACTAGCAGAAGCGGCGGCGGCTGTAACAGCAGAACCAGGAGCCAGAGCGTTTCCTGCGGAGCGTCTCGAACCTCCCGGCCCCGAGATGCACATGCACAAGGTTGCGCCAGGGATTCTCTCTACGACCGCCACGAGAGAAGTCCTATTCCAGTTTCTCCTCCGGCGTTTCTGGCGGCGATCATCGATATATATCCCGGGCAACCGGGTAACCTCCGCGTAATACGAAACTCTCGCTCGGCTTCGCTGGGCGCATCTATCAAGCTCTGTGCCAGAAATTTTCGCGCTGGAATACGTATATACTAATGCGGAACGTTAAGCCGAATGAAAATTCTTGGGAATTCAATCGTGCTACGTCGATACTGTGTTTTCCTGTTGGCAAACGGGACGAGAGCTTGGGTCCTGAATATTCAATACCCCTGCCAGTAGTTTCGGGACGCTCGATGCGGTCCTCACAAGAGCTGGAAAACGCTTGACGATCTCTGTGTGACGCTCTACAATTTCCACCAGAAACTGTGTCGATCGAAGGTAAAACCTACGTTCCTTAGGCCAGATTCTTGGATCTTTTAGAGTGCCTAAGCATTCATCAGCCCTACCTCTAGGTAATCTTCCGATGGCATTTTCAAGCAGACTCTAATCACTAGGCCTTCCAGCGTTCACGCACCTCGGCGAACGCGAACCAAGTTCCAAACGTCTTCGGAAGAATCAATTAAACCTCCACCTTTCCGGTGAACATCAGAGCGTTAAACTTTTCTTCAAGCCGGCTATTCGACAATCCCTTTTCGCGCTGCATATCTAGAATCCAAATACCAAAATCCTTGCTTATATGCAGCCGGTGTACACTCGATAGGATGTCACGTCACGCGAACGTGCTCCGTTCTCTGTACCGTACCAGCAGATTCTACAATAGTCCGTACTATCCCTTTCGCTTCCTTGGCCGAGGAAGAGCCTCTCTCTCGCTCGCTCAGTCGCAGCATCAGCCTAGCGTGTCGCACAACTCCCACTTCCCGTTCGTACGAGCGTGAATCGTACGTGAACGCGTACCGAGAGTTCTCGGTTGTCCATGTGAGCGCAAATACGTACAGAACGCGGTATAATGGTAGGTACGTATCGGGCGGTATAAACGCGTACGTTCCCATACGTCGCTGAACCGAGAGCCACCGAGGCGAAAGCTCACGAGAATTTCTCACTCCGTATATACGACCGGTATACCGACGTGTATTCCGCGACACACGCGCGCACTCGCATGTTGGACGCGGGGCGTAGAGCCCGTATGACATCCATAATGTCTATCTATTCACTCGAGCGAGCACTGCCTCTGACAGCGTATGAATTCCATCTTGAATATGTATTGTCGCTACGAAATTAATATATACAACCTCGCCAGTACCCGGACCCACGCAACTCATCACCCTTCACGGATTTCCACGGGTTTCTGATTCTGCCGGTAGCTTACCGGCCCGGAATCAAACAACCCGGCGTCGGGTGGGTTAGATGGGGTGAGATTTTCTCTCGAGACCGCGTGAGAAATCCCTGTCCCCTCTCAACCTGTACTCGATCGGTATCAAAAACAGCAACAAACTTTTTTCCGTGTATTGGCATCAACCAACATGAAATCCCCTTTCAGTGAGACTTCACATTTTACGTGCCACCAACCGTGAAAAAAGTTGATTACAGTTTTTATTTACCGACTGCGGTAATTCACATACTCTAGGCGACCTAATAAACATCTGTCAACGGATAGGTTTTGTTATTTAATTCTTTTCTTCGACTGTCTACCAGTTGATGAATCGTTTATAACACTCTTTTTCTCCACTTGTCTTTCCGCTATCCGCGGTTCGTAAAAAGTTACTTTATCACTGCTACTCTCTACCTCCGGCTCTTGACAATTCGCAGAATTTCGCGAATTCCTTCCTCGGGCTCTCATTGCAAAAGCATTCCTCTGGAACTGAAACTTGCGTCTTGCGCTCGAAATATTCCGATCGACCGAGTGGAAGAACGATGAAAAAAGGAGAAAAAAAAGACAACCGTTCATTTATTTCTTCGCGATTTCTTCTCTCCGAAGAAATTGCTCGAACTCTTCGAGGGGTTGGGACTCGCTAAGATGGAAAGTGAGTGGGCGAAGTAATATAGATGGGGGGGGGGGGGGGGCGCGGAGAGAAGCGAGCGGTGGATGCAGGCGCCGCTTGCAACGAGGGATGACGTATCGACACCTAGCTCCACTTCACACAGCACCTCTGACCGTTTCATTCCCCCGGCTCCCTCTCGTTCTACCCCATTTATCGCTTCAATAGAAACAGCCTCAGACTCTACAACTCACGAAGCGACGAGACACTGCGGATACATATTTCACAATGTCGTATCTATCATTATATCCACGCATCGGTCCAGTTTTACTGATGAGTACTCCATTTAATCGATTTTATTCAAAATTCGATTTTGCCGATAGAACCTTTTATTTATTTTTTGTGTACTGAAACGAGAGGTGCCACGTGAAACCGTCTGGAAACAATTAGTTTAAAAAATTTTCCGAACTACCGAACAATTTTTTGTTTTTGTCCGTGAACGTTCACGGGGGCAAATAATAACTGTATGAATAATGAAGCGGTGTTTTTGAGTGGTTTCGACGAATTCGGTTGAATTGGCCGACGGGGTATTAATAAAAAGCGCTCCCAGCGTTTTTTTCAATATTATTAATTTGTGGCCAACTCTCACCAGCGCATATAGGCGTTTTTTGGCTGGCGGAAAAAAATATTTCGTAAAAGTCGAAAAATATTCTCCTGGTAGTGATGGCTTCAGGTGAGTGCGGTAGTGGGTTGCCCGCAGCGAGCTTGTACACCCGGCCACCGTTCATGATTTTTTTTTTTTTTGTATAAACCTCGAGTGTGTCCACGCAACGCTCTCGCGTCAATCGCCGACGTCACACTCTACACTTTCGGCGGATAACCGACGAGCCACCTCTCTTTCTCTCTTCGCCCGTTACTATTTTTCCCGCACAATATATTGTCGAGTTTCCCACTCCGGTACTGAAACCGGCGAGCTCGCACCCTCGAATTTATACTATATATCGTCATGTATGAAAAAAAAAGAAATCTACGTCCCTCGCGTTTGATAAAACGCTTTCGGGAATAAAATCTATAGACTCTACGGCGAAACTGTATAGAAGCCAAAAGTTAAAACGACGACGAAAACAAACTACATGCGACGTATTATTAATTTCGTTTTTATTCCACGAAAAAAAACACTCAAAATTTATTCCCTCCCAAAATGATTGACCCTTTAATAATTCAATAGTGCATTTTTTACATAAATCAATTCCAATCGTTCTCGCACAGAATGTATTTAAAGTTAAATTCTATATGGATGAGTTTCCGCGGAGAGCGGACCGCAGCCGCCTTTTATGCCTACAAAAAGCCACGCATGTTTCTAACCAATTTTTTTTCCCGTGACATCGAGGATCTGCACATTGAGGCATCTCTATGAATTTTTTCCGATTTATTTTCGTGCCCACTTCGTTAATATTAATAATAATAAATAACCGTTCGAATGTTGAAATGTAACCAACTACACATAGAGCCTAGTTTTAAGCCTAAAATCCCTGAAAAAAAATTCGCAAAGGATGGCGACTTCGGTATGAATTTTCTTATGCGTTCTCGCATGTTACATTCGTTTCTTTTCCGAAGGAATACACGCCGCGACTAATGCTGTCGCTGTTCCGGGGGGGTCAGGGTTAACGACGCTAACAAGCCGGGTCCGAGTGACTTACGGCTAATTCGAGTCCGCTGTCCCTGCTCTCGCGTGCACTGGGTCGCGTCGATACGCGAGATCGACCGGAGAAATACGACGGACTCTCTCCCTCTCATCTCGGTCGACTCCTGCATTGCCGCGAGAATTTTGCGGTGGAGAACTCGCATCTCGTTAGAAGAGTCCCGCACGCACTCACGCAACCCCTTTACTTACCCTGCCATTGTATTGCAGAACATGCAATCGTTATTGTTCTCCGTGAGCCTCGACTCGAGCCTCCTTGAGCTAAAACCTCGTGTTAAGTCTAAGCTCGTTTGCCGACAATTTGTAAACGTGTGACGTACTTCCGGTACGATGTCACTTCCGGTGGAAAAATGTGACTTACAAATCAGAAATAACGTATTTGCAGTAAGACGTGACTTCCGGTTTAAAAATCAGATTTCCAAACCGGAGGTTAAGTATTTCCGGCATGACGTCACTTCCGGTCGAAACAATGAGATTTTCCAAACGGAAACGACGTATCTCCGGTGTGCCGTCACTTCCGAGTGAAAACTGAGAGTTAAAAAAATAAGTCACGAGCGTGATAACTGATAAGATGATCCAAGACGAGATTCGAAACCGGAAGAACAAAGTAGCTCTTTCGGTCACCCGCCACAGAAATTCTTGCGTCGTCGTCCTCCTCCTCGTACGTAAAATTCATTCTCCCTCCCCTCGGCGTTCTCCGGGTTCCGCGACTGTGCGAAGAGCGAGATAAATTCGCGGTTTTACGGCGCCCTTAAAGTTGCGGGAATCTCTTTAACGGTCTGGCAGGATGCCACAGCATGCTGTCTCCGTCCGTTATCCTTCCGCGACCCAACCTTCCTCTGTTCCTCGGTTGCCGCTGCTGCGCCAGTTCTCCTCTCCGTTTCGCCGTTCGAGTCCCGCACTTTCCTTTCCTCGCGGTGGATATGACTGTGGTACATCGGCCGCTCCGGCGTGCGACTTGGAAAGGGATGGAACCGAGGCAAAGGAGGAGAAACAGCGAAAGGCGGGAGACTGAAAGAGATAACCGGGCTAGCGGTTATCATTCATTTTCCCTCGACCGAGCCCGTTTCGCGTACGGCGGAACAGAACGGACGAGCCCCGGAGAAGAGCTTCGCGTGAGCGCCCGGCGCGAGAGCGGAGGACAGGAATGGACGAAGATGGTGGAAGAGGCTCAACTGTTAATGACAGTCGGCTGGAATTACGGTGGAACTTCTCATTCTCCGCTGGGGCCTTCCAGAAGCCAGCGTACAATATAAGCTACGCTCCGTCCTACCTATGTGCCATAACAGTGCGAACCCAGCGGCCGATCCCACCCAAAGATTATCTCATCAGCCAAGTCTCTTTCTTATTTTTCTTTCCCTCAACTCTCTCATTCTTACGGCTCCGCAGACTATGCGGCCGCGAGGGGGCAGGACGGACCACTTTTTACCGATTTTCCGCGGGAGATGAGAAAGGGCCTCATGGTGAATTTAGGCTCCGTTATGCCCCGAGGTTCCATTCTGCCCCTCGACCGGTCGGCCGGGATGAGCGGAAAAATAGAAAACATGGAGAGAAGGGAGATCCGGTTTCGGTGTTGCACATTCGCCATTTTCCTTCGCCAGCACCCAGCTCGTTCCTCATCCGCGGAACACTTTCCACGCTGGGGAACGAATACTGGGACGACGGTAGGAGCGGATGGGTAATCTCTTTTTCGTCTCTTACTTCCCTCTATTCTTTCTCCCGCGGCGCGTTTCTTTGCCGTACCGGTCTTAGTGTCGGGACTCGTACTCGAGAATGGTTTATCTCGCTGTTAGAGCCAGGACTCTACTCATTGTATCTCCTCCCTCGGGTTCTCTTTTTTCAGCTCGTTTTTCGCGCGATTTTCTTTTTTATTTTTCTTTTTTTTACTCGTTTTATTTTTATTCGGTGCTAGCGTATGCTTTGGGACAGCTTTTTCTTTCCTCTATTCTTATAGCTACTTCTTTGGAGTGCGATGGCGGTGGTCCTTGGGGGATAGTGGCGACGGTGAGTAACGCGATTTTGGAGGTCGCGAGAGAGAGCTGGCTGGAGGATGAAGAAGAGCTCCGGTACGATGGTGGAAGTACTGCCATCGCTACCGCGTGTCGCTCGTAGGAGCTTCCTCCAGTCCTTTCTCGCTACTCCCCGAGGTGAATATCCTTCGTCTGCGAGGACGGGAATAACGATAAAGCAATTTCACAGCGAGACGAGCGAAAGCTCGGCGGATATTTTCTGCACAGAGAAATCTCGGGGATTCTGCAGCTAATGCCGAGTACGCTAGTAGGGGGGGGGGGGGGTGAAGTACATATTCTTGCTGGAGGACTTAACCCTGAGTTTTATACAACCAGTTTATATGTTGAGAATTTTCCGCTCGCATTGCCGGAAAAAATTAAATGAGTGGCTCTTGAGAAAGTGTGACTGGCGTACACAAGGTTTTAAGAACGAAAACCCTATCGAGAGACATTCGAGCTTTTTCTTCTGAACGAAATGTTTTTTAATGTTTTGAACTCTTTTTTTGTGCGAGGCCATAATTTAATGGAATAAACGTGAAGTTCTTGAATTTAAAAAACACGCTAGTCGTTTGAGCCGATAAATTCATATTTATTTCGGCATATTGTAAACCTTAATTGACGGGATTTGTTTATCTTATTTTTTTTATAACGCATATCCTCAAACCCCTGCGATTTTTATTTCTCATCATGAATGAGAAAGTTCGTACTCGCATTCGCAATAAAACATAATGACACACTTGCATCCGCGAGTGCGAAAACTCTCGGCTCTGAAAGAGTACAATCTTGAATTTAAAAAACACGCGAGTCCTTTGAGCCGATAAATTCATATTTATTTCGGCATATTATAAACCTTAATTGACGTGATTTGTTTATTTAATTTTTTTTACAACGCACATACTCCTCAAATCCCAGCGATTTTTATTTCTCATCATGAATGAGAAAGCTCGTACTCGCATTCGCAATAAAACATAATGACACACTTGCATCCGCGAGTGTGAAAACTCTCGGCTCTGGAAGAGTACAATCGGAAGATCGCTCGCGCACCCCCGGCGGTAGGAACAAATGAGATAGCGGCATACGCGCTCGCGGTGAGCAGCGTAAAATACTCGCGCCCTCGCGCTCGGTGGAGCCCACGGAGGGCGAAGGGAGTTCGCGGCGTTGTGGAGAACGCGGCGTTTTGTTTTCCTCGCGCGTTATGAATGAACAGGGTTGGCTTTGTGCGGTCTGCAGCCTCCCTTCCTCGTATTGTAGTACGCCCTGGAGAATGAGGAAGAGACAGACGTAGCTGTTCGCCACCGTGCCCCGTCGCGCGTCCCTTCGTCCCTCGACCGTCCCTACAGTTATACAGACGCGAACCCGCGATATCGGTATAGATATAACGGTCCGCCCGCGCTTCGTGGATCTTCCCGCAGACCTCAATGCGCCCTTCGTCCTCTCCGTTTTCCCCTTTCCTCGGATTTTCCCTCATTCACGCTTCTCCCGCGACTGCGAAGTTTCCGAAGCGGACCGACCCTTCCCGACTTTGTCTCTGTCTCGCCTATCTCGACTATTGAGCATTCGATGCGCCGCTGCAGCGCTGGCCTCCCGACCGCTACGTGCTTCACACTGCCGGGCTCGAAACGACGTTGCGCCGATGTTGCGCGGAGAGACCTCATGCGGGTTGCACAACGTCACCGACTTACACTTTCGAAAAGCCAACAGCTGCTGTTATTAAACCTCGTGAATTGAGCGCCGCGCATTCCGTGGATCGAGCGTCGGCGCGCACGCTGTGAAAGAGATGTCTCCCTGCAACCCTCGCACTCTTTTCTCATCTCGCCGGGACGCGCAGCTGCTATCGTATTCCAACGCTAAGTGTGGGAATAACGCTGACCGAGCCATCCGACTTTCTTCAAGTACTGTTCCACGTCGTCTTTCGTTTTCCTTTTCTCACGAGCATCTCGGGAAATTGTTGTTAAACCGGGAATTTAAATTGGAGGGTGACAATTAAAAAGTTGCGTGTACATCGGTAAGGTACACACACATAATTGTCGTTATTATTATTATTATTATTATTATTATTATTATTATTATTATTATTATTATTATTATTATTATTTTCTTATTATTATTATGCATAAGACTTAGGCGTGAGCATCCATGTCCCCTCTTGAACGCGGTTCACGGCAAGATAGTCGAGAAAAAGTAACCGCGAGGCTTTCCGGTTAAAGGATCCGTGGTTTTACGACTCCGGCAGAACGATACGAACGGCACGAAGTGCACACCGATGAGCATCAGTAGTAATGGCAAGCGTCGCGTTCAACGCCTTGAATCGCCTCGGTGTGCATTTTGCTTCCGCTTTACTCTTCCCATCCGGCCTTCGTTCGTTCTCTATCTCTCAACGCCATTGGCACCGTTAAATTCTAAACTGCTCACTATAACTCAAAAGTCCTTATTACACGTAACAGCTCCGATATCCCCGCGACCCGCGTTATATCATTTGGAATATCCGTCGGAATCTCGAGCGGCACTTGTGCGTCAGACTACGAACGGCGCTATCCACTTGTTTCCTTTTGACGCCGACTTCCGCCTCGTCCGTCTCGTTCGTGCTAACATTTTCCGGTTTTCAAGATATTTCATACCTCAATGTTTATCTTAAATCCTTCGATACGATTTACGATGGTGTTTTGATGATACAGAAAAAATGATAATTTTCAAACTTTCGTTGTTTTCGTTCCTTATTTTTATTTTTTACCATTTTTATTTGCGGTATTTTTTTCCAAGTATTGCGATCACTATATTATTGACCGCAGCGACATGAAACCTCGACGAACATTCTGCCGATATGATGACGTATCGATTTCACTACAGCGAAGTAAAAAAAAATAGATTTTCGGTCAATTTATGCAACGACGAAGGCACAGGGGCAAAAATTTGTGTGTCCAATGTGTTCCAGGGTTAAGAATGTTTTGCCGACCCCGGCCGGAAGTATATCCTATACTCGCCCGCCCGATTTCAGGCTTGCTCGAAATTCCAGACTACACCGAGCCCATAATTCGCGATTAGAAATTCCGGTTTGTAACCACAAGCGTCCTGGCTCGGGCTTGGCCCGGCTTGCATTTAGTAGCGCACAACCCGTGCAACTGTACGGCTCGGTCCTCCGTTGCCGGGACGATAAAATAGCTTCAAGTTATAATAATGCCGTTGGTCTCTCGGACCTCCGGCGTTCCGGTACTACCCGATGCTTTTGCGTCGCCGTTCCTTTACCCTTGCCCGGGCTGTACGTTCAGCCCGCAGGCGAAAACTTTTAACCGTGAATAATGGAAAGGGCGACGCCCACCATCGCGAGACCCCATCGACCAAGAGCACATTATTTCTGACGAAGAACGGACTCGGGAAGATCGTAGACACTGGCGTACCACCGGAGTATCTTCAACCCCCTTGCCAACCATCTCGTTTTTTCGTCTTTGGCTCTTGCGTACGGTTTCTTTTTTTTTCATTTTTCTTTTAGCTTTCTCAGAATTCTTTCCCATTTCTTCGCTAGCTGATGCGTCAGGTTTCTTCTCGTCATTTTTCTCTGAAAATAGTCGCGCTCGGTGCTCCCTCAGGGAGGAAACTGCGCAATAATCCCATTTGTGTCAAAGGTCCATAAATACGTGATAAAAAAATAAGACATTTTCTTGTCACTATTGGAAAAATCTTGGGGGCGTTTTAGTCGTGAACTTATTCGCTCTTGGAGACGAATAATTCGGTCCAGTATGATTGACTTTTAAAAAAAGGAAAACGAAAAAAGGAAAGTTCCGCATACTGAAGAGAGCACTTTTGTGGGATAAAAATATATGTTCACCTATCGAGAAGGCTTCGATTATGAATTTTTTGGCTGTTGCATCGTCTTTCATTTTGCTCATGTTTGGTCCATGCGTGGACCAAACATGAGCAAACATGAGAGTGGATGGCGTGCAGCCGTTCGGTAGTGCTGCCACTAGCAGAAGGTCCGAAAATACTCGAGGAAGGGAGGGGAGAAGAAAAAAAAAGAAGAAAAACTCGTCGAATCCCCCTCAGTCTTGAGCTTTACTTTCCTCTGATCTTTCTCGTTCAAAGGATCGTTTGATATTCCGCAAGGCGCGTCCTTCCATCGGGCGCTGGTCCACCTGGCGCGCTGTAACTTCCGCATTGCGTAAGTTCGACTGGGTGACGTAGTTTGCCGTGCGTCCCTCTTCTTCCTGGTTCTCGTTTTATTTCTGTAATATTTATTTTTCCCTTTGCCATTCGTTCGAGAACTTTTTCCGATGAAGCGAACAAATTTGCGAACTTCTCTTTCAATCGCAATTTGTACCATTTTAATTTTTTTTTTTTTTCACAGTTTTACGACACAAATTATAAAAATACTACGCAGATGGAGAAAGATCGTAATGAAATTTAATTTTAATTTGTTTATCTTCTCTTCATTGCAGACATGCTACGAAATGGAGAGGTACCTGAAGGACGAACCGAAGCTGCAATCGTACAAAAAGCTACCCACGGAGCTCGACACGGCACCGTGGAACCTCTTCCGGGCGCCACCGATCTCTTGGACGGCGACGGCCTGCACAACCACCACACAGTATGAACCCCAAATCAAAATGGAGGTAAGTCTAGAAAATCTAAATGATAAAAAAACACTTGATTAATTTTAATTTTGGGTAACCGCTATTGTTCAACCCTTTGAAGCACTGAAGTAGTTGAACTGACGTAATTTCCGCACGGCTCGATGAAACATTACCAAATTTGCACGGTGCCCTCGGTGGGACAATACAGTTTTTTGAGATTTTTTTCAAATTTTTTCCATACCTTCTTTCGAAGTTTCTCCAAAGATATTATTGAAAATCCTATATCTACTAAATTCGAATGAGCTCTCGATAGCGGTACTCGAGGTTCATTAGAACGGGTAGCTAAATAGCATTATCGTGCTCGGTTCAGGTCACATCGTCGCCAGACGACAGAGATGCCCTCTGCCTGGACGAGATGAAGTTCAGTCCGGGCGAGCACAATCACAACGGACGGGACAGGGATCTCCTGGATCGTCACCTCGATTCCTTATCAATGTCCTCCGCGAGTTCGGCGTGTTCTGCCCTCTCCTGGGACAGTTCGCCTACCCTCTCGTGCAGAGCTCTCATTCTCAAAAAGGAGCCGAGCGAAGATCTCGAAGAGGACGAGGAACACGAGGTACGAATTTACCAAAATATTTTTAAAAAGTCAAAATAAATAAAACATTTAGAAGTAAAATATTTAAATCACTGTGAAAAATATTCGAGGGATTTTTTTTTCATTGGGTTGTTTTTTCTTGTTCATTTTTAAAGGAGATCGAAGAGGAGGAGGACAGTGGTTGCGAGGGCGAGGACCAAATCCTCACGCCACCCTCGAGTCCCGAATCGGGACAGGGTCATTCCAACTCGAGTCACTCGTCGAGCGGGAGCTCGATGCTCGACGTTCACAATCTCAATCTTCACGGGACGGGGGGAAGAAGTGCGATCGTGAGGGTTACGGCGAGTAACGGCCAGGGTGTCGCCAGGTAAGGAATAAAAAAACCATCGAATCCATTTTTTTTCCCGCCGATCGATCGATCGAACGATTATTTGTTGATTAATCCGGATGATTCATTGATAAAATGTTTAGACTGATCTCGGTAACGGCGAACGGTTTTCCAACGGTAACCGGCACGCAACACAGTCACGCGGGTACAGCGACAACGGTAGCGACGACGATGGCGAGCAGGCATCACGCAAGGAGTCACGAACACAGTCCCCAGGACACGAAACGCAGGATACACAAGTGTCAGTTTCCAGGATGCAAAAAAGTCTACACGAAGAGTTCCCATCTGAAGGCCCACCAGAGAACGCACACGGGTGAGTAGTGCTCCAAATTTAAATTCAAAAAAATTAATGATTTCAAATTTGAGCTTCAAAGAGTACAGAATCATATTTGCGATTGAACACCAAAGGAACTTTTTCTTTGAAATTTATTTTTAAAACGCATAGTTTCTAAGTTACGAATTACATCTTCACCCGAAACTGTAACTGCCCCTAACTCGAAAACTGTACGACTTATTTACTTTTGCCAAAGAAAAAGTTTGTCGAGTTTTCAACCCTTGATACGATTCAACCCTTTTTGTCCCATCAGGAAACCATATAAAAAAATATGATGATATGCGAAAAATATGTTTATAACGGTGTGCCGATAATACACCAGCGACACAATGCAAACATATTCGCGTTGTATGTAGCGCAAGATTCGCCGGAGAAATCGGCGGGGTCGCGGTTCCTCGATGTGCCTAGTATTCCGTCTCGCCGATCGTAATTCCCAGATTAACAATCCCCCGGGAGGGAGTAGCTTGTCGTGCACGAGTCCGGGATAACAACAAACGTACAAACACAGGAGAGCCGCGGGGGAAGGGATAATTCGGGCGACGATTATGCGGATAATTGGGTCGGAGGGTGGATACAGAACGCCTGAGCGTCTGTTCCCGGCACCCTCTTCATCCCTTGAAAGCGCGGCGTCACTCGGTCTCGCGCATTATCTTCGCCAGCTGTCCGTCTGTCGCGTTACGTTTCGGGGAAGGAAGGGTGGCGGGGAATTGGAAGTTGAAGTCGTCGAGAAAAGGGGGGTAAGGGTATACGGATTATATGTACCGAGAATCAGCCGAAAATATGACAGGGAGATGGAAGCGGATGTGAAAGGAAGGAAGCTCGAAGTGTCGGAGGTTAAAGTCGGGGAGACGAATGAGTGAGAAGGCTCAAAAGTAAGGGAGTGAGGATAAGGTGGGGAAAATGTCGCCCAGGACTCGCTGGCGGCGCCCTTATTGCGGTAATAACAATGCATGATTAATCTGCGCGAAGTTGAATCGAGGTTGACTCTCCGGGGAGGACGAGAGCGGGGCTGAAGGGGGGAAAATCTTCCATCTTAAATGAGGAAGCTTTGCTCTGGGGATACGTTTTAATAAATCTGACAGGACTCGCGGCGAATCAACATGGAGCACGAACGGAACTTCGTCGAAATTTTCACTTATGCATTAAAAGTTTCTTACCTCACGCGCCGATTATAGTCACGAAACTGACGACCATTCTGGCAAAGAGCGGAAAAGAAGAGCGTGTAATTTCACCGTACCATAATGAAAACAACCGTTTGTATCATATAACATTTACAATTTTTCTGGTTAAAAATACATTTCGCTGACAAAAAAAATTAAATGAATAATTGTAACATTCCCGGGTAAAAAAGATTTTGGATCTTTGTGGACAAGAAATGTTTTTCAAATGGACGAACACTTTTCGTCTGTCCTGTTCCTGCAACACGATATTACCGGTAAAAATAAAAAGGAAAAGAGTTGGAAATCCTATTTTAACAGTGTAGAGAAATGCATGGCGCGCATAAAGCTCAAGTCCTCAGCTTCTGGATTCCGGTAGGGTTGGCTGTGCTGTGATATCCCAGCGGTGCCCCGTTCGCGGTGGACGGTACCGGCAGGACTGTAATTAACGGAGCCAGCGCAAACCCCTTCCATCGAAGCCTTTCCCGTTCTACCGAGTTCTTCGTCGCTTTGTGTCGACGGCTTTTTGTCGCGTCACAGTCACCGCCGCAATTTCCACGCCGGGGTTTTACCTCACGGGACAGAGTCCTGTGGCGTACCCCTCGACGAGGAAAGCTTCGCCGGGACACGGGAACAACGTTTCCAACGCGCTGGACGACAGGTAATGAGGGAGACGTCGGCATCCGGCGCTCGTGGGTGCCTTCACCGTCAGCGTTAACGCTGTTCTTGGTGAAGAAAAATTTGGAATCTCCGTCAGACCTTTCTTTTTCGCAAAACTAAAAACTCATCGTCGTCTCAACGGACTATCCTCCAGTCGCGCCGAAGACTTTTCCCAAGTCTGTAAAGTCGCTTCATGGTTTTTTATGATCTCTCATTAAAATTCTGAATACCAGTCAGCCGTCCAATACCACATACTATTTAACATCTTACAGTTGTATCGTATCGAAAATGCCACTCTAAACCATGTTTAGGTAAGCTTTACTTTACATGAAATAATAGTGTCCTCTTACAACGAAGCCTTCGATTGTAATGCAAAGAAGAGTGGATGCTGTGAGGTTTCAGATTTCAACGTACATATAACAGAGAATATTCTCATTCACCATTACCGCTGTGCAAAGAACGGATGTGCGTGGCCGACACGGCGAAACGGCGAGACCGAGGTCTGGGTAGCCTCCCGCGACATGTACCCCCGACACACTGGTTTGTCCCTGCAGGAGTTTCCAGGAGCCAGAAAGCTGGCTGGATGGCTGGAGGAAGGCGGGATTGCTTCTCTCGCCAGAGCGCACCCGGATCGTTAAGCAGAACTGCTAACTACGAGGGATTATGCATACGAAGCTCGTCCCGGCGATTATTACTCTGTTATGAATTCCACACCACCGACGAGCTAGACGAGGATGAAGCGGCTGTAGCCGGTGATGCTGCCGTTCCACCGACATTCTCCCGCTCCCGTCGACATCTGACCGGAGCCAGCGGTCGTTTTCCTTGGCCGCGGAAGGCGATTGAAGATACGACCGAAGATGAATCGTTGCTCGGCACTCGGAGCGTTTCGTTCCAGTGGGAACAAGTAACAAGCAAACAGACCGCCACCGGTCATCAATGATATTACAGCTCAGTGGAGCCTATTCATGAAACTGCGACGGATAAAAGTTGAATGAAACTGAAGTGGAATCTGTCGGGCTCGCGAGAGCCATTGGAGACAAATTTTTCCTCCATGATATTCCGTTCGACGAAAGCTCCGCCAATCTTCGCAGATAAGTATCGCGCTCGCAACACCGCGGAACCGCAGATAATCCGGCAAAAAAGCGTCTGGATCCAGGAGTCTCATCCCGTTCTCGTATCAGCAGTCGTTATCGTCGGGAATCCCTTCGGAGATATCGCTGGAAGACTGGTACACACCGTATTCGAAACGAGCGAACGAGCGTCTCGGAGTTAAGTCGTCCGCTAAGCGGTCTCCACGGTACGTTTGCCTTTGAGCAGATTACGCCAGCGATGATCGGGCAAACATCTTGCGTTCGCGCAGGCGGAAGATATGTATTTCCCGTGGCGAAAACCTCGGTAATTTCATTTCTTACAGCAGATCACGAGAGCCGGTGATCGGGCGAACAGCTCTCGCTCGTGCGGACCGGAAAATATGTATTTTCTCGGGTAAAAACCTTGGTAACTCGACACTTTACGGTCGAGGATACGGATGAGGCATCCATGAAATTAAGGGGAGTTTGTCGGAGGTCGCGTGAGTTCGGAGATAATTCGAGAGGTCCCGAAGCCACGAACAATGCGATTCCTTTCACGGCTCGATCGTGGTCGTCGTGACGTCGTCGACGTAGCGCCGGGACCAGAAGGATAAGAGAATCGAGGAGAGGAATCGATCGTTCGGTCGCTCGGCACGCTCGGCAAGTACTTCCCTTAGCGGCGGCGATGTCCCACGACAGCTAACCGAGCCAGTGAACCAACGAGCCAGGCGGAGATAGAAAGAGGAAGATAAGGAGCGGAGGGGCGGGGGGGAGAGTGAGGTAGTCAGGGCAGCCAGCATCGGGAGGGATTTCCAATTACAGGGACTTTCCGTTCTGGAATTCCATTCCCGGAGCCATTGTTCTCGCTTACTGCGATGGCAGGACTTTGATCCGTTTAGAAGCGCATCGCGCGGAAGGTTCGGTGTCTATACTCGGAGCCCTGCCGTACACGTACAGTACCAGCCGCGGCTGGTACTGATGGTTACTACGGTGCCGTCGGTGTGTACCGATGGCACTGAAAAGCTTCTGCTTCTGCGGTGTACCGAGAGGACTCCGCAGGGTTTTTGTTCAACCTCCGTTTCTTCAGGGGTTCCTCGGGAAACGAAGAGAAGACAGGTCAATCCTTGTGGTAATGCGATTCGCAAATAAACCGGCCAGACTGCGGATGAAGCGGAGAGAATGAGAGTCCAAGAAGGCGCGGAGGAACGTCGGAGAGATCACGGGGATGTGGAGCTGAGAAGGCCGGACAGGGCCGAACAAGCGAAGATGAAATGGCAGACGAGAGAAGAAGAGAGGAAAATGAATGTGGGAAGTGGAGTGGAGATGAAGTGGGTCGTAGTTCTAACGACAGTGGCAGTCAGACGCGGTCGAGCATCAACAGAGAACACGGAGTGCATCCGAGCGATTGAACGCGGCTCGCATTACGGCCCGCCACAAAATGTGGGTACACGGCGTGGTGTAAAGATATACGGTGCGTATGAGAATGTACGGCACGCTTTCCGCACAAGAGAAGCTTGTGCGGCTTCAGGCGTACGAGGAACGAAGTCAATGGAACGAACTTCGCACGTTGTCGGCCCTTGTTGAAGTCGACTTCGCGATGCGATTGAATGGCCGTGTATTGCGAGGGTTTCTGAGGCATCGAAGCTTGTGGGGACTTTGTTTTTCTTCTTTCGCAGCAAATGAAAAAAGTTGCTTTGCAATTGCAGGATGAAGCTGAATGAAGCTAGAAAGCTAACAGGAGCATTGCCGACAATAGGAGCATTCACCTTACCGAGGAGTCCTCTCGTCCAGATCTGTGCTGCAAAATGATTTCTTTCAGATTCCTTTTTATCACGGTGTCCAATTTTTTTGTTCCCCGATAAAGTACCTCTTTTACTACTTTGTCGTTAAAATATATCTATTTAATCGGCCGTGGATTATCTTAGATTTCTTTCTCCCCATGACCGAAAAGTTAATTCGCGAGATTCGTTCGCGTTTGGATAATTCGGTATTACCGGTGTAATGCCGTTAATACGATTCTAAGAGATTCTCTCGGAGGTATTAATGAAACGAGAGGTCGAGAGGTTTATCCGGTGGAAGTCCCGCGAGGTATGTAGAACATGCAAAGTGGCTAAACCCCGAATCGTTTAGGATAGCCAGTGTCCGAAAGCTTTGGAGTTGGAGCTCAGCCGAGATATCCCTCACGACTATTCGCGTAAAAGCCATCTACCCCCGTGTCTGCTTCGTCCCTCTCCCTATGCACTCTTCTCCCCTCTCCGCCCGCGGACCCTCCTTCGCCCGCTATAAATTCTCGTCGTCTTTTCCTCCCGCGACTCGTGGTAGTCATGACGCGAGTGCCGGAGAAGCCGCGCTACGTACGATCTGCTACGTAGACGGGCAAAGTTAATAAAATGCAAAGACGACGGGAGAGATGCTTGCACGTGCGTTGCCACGACGGACTGACATATCGACGCAATACCAGCCCTTCCCGCTTTCCCGAGAGCACAGGACGTGCCGGATGTCGACGGGTGGCCGATGGGAGGGCGAACGCCTCGGTACCACTGAGAAAATCCAAGAAAAATCACCCTAACTTCTCAAGAGCGCAGACAAGACACCTCTCACGTACACACACACACTCCATGCAGTGTGCATATCTTTCGTGAAAGAATTTTTAAAAAGTACAAAATGAGTTTATACAATTTTGCAAAGATGCAAACATTTTCACAGATTTACCTATGAATTATCGATCTCGAATTTCACGAATCCGGAAAGAAATCGCAAACCCGTGGACATAAAGCTCATATCCATCGAGTTTCAGAGCGCAGAATAAGATTTTCTAACCGGAAGTGACGTATCTCCGGTGTGACGTCCCTTCCGGTCGAAAAGTGAGATTATCAAACCAGACGTGACGTATTTCCGCTAAATCGACGGAAATATAAATTTTCTATTAAAAAATCCCACAGTCCATAGCGAGTGCGCGAAGCACCGGAGCCAACAACCTCCTAGTTAATACACAAAACGAGGAATTAGTGGAGGGGGTAAGGAGGTAAGGTTGGTCGCAAGATCGGTTTAGCTACACGGATTTAAGGTAAAGGAAGGATTTCAGTTCGTACAAAAAAGACCTTTGAAATACGAGAATTTATGTCCCGATGGATAGAGAGCCGCGCGTGCGAAAGTCGTCGCTTCCGCGCAGTGGAAACGGACAATCATGCTCGGACACTGCAGATAGGCTCATATTCGTTCACAGCGCGATATACACGCCCGATAGTGCGCCCGTGGATTGTATATTGTTATTTACGATCTATGATGGATACTACCAATCGTGGAGTGCAGCGAGCTCGTGCTCGCGGATGTTATAAGTAGCCGTGACATCCGGCAGAGCACGGTTCGATGTGCAGCACGAGAATACGTGACAGACCGGTCGTTCCTTTTACATTATTCATTGAGGCAACAAATTGATTGAATCGGAATCGTAGTTATCGTTCTATCGACCGGTGAGAATCGACAGGGCGTATCTCGTACGGTTTAACACACAAAACTATGCGGGATACGCCCTTCTGTTTCTTAGCGCACGATATTCATTTTTAGACATTTAATTTTTAATGCGATTCACCTACTTCTATGCCCGATTAAACGTTCGCTGCTTTCTCTTTTCGATCTCTATTTTTTTTATTATGAAGTCTTATCATTAATTCAATTTTTCGTTCCATCCAAGTCACGTCGAAAACGGTCCGAATTTACGAGGAATTTCACCCTCACCGTTTTATTATTTTCGTCAGTCAATTTTGACTTTCAACGATCCGAAAAATGATTATACGCCCGCCTGCACGTACGTCTCCACTTTCGGGAGAACTTCTCGAGGAATATCCGCGTACGTATAAGACGCCGGAGCTCCGCTATATTGTATGGGTGACAAAATAAATCTTCCGACGCTCGGGAGTCTCGCGTCCTCCCCCGATGTAATTCTACCCGGCGACGTCGAGGAGGCACGGGGGGAACGGAAGAGACGCGAGATGCGAGTGAACAACCGAGCGAACGTTCTACTCTCGACTCTCCCCGGTTGTTGTAAGTCGTTCTCATTTCTCTCTTGCCATCGGAACGGGCGAGGGAAAGACAGATAGAGAAAGTAGGAGCCGCGCGTTTTCTTTCTCCGGGAAGCACCCACCGCGGCCCCTCTCCCTTCCCGTTGAAAAAGCGTGTTGTATTAGTGCGCGGAGGGAGAGAGAATAAGACCCCGGTGACGTCGGTTCGTGCGAGCTCGCTGAGGGTAGAGTATCGTCTGGAAAGCCGAGAGGAATTTTCTAGTTGCGCGAAAGGGGTTTTCCCTCCGGGAGGTGGAAAGCCTTCGGGCGGGCTCCTCGTACGTTGGAGAACGGAAGACGCGCGCTGGGGTGGTTCTTCGCCAGTACTATCTACTGGTTGCACGGAGAACTGGAAGTGAATGAGGTGGAATTTGGTTCTGCCGGTTCACGTACCGCTTGGATTTGTCGACGTCGACCTCCAGCGTTCTTCCTTGCACTGGCTCCCTACACCTATACTAGAAGATGCGGACCCAGTCCTCCCACGCCCGACCTCCCGTCCCTCTCGTCTTGGCAAAAGTACTTGCCGTCAAGCGTGAGAAAGCGCGGAGACGGGAGAGCTTTGTGTTCGTTTGTACACGATACTCGTAGTTTTTTTTTGTTCTTTTTTATATTATTTCCTTTGGTTACGAGGCGCGAGGCTACTGAGGGGTTTTATGGAAGGTGTGAAATTTTTTTATGTCTGTCTTGTATTCCGTTTACGTGGAATGAGCGACTCTTTACAAGTTTCGGAGGAAACGAGGGACCCTAAACGTTTCTATGACCTTTTGGGTCTTTGGAGATGGAAAAAAATGGCAAATGGAGAGAAATGGCCGGTGATGAAAATAGCTGATTGAACAAATGTCTGAATCCAGGGGACTTTTTAGTTCGCACTCGGGATATTGGCGTCTAATGTCAATTTTTTTCCCATCAATTAAGTTCAAGCCAGGTGTGACGCTCGCAAAGAATTCTTTCCCCCTCTTGACAATGAATGTCCGAAGGAAATGAGCCACAGGAGAAGCCGGGCGAATAACAGCGTTGAAAAATTGTGCACAAGAGTGAGTTTCCTGTGTGACGGAGGAAAAAAAAAATTGTCTGAAAGTCGATCGCTCACCCTTATTGTCTTTCCGTCTTTCTCCGATTCACCGTCATGACGGGATCCTCTGACGCGAGGGAGGAAGATACGAAGCGACCTCGACGTCGGGATATAGAACAAGCCTGCCTCCCCTTTCGGCCCTGTTGGCTTGTTAAGCGACTTGAGTGGTAACATCGCGCCACAGGTGGTGACCCCGCATTGTCTCCGTCTCCCCTTCCCTCCTTTACCTCCTTTCCCTGCTTTCCTACACCTCCTAGTCGCGCCATCGTGGCTCATCAACGTCAGCCCGGTCTTCCATAACGTCCGCCCCGCGAAACGATTATTTATGAGGAGGGTAGTTGCTGGTTACTTCCTCCCCTTGTTTTACCGTGCATTCGACAAACTCACCGTCCCTCCTCGACGATACACGCCTCGGGCCATCGCTGCTTCGAAAATCCATAGCGACGAAGCGATCCATATTTTCCCGTCAAAATAATCCCAAACGACAAGGAAGAATCGCTCGAAGGAAGTAACTGGGAAGCTTCGCGAAATCATTTTTTTGTATAGTGGAAACTGGCGAATCGCCCTGACTCGGGCCGTCGGGAGCGCGGACCCCGATGAGAGACCGCTGGCTGCAGGCGAAAATGTTATTCTAATTTTTTCTTTTTTTAACATAATTTTACTGTTTTCATTCGTAAACAAAAATTTCATTGAATTCAATTAATGCGTGTGTCGTTTTGTTTTTGTCGTTGCAGGCGAAAAACCATACAAATGCAGCTGGGAGGGTTGCGAGTGGCGATTCGCACGATCGGATGAGCTGACCCGCCACTATCGCAAGCACACCGGAGCAAAACCGTTCAAGTGCCGGCACTGCGACCGATGCTTCTCCCGTAGCGATCATCTAGCTCTCCACATGAAGAGACACGTCTAATCCATACCCCGGGATTATCATATGTATTTTTTTTTTTTTTTGCTGCTGCATCTTCGATGCCTCATCGACTCCACGCGTGGGGAAGGGGTTCCTCGACTCGTGCACGACTACTCGTCTTCGTCGTCCTGGCGTACATTCTTCGTCAAGTTCACATCTTTCTCACCGTGAATACACACAAAAGGCGTCGGATTATTGTTAAAACGAAGGATTAAAAAAATAATGATAATACTCGTCGTTTCTTCTTCGTCGGATTTTTCGAAATTCTCGTCGAAAATTTAACCACCCGACGGATCTGGTTTGTCGTCGAAGAGAAATTCCGCGACGTGGCCCACGACTTATACCAAAAATGTGATAAGTTCTGCGAACGAGAAAATAGGAAGAATAAACTGAAAAAACAACGAGAAAATAATGGAGTTCAAGATATCCGACGACTCGTTCGTTAATTTTCGAGAACTCCCTTCGTTAGCGCAAAAATTGAAAAGTTGCGACGATGTTTAGTGATGTGTATTGCACACATGTATATTTACATCTCGGCGATTTCGTATCAGCGTTTGCGCCGTCACCCGATAAATGCAAATCACTGCCAACTATAATTACGTTGAAATCTGCGTCTTCGTCATTGGACAGTTTCGCATAGCGCGCGTGAGCCGGGGGTCGAGAAATTTTTTGAGATTTATAGCGAATGAATTGCGATGGATCGTAGGAACACTGAAGCAAATTTGGACAAGAATTAATTTGAAAAAAATAAAAATAAAGAAAATAAAACTAGAATTTGATTCTGAGAACAAACCCATTTTGATAATTTGACAATCGGTTATCAAATTTTTTAGGTACGGTGCGATTTTTTTTGTTTCGAATTAAATTTTGTCCTTCAGTGCGAGAAGTGGAAAAGATTAGAAAAATGTTGTTGAAAATTTCACGATTTGTTGATTACACAAATTTACGTCCTGTCGAGCAAAAGTTGTGACTGAAAAAAGAGAGTGGTTCTTTATTCAAACATTTAGTCACAATAATCGCTCGTCGGTACGACGTAAATTTGCGTTTGATAGAGCGAAAATTTAATTAGGAAAAAAAAAGAAAGAGATTTAGTAGATAAAATTTGGTCGAAGGGTAAGGCGGAGGGAGAGAGAGAGAACGAGAGCGGACGTAGGGATAATTGTGTTAGCGAAGAGGATTGAGGAATTTAAAGCTTTAGAGATATGAAAAGCGTGAGAGAGATGAATATTGGGGCTGGACGAGAGAAGAAAGGGAATTAAGGGTGAAACGGGACGAAACGCTGCGGGGCCAGTCAACGTAATATCCGCGACGGTCTAACGTCGCTTGCAATCTAATCGATCAAAGAATCATCCTGATCAAAGTGTAAACTCGACGAAGAAACGACGGTGCCAGATTAAATCTGCTGAAAAACGAAATTAACGAAAAAAAAGAACAAAACTCAAGCAACTTGCCGAACTACGAGGACCTCCTTGAAGCACGAAGGGCAGTTGAAAAAACAAAGCAAATTCTTCGATTCGATATCATCGAATGAGATATTTCTCCGTAAAACTCGAAGAACAAAGATTAATCTCGTGAGACGATGAGGGGGTGAAAAAAAGAAAAAAATAAATGAAAAAAACATCGAGCACAAACGAGGACGAGTAAGAAAGGACTAAATTTTAAATGTTCAGTGGCCAAATAAATTAATTGATACACTCGTAGAGCGTAAACGTCGTACATTTAGGATTAAATAAATAAAAAGAGAATTAAGCATGAATGAAAATAAATATAGAGAGATTAAGGAATTAAAGCGAATGGGTTTTAAAAGAATAATAAAAAAACAGAATGAGTGATAAAACGTGCCGGATCGAACGAAGTGACGTCACGCGAGTCACTAGCTATATATATATATATACATAAATATATATATTAATTAAAGTATACATACATATACATTGAAAAAAAAGAACGAAACTTAATATATGTGTATGTGTGTAAAGAAAAAGTACGTATAAAGTATGTGTGTGTGATTGTCAAATAAAGAACTGCGCGCGAGTACTTTCTTCGTCGGTGCGCGATTTTTGCAAAAAAAAAGGAAGAAAATCGCAAAAATTATCTCGCGCTATATGGCTACCGAAATGAATAAAAAAGGCGCAAACGAATGAAACGCGCGCGCGGTTTGTGTAAATGAGAAGAAAAGAAAAGAAAAACCAACAACCGATTATTAATAATAATACGGAGAGCGCAACCACTGAGTTTGTATAACGTGCAATTTTTTCAAGCGTTTCATTATTTGTTACCACGTTTCACACGATTATAATTATATATATAAATATATTATATATATATATTATATATATTATAATAGTATTTACAATTCTTAGGATAAATAAATGAAAGATAAAGAGAGAATGAAGAAAGGAGAGATTAAATGAAGAGATATGACAAATCCACGCGTAGAAAAATGATGAAAAAAACAACGTTCGAACTACACGCACACACGAATAGGCGGGCAGAGACACGATATTAAAAAAAAAGAGAAAGAAAAAAGAAAACCCTAAGGTCTTTTTGATAGCCATATATATATTGTGAGATCGTGATTTGAAAGACGCGGTGCGTCGCCACGCTTCATACGTCTCTCATCTTTATCTATCCTGTACACTATGATGTAATACGAATCGTTTTTTGTTTTCTTTTTCGTTGTTTTATCGATTGAACGTCCGCATCGCCGATCGTGAAAAACTTGACGCTCGACACTCGCTGCAGAATAATGCTATGTAGAGGAAAGAAAAAAAACGTTGTATCGTCGATTTTTACAAATTCGAGGCGTTTGTAATTATTACAGATATTAAATCGATCATTGGAGTATAATTGCACAACAGCTTGATAATTGGAATAGCTTCGAGATTGATAATTACGAATGATTGGTAGAATTGTTTGTGATTATTATAGAGGGAAATGTATTTTTGTTTGCGCAGATGCTTCTGTACAAATTCTATGGCAATTAGTGCGAATATTATTTGATGAATCGGAATTTGAAGCAAGTAGATATTGTTGGAAGATTGAATAGCGCATTCGACCCTTTGAAGCATCGTGAGCGTGGCCACAACATTTTTTGAAAATAGAAAGATAATTTTTATGAAGATGCTTGAAAAAAAATCGAATAGGCTATACCTTTTCTCACTACTAGAAGGTATCGTCTGTTACGCAATACTGTGCTCCGAAGGGCTAAGCGAAGATCCGAAGTTTCGAGTAGATTTTCGATATAATTGTATTTCCCGTGCGACCTCCATCGCAGTTTCGAGAAAAAAAACTGTAACTATCTCGTTATCTTCTAAAAGAAAATCTATAAAAAAATTGTATTGAAGTCACCCCTCGTCCTCCGGATCACAGATTCATCGCCACAATTCCCAACGTTGTTAATTTTCAACGAAATTTTGTTATAATGCCTCAGATAACGATTATATATATTTAAAAAAAACCGCATGAAAGACGATGCAATTTCTTTGTTTGTAATTATTACAAACTCGCCCGTACTTTTTTACAGGAGAGCCTGTAAGTTCTATCGCAAATTAGTGTTAAAAAAAAAATTACTGAAAAGACATGTTATCCCTATATTTATCACAATAAATGTACAATTTATCGCAAAAAAAAACAATTTCTGAGTCGAGCGTATTATTATTATAATTTTTTTTTCATTTTTTCCTCTCAAAAAGTGTCCAGCTCGTTGCTCTCGCCTGTTTCAAATTCGCGAATGATAATCCTGAAAGCCCGAGAGAGATCTTATCACGGCCGCAGGTGGGAGGACGCGCGGTATATGTTGTGCTATGCGAGATAAATAATTTCATGTTGTGTATGTTCCATCCGATTTAGAAGTGCACGCTCGGATGGTTTTCACTTGGCTCACGCATCGTCGCCCGGCCTGTTCCCGATACCTATCGGTACATAAATATATACAAATATATCCGTCCAGCATGGATATACATTGATATATAGGAAGCACGAAAATTGATATCGAATCGGCTGCCGCGCGGATCAAAAGCAGCGACGAGTGATCAGCGGATAAAGCCGCACCAATCTGTATAGAGTCATTCGTGCGGTGAACCAACGCGTGGGAAATTTCGTTCAACGAAAAGAGAGATAGAACGAGAAACCTCGAGCCCTGGACGCTAAACCGCCAATCATCATAAATCGTTTAGAGTTCAACCGGTTAATCGAACGCGTGAAGTACGATGCTGGGTCGCGTTGCTCCGGCCATTGATGCTGCCGCCCTCAATTGCCACTCTCAATCATACATCCTCCTTTTTTTCACGCCCGGTCATCTCGTAAACAATGGGAAATTGAATATAACTGGAAATCAAACCGGAGCTCGTGATCTTCCGAATACCATTCGCGATCTAAAAAAAAAAAAAAAACTACCACCGACTTTGTTTTAATGGAATATTGTTCTTCAAAAGTCAAACAATTTTCTTAACCTGGTTAAAAAAAACAAAAAAATATCGTAGACGTTCAAAAAAAAGAAAAGAGAAATACCGGAATATCGTTCATGCGCCCTTCTTTACGGTCTCGAGGATTTTCCAGGCGTTTACAGCCCAACGTCTCAGCAGTAATCCCGAACGTTAAACAAGAGTTACGGTTTGAAAGACGAGAAGAGAAAAATAAGAAAATACATATATATATAGAAACAGCGAGAGAGCGTGAAGCATCAAAGCACATAAGAATCTCTCTCCTCAATCCCTTCTTTCTTCTCCCACCCCTCCCCCACCTCCCCTCCCACGATATATATACTTTCGCGAACGAGCGGTAAACACTTTTCGCTTTGCGCCAATCAAGATCCAAGAGTCGTCGAGCGTTCCTCAAAGAACGTTTTTCATCACCGGTACCGAGTTTCGCAGTTTCTCTTTTCTTCCCTTCTTTCTCCTTTCCTCCTGCGCCGTCCCATGGTGCCCACGCTTTTCTACCAGTTTGGATCTATTTTATCCCCCCTCCCCTCCTCCTCCTCCGCCCACCGCCCTTTCGACTCGTACAGCTCTTTCCTCTCTTTCTGTACCTCCCGCAAGCTTACCTTCCGTTCTCCAGAGCTTGTCGGCTGTTCTCGGGGTCCCCGCTCTCACTCGAGTTACCGCAAACCCGATTTTGCACGGGCGTGAGACGACGAGTCCGTCGCGGGCCGACAAAGGCCTCAGGAAATTGTCGCCCGGTACTTCCGGCCGAACGTCACGCGGCCTCGAGCACCCTTCGCGTTTCGTCCCTTTCTCGGTTTCCCTTGGCTTCCCTCGGTTCCCCTCGCTTTCTCTCCGTAGAGTACAGTACAGCCTTGTATACACCGGTAGCAACGAGAGTAACACGTGAGTGAAAAGCATGCTGCTAAAGCTACAGCCAAGCATCCTTTTCGCGAAACCTTCCCGAGACCACGCGTTCGAGACGTTTTCAGGCGAGCCGTGAACATTTTTTTTTAACACTTTTTCAGTTCTTTTTTTTTAACCTCCCTTCCATCACAACTTCTTCTTTTCAAGGAACGTAAACCATTTCCACGAGTCAAAAGAGTCTTTCAACGGGCACGGTGCTCGGCGTGTCCCGCCGCGACGTTGACCAAAGAAATCGAGGAAAAAGAAAAATCAAATCATAAGAAACGAACGAGAATCCTAGAGAAAAAAGTAAAACGTTTAGTGAAGATATTTTGCGAAAGAGGCAAATTGAAAAATTTCGAGGTAATGGAATATTCTGTTCTTCAGTTCCGATCTTTTGTTGACGTCGTAAGATACGACTTCATTTCGGTATTAAGTTTGATCTTACATCGCGTTGTAATATGTATTGGGTTGTTAAATAGGATCAGGCAATTTAACATTGACGTAGAAATTTTGTTTTCCGTCGTAGAGTTACCTCGGGAATACGACGCTGGGGTCCGGTGGGGAAGCATTTGGCTTCCGGAGCCTGTAATCGTTATACTGTCCTCTAGATCGGCGTTTTACCTCGACAAACTTGTCGTTCATATCCTGTCGTATCTGTTTCACTATAAAAGCAAAAAAAAATCATTCCGGTGTAAATAATACCTCGATGAAGACAGAGGTGAAAAAATAGGATTAACGAAAAGTGTCTATTAACTAGCGAAGATTAATTTTTTTCAATCTTATTTTTTTTTATCCTCAAACACAGAGCAGTGAGTGTCGAGCGTGTCGATCCGGAATTGCGGAAACGCCAACATTTACCAATACAAATTAACATTCTCCTCGTTTGAATAGGAGAATAGTGCACGAAAAGCGATATTAAAAAAAAACCCATTGAGCGATTGAATAAAAGTCACACACTGTAATTACGAATCGCGTAGCTGAAGAATGGTTAATTTGAATATTAATAACATTAATATGATGGTATGAATAATAAATAGTAAATAATAATAAATAATACTAATAATAGATGATGTAACGATAAGAATGATAACGATGATTAAGTAGTTAGATACGATTAGTGCGCACTAGTTGAATAGTTTAGATAGGTAATAGAGACTAGTGGATGAAGCGTGTAGAGAATGTTAATTGGACAATGCGGTGAGATACGATGGTGCGAGAGTAATAAGCGGAGAAATGAAAATTTAGATAGATGGTCTATTACATAGATAGGAACATAAGTATTATAAGAGCGCATAAGGAAATATAAAAGAAATGAGAAGGAAGTGCTTAGGGTGCCGCGTGTCGTTTTACGAACGTATACATGTATGTATGTATGGATGGGAAGAGAAAATATAAAATTTGCATGAATGTGCGTGTAACTGGATGAGAACAAAAAAAATTGCGAAGACTACGAGTTTGTACTAGATGATAAATTCATTGAAATACAATGGAGCTCGGGACACTATAAATTTTAGATGAAAAATCTAGCGTTGGTGCAATTTTGGAGAAAAGATATAAAGAAAAAAAAATGGAATGAATGAGGGAACGACGAAAAAAAAAAGCTTAAAGCTCCACAACATTGTACAGATATAGTGTCGTTGTCGATGAGACGCGCAGATTGTAAAAAAAAAAAAAAAAATGATAAAAGAACATACAAACAAATATAACAGATAATTCATAAAATATTTGTGGAGTAATGAGAGAACGGAACGCGGGACCGGTAAAAGTTATTTTTTGCCTGCATATCTTTTTTTTTTAATTCCAAACATTGAACTGATTTGGTATGCAGCCAATTTGCATGGTAATAAATAAAGTCTATGTGGCGTAAAGAAAAATGCATTCGAATTTCGAAAAATTTTCATGCATACGTGGGAATATTTATTACTGTGCACATCGGATGTTTTAATATCCAAAAACAGAGCCGGTATACGACGGAGGCCAAAGAAGAACGATGATTTCGGTGGTTGAGGTGATTCATACGAGCAAGTCGATAATCGGACCCATCTAATGGAAATAAAAACAGTGTTTTGAAAAAATATCTGTTCGGTCGATACGATTGATCGAAACCGTCGAAAACGAAACCTGTGCTCAAAGTACATTTTCGTAAATAAAAACAAAAAAATAAAAAATCACGTCTGACCCGAAATACCTCTTACTAATGAAACCCAATTTGACACGCTAAAAAAAAACAAAAATTGAAGAAATGCGCGATCGAATCGACGTAATTCGATCGGTTAATTGTCGGGTTAGTCCGGAGAGTTCCCTCGATAGGCAATTGTGTAGATAAATATACAAAGGATTTTTAGGTGAATGATGGAAGCATTAAAAGTAGAGAAAAAGAATACCATTATGAAGGTCCTACGAGCGTGAGAGTTGAAATAAAAATAGAAAATATGTAAATTTGCAAGTGTGAAAGAGCCTGACGTGTGGAGAAAGTCTGTGAGCGATTGACGAGAAAAAAACCCGAGCAAATGTTTTGACGAGAAAGAAAAAAATCAAGAAAAAAACGATAAAAAATGAAGAGAAACCAATGAGATACCTATTTTTTAAAAAGTGACCTTTGGCATTTAAAGACTTGTATATGAAACGTGCAACGAGTTAAGTAAAGAAACAAAACAAAAAAACAAAAATCATGGGCGCAGGTAATTAAGGAGCGTCCGTCCTTCCCGTGTCTCTATTGAACACAAAATAATTCATTAAAAATCACACATGCAAAAAAGGCTCAAAAAATAAAAAATCGCAAGTCGATCCAATCATTTTCAATCCGATTAGTGCAGTTTTTGTATTACAGAGAGACATTAAAAAAATATTAGAATTCATTCTATACACTGTGCTAAAACAGAAATAAATGAGATGGTGAGTACACGCGGGTCTTTCTTCGCGCGAGATAAATAAACAACTAAAAACAATAAAAAAGTAAATTAAAAAACACGACAAACGTATACAAAAAAATTCATAAATTGCACTCCGCTGAAGCTTGGGCATGAGCCAAAAACAAGGGACGCGACTGGTCGAAAGTTAACCGATTCGCGGCCTAAAATGCTCGCCAGAAAAAAAAGTTGAATGAAATTCGAGAGAAAAGGAGAAAAAAAAAGAATCAAACCTCTTTTCGGGTATACTATTAATATTATAGAGATGTGAGTGAGCGACCGAGATAGAGACAAAAGAAAATTAGAAATAATTCTTGCTCTAATGGCGAGATGAGAAATCGAAGAAAGCATGGAGAGATTCGACACGTCAAGTCTCACACACATAGTCACTAATGTCATTCTATACGATCCATGGTAGGTTTAGTATTTTTAGGGATTTTATACAGGCGACGAGAGAGCAAACACGTTTTAGCGAAAAAAAATATAAAAAACGAATTTTTCATTATTAATTATAAAAAAAAACTAACGATTTAAAAATAACGATTCTTTACTTCTCGAAGGAATGATTAACCAGTGTGAATGATCCATTGCGAGAAAGTGTTCGGTGACGATGAGAAAAAAAAATAACTGAAAATTTCACGAGGAATTAGCGAGGAATCGATAATTATTAAAACAATTTAATAATATCGATGAACTCGGTGGGTGATACGACAAATGTTTCGCGTGTAAATTCGAATCAAATAACAATAAAAAACCTCGCAAATTCCTCGCAAAAAACAACCTTAAATCTTTACCGAAATTCTGTACCTCGTTGTGTATAACTATATTTGTATAATTGTGAATATTAACGTTTAAACGATAATGTGATTGTTACCCGTGATTATTGCGCCTGATTGTCGTGAAAAAAATAATAATAAATAAATAAAAATAAAAACAGACTCAAGCGTATTTAAACGTATTTTGTACAATACAAATGATAACGGGAAAAGTGCGCGTGACAGAATGCAAGGATAAAGAGTGCACGATCGCGACGGGAAAAAGAAAATTGAAATTGGATTTAAAAATATTACACAAGAAATATGAGGTGGAGTATTGTAGTCGAAGCTTATTTGCCTGGGAACACAAATAAATACGTCTCGTCATTTTTTGTTTATTTAGAAACAATTAAAAATAATAATTGTTTTCTCATCCATTTTCCAACGAATTTCTGTGTCACAATATTATAATTTATTTTCATTCACCAGTGTTCGTCTCTGCTTGGGAATCAAACGAAAAAAGGGTTCATGCTTATACGCCAACCGTGAAATCTCATTCCGTCAAATCCTTTCTCTTCTTTCTTCTTATAATAATAATAATAATAATAATAATAATTGCGAGATCAAAGAAAGCTGGAAAGCAAAGATAAGGTCGATTACTTTTTTTTCCAATTCGCTCCTTCCCCGTCTTCCGGTCAAGGAGCACTTTTTCCACTGGTGCATCTAGTTAGTCCTCTTTGTTTCCCCCCTCTTCAGCCTCGAGTGGAAGCTTCAAGCTTCAGTCATCGGTCGCACCGGTAAAAAAACCATCAGTCAATTTTTTTACCGCACCCAAAGTCATTTCAGTAGGCTTTCGGAAGCAAAGGGGCACGTGGGGTCGATATCGATAAAACTAGAGGCAAACTTTTGGCCGAGTAAAGGCCAGAAGCTCATCTCATCGACGACCCGCAAAGCCTTTCCCTTCGGTCTTTACTGCGCTTTCGAATCCGACGTACGGACGGATTGTTCTGATATCTCATTGTAACTTCCGTGAATGGAACGTAAGAAGATAACATTTTTTTAGCACAAACCGCACTGCTGAGGCTGTTTTACCAGTAAGAAAGTCGATCGACGGAAAATGTTGATGCAAAAATTTGTCTGATTTGACAAAAAATTTGACTAAAAATTTTCAGCATGTTCATTCGACCTATGGCCTTAAGCGTTCTTGACTGTTTTCGAAGCGAATCTTTGAGCTTTCCCGTGTCCCTGGCAAAGAGCGCGATACTCCAGACACTCCATTGCAAAAAAAAATTCTTATCACGATCGAGCATGAGGTCGCGTGTGAGTGTAATTGATAGAAAAATTGATCGAGCTTGTACTGCGAAGGAATGAATCTTGATGAAAAGACAGAAAAATTGGAAAAAATGGCTTGAGCTTTTCCCCGAGGTTACGGAAGTTTCTCCACCGTGAAAGGGGAAAACAAGAGGGCCACCTCCTCCTTCAGTGTGGTACACAGCAACGGTCGCTCGTAAGAGTTCGCATCGAGTGATCGATTATCGGTCGATAAAGTAGAAATGAAAAGATCCTTTATCGTGATCTTCGAGCCAAGCTTCATGTACCAACTTTCCGCAGACCCCGTGGTCCAGCGTCCAAAGATTTTTCACTCTCCTACCTCAGAGCCACAAACTCGCGCCCCCTCGGCCGGATCAGCGAAGCGAGAGCTAGAATAATGCATTATGGAACGCGCGACGAGATGTCCCTTGCCGATCTCTTCGCGGCAACGACCTCCTCGTCGCAACGAGCTCTTCTTCGTTGGCGACGATTTGCTTTACTTATTGTTTTTCTTTTATTTAAAAGCTTTATTTTATTCGAAAGCTTTCATAGCTTTTTGTACAAAAGTGTAGGGAACACGAAACTAAAGTTTTTTTTTAACTCGACGATTGCTTTTGGGAGATAAAACAATTGTTTTCAAGATCGTTCGTAGTTGGGACCGATAAAACGTACCAAAAAAATCATTGGTGTTGCATTTTCGTGTAAAAATAGTCTGAATTTCCGAAAAAAGACCAAACAAAAAACTAGAACGAGGTTGGTCTGTAGACGATCCCAAATGAGTATGAACCGTTTGTCTGGAATGAAATGTAAAAAAAATGGAGCGAACGAGTGTCAAAAATGTGCGAAAAAATGGAAACGCGAAGCGTGAGTTAGCGTGGTTTAGGATGATGATAAAAAAAAAGAAACGAAAAAAGTTTACCTTACGTGTGTGAATAGTGCGAGAGAATGCGCGACAATTTATTATTAAATGTATTGTGTATAAATTATTGAACAGAGAATTATTAATTTTTATCTTTATTGTGTCGCTTATCGCTATTATTATTATTATTATTCCTACGAATTACTATGACATCATTTTTTTACTGTATAAAACAAAGAAAAAATATTATACCTAGGGCGTAGAACGTAAAAGGAATTCGCTGTAATACGTACGTTTATTAATTAATTATTAAAGTAATTATTGATTGTGCAATGCGATAAAAAAAAACTTCTCGTCGATTCGTCGATCGATCGTACGTATTTTGTCGATAGCCGAACCGCTCCTGGGCGTTCATTTCTGTCACCCATACGCGTCTGCGAAAACTCCTCGATTCTTTTTATTTTGCGTGGCATGCAGCGCTGAGATTTGCAGAGAAAAAAAATGACTCGGCGCGCGAATGAACAGATTTTTATTTTTACTATTTTCAAATGACAACTCATCCGCCGAGTGATTTGTATTCCTGCCGGAGCATCGTATTCGACCCGAAGTCTAAATTCAATTTCGATCTCACGGTCGAACGGAATTTTAGACTTCCCGATCTCTCGCGCCGCAATCGCTTAAACGCTCTTGTTTCTTTAATTATTTATTTCCGACCTCGTCGAAGCTATTGATAAGTTAATCATTAAGTGGGCATATATATGTATAAAATCTCTCTCTATATATACGTCGCATTACGGTCGAGTGCTTTTCAACAGCGAGCGATAAAAAAAAGCTGCTGAGAAATTGTTGCGCGTGCGCGTGGCTGTGTCGGAGAGAAGAGAGCGAGATAAGGTACGAACGATAGCGAGACATGAAAAAAATAATAGATGTGGCGTTCAGCGAATTCGTGACGTGTGCCCGAGCGACATTCTTTTTTTCTTTCGATAAAAAAAAGAAAAAAAAAGTGAAACGATGATCGTGACTGTGCTGAGCGTAAAATATATTAGGACAAATAAAGAGATGTAGGAAATGAAGGTGAAAAAAAAGTAGATAAGAATCTCCAGATTGTTTTTTCATCGGTTACGCCTAAGAGTCCTCCTCCACGTCGTCGAAGATTCTCGTCCCTACCACTTTTCCAAGCACCCCTTTTTTTAACTCCAAGTTCTTGCTATGCTAATTCGGATTTGGCTAAAAAAAAAGAAAACATTTTTGAGGTGCGCTTGAAAAACAAACGCCCTACTCCCCTCCGCTGAGTGTCCGCACTAGCAAGAACAAATTCGTCATTGAGAAAGTGCTAGTGAGAGAGCATGAGTCGAAAAAAGTATAAAAAAAAGAAATAAGACATACCGAGACACACACAGACATCCAACACGGTAGCGTATTCTAAATATCGTTATTTTTTAAGGAAGAACTATACGAAGAATTGGAGTAACAATATTGAAATATATATAGGTAAATACATATTTATTTTCTAAGATATAACATATATATGTATATCATCAATGTATATTATTAAATTATTACATAATGCACAAATGTAATTATATGTACATGTATTATTATTATTATTATTATTATTACCATTATTATTATTATTATTATTGATATTGTCATTAATTAATTATTACAATTATTATTGTCATCATTGTCTTGCTCTACATTCGGTCGGGAACTGGCGAGGATTTGAACTGCGAGCGGAGAGGAGAAGATAGCAAAAAAAAATTGAATAAAAGGATGATACCGTGAAGTATTGGTAGGAGTCTGCGATTCTTCGGAGATGCGCGGGGAGGAAGACGTGAGAGAAGGAGAAAGAGAGGGAGATATGATGAAAAACATGGGGAGAGGAGGTGGAGAGACGGGGAGGCTTGCGGCCGCTGTAACCTCATCTTTCATGAATAGCTTGTATTTCTGCTCAGTGCAAAATAAACGTACGTTCCTGTTGAAAAGATAAATGATTCTTAATTCGGATCCTTTAACCTGATTTATTTCCTGAATATTTATAGGATACGATCCGTAATAGGATTTGCTGGAAACTCGGAAAACCACATCGTGGGATTTGGACCTGAGTCACCAAATTCACGTTTTACAAATTCTTTTTCTCGTTTCTGCAAAGCTTCGTTTCGAGAAAAACATCCCTTTAACCCATCGGTTATTCGCTAAATTCGTTTACAGTATCGCAGGGCTCTGAGGGTTTGAGCCCTCTTCTCTTGCGGTATACTAGCGTTCTCTCGGGGGTAGCGAATAGAACCCGGTCGAGTCTGGGAATCGAGAAAAGCCTCTTTCGCAACAGTTCTCGACGTCTCGTAGCATAAAATACGCACGGGTTTTTTTTCTCAACTCTCGATGAAACATCCAGCAATCCGGGAAACGTCGTGCAGCACCGGAAGATCGAGAATCCCCCCCCATTAAGGGATGCCGAGTATAACGGTACCGCTACCCTTTTTTGCCTTCCATTGCCGCCCGCTCCCTCAGAGCACAAAGCTCTTTCCTTCATCTTCCACAGCCTCACAGATACAGGAGTGTGCCATGGTCGTGGTAGATTTTACTGGGATCCCGCGCCCTTAAACCCATAACATCGATGGATCCTCAGCAGCCCCGTACATATCCACGTGACCTCTTACGCTACTCGCATGCAAGTTCAGCTCGTATTCAAGAAGAGGCGCCGTTCACGACGTTTTGTCATCGTAAACATGTTTATGGGAAATTATGATACACGTACACCCTAGCCCTAGCTTAGACCCTTGCGCTAGTGGGCTGTTTCCTCGCGTGGATGCTCGCGCGAAACGCATCGCCACCTATACGTAAGTATTATATATTTTACACAAGTTCGCATTGATTATTGTTTTTGTTAACCTATTTCGTACGTATATGCAGTTGCTTTCAGGGTTTAGGTGCGAAAGATATGAATTTCCATTTTTAGGGATATACATAAAAGAACATTTTCTTCCCATCCGATGTTCTCGCTGGAATGGTTAGCCGTGCGAACGGTCGATTTTATCGCCTTGTCCGACAGCTCTTTTACATTTTTATAGGATATTTTTTTTCACGCGTGAAGCTACGCTGCTCCGGTTTCCGTTACGGCGGAACGCATTTGGGACGTTACGGAGGATAAAACAGGTACCTTGTAAACGTAAAATGTTATTTTTTTAACGAGCCTGTGAAATTTTTATGACTGAAAAAATCATTAGAGTTCTGACAAAAAAAAATAATTTCACCAGACAACAGCACAAAATCGATGTATCTTTTGCCTTTCGGGAATAAAACAGAAAGAAGGAAAGTGGAATAATGATAACCCCAAGTGAGATGAAAATGGCGCCAGATATCGGCACCACGTTTTTCTCTTATTCCGAGTACACCATCGTCGACGATGCCACACGACTCGCCTCGTAACGGATGAATACTTCACCTGCCTCTGTCGAGACTGAATTGCAGACTTTAACGAAACAGTGAACTGCACTTGGTGGAGCACGGAAACCGTATATTCTCGGCGAGTGAGTAGAGCTCACCAAATAACCACTGCACAACCTCAACGAGAGAGCACGGTCTGGTCTATCTTTATATCTCCACCTCTATACACCGATTTTTCCTTTTCCTTCTATCGCAACACGAACGAGCGGGATCCTTCCTCGTCTATCTCTCACCGGAGCGGAGTAAAGCGAAAACAAGAAAAATAGAAAATAGAATAAGACAAAAAACCATACAAATTCCCTGAACACTGGCGCAGACTGAAACCCCGCGGGTTGTTATGAAAGTTGTCGACGAAACTTTACGCAAAAAAAAAGAACCGCTTTTATTCGCCTATCTATTCGACGAGTCATTTAATCTTATTTTGTTCCCGGTAATATTTTCCACGGCGGCTTCGCCTGCGGGAGGGATGAGTAAAATTACGTGGATAAATTATCGAGTCTCGGATGAAAAGGGTGGTCGCAGACGGGTAGAAATAAGGGTGGAACGGAGAGTGTACGGTAGCATCGAGAAGAAGTAAAAGAGTGGAAGCAGCAGAAGCAGCAGTCAGAGTGGCTATCTCTCAAGGCGCCCAGCGAGCCGTGAAAAAAATATGGCCGCAAGACTGGCAAAGAGCTGAAACCCCTAAACGGCTTCCTTCCTGCGAGAGCTTTAAAGGCAGAATCGCGAGGTACCCGGTACGCTACGTACTTATATATAGCGCCAAGCTCGGCTCGCCAACGACGAAGCTTAATCGTCTGGCTGTAGCCATCAGGAACACGAGACCCTGTACGCTTTTCTCAAAGTTTCCGAAACCGAAGCCTCGAGATACGAGAGAGTGCGGGCTCGGTAACCGGATACCGACGGTAGACGAAACATTATAGAAGTAGCAGGTACTACTATAAATTTTAAGTACACGTATTTCACGCAAAAGAGTCTCGCGCTCCGCTGCTGTTTCATGAAAACAATTTTTTTTTTTTCATGCTACTTAAGCATTTATTAAAATCTAAGATGCAATACAATTTTTTTAATTTCCGGTGTGATGTCATACCGGAAATACGCTACGACCGGTTTGAAATCTAAATTACCGGTTTCTAAATTCCGTAGTCCATAACGAGGTCGCAAAGCACCCGACTCAAGACAACCTCCTAGTAATAATAATAATGCGAGTTAAGACCTATAAGAAACAAATGTATTCATACTCTGTTAAATACAATGTCTATTTATTTAAGGCGAACAACAAAATGGACAATGAGTAAATGAAAATGTTGCCATACGATACATGTTAATAACGAGACTATTTTAGTGTACAGTAAAGACAAAACTACGGGCCTAATTCGTGGTCAATACTGCGTTGAAGGATTATATTTTTCGGTGTTATCGTCGACAAGGCCATTGGCTCTTCGATGAGTGCGCACGTCGGACGTCGCAAATTCGCATCTGTTCACTAGGCAAAAACTTATTTTACATTTTGTACAAATTAAATGACATCAACAAACATCGGAATTGCTATCAAATAGAAGCCTCTTTCGTTTGTTCCAGTCGCCGCTTTCTGTTTCTGTACCAGACTTCCATGCTCCAAGAGATGATAACCAAATAAGTAAAAACGTTCAAGCAGTGTAATGTGATAGTGTAATTGCCGCAAGTGTCCCTGATCCAGCCGACCACTGGTCCGAGAATTAGATACATCAGACCGCTGGTAACCAGTTGGAGACCAGTCGCAGCTGGCAGTCGATCCAATGGAACGTGCGTCGGTATGACGAGAGCCATGAAAATCGTTCTCAGAGCTTTTCCAGCACCGACAAGAACCGCCACCACCATGAGAATGCTGTACGATTTCGTATGGGCAATCGCTGGAACATAAATTGTTTGATTGGTAGAAACTGTCGCTATAATGTTTTCGTGATAAGAATTTAACGTCACGAAAGCTGGGCAATAGATAATTTCTGCCAAGACGCAATTCAGAAAAAGCACATCTTGGAAGATATCCGAAAGAAGCCTTAACAGCGTCTGGTAAAAGTTTCCCACAAGTTTTAGACAATGATTTCCGTAAGAGTTCCTCAGGGCGTTTGTCAGTCATCATTGTCTAAATTTTGGACGACTTTTGGGTATTGACAAGTCTGATTCATTGATTGTCCTTGCAAATGCTACGATTCAACAGAAGTTGGCCAAGTTCGTACTATTTTCTTACCCACTCGTCCCAAGGCTATGCCTCCGATACCAATGAGGAAAAAGGTCCTGTTCTCCCAACCAATACGGGTAGCAATAAATGGTATCGTTATTCTGGTGACTACGTCGACTCCGGCGAGAACGGACATTATGGTAGCCACGTCAATCTTCCTCAAACCGTACTCGGACAGAATAAACGGCGTTAACAGCGAAAAGTTTAATTCCGTAAAATTCGCCAAGTTTATTCCCATCATGAGATTGACGTAGACAGGATCTCGCAAGAGATCAAGATCGAAGAAGACAACGACCGTGCGAAACATTCTACCGTACCATGGCAGCCCGATGGGTTTTCGCTGCAATTCGAGAAATTCGGCCTTTCGATTATCACTTGAAGGCCAGTTCGACGTGTTTTTCACACATCGGAGGGTTTCCCTTACCGGATCATCCTCTGGTCGTGGTCCTCCAGCCTCAGGTTTCACTCACCTCCTCGATCCCATCGTCGATCACTAAAGATTCCTTCGCCAACAGTTGATCCGTCGTGTTGTCGTTGTCGTTAAGCTCCTCGCGCTCGGTGCTTCCTTCCTTCTGATTCTGCTCGTTTTCCGTGTTCTCACAAGTCTCCTTTACTATTATCAGTTGCGGCAACGGGATTATCTGATTCGAGAGCTTTCTTTTACGTCCATCTCCGTCGCTGCTCTGCCTACGGGATTCGGAATATGAAGAAAAAAAACGGTAATTCAAATTATTTGTAATCAGATGATTCGGTAAATTTGTGAATATACTTACCAGTTCAGATTTCGGATAGAGTTCCCTCTGCTCAATGCCTTCAAGCTAGGTTGTCTGCTCAAGCTGACGGAAGTTCGTCGACTCATTGATTGCTGAGAGCATTCTTTCCTCAAAGTTTTATTCGATGCCAAGGAGGTGTATGAAGCGTTCTTCTTCGAAAACCTGCGATCGAAGAATTGTGTCATACAAGGAAAAAAAGCATAATAAACCGTTATCGTGTCACGCCAGTCCACAGTTGCTTGGTCGAGTAGGGATATGATGGATTCTCGTGCGACTGGCAAATTGCTAATAAGAAGAATCAAAGGACTTTTTGTTACCAGCCGTCGTTAGCTCGTGACATCATCGGTGCTCCCAATGCAATCACATCGATTCCTGCTGCTCCGTCTTGTTCATCGTCGTAGTAGAGATATTGGCTTCCGAATCGTTGACTGGAACGATCTCCAACCAAATGGGAAAGTTTGTCCAGACGCAGGATGTTTTCAACCGACAGAGCTTTGCCGGAGCCATTTGTCAAGGTGTTATTGGCTTCTTTGACCTTTTCCTAAACGATCCAAATGACCCAGTTCACGTTTCCGTTTATAGCTGGTTATCGAAACGAGTGAGCGTTCACGAACAAACCTTGACGCTCTCTGCCCGTATAGCGTCTTTGATGCCCTCATACTCCGAGTCCTTCTTTGCGTGCCAGCTTACGGGTTGCAGCAACAGGGCGCAAGCGACAGCGTTGAACGCAATTCCGCCGAATAGAAGAACGATTCCAGCGATTCCGTAAACCGGCATTAGTACTGTGATTATCTGGTAGGAGACAATAGTCATTAATTTGCTGGTCATTTTTTATGTGTACCTGAGAAGGCTGTTTATTTGGCATATCACCCATAAGTCAAGCTCCTCACCTCCGGTAATTTAACTATATCCCTACCAACCCCATGATTCAGAAACGTCGGTCTCCAATCGAATGCCCCACAAATCGAACTTTTGGGAGATCAGTTTATAGATTGGACAACTTAGGGACGGAAACTTTTGGAAGGTCCGTCTTCCCCCAGGGCGTTTATCGTACCCCCCAGGAATCAATACAAGTCCCCAAATCCGCCACTTCGGAACCCATATACAAGGCCAATTTCCGTTTCGGTTGCAATGCGACGACCAGTATCACTCGCCCCACCCATGCATACTGGATATCATGATTTATTTCCGAAACGCTTCATTGAACAGATTCCTTGGTAAGAAAAAAGGGTACCCTGATTGGAGGGGAGCGGATTTTAATAGCTAATTAATAATACATATTAATGATTAGTAGCCACCTGTGGCATTATGATGGGTCCGAGGCCGGTACAAGTCCACGACAGTCCGGTCGCTATTCTTCTCCGTTTTTTGAAGTATGTGTTCAAGGCCAGTGCGCACGCAGACATTGCAATCCCCGTACCAATCGCTGTATGATCAATGGACATAAAATACATTCGATTATTCCTATGACTCTAACCGATAATAATAACAACACAAAGTCAGTGTGGGCAGGGACTGCATAATGAAGCAGCGGTTGCGTGTCATTTACGATGCGGGCGACGCAAGTGAATCAGGCGTTGTTTAACGCCTTGATCTTGAAAAACCTGTCACCTGAGCTTAGCCGAGTCAATAAAGTTTCTAGCCTTCGAGGCACCGGGACATATCCGTTATCATTTCTATGTAACATTTGCGTTTAATTGTTTTTCTAGAATTCCACGGCAATGGTCATAATGTCTGATTAATGCTGCAAATCCGGATCTTAAGGAGCAAGATTACTTTTCCACGGGAAACTGACGACAATGTATCATAACAACGACTATTGATTCTTGCATCAGACGTGTTATTTACAGGGGCTTAATGACTCTCCAATAAAAATAAATTGACTGCAATGTTCATTTCGTTATTGCGTTTGGTTTTACAAATATTGTATTTGTCTTTTCGACTTCGGACGATCGGTCGTAGATTCAGGTGCTCTGAATCAACATGCCATTCTTGGTTTAATAACGTTTCGGTCCAATTTTAAAGCCCCTTCCTATAATTTTATTTAGTCAATCAATGCCAAATATTTGTATCTCTCCTGAGTCGTGAGACATCAGACGTTTATTTTGTTAGCAAGTCGAATATGTGACGTCATCAGTGGATTCATGTGTAGAACCGACTTCTTGTTTGTTGCGAATTTCTTGTTACATTTTAACCGGTAGATGTCGCAGTTAATAATTAACAGTCCGGTCACAATTTTCACTCAATAAGAAACGGAATTTTGCGTGACTATAAAAAACGAACAATTAATTACATATAACGATTCACTCACGCGGGCATCATCGTGCATTCAATAATTTATAGTATTTTAAAAATCACATACCGTAGAGAATCGACAGGAATATGAGTACACCATGGAAAGTTTTGGTGAATGAGAGAGCGCATATCGATGTGGCGGAGATAAGACTACCGACGAAAGAGACTTGCCGATAGCTGTATTTCCTGAACAGCGGTCCATTTGCCAATCCTGAAAAAAGAAAAATTATTTAAAATTCATATAATCATCGCATATGTTTCATGATCAGCGATGAAAGAATATCAGTGATACGTAATGTTCCACATTCGATTATCGCATCTGTCATAAGCTAGTCCAGACGCATCTCGTTGCTGCGCGGGTGATTAGATTAATCGAAAATCCGTACAAACTTATGTAGTGCATGTAATAAACCTCATATCGTAATAGACCCGTGGCACGGATTCTGTTTCTGCGCTGGACGCATGAAAGGCCGAGTTCGAGTTAATCTCTTATTCCCCGTGATCGCTCGAGCGAGTTTACACAATCGCGTGCAGATTATCCGGCTGAGAAGTTCCGAGCGCGTTAGGTATAGACCGTCAAACATTCCGACCCGTCATCGACACACGTGCCGAACATATCGCTATCGACCTAGTTTTTAAATTATAACCGGGACTAGTTTGCTCCGATTAATCGTCGTCATTAATTTCACTTACAAATTTATTTATGGATGGAACAAAGGATTGACCTCTTCTGGAGGGTCAGCTAAGATCAAAGCCAGACGTTTATATCAACAACAAGCGTTCTTCATAAGCCAAATTGGGATAAACAAGTATCATCGGTTTTCGACACAAGATTACAAAAACACAATAATATATATTTTTTTAACTTAGACTTCAATTTCATTAGTGCGAACGAATTGTGTCAGTCGACACCGTATTATAGTACGAGGCTGGTTAATTTTTATATATATTTTTAACATTACATGCGAGCGAGGTATTTTTTTCCCGGACACGTTGTCTTGTTTCGATTACAACAGCGATACGAATAATCGAATTTTTTTTTTCGGTGCCATGTGAGTAAATACCCTTTAAGGTCACTTAATGACTTTTTTGCATAATTTTATTAACGATATTCTGGTAATAAACATGCTTCCCTTATTGAAAGGATCGAAGTCGTTCGATGAAACTCGCATCATTGTGCGGTACATATGTAATTAATGTTTTCTTTTTCATCTTTGTGGCACAGTATATTTAGTCGCGGATCATTGGGTTCTAAGTGACGGTAACACAGGGTCGCGTGACCATTCTCGATACACTTATCGATGTGGTGTATCGCCTACCATGCCGTTGTCCTCGTGGCCACAAGATAAACTGTTGACTCCCCTGTCTATGTGTATTTTGCCCGCGAAACCTTCTAGCAGTGTACAATTTTTTTTAAGTGTATCTGCGCAGCAATGTTTATTCGATTAAAATTGTAAGTCTAGGCGAGGATTAAGCAATAAAACTGCGCGCAAGCGAAATAGGCCTTGTATCTCGAATGAGCCGCAATTATAATGCCGGTCAATACCTGAATGATAAATAACAGAAATCGGAGAAGACCGCCGATGGGAGGGCGCGCCTATGAGCTACCATCAATCGTCGCTGCGTATACCGGCTCGTTTGCACACCACATAGAAGCTCCAGTAATGAGAAAATCATCGATCGATGTCCGAAAGATACTCGACGAAACTCCGATGGCAGTCTAAAAACAACTCACCTATGCACGCGGTTACCGCCAAATTGACGTTTATTATCGTCGTCGTTTGAGACGCATCTATCCCCAGCTGCACGAATCGGTCCCGGAAAATCAGTCCGAAGGATTGTAGAATCGGTAGAATGCACAACTGTCGAGGGGAAAAATATATCAAATAATCCATCAGTTTTCAGTTTAAGCTTTAAAACTTTTCTTTTTATTTTATTTTTTTTGATTTCTCACGTTTGAAAATCCTGCAGCGAGGACGATCATCCAACCCCATCCTCCGTCAGGAGGCAAAAATCCAGTCGGTAGAAGGTTCTGTGCATTTGAGGGTGTATTCACAACTCGCTTTTCACACTTTTCTTCAAGATTTTCCTGTTTGACAGACATGGCACACGCGAGCCGCGAGATTCGCGAAAATCCGACGATACTTTTTTTCCGAGGAAAAGTTTGCGAGAGACAAGTGCTCCGCTGTTGGTTCGCCGCACGCTCGAACGATCAACGGAGAACTGGACATCGAAACGCCTCCGACTGACAACTCCCCGGCACTAATCCTACTCTTTAATAAGTAGCGAGATCTCACTCGTTCGTACAATCCCGCGAGTCTCGGATTTACACTCGACGGTGTTTATCGTAGTTATTCAGTCAAGGTCGAGGCCAGTCTCCATCGGGATTGGAAGATCAAACTGGGATCGGGGATTCGCGAACTGCAATACAAACAACCGAGACATTTTTTATTACTTGCTGATGTAAATTTGTTAAGGTCTCCGTGGGTAAAACAGTCACCTGAAACGGCGCCATTGCCACAGAAAAATTTAAAATGTTTATTCGGGAAAATGAAAAATAATTTTGTTATGATGTCAAGAAAATCACCTCAACGTGTTCTAGTTAAGAGAATCTCTCGACTTTAAGAGGAAATTCTTTGTCATCGCGGCCAATTACACTCGAGCTATTTATCCGCCTCGGGTTCGCATTTCATGCGGGTCTATTAACTTTTTTCCGGGTTCATGCAGACCGAAGAGTGAAGATTATAATTTCAAACGAGATACTTGTTGGGAATATCGAACGGATCAGCTGAAACTACTTAAATGTTCGTAAGTTGGATAAATTTTGGTCGTAACTGCTAACGAATGTAATTGAAAAATGCAAAATATTGGCCGTTATGTTCCACCTTGACTTGGTTTTAATTGTCAACTTACTCGTTCGAGATGCTCATATGTCATTTTTTAATTATAATCTTCACTCCTTCGTTCGCATTAGACCAGGAAAAATTAATGAATCTTGTGTTATTGCACTAATTGACTAAGTATTTTATCATTCGATAGACTTGTGTCCCCCACAAGATAAAGTTGAATATATAAATCAATAGAAGACACCAAACCCAGATAGGACAGTTCTGGATCGTTATCGATCGCACTTTGTACATGTTAACGCGATTAATATTCGAGTATAACTCACGCTATAGTTATATCTCGCACAACGACGAGCAAATAAGATTCGATGACTTGCTCAAAATATTGACTTTTTTTAATGTGTACCGTTCTCGGTTGAGACAGATACAAAAAAAATGTTTCTTTATAATCTTAAAATATGTTTTGATAACCTTATCGCAATATTTTACGCATCGAGAATCGAACGTTCTGTAAACGGTCGGAGATTGGCTGATCGATCATGTACTCTATATTTCATCATTATCATCATCATCGTACTAAAAAAATGCGTTATTCATTATATGCAAATATTTCAATCAAACGTATATGGATACTTTGCATCGCGAAGTATTTGGTTTGAACGCCTCCGATAATACGTCATACGTGTTATTATTGCAGCACAATTAGAAAGGTATTTAGAAAAAAAATAATAATTAAGTGTACTTTGAATTCACTCGGGACGTGAGTCGGAGGCGCGCACAGTCGCTGCACAAAGGCGATAGAAAGCGTATCGAGGCCGTGCATAAGCGAGTCTGGTTTAGCCCCGCCACCGTCCACCTCGTGCCGATGGTAGGGACTCGCTCTTATCGGAACGAGTATTCTTTGTCATTATTTTTATGATTATTAATTTTTTTTATGCCCATAAACATAAAAGATCGAAGCAATGTTAAAGACGAAAATTACTTGGCTCTAAGTAGTGTTTTGTTACTTAATTTTCTTTACCGATAATAATTTTTACCTGCGAAGTTGGGTAACAAAATTGACGAAAGACTTCTCCCACAGTCCCACATATAAGATTTCTCAGTACTTCCGGTATGACGCAAGACTTATGTACGGGAGTTCGCGGACCTTTCTTTTTTTGCTTCTCGGTACCCTTCGTTTCCGCTCTTCCAGAAGAGCATCCACGTCTGTGTTCGTACTCCACCGACGTGTGATTCGAAAGCCACCGCACCGAAGTGTCTCCGAGGAATTTAATTCTGAGCTCGCTGACTTCAGCTTGCCTGGCCGACTCACCTACCTCTTCCAGGCAATGTCGACACACGATATCCTCGTACACGTATATTCTCTCTCGTCTCCGCCGCGTACCTTGCTTTGGGATTTCCTTGAGTTTCCTCGGTTCAATGATTCCTACGACCCCGCCTTATCGCCACTTCGATTCTGCCCCCAGCAACGAAAATTCCGCTTTCCTCAATCCTTACGAGCCCATGAATTTTCATGAGCGAAAAAAAAACAACTCAAACGTCGTAAGACAATTGGAGAGTACACGAATAATAAATAAATAAATCTTTATGAATAAAACATAGAACAGACTTTCCATCGACCCATCGAAGCATGATGTTACATATAAGCAACACCTCTTCCATGCAGAAAGGAAATAAAAATGAGATATTACTCCGGAAGAGAGCCTGTTAATATATTTTTTTAATCTTATGCAGTATATCCAACTCCGTCGATGATTTTCCGAAATTTTTTCAATTATTCATCGACCCGCTAAAAATCCACAGTGCTGTAATGAGGCTAGAGCGGTGCTGACACTTCGACAGGCTTAAACTACTTTTTACGTGATCCCATCTTGGTTGGTATCTCTCACGCGGATATGGGGAAAAAAAAGAAAAGCTTCTACGCGCGTGGACGTCTTTTCGTTGGGAACAGACGGAATGATAACCCACTTTACTGCCGTGAGATATATCCACTCTTCGGTTCTGCTAATGGACGCCGTCGCCGTCTTTTCCCATCCCGCAAGCTCTACTCGCACACACGTGGCTGAAACTGCGTCGTATACGAGGATAATGCTACATAGCGCGGCCAACATACTATGGTGCTATATACAATAGAGCTGGAGTACCGCAGGGCTCTCCGCAATCTTGTTCGTCCGGCTGTAATCTAATACCCGTATGCGCGAGGCGAGGGAGAACGTTGATCCCCCTCAGACGTGGTAGCAGGTCCCTCCGGTTCCCTGCGCGACCCTTTCTCGCCGCACCCGATTTGCTTCGTCCACACGACACTGTATCATTTTCTGTTTGTCCAACTGTACATCGAGTCGGCGAAACTCGCCGGTGTTCCGAATACATCCATATGAAAGAGACAAGACGACGAGACGAAGAAGATGAGTAAACGGTACTCCGTTCGCCGTGGGGAACAGAAGGGTGGAAGCTGGGAGCAATCGATTGCAGTTTCGTTCGAGTAAATTGTTCGACCGCACGGAGATATCCCTCGGGGAGGCGAGGAGATCTCGCGATCTCTAACGCAATAAATCCACGTCTGGTATGATACAAGCGAAGATGGAGTATCCCGATGCGTTTGACTTTGGGAAGTTGTTTTCGTCGATGAATTGAATTATCAATTCGGTCTGATAAAGTACGCTTCGAGGTTCGCAGCATTTAAAATTCTTCGTAAAAATAACCATAAAAAAAACGGATTGCGGCAAACGAATATTTTGGATTCTCGTGTAGGAAGGATTTCTTTTCTGTACGTATTTTCCACCTTCGAGGATTTTTGAAGTTTACTTTTTCGTGGAAATAAAGCTTACTGTACGAGGGCGCAGAGTGCATTGGAAGTAGACTGGGGAAGATGGGGCACTGAGTTTGAGAAAGACGGACAGCTTTTTTTTTCTTTCGATGAAAGCGAATTTTAGAGAGCAGAAGATGTAACGGTGTAAAGGTGTGCAAAGGAGGACGGAAAATAGAGTGAAGTGCAAGTGGTACGTCGCTTTAATAACCTAGCCGTGGCCGAGTTCTGTATCCCGAGCATTAATTTTGGCCCGGCAGTCGACCAGCATCACTATCCAGCCCGAGCGGAGCAGCAGTGCCGCGCTCTGAGCGTTTCACGTGTCCCGGGTGCTGTAAGCTGGATTTTTTATGCGGTCCGACCGCCACCCTTGCATTATGGAGGACCCTCGGCACCTACCCGAGAATTATGTTAAGGGAGAGGCCATGCCGTGGCATACGAGCCGGCGCCTTATACGCGCGAGATCCTGTCCCCATCCCAACCCTTGCAATGTTTCCCGTCCCTCCTATACCCTCGATTCTTGGAGAAAAGCTTCGGGCGACAACGACCAACGAGCAGAACGAGCGCGGTCGGAATACTTAAGGAATTTTTGAGTGACGGCGAATACCCGGAAAAACGTTTTATTTCATTTTTTCGATCGATTTGGCAATAACTATAAAAAGCGTGTTGGACAAGTGCTATAACTTTTTCCCGTTTATTATTTTTTTTACGACGGCGTAACGTTGCTCGAACTAATATTAATATCAGCATCAATACTAGAACCCGCACCGGTCCGAGTATCGGTATCAGTATTAGTACCAATATCGGTACCGATATCCGCACTAGTATTGGTACCAATATCGGTACCGATATCCGCACTAGTATTGGTATCAATATCGGCACCGATATCCGCACTAGTATTGGTACCAATATCGGTACCGCAGGTCCGGTACCTGTATCAGTAACAGTTCCAGTACCAGTATCGGTACCAGTATCGGCACTGATGTTCTAAGGGCCACGAAGTATTTTCTCTAATTCTTATTTCAGCGAATAGCCAGGTGAATAGCCAAGTCTAGAAAGTGGAACAGGGACAGAAAAAAATCGTATTGAAGCGAGAGCGTAGTCACAAGACACGGTTATAACAAACTTTGGACTTGATACATCGAAGACTCGTCGGCAACTTCTCGGCTTCCCATTTCCCAACAGCCGTTCCGCTTCCTTGTCGTACGCCCGTCCGAAATCGTATTTCTCTGTCTCTTCACTCCGCTCGGGCTCGTGCGAGAGGACGCGAAAGCTCCCGTGCAGCAGAGCACATCGACCAACCCTGTCAGACCCAACTGATCAGCCCCTATTGTGGTCCACCGGTCGACTCGGACTGCGGACCACGACGACGATTCCTCTATTCCTATACCGACTCTGAATCCGCGACTCCCTCCGCAACCTCTATAACTGTATACACATATTGACTCCGTAGTCGAGTGTGTCCGTCTGGCCTTTCTCCTATTACACGTCCACCACAGCACCGCTACATCGAGACCAGCCTCGCGACCGCCGCTGCTCCTACACTCTATTTGCGACGCGGCGAATGTCGCGGTTACACTTTACTCCACTCCCTCGAAGCTCCATCCCTTCCTTCGATGGGCTTTACTCTTCTTCTCCCGAGATGACCGAGAGTGGAGCACCCTTCCCATTGCTCCCCTGGATAGATGTCGACTCGCGTACGTTGAATGTGAATAGGACACCCGGAGAAGAGGATGGCCCAGGAGGAGCCCAGGGGGTACATACTTCGGTCATATTCGAGAATCTCTGAATCCGTCCCGTTGCTCCTACTGGCACCATTGGCCAGGATTTCCGTGGATTCTGGGGTGGATGAGAAATGATCTATCCAATTCTTCGGCGATGGGTTGGATGCTGCGGATCGCTTAAAGGCTTTTTCCACGTACGTATACATTTTTCAATGCCTCGCGATCGTTATACCGGTCGCCGGAAAAATGGTGGAGAAAGATTATAAGGTCATTATCTGAAGGATCATAGATGACAGTTGACGGCTTTCCAGCCAATAAGAGCGCTGCGGGATCACCGCGCCAGTTATCGAGTGATCCGATAGGTGTGGAATATGGTTGGAAGCTTTCACTGACCGTTGTTTGTAATAGAGAAATCAACATTTAATAATGAATCTTCGAGATTACATTGATCGCTAATCGAACGACCTGCCCAAAAAATATTGATACGCAGAGGATCGGATTGAAGTACGGGGTTTCCAGTGATGGCTAACCGATACAGTTCTGTAATTGCTGGATGCTCGCGTACGAGGCACCTACAGAGTTCTATCTCACAACGGCGCCTGTATATAACCACCCGGCGTACACGATCTCCAACCAAGTTGCAGGAGTTCCAGGCGCTTGATAACCGGGCCACTGCGTTGCTGTCGCAACGCTCGAATGCTCCGTTAAGTGTCTGACTACTGCTGAGTACTTCTACTTCGATCGCATCAGCGGAGGGCTAAGAGCGTTTCACGTAGTTGCAGATCGATACAGTAGGTATGTGTATTTAGTCGCCATAGGTTCATATACGTGCAATTCGGCGCGAGCTATTGTTTTGAATTCACAGCAGCTACATCTACACTACATCCGTTAATATGGTAGATGAAAAAAAAAACCGAGAAAATGATGATCAGGTGGATGAAAAAAACCATCAGAAGCAGACGTTTTGAAGTTTCTGCTTTGGCGAATAAATAATCGTAATATCGGTTGTTTCACGTAGTCGCAGATCGATACGGTAGGTGCATATATAAAATCGTCATAGGTTCATGTACAATTCGACGTGAGCTGTTTTTTCAATTCATGGCAGGTACTACATCTATACAACGTCCGTTAAAATGGCAGACGAAAAAAACCCCAAAATGATGATGATCAGGTTGATGAAACAAAAAACCATCAGAAGCGAAGTTTTTAAAGTTTCTGCATCGGCGAATAAATAATCACACCATCTGGCTCAGCGAAAGTGGAAAAAAATGCGAATGAAAATTTAACGAATGAGGCTCGACGAGTGCATGTGCGCTCCGCGCAAAGCACACGGCACGGTCGTGAATCTCATCTATCGATTCTCCTCTCACCCGGTGGGTGCGAAAGTCCCGAGAGTTTCTCAGCTTTTCGAACACAGCGGCGCAAACGAACGAGGGATATCCTTCCGAGATATATCGTCGTCAGCGCAGTCGCTGCGGCACTCACGATAAAGTGATTCCGGAGTCCTGTTTGTTCGCGCGACTCTCTTTCTGCTTTTTCTCCCATTTCAATTCCTTTCCTGCGGTATCCGCCTGCCATGAGCCTCGCAAACTACTCACACGATCGGAGCGGACGTTTTCTTTTTCTACTGCACAAACACATACTCCGATACTACCGTTTGATGAAAAAAAATGTCAACTTTTTTCACAAATTAATTTATAGCTATTTTTCAAAGAGATACCATAGACTCATTCAGAAAAATGAAAATGTAGGTCTTATAAAATTAATTTATTTTAGAGTATTTGATATTAAAATTTATAATATGGCGCGATAAATGGTAACTTTTCAGTTGCACGCAGGTCTCGCCGAAGCTGATGAAAGCAATGATCGTCTCGGAGAACCCGGCGGACGATGTTCCCGCGACTTTTGGTCGTCCCGGTTAAAGAGGAAGTGAGAAAGTAAGGATAACGCAGTAAAGCGACGGAGTTGGAGATAAGGGTGGATGGTGAGTGCGAGAGTGAGAAAGACAAGCGTTTCAGGGTACTAGAAAACGAGTGCAACAGCGACGCAAGGAGTGCGAATGAGGAGCAGGAGGGAGGAGGTTGTCGGAGGGAAAAAGAAAGTGAAAGTGAGGGTGCAAGTGGAGAACCGTTACCGGCACACCATACCACCGCTCTCCGCTCGGTGGCTGGCATCGTCACGGTAGTTGCAAATTTATGTACCCCAGAAATGCCCGTAGAACTGTAAAATGCAATTTTGCTAATCTAAAATTCGCCGTTAGGAAATCGAGGGGGAACAGGGGGGAGAGGGCGGCTGGCGTCGCGACTAGAGTCACAAATTCGGTGTTTAATGTATCGGAAGTATCGGACAAACGAACTTTGCCTGTTGGAATATCGACGACTCCCTTTTCGACGTCGTTACCATATATCTTTCTCACTTCTCTCCTACTTTATCTACTTGCTTTTGCATTCGACGCTTTTTTTTACATTTCGTATTTTTACTTCTCACCTCATGACGAATAGAAAATCGACTGGGCGACTTCACTAAAAAGAAGTATATGCGAAAAGTATATTAAAAGTATCCATGGGTGGGATGTCGATCGCACTTTTGCACGATGAATTTCGAGTTTATTTTACATTAAAGACATAACATCGTCATTCCGGTTCTTTATTCACGAACAAGGGCTGAAATTGTAGTCCAGATAGTGCTGGGCTTGAATTTGAGTTTGGGCTTGGGATTGAGCCAAACGAGTTCAAGTTAATATTATTTGCAACTCCTGCATAGATCCAGCGTAGAAAAAGCTCGTTAAGTTAAATTTCGTTCTCGAGTTGCACGACGTAGTTGCTTACTTGTGTCAGGTTACAACGGCGAACAAGACGACGCGCCAAGAATCTCCCGGCTCAAGGTGCAAACTCTATAAGTGAGTTATCGGTGGTCATTGCTCTTCAGCATCGCCGGAGTAACTGGACTTTCCCTCTATCCTGCACAGTGTACCTTCATTGTAGGGGCTCGAGGAGCGTGGCGGTGTCTCCTGCAATCTATAAGCTATAGCGACCCCTTTGCTATCACAGTGTTGGCTACCTCGTCTTGGCTCTCCCGCCGAACGAGGATTGATCGACACCGCTGCACCGCGATACATCCTGACACGAGAGAAGTGCACGATGGCAGGAGCAATGGCAACGTAGCGCCATAACCAACGGTGAACGGAGTCTGCAGCGTCCCCTTCCATTTAGCTTCAAGATTGGTGGTGAAACTTTAAGAACATTATAGACAATGTCCTTGCAGTCTACAGTGTGTGCAAAAACATTGATATGAATGATTCTTTGTTTTTAGTACATACATTGTAACCGATATGAGCTTGGCAAGGAGCTTGATAACAAGGTTACGTTGATTAGAGATAGATATCTATTAACTCGCAATTTTTTTCATTTTAATTAAGGTATTCACATTAAATCAATAATTTCTACCCATGTTATACCTACAATTATCGTCTTTCATAAATTTCATACATTTGATATATTTCATTCCATGTATTCATGACAACAACTTATCGGGCTATCGGCGAAACGTCAATTTCACGATGCTCATGACTTCCCGCCGCGAATTTTCGTGTCCACCCTATACAGTCGAGGCGCTGCCATTGGCTGCGTTGTCTCGAAGGAAAAGCGCGAGGGCACGCGGGGCCGGAGGGGGCGAGGGGAGACACAGCATCATGAGAACGCTTTCTCACTCGAGGTACGAGCTTAGATTGGCTTTGCATAGTTTCGCGTGTCGCGGAGCGAAGGGGGTTGCAGGAGCGCGCGGGCGCAGAGTTGAGTTATAATTACCTTAGCGCCTGTAACGGGAGCAGGGCCGGCTCGGATATATATACGCGGTGTACAGGGATGCATACCTTCCATATACCCATAGCCAGTCCATTCCCCGCGCCCCCCTCAACCCCTCTTTTCGTTCTCGTAGCCGCACGACGTCGCAGCGGCTCGTACTACGGAGAGCAACAGCGCAACGACGGCGACGGGGATAATAAATTAATGCGGCACGTCGCGTAAATGTAATACGAGCCTAACTACCCACTCCGGCTAAGAGCGAGGGAGAACCTTCTCGTACCTATAACCCCCCCCCCCCCCAACCGCCCCTTACCCACCCTCTTTGCTCCTACCTTGCCTTTCCTTCACATCCCATTTCGTATCGTCTCAGTGAACGATGATCCTACGGCGGAAGAAGGTGTAATCGTCTCGCGTATCACGTCCACCCACCCATCCATCCCCCCCCCCTCACCGCCCACCCCTATAGGAACATGCATATAAGAGATTATGCGAAGGCAGAACCGGAGCGTATAGAACAGTACAGCGAACAGTACCCCTTAGAACGAACCGGCAGCATCGTAACCATCGGCATCGTGTCGTGGCGCAAAATGACGATGGCAGACTGGTTCCGCGACCTCTTTTCATCCCTCCCCGTTGCCGCCGCTAGAGGTTGATACACGGCTATTATAGTCAACTAAGGCAGCAACCCCCCTCGATGTCGTTGCACCCATCGTTACATTATTATTTTATTTTTATTTTATTTTTCACACCACACAACTCGACTCACGCTCTAATACCGTCCGCTCTCACTGTCACTGTGTATTTTTGCATGTCAAGGGACGACGAGGGCATCGAACGGGGCTGCCCTCGTTTAACGCACGGCTTTCGTTGACCCGCGATTATATTAACGAAGTGTAAACGGAGAAGGGTTCGAGGGCTCGCGGCTTCATCGATATGCATCTATTTGCGGGATCATTTTTTCTACACAGGGTTACACAATCGGTACGGGGTTGAAATTCAATTTTGCGGGGCACAATGTCGTGATGTGTTGTTTAGAGAATTCTTTGCGAGGTGGTTTTTGGTGAAAATTTATTATCCGAACTTTTTTGGTAGATCGAACATTTATATCAACATTTTTTTCTATTAAAATCGGGCGCAAAAACGACTTTAAGTCCGTGCAGATATTTTTGAATTTCTTATCATTGTACGTCCGAGATTAAATAGCTGCATGGTTTGCGGTACGGCGTGTGCGTTAGGTGAAAATTACGGGAAAAAAGTGAGAACGTGAAAGAAATACGGGGTTTGCGGAACGTCCGGTGGGACGGATGAAAGCCGAGTAAAAACGTAGCTGGAAGACGTCTGCCGTGCCAGTGACAGCGCGTCGGAACGTTCGGGAATGATGGTACGGGAAAAAGAGCGTCGGCGGTGCAACCGAGGTGGATGCTACCCTCGCCCACCAGAAAGGTGGATCTTCTGTGTACGCCAGTAAGGTGGTGTAGCCTCCAGTAGACACGTATTGATTACTACCACGTCTATATAGAGACTTGTGGTTTCGAGACTCGTTACCTAACCGTAGTAAAGTAAAACATTATTTTTTCTTCCGGTGGTCGACCTTGAAATTCCGCTTCGTATTCAGACGGCCGATATATTAACTACATTTTACTAGTATTCTCGAGATTTCGGCTTTCATAGCATATAGAAGAAGGATAAGACTTATGAACTTAACATCTAATGTATAAAAGTATATTAAGAATAGAAAAGTTTATTGAAGAAAAAAGTAAAAAAAAAGAAAGAGTGGCACGGTTAAACCGCCGCCCGGTTCCTCTGTACACAGATTAACTTTTCTTAATGTTTTTCTTTTTTTTTACGACACCTTTCCGTAAGGAAGCAAAAGTAGTTCCCGGTCTCGAACGAGACTCCTCAGTAGTCCACGGAGAACCTTCCTCAAAATTGCAAGCATTTCCTGTATATAATTTAAAACTGTATAAAATAAATATTGCAACAACCTTTCTGCCTGTTTTCCTCAGGGTGGTCTTGTCTCTGTCGCTTCGCTCGTCGTCACTGCACCAGACTGAAGAGGGAAAACAGAGACTTCCATCGTCATACCTACTCGACGATGCGTCGTCGTTGCATTCCGCTTTTATTGCCTCAAAATTACCAATTTCGCGGGACCCTTCGCCGTACGTTGGCAAAGACCGCGAAGATCCGTCCGGGTGCTTCTCTCCACGATGCACCCGCTCCGGACGTATCCACGTACCCTTTACTGTGAGCTTGCCGCTACCTACACACCCGCATAAATACACACACGCGTCCACTGTGGAGACAACAGAGTAGTACATAGTCTTGGCATACCGCCGGGGATTACCCTGGTCCTGCTAACGACACGCTTCGCATCCTCTTCTCGAGCCACTGCCACCGACGACACTCCTCGTCCTCAACGTCCTCAACGTCGTCCTCGGGAAAAGCTCTTCCGCAAGCTTATACCACCAAGAATACACTCCCCTGCTCGACTACCGTTAATCCCCTTCCTGCGCTACCGGACGCGACGTTACAAAATTATGAAATTGTCTCGCCGGGACTCCGCCGGGCTATTCGCTCTAATTGTCGGCCTCACCAATGTCCCCGGGTACAGTACGTACTAATACACGCGTACGTGCGGACTGTATTCACGGTAAAATATGCGCATACGCGAACGTTCGCATATGTCGCGCTTAAAGTTTATGGAAATATTTAAGCCTTATGGGCATTCATTCTTTCGGTCCCTATTTTACCGGGCGGTGTACTTTAGCGCTGGTCCACAATCATCTTTTTGTTTTACATTAATGGGTGAAATCGAAACGCGATAATGTAAGCACTGAAAGCGTCACATGTGCCTTCTTTTTGCCTTTTATTTAGCCTCGTCGCCACCGTGCGAGCCTTTTATTTTGGCACGAAAATTAAAACGAGAAGATTCATGTAAGTGTGACGTCAGAATTTTTGTTTTCTTTTGTTTATTTCTCACAAACTCACGTATGTAAACTGATAGTTTCTGGTCGGGGAAACGCTTGTTGAATTCTATTTTATGCGGCCTAGTAGATATTTCAATTGTTTCTTTATAATTTCGCAAGAAACACTCGAGCGTTCAATGGTGTTTGAAGAAAAAATTGAGGAAATGTATAAAAATGTAATTTCGTGTCGAAAGCGGAAATATCATCTCGGATTCTGTCTGCAGCTTATACAGTCTGCACGATTTCTTAATTAAGAAACTCACCCTTGCTCATTATTATTGCGGTCGGCGTGCCAGCCGGCCTATACCATTAGTTGGGCGCCTTTTCACACACATACATATATATATATATATATAAAGTATATGTATATCTCTATATAGGATCGGCAGAGGAAAAGGAGGCAAAGAAGAAACACAGTAGATACTGCGGATATAATCGTAGCAATGTATATAGTGGCAACACAGAAGCGCGCACAACGCTCGAGAAAATTATTTTTCTTCGGCAGCGAGGGGGAGGAAAAAAAAGATGAAGCGGAAGGAGAATGGGAAGACGCACGTGGCAGTAACTGCCTCACGTACAATGCTTCGTGGAAAGCGGAGGGGCAGTGACGGTAACTGTTCTCTTCCCTTTTTATGTCCCTTTCTCTTTCTTCCCGAGTGAATTCTTCTCGAGGAAAATATACTCAATGCGAGACGAAAGAAATAAAAGCAGATGGAAATGTTTTTAAAAAAGCCCAACAAATATAAAATAAAATAAAATGAAAACTGTTCTACTGATAGAAACCGAGGCTATCAACAAATCGACATGCGCTCTCGATCGCACGCTGATGAAAGAATATTTGTTTACAGAATTTTTTCTTGTTTTACAAAAACACATTTTCTCAAATGAAACAGAAATGATTTTTCTGGGTGCAAACGCGACATAGGAAATATGGACATTTTTTTATTTCTGTAAGAAAGTAATAAAAAAATCGTTTTTCGAAATGAAATTTTGCAATTTCTGCAAAAGTTTCAGAAAGTTACGGTCTCATATTTGTAAGGTTTCTCCGAATTGCAAGGAGTCGGTGAATCGATGGGATACATCCATCCTTGTGGCCCGTTGGACCCAAACAGCATCGTCCCCCTGGCCACACGACCCGCGTACTTCAAATCCATTTTACCGATTTGACTTGCAAAAGCCGGATTACTGGTCCGCGGCAAGACGGTGGTTTCCCGTGGACGTCGTCTTTCTTGTTGACTGGCTAAGCCTCGGCTCGGCCTCGCTCGAGGTCCCCGGTTTATTTAGACGACACGAGGAACTCCTTATGTATCCGAGTGGTTCGTGCGGAGTTCCAGCACCGACACAAACCGCCGGAAACTCGAATTCCAAACGGATATAAAGCCTCGAGAGTTATATGAATTTTTAAATCCCATCCCGACTCTAGTGCGTTTAATAGTTATACTATTAACTAATTCGACATGGGATCGCGATAAACTTGTTACTTAGATTCTGTCGTATCGATTGCACTACAAAAAAGTTATGGAAAAATCATCCTATCCTATCATCAATGAAGAGAGGTGCGAAAATATTCAGGTTTTTCTGTAGGGTTACTATTTGCGGGCTTTCCTAGATAATTTTTATTTTTTGTGTTTGCCCATCGCCATGAATTTCCGTGGAGTTAACACTCCGTCTCACTTTCCGTGTTTTCGCGATTCATCGGATGCCTCTCGATGGTGCGCGCCGGGATATTGCGGCGGAAGTGCGCGTTACGCATCAGTTGCATGCCTACACCCAGATTCCAGTCTCATCCGAGCCACCCTCCTGGCAACCCTTTCCCTTCCCGTTTCTCCCTTTTCCCTCCACTCTCCCTCGTTCGCACGTGAATAAATGGCCGACCGCAAACCATCATCCCGAGCGCTCCGGCGCTCCCCTCTCTCCGCGCTTCCTCCGTCCCATCGCGTAACTCGACTCTGTCGAGCGTTTCGATAGTCAGCTTTTCAACGAAATACTCGCGACGGAGCCTCATCAAATTTGCGCTAGATTATACCCGGTCGATGGTTTATTATTGTGTGCATATTATATATCGACGGAAGGGACGTCATACAGGAAATACCTCACTTCCGGTTTGAAAATCACATTTTTTTGAAATTCGTGTAATTTGTGGTTTGAAAAGATCGAGATTTTTAAGTTTCCCGAAGTAACGTTTTTCCATATAACGTCACGTTAATTTTTACCATTTTTTTAATGTCGAAATACGGTTTGGTAACATCTTTTATTGCAATACAAAAGGTGGTGGCCGTTTGTGGTCAATCAAGTGTTGTTAAATATACAAGCCTTTTTTATTACTATGTACAATTTTACACAGGCATATTTATTATATTAAATGCCAAAAAAAAGTCTGAATCTTAAGAGGTTCATTACGCTCCGATATTCCTCATTTGCTGTATGCAAACTTGGAAAATTGCGCCCCTCAAGCTTGAGTCACGCGATATATTGGTAATGAAAAAAAAATTCTTCATAGCTCAGCAGCGGTTTGTTGGCTGCCTGGTCTCTTGGTCACGCGACATTATTCATTATAACAGAAAATATATTCATTTTTTTTTTTTTTTTTTTTCATGCGAGTTCCGTCTTCGATCGAGAATGAAGAGGTCACGAACTCTGCAATACTCGGCAGCGAGTACAAGTATAGGTATGCTCATTGATCCGTTGTACGATATAATTACCGGGCGCTTATTAACATCGTTTATCGGTCTGTCACGAGTTTCCCTCCTCGACCCGTGGCGCTACTGCCGTTTATCATTATTATTATTATTATTATGCCGTATTATTGCACTCGTAATATTCGCCGGTTATTCCCGGCGTATAATTGCGTTCGCTTCGATGACAGGAGCTATTTACATTTCGCCGTCGCTTCCACCCCCAACGAAACTAAACGCGATATCTCAAGAAAATTGGCCGATTGAAAGTTTAATTATATCGAAGTGGACTCGGGCAGGAGACTTGGAGACTTCACGTCTCTTCCTTTCAATGTTTATCTACATTATTGAAATTCGCTCGGTTGCTATCTTTTGTTTTTCGTCGACTTTTTTGGTGAAAGGCAAAACAAAAAACGCTGTCATTACGGTGATGTGGAGCAGACTCAGACGGTAACAAAAACGAATCAATTTTTATTTGATTTTTTTTTTTAGAATTGAAACTGATTACAGTTTCAGTTACCGATGGAGCCCACAGTGGATGGGCTTAAGAACACAATGCCGCTGTTGGTAACCGAATAGCTGTTTTACCATTGAAGAACTTTTCATACCATAATCTTAGAAATTACAATCCCCACAGTGCAAGTAGATAAATTTTCGGTATCATCAATCTTATTTTATGGTGTGATCTTGGCTAGAGAGAGCCAGGAAGAAGTGTGAAATTGCGTCGAAGCGAGCAGTGCATCTCCTTTGCACGTCTATGGTCTCGAATCCGAGAATAAAAGACATTTTAGGCGCCGGTCGTCGTCGGCTTGACAGTTGTTTTTCCCCGGTGTGTTGACATCGTCCAGTTGGCACAGACGGGAAATTGAATTTCTACCACACGTCGTCCTGCCGACTCTCGGTCCTTCCACTGTTCCTCCTGTCCTTTCTTTCACCCGCCAAACTCGTCGAGTCTTTTACCCGCCTGCTCACCCTCGTACTCCTCTCGCGGTCCGGCACTTTGGCACGCGAACTCCGTGCTCGGTGTACCGCGAACCCGTCGCGCTGCCAGTAGCTCCGGAGTTGCAAGCGAGGAAAAAGATACCGAGGAGCACCGAGCGAGAACTAAAGATAGAGAAGAAAAATAAAACAAACAGGAAGGAAAAGCACGATGAAAGCCTCGGGCAAAAAATAGCCCCCCGGCGGTACAGAATGCCAACAACAACTGAAACCGCCGTGACATCTTCATCGTCGATTTTTCCCGACGTTTTGACGGCACGGATGAGATGCCGAAAAATAAAATCAGCGCGCCGTTTATTTTTCATTTTTCTTTCCTCGATACAATATTGATTGAAATTAATTTTTGACCTCGACTGGCGTGAAAAATAACCCGCGGTTTTTCCGTCGCAAGAGCAATCTTATAGCCAATTATGAAGTATAAATAATTATAATTGTCAGTGACAGCTAAGTGGTTTAGATAATTTCTCCAGATGGTAAAATTGAAATCAAGATTGAACTAATAAATTAATATCATATTAAAAAATAAAAATTTAATAAATTTTTAGCACTTTTCCAGTATCACAGATTCGAATTACTTCATCTTCCGCCCTTCTCCATACATTATCTCAAAGGCTGAAGAGAAGAGGAAGTTATGATGATATGCAAAAATGCGTCCCCGAGCGGGAATAAAGTTGGGTAAGGTGAGAGCCACTTTCTAGGATCTCCTCTATCTCCCTATCGTGAAAATTCAGCTTGCCCCGCGTCAGGCGCTTATCAGCGAAAGATTATTATCGGATATGGTGGAATGAGAGCGAGGTAAAAAAAAATCGCCCAACGAAAAAGATGGAACAGAGGGAAGCGCGATGAGGCCAGGAAGGTAAAAGGAACCAGGCGCAGTCGTGCTGCTGAAGCAGAAGAAAAAACTCTTCCGCGGAAACTTCCGACCAGTCTGCGCCTTTTTCAGACCTGCGCTGTCTGCTCACTCTGCAAAAGAGAGTTTCCATCAGGTGGAACCGCTTTCTTCATTAACGTCCGTCCGCGCTTCTGATACCCGGCGCTCTACTGTGCCGCCTCGTAGTCTACCGAGGCGATAAGGAGATAAGTTTTCCCACCCTTCCCGCTTCTCTCACAGGCTCGTTGTAAACTTTGATCGTTTGTATCGCGAGTCCAAGAGTCTTGCGGTGAGTAACTGGAGTTGTCCATCTCCTGCTGGACGAAATGAGAATTAAGTGGAATCTTCGTTTAGGACTAGCAATATCTGATCGAGTTTCTTTTTGATTAAGCTTAGAGCTGATTGCAAATTCCTGCAGAGCATGGAAGATTGGGGTACGAAACGGTGCGGGAATTTCTGCGATCAAACTTCCCAGCGAGAATCTGGGAGATTCAGGGAGCGATTCAGAGAGATCGAGTCTCCAGTCAATTTCATAGACCCAGGTCTCATTTTGTTCGTGTGAACATCGTTCGAGTGCAGAATTCTTCAAAAATGACTAAACGATGAAGTCGGGAGAGAAAATGGCATAAATGGGCTAATGACTGAACTCGTCGTAGGCTTGAGCCGCTAATGCAACCAAAGTAGATATTAAACGGCCTCTTTTACGACTGTCATTCTTCTGCATCTTGTTTTTTTTTATGCTTCTCACCCGTAGTGTTAAGGCGCGTTTTACCTCGACAGAACCCGCAGCGCAACTTCAACCGTTTGCATCTCAAGTTTCCAGGAAGCAACTAGTAGTGCGGTGGTGGATGGCCAGAGGTTTCGGTAAGGGTGGATCGTCGCGGGTCGAACTCCCGAGGCTTCCACCCCCGCGGGCTTCTGTTACTCACTGTGTTCCGCGCTACAGTAGGGTTGACTACCACCCGTTCACCCCCGTCTTCACCGCGCCCTCTGAACTGCCGATGCATCGGGTTTCCCACAGGGCCTAGCTCTATACTTCACTCGCTACTTACTTCGTGTTATGTAACCTGTTGACTGACGGATGACACTGGAGATGCATGTGTTACGACTTCGTCAAAAGCTTTGTCGACATCAAAGACAATTACAAATAAAATTGACAATTGGACGGAAAATCGTACATCAATGCAATTTCAGTGAGTCCTCGAGAGGAACGAGTACGAACATCTGAAAAAAATGTTGTAGGCCAGCGCGGGGCCAAATGGACCGGTGCACTCCACATCACATGAAATGTTTTCATGTACTACGGAAAATCAGTAAAAATAGTCCGTTTTGCCCCGCTCTTCCTGTGACCTTTTAAAGAGCAATGATTTTTAATACCGGTGAACCTGAATTAAATCATTTTGCAAATGCCGAAACTTTCCTTTCGCGTATATAATGTTCTTTGTTTTTTTTATGTAAGTGACCATTTATGAATTTTTGTATAACAAATATGTTGAATTTGTAGTTTCAACAATTTTTTGTTAATGGACCTCGAAGTGTATTTGTTTTTTTTTTTTACAATTTTATATGTTCCATGAATACCATTATAGGTATAGGGAATTCGGTTGCCCGATGGCACTTTGCCTAGTCGATGCGGTAAGTCTGAGACTCGTGAGTTTTCCGACGATCGTCTCCGGTATATCGTCGTGCAGTCGTCGGCGGTCGCGGTTACACCAGTCGGTAGGAGGAATGTACTCTCTCCCGCCGCGAAAAGCGGAAGAGCTTGCCCGAGGGCGGACGTTACCGGGGAACCAAGCCAGACATCGGACGTCACTCGAGGCAATGCGCTGCGATGCGCACCAGGAACCAGCCACTGGCGAACCACCGGCAAAGGCCCTTAGGAGTTCAGATTTCAAACCGCGACGTCCTTCGCTTCGTTTCGTTACACACGACTATATTCAGCCCCTTCTCTCCCTCTATGTTTCCCACCTCTTGACGCTTTCCCGTCTCCGCGAGACACTTCGCAACCCCGCGATCCTCCGAGCCGAGCTCACTTCGACCAACAAGGATCGCCACCGCACTGTCCTCGAGCCCTGCAACTGGCTCCTCGATACGCCGAACCTGGGGAATGGTCGACACGGAATTGAGATCAGACCGAGGACGACGAACCAACAGAGTACAGCGTGGCCCAAAAGCAATCGTAACTAAATTCGAATGTGAGTTGTGAATTAATCAGCGAAATACTGAACATCCGGTCGAGCAAGAACTGTGGCCAAGATTTAGTTAAGAGGCATTTTCCGGTCGATGTTGGGCAATATTTATAGTTTATTTGATATCTTATTTCGATACCGATATAAATTTGTTGTTGAAATATTTTCTTAGACAATTTTGATGCACCCTATGGAATTGGCGTCTCGGAAAGAAAGGGTATGTAGGGAAGAGTACGAGGGACCTGAGAAGCCACGACGAAGAATGGAAGAAAGAACGAAACGGGGGGATGAAAGAAGGGTCCGGATTGAGTTTCGAAACGGTAAGAGTTGCCAAGAGGGTCAATCGAGTCGAGGAGATGGCAGGACCACTTGAGACGGCCAAACGATCGACGACCCTTCGCGAAAACACCTCCCGTTCGTATACTTTACTTACAATACTATTCATCCCCAAATACAAGACATATATTACAGATTTTTTGTTCTCTTCTGCTTTGCAAGAGACGACTCACGATTGCTTTCGGTGAGTGTCATGAGGCCGGATACTACAACGCCGAGCAGCGATGTATTCGCGAGATACGGAATCGTACGATCGGGTGGCAATCAGCGACCCGACGATAAGATGGATAACACAGAGAGAGGAATCGAGATTCCAGTTTGAGTTCCAGAAATTATAGATTTAAGCTAAAACAATAAAAAGATTTTTATATAATGTAAAAATAATTGTTGATTTGATTTTTTTTTTATTATTTTGAAGCTAAAAAGGGGTTGATCTGGATCTTTGATCAATTAAGCACGAAATTAAGTTCGTAATGAAATTTCACCGTGCGTTCGTTTTCACGACGATAAATTCGCTCCCTCGAGAGAAACGTGTTGAACATTTTTGCTCGTTCCTCCTCGCTGTCGCGCAGCCGCACCCTTCCGGCATAGAAACTTTAACCTCCCTCAAGGAACAGCCCAAAAAACCAGGAAAGAGAATCTCGACTAAATTAAAGGAAGCGACAATCGCGTGAGTGAGCGATACGGAAGAAACTATTTTACACTCGTGTATCTCTTACCTCTTACGACCCTTCCGCGTCGCTCGCCACTGCTGGCAAGGGTGAACGACTGGCAAGAGACGGAAGCCGGGGGGACACCTCGAGAGCGAAAACGCCGAGAACGAAGAAGAGAGGACGACATAGTTTTAATTGGTACAGAAGCGTTCACTGTCTGAAGGTCGAGAGAGCCGCGTCGTCCCCGACGACGTTGACGATGACAAATCGCTCACACCGGATCCTTCTTCCACTTCCTGCTTTCATTCCCTTCCTACTTTCCTGGTCGCTTCGATATAACACACTCGCGAAATGGCATTCTCGCTCGAACGATGAGAACGCGAGTGCACGATGAGAAAACAAAACGCCGGATATAATCTTGATACGATATTTGAAAAAAAGTTGGCACTTCCGGTACGTTTGAAAACAGCGATATCTTCGGTTCCCGCTAAACAAGGTGTGTATCGTCTTCTACCAGAAAAAAATAGACAAGATAGGGTACTCGGTAACTCTTAGCGATTGCTTCTTGTGACTCATTAAGTGGCGACCAGGAATTACAGACAAGTGTGCCCAAAGGAGTATCCTTGAAATTTTTTTCCGTACAAGTTCTAAATTTATTTTAAAAATTTCAGAATCAAATATTTTCATGAATATTTCCAAAAATTAATAACAAATTAAGCGGCACAATTGGAATCGCTTAAAATATTGTTTCGCTTCACTTCCGGCGCATTACAAAAAACAAAAAAAAATCCCAGTGAAACATATTTAAGACTGGTCAATTTTTCGTCGTGAAATGTTATCGATTCTTTCTCCTTTTCTCGGCCGTTCGTTACATCTTCAGGGCTCCACCCTTTCGTCTTGACTTAATGCAATGTATCGTTCCGAGTCGCGCGGAAATATAATAATGTTCAACGGTTGTCTTTATCTCCCGAGGTAACCGTCCGGGTATAATGTATTTTCCTCGACGTACGGCGGGATTGAATTACCAACGTAAAGAAAGGGAGTGTACGACGGGCGTGGGTACAGAAAAAGAGAGGAGAAAGGGGTGCAGGCTGGTCGCACAAGGGTGCGCGTACACCATGTGGAATCGCTCTTCTGGATTCAATTCGTACAGCCGGATGGATACTTCGCAGAGCTTGAGCTTCCAGACACAACGTCGACGACGACGAGCGAGCGAGGAGGAGCGTGAAATTAAATAAGCCGTAGACGACAATACAGAAAACGTTGGCAAGTTCGTTAGGTAGCTTGACGGTAAACGACGAGACGGGAGAACGATTCGTGTAAGTATCTCTCGGTTAAAAATCGAATCATACACTCGTCTCGCGGATAATAAAAGAAAAACAAACCAGTGTACCTTGTGATATTGTCTGCGGAGGGATAAATAAACTTTTCCTCGAGAAAATTAAGTCAGAGATGGAATTCTCTGGATTAAATTTTCTCAGCGATGTTCGTTATTGGATTTCTGTTGGGTCAAATACTGAAGGTACTATAAATCGAATGAATAGCGGGTAAGAAGTAAGGATAAGGATAGGTAAAGATAATGATAAGGATAAGGGATTTTTTTTCTTACATATAATGTTTTTGTTGATTTTTTTCTTACCAGCGACTACACTAATTTTACACTGTCAACTGACACACTTATAATGATTGCTAAATCGACCATACATTGATAACGAGTTATCGTAATCTGGATAATATTTCACAAAAAAAATTTAATTACGAATGTAAAGATATCTCGATTTATTTTCAAAAATGTTAAGATCCTTTTCGGTTTTTAGACACGAATAAAAGATAAGTATCCGCACGGACAACATACCACTGTGTATATGTGAGATCGCGAAACCTGGACAAATTCCCCCGCGAGATACCAATCGCAATGATCGAGTATCAATTATGAAGCAACGGCAGAGGCATAAACATAGTTGACCTTTATATCGTTGCCAGGTGTGCGAGATTGGATGTCTCGGGGATAAAATGAATCGATTTGATCACGCGTTATTGCTTGCACGAATGAATTCGCCTCGATAAGGCAAACGCTGTTTATCTGTACCGCTCGAACGCCGCTATATCTTTCGTCGATGTTTTATTTTTTTATATTAAATTTTTTATATTAAAAAACATGACGTGCCAGGCGAGTTTCTAAATTTTTTAAATTAAGAAAGTAAATCATTGTCACAAAACTTATTTAATATAAAATAATGTTTTATATTTTTACTGTTTTCCATAGGCGCTGCTGCCACTGTACTAAATTTGAAACATTTCGTCGTCCTGAATGAAAGACGTCGTATTATTATAACCCAACATTGAAAATTAATAATCAAATAATTTATTTTGCTATTTTTTTAATTATTTTTAAAATCATCTACGTTATAAGTTTTCTCACCTAAGGCCTTTCTCGCCAAAGTACTAATTCTTTTGTATATTTCGTTGTTGAGGAAAAGAAAATGAAAATAAGGAAAATTCTTCCTCCGAGAAAATAAACAGACTGAGACCCTTAACGCCGCAGAACTCGTCTCGTGACGTCGTCAGGGATCCAAAATGATTAATGCGCTCATGCAGTCTACTCTCGGACTTTCGGCTTTTGTGAGTAAAAAATGTTGCGATGTGATATTGAGGCGTTAAAGTAGCGGGAGTGTGCGTATTTTTCTCTCGGCTTTTCTTCCGCAGCTTTCTTCTCGCGGCTCGAGATATTTCCATTTTCTTTTTCCCGTTTCCCGGAGCTTATATTGCTTTTACCTTTTTACTTTTCTTTTACCTACTCTACGTCAATCTCGACACCTCATGAAACCTCGCATTGCGGATGCCACGTACGATATCTCCGAATGTCCGAAATACACTCAGCCAGTTGTTTCCATTCCGTCCGAAGTTCTCCGTTAAAACAAAGCTGAATCATGGACTGATAGATATTTTGGTCCGAGGTGGCAACCGACAATGATGCGGGATTATAATAAAATGGGCTGATCGAGATTAGGGGACATCGAGCCTGATAATTGTCGATAAGATGCGATAAAGGCTTAAGAAAAAATACATTCCAAAGATCGATACTTTGGAGCCGCGATAAGAATAAATTTTTTTCGAAGAGCATATCGAGAACCTTCGTAAAAAAATTATTCGGACGTCGAAAGTACATTTATTATTTAGTCTTTTAATCTACGAAATGAATTATCTTTTTATTTGCCCTTGTTCGATGTCCTTCGGATTTTAAATTCCGTCGTATTTCTTGTACTCTCCGGAGAAGAATGAAATCAATCGAGAGGAGATCGCAGCGTCAATTGAAAATAGCGTACAAGAAGACTATAGTGTCCGCTGCGATGCTCGGAATAAAATTGAATGTCTTATTCCTCGGCACTGAATGTAAAGAGCGAGAAGTTGAAGAAAAAAAAGTAAAAAAAAATTCCGTAGATTATAGCATTCATTGAATGAACGTCGACAACGGTGGGCTTCCAGTAGGCCGAGCTTTTTCAAGCATCTCTCGCTGCTTATTGCGAATTCTTCTGTGTCTCATTACGGCGACAAGATTTCCGCGTCAAGGGGCAACTCGCACAAAGTGCCATCGCTGGTGGAGACGTTAAGCGTCTCGTTCTTTCTTATCACTCGTTCTTTTTCCATCGCCCTTTTTCGTTTTTTTTTTGCTCTCGTTCTCTGTCTCCCTCCCCGTCGTTCATTCTTCGCGTCTGTCATAAAGCGTATCGATCGAGCATGAGCTCGGTACTGACTCTTCTCTCGCGCGAGAATAAACTCGCGAGTATCTTTACCTCCCCTGCTACCACTCTTCAACAGACTTGGAAATTCTTTGGTACCTCCCCGGGTGCCGGCGACGTATTATAAAGTACCGACGCGAACGGTGAATGCAGAGACGACGGAGACTCTCGGTTCGTTAGGACTGTCAAGGCCGAATTTCGCGAGATATGTCATCGGGAAAAAAAATAATAATAATAACATTCTAGGTCATCTTAAGAAAAGATTAGGAATTTTCGGGGTTTCTTTAGAACCCTCTTTCAATAAATCCTTTTGGCAATTTTTCAAATTTTTTTCGGGAAATATGCGTTTTTTTCACTGATGTATATGCATAATGAATCATTTTGTTTCCTTCATAATTCAACTTTGATGTAGGATATGGTAAAAGAAAATTCGAAATTGTTTGTTTTTACTCCACCCTTTTTATTTCAATCAATTTCATTTTTGGAGTAATTCAGAGCGCCCGATAATTCGCTAGAAGAAAATGTTAAAAAAGTCTTCGTGAGCTTGCCAATGCTGACAGCCCTAATTCTCCACCACGACTCGTGCGTTGCCCTCGCGTCGTCGTTCCTGGATCGGACGAAAAGTTTCGGTCCCTCCAGGTCTGAGGACGAAGAAAAAAGCTCGGAAGTCTTTCGAGGTTCGCAGACTTTTTTTACTTCGCGTCGGGGTGGTGCTCCGTCCCGGGAATCTTCCCTGTCCGTTGGGAGGAACGGAGGTAGAAGTTACATCGAGAAAAAAGAAGAAGAAATACAAGCAGTACGAAGAAAGCGAAGAAAGTGAAGAAAAAGAGATTGAACAAGCCGGTGAGGGGAGACATGGACCTCTAGTCCAGGGTGATTTCATCCCTGCACGCAAAGATTCCTAACTCGAGTCTTTGCATCCTAATCGGATTTTTCAAGTCACCCTAAAACTTTTCTTCTCCGACAGCTGAAAAGAGAACGGAAATTGACTCATATCTTTTGGTTTTCATAAATAAAATATATTCCGACGAACATACACGAACAGTAATGATATGTTCTTGAAAAAAATTAATAGCCGCATAGCCAATTCCATGCAGCCAAAGTGCAAAACTGCATTCTTCTTTTTTTTTTAAATGGTGTTCAACTTTTCCGAAGAAAACTGAATTATTATCATCTCCTCAACCGTTACATGACCACGCTAATAATGTATTTATCATATTCCCCACTTTTCCACAATACTACTTTTCGAAAAATGTATATTTAATGTACGATAAACTAGCATATTTTCCCCTATACATATAAGATATGTATTCGCATATACTCTCTTCACGGAAGTTGACTACCCTATAAGTCACAAGACAAGAAGTTCCATCAGACATCACCGACGTAATACAAAATCCATCACATAGTTGCGATCCGAAGTCTTTGACAGATTAGACATTGCATTACAAGCTTCTGATATATCTACCTGCGTGGTCGGTGTACGCCGCGCGGCTATTAATATCGACTAGACTCAAATAAGACGTTTTCTCGTCTGTTGGAGTGTCGTAGAATGTCTGGCGCTCCGCATATCGGCTTATCGAAAGATCTCAGCTTCTCTCATCCCGTCACATATTTCCCCCGCCGTGTCATATTATCCCATACGTCCTTGCTCTCACTCCAAGCCGTCATCTCTGCGAGACTCGCGTCACCTGTTTTTAACATATATCGCGTGACTAAAATCGAAAGGGCGTATTTTCTGTGTATAAGGCATGTGTAACACGCCTCTCTGATTTTAGTCGTGCGATATATTTCACATCACGTGCCTCCAACAACAGCTTTCGCGTACACCTCACCTCATATCCGCGTCGCGTCTATCTCGATTCGTGCTCCCGGATGTGTGGAATTTTATTCTTACTTTTATTTTCCCGTAAATAATTTACATCCCACGCAGTTTCTCTCCTGCTGTTATGTATTCAATAAAAATAAAGAAATAAAAATAAAAAATCCCGACGAAAAAAAAAATGCGCGCGGTGCATAATAATGAAGAGTTGCATCGCGCGGAGTGCAACGCGTCGCTTCTTCCACCCTTTGTGGAGTATCGTTGATCCCGTGGAACGAAAAAAAAAGAAACAAAAAGTGGGAAGAAAAGTCTGCGATTTTGAATATAGGAGTAAAAGAGAAGCGGGGGCGGACCGTTGTGAGGACGATGTTGAATTAAAATCTTATTCCCTCGCTTCGCTTCTCCCGTCCCCGGGTCCGACGTCTCCTCTTCCATTCATCGTTGTGTCTGTTCGGTGCCAGAACCGAGCGTGAAAGCCGACCGAACGAAAATCGGTATGCATTGCGTCGTATTTTTCCGGGAACGGGAATTATATTCCACGAACGTGCGGACTGTCGAGTGTACCTTATACAGTGTAGATAGCGAGGGTGGATAAAAAGGTAAAAGAGATAGGATACGGTGAGGGGGGAGGGAGCGGGGGGATCTCGTGGATCCAAAGGGAATGACGTCTTCCTGGTTCCTGTCCTCCTTCGTCTTTTCCTCGCAACAGAACGAAGGGGATGAGGCCACCAGGGCGAATCCATCGGGGCTCGTAAATTCGCGACCATCTTCTGCCATTTCCCATTTAATTTTTTTTCCTCGCGAGATCGGCAGCCGGAGAGTCTACACTCGCTTACGGAGATGAAGAATATATTTAATCGAATTGCAATAGATGTGGAAATAAAGAGACGGAGGATCAGGGATGAAAAGGGTCGCGGGCTTGTCGTAAGAAGTTTCGAAGACGACTTTATTTTTTTTATTCGTGTGAAGAAGGCTTTGGCGATGTCAGATATCGATATTATTTTTCTGTGGAAAATTTTTCGTCCCGAACGAATCAAGGAAAAAGAACGATGGAGTCAGTTGTTGCGCTCGGGAATAAAATAAATAAAAAAAGTAACAATGCGAAAAGAAAAAGATAATACCGGATGAAGAGGGTCCGCTTGAGGGTCGAAGGCGGAAGTAGTAAGAATTCCAAAGTTATAGGTGTGTGGATGAAGGGAAGTACGCGCCTTGGTTTCCCAGCGGCGACCGTAGCGACTCTTCGAGATCGAAAAAAATAAAAAGGACGCGAAGAGCGGAGAAAAGAATGTCGTAAAAGTTGGTCGAGATTGAGGCGGAAGGACTGAAACACTAGACACTGGTTATATATCGGTATCTAAAGCCGAAGCTACTTTCTTCACTCCACTCCTCTTCTCCTTGATAGACTTAAAGTGTAGCACGCCAATTCCAGTCACACAATTCGCGATCGTCTTGCGGACCAGTGGCAATTCCAGTCGCGAGCTGGGAAACTGTATACGAGCGAGGAAAGAGAAAGGAATAAGAAGAAACGGATAGAAAGAAAATGAAAAAATAAAATAAAAAAATCGAAGGTACACTTATCGTTGAAGAGGCTCGATATAAAGTCGAATAAACTCGCCATCGTTCTTTGTTGAATTCCTTTTTTTTCAACGTCTGGCATGTGGAAACCGTGGAAACTGCGAAGAGAGAGGTAGAGAGAAGACGTGTAGAGGCTTTTTCTTCGGGACTTATAGATCTCTCTTTAATCGCTTCATTCCCGAGGCTTAGAGCCGAAGCTGACAGGTATAATACTTTGATATATCGCCGCGATCGTGACTTCGAGCTCGGTGGATGGTGGATGATGGGAGCGAGGGAGGAAAGTGAGGGGTGACGAAACGGAGGAAGGAAAGAGACACTGGAACAAGAGGACCGAGGGTTCGAAATATTTTCGGACCCTCGTCTTCATCGGTGCGGTATTTCGCGGAGAATAATAATTTTTTGCCTTCTTTGTAGTGAAATCGATAAGACAGGATCTGCCTGACGTGTCCGAGAAGGCGCTACATTGACGCGGTAACCATCGTTACCGCGTCGTTAGAATTATCGTCCGTGAAAGTTAAGCACTTCGGGTAAGTTTGATCCTCGGAAAGATCGATCTCAAATTTCGAGTTCGAACGCAAATTCAGACAAGAGAACAAAAATTTAAGCTGAGGCACGAGAGCATTGACCTCGGTATCGTGAACGGATGTGGCAACAAAAGGGAGGAAATGCGGGGATGGATTTAAAAGGAAAGAATAAAGGGAGGGAGGGGCTGCGAAAAAGCCCCAGGGCCAGTTGGGACGCGAGAAGATAATGGCGAAAGGGAGAGGAAACGCGAAAGACAGTGGAAAAGGGGTGAAGCGAAGGGGATGTTTCCTAATCAGCTTATTTCCGTAGCTCACACCTTTTGTGCCCGGTGGACACCCGACCCCGGATTAAAGCATTGTCGCGTACCCGTTCATATTATCATATCAGAGGGTGAGAGAGCGCGCTCGCGAGAGGCAAGGTGGAGAAAAGCTCGGAGGATATGCCGGTAACGTTCACGCTCCTCCTAAATATGAAACAATAATAATATACTGCTATACATTATAATACACAGCGGTACGCAAAGGCGCGAGGGATCGGCGACTGTGGAACGAGCGGAGGAGACTTCGGGGAACGGGAAGGAGATAAATTGCTCGAGAATGACGGTACAATGAATTTAACGCTATACACACCTTCGAATTATAAAGCGTACCAAAACAACAGAGATCGTTTTGGTTATTCAAAATAGACTTATTTGAGTCGCTCATGACAAATTTCAGTTGCAAGGGAGATTTAAAAAATATATATATATTACAATAAAAAATGTTTCGCTTGATTTTAATTTTTTAAATATGTGATACAGAATATTTTTATTCGTTGCTTGGTGGCTAAAAAAGACGTTGCATAATCATGAGAGCCTATTAATAATTTCATTGACAAGAAAATTCCAATCGAATTTTTTTTGTTCTTCGGTAAACAATGTAACAACCTTCTGTATGAACGTTTGTACATGGTACATAATCTTGTTATGCCCAAACCGATCGATTAAATTGAAAACATAAATCACGAGTTGAAACAAGGGGTCGGTATATTAAATTGAGCTTTTCGGACGTGTTTAATACAACGAAAAATGGATATGATCTTAATTTTGTTACATTAAATTTCATATGTATCTGTCCTTTTATATCTGTGTATGAAAGCCGCTAGCTGCGTTTTCGACTTTGCTCTTCGAAAAGCAGTATAGTCGGCACGGTGTACCGCTGATAATACTATTTGGAACTGGGTGCACGCTTCGCCATAGTTGATCGAACCGCACAGCTACACCCCGTCAAAGTTTAATGAATGCGAGCCGGAAGCTCGACTCGTTTGCTCTCGAGGAAATTGCCGGACCAGCTCTCGGCTATCGTGTATACGCACACAGTCCAGGGAGGATATGGAGAGCCGAGGTCGACAGAGCCGTGAGGTGGTCGGCAGTGAGCTGAAACAGCAACAGTGGGAGGGTAGGGTCCGGCAAGAGGGACTCAAGTGTATCGAGGTGAAATGTGATTTCCGTCGTGGTCGCCAGGGAATTCGCGGGGTACCAGTTCGTTCGGCTTGCTCCGGCTAGCCTGTACCGAATTTTAGCTACCGCTATAGCCTCAATTAAATACACAGACCATGTTCCAAATCCGACAAGAAATTATATTAGGTACAGATGTGAAAGATTTAACAAATTGGTTTTAGCCCTTTAACGCTAAGAGGCGAAGGTGGGTCCACAGGAAATTGTAATTTCGGGTAAAAAAAATCAAAAATTAATATCAATCTTTCAAAGTTATCATAAAAATGTCGTAAGATTGTATCGAGCCACATAAATGATACGGTACTTTTGCGGCAAAAAAGATCATGCATGAGAAGACATGTTGGTGAAATTGCGGCTCATTCATCGATTTCGATTTCATTACAAAGAAGCCAAATTTGTTCCATTTTTAACGAAGCAACACCTGGTTTCTTTCAGGATCAACGATGTATCACGAACGCATCACGGTGCTTCAGAATTCCAACTACAACTTCCCCGTCGAAACTGGACCCTCTTCCACATCTCGAAGAAGTTCAAAAGGCAGTAGACGAAGAACCAACCCTGTAGTCCTGCACGCGGCCGCTCCCCTCTTCTCCGGTTACCCAAAAGAATTCTTTTTTTTCCCCAAATGAGATTCTCCCATTCTCGTATTTCCGGTTCGTTAAATCTTGGCGCTGTCTTCATTTGTTTAACGCTAATTTTCCAACCTTTTTGCTATATCCATTTTCTACAGTGGTCGTCCCTCTGATCATTAAATTCCGCGGCAACTCGATACCGCTGCTTTTATACGATGTGTTACAGTGTCTGCATTGTCGCGCCTTGTGTGCCGCGCGCGTGAAGAGGCAAGGGATGATAAGAGGGTGGTGGCGAGGTCCTTTCCGAGGATCCTCGTGTTCCCAATTTCACAAACCTCCTCCTCCCCCCCTTAGAACTGGTTCTGTAGTTTGTACAGGCCGGTTGCTTGCCCGTTTCCCTTATACCATCCTATCACCTCTTTCCTCGTGCTCCTCTCTATCTCCTCCTCCTCCCATCGGGCAGCGTTCGCCGACGTTAATTAATGTAACTCGACGGGTAATACGAGGATAATTACTTTGCTCGAGTGGCCTGGGTTGGTCCGAAAGTTTGCTCGTTATCGAGAGCATCGTTGGGTTACGTTTGTGCCCTCTCTTGTAACGTTCGTACGTGTACGCAGCGTCCCTCAGTCGCGTACAAAGTCTGTGTAGTGTGTTCTGCGGTATAGAGAATTTGAGAAGCCCGAGAGTAGCAACGAAGATGCGAATACCGGACACGATGTGACGAAGAGAACATTGATTATCTCGTTAGGCGCGGCGGTGACGGATTGGAACAGTATATGCTGCTAGTTATTGCTTTCATAATTAAATTCTAGAATTAATTCTATAAAAATTGGGGATTTTTTTCACGACCATCTTCATTGGTGCGTTGCTTTGCCAAGAACCAATATTTTTGGCTTCTTTGCAGTAAAATTGTCACGACTGGATGTAAACGACGCAACTGCCAAAGCGCTCTACCGATTCGACAACCACTTTGCGAACTTTAATTAACGTCGCCTTATTAAAACATCTAACAATTGGCTGTATCTTCATGAATTACCGCAATAAAATGTATACAGTATGGTGGTTAAAAAATAAATAAATAGAATAAGGAAAAGACAGAGGGTCGGCGAAGAAGCGTTCACCCGAGTCACCGGAGTGTATAACTTGGGACTGCAGTGGCCGCACCTCGGAGTAGTAAAGGGGCAGCAACAGACGGACGTCGACTCTGCGTAAACAGGACTTGGGGGGTAGCTAGGTCGCTGTGGTCTGCATACAATCGGTATACGACGGTGTACATAGTATACTCAGGACAATGTAGCATACAGAGTCGTTCAGAATCGATACATAATTGATTAATAAAATAATTATCGATAGCCTGTAGTTGCCTCACTAAATTTATCTGGTTGGTTTTTTAAACTCGGGATGGTAAATAAATGAAAAACAAGTCAAGATTATTATATTCATTCAGCACCCCTCCCGTTTCCTCATGCCAGTCGCTAAAACACCAAGTGATCAAATTTGACTTCGTATCGAGTTTCTTCAACGATAAAGACCTTCGATTTTATTTTTTTTAATTTATTCGTTTTCAGTCAAAGTAAAATTTGACGGCAACTTTCAATTTTATTACTCGGAAATGTAACTATTGCATATAAAGGATGTTGAAATCAATCAGAGCTCAGGTGTTATCGCACCGGAAGGCCGACTACGAGACAGTATTCAGGGATGGCTGTCGAGTCGGTTCCTTATCATCGTCCTTTAATTGATGAAATGTCGCAAGTTTCTAAAAAAATTCGCAAACAGTTAGGATGTTTATTATGAAAGATCCTGTATACCAATAGTATACATACAGTATATAGCGAGGTGTGTTTGGCGAGCGAAGGTCTCCGGATGCGCGAGGGGTCGAGCGACCACATCACTCGTCAGTCGACCGGATAGACCGACGTTGAAATATAAGCGCGAACACACGCGGGGCTCCCAGACTGTGGACCATCCTCGCGTGTCCCGACCGGGAACAGACGCAACCCGGCGGCGCATGGCCGACGGGTCAAACCCCTTCGGGACTTCCTTCGTTCGTGCATGTCCTCATCCTCATTCTCCTTTGGACACATTCCCTGTTTACAGTACCACTAGAATCAGCGCGCTTTGCGCGGATCAAACATTTTTTTTACATTCTGTCCGAATTTTCTATGCGAAATATATATTTTTTCTATTTTACCTATTTATTTTTGTAGTTTTTTTTATTTGCCATCTTATTATCAGCAATAATGTTCTTTTTTTGCTCCTTTAAACCGGCTTTAATCTTGACTTCCTATTGTTATTTTTTATTTAAAAAATATAGGATTATTGATATATATATGATATATATATATGATATATTATTGATATTGGATATATAGGAACACGCGGGCGAAACGAACTGGAGCCATCCGGTTGGACGAGATTTTGTGTCTCGAAAAGAATGCATAAAAACAGTCCGTTTTGCCCCGCTCTGCTCTAGGAAGAGAGAGAATCTGTTCGTGGAATGTGTGTGTGTCCACTTCGTTAATTTTTCGAATGGACCGCGAGAATGAACGAGGGGAGTGCGGAAGAAGCGAGAACGATCAAACACTGCCGTAAAAGAGAGTCGGGATGAGAACGGGCGAGCGTAAAATCCAATCGCAATAGTGTATATAAGCGTTCGAGTGTAAAACCTTGCGATGCCGCGACCTCGATTACTCCACTTGGATTTGTCACGGCCTCGAGCCATTCCCATCGGCGCTACCGATGCGACGACGAAGTGTCGGAACGCTGCACCCTACGACCAGCATTCACTGTCCACGTGAACGACTCTTACCACTGCTGTAGGGTGCAAAAAATACCCTTGTACTCGGTCTTTTCAGCACCACGGATACGAGTGGCTTTCAATTGACCGCAGCGCGTTCGTTTTATTTGCTTCGAAGACGACTCTTCGTTCCCCTTTATTTTCAATCGCACGATCTTACAATCAGTCGTTCCGAAATAAATAAAAAAAAACCTTTTATTTTTACGTATTAATATTCGTCCAAACAGATAAAAATTGGCAAATTTCAATTTTTTCTGATATTTAAAAAATATTATATAGAGTAAATTAATCATTGACTCCCGTGCCAATTGGGGTGGACCATATTCACCACTTTCACCCCATCAGCTTGAAAGAAAGTTGTCAAACAATTTGTAAATAGATGCTCAGACCGATGGATCGACCTTCTCGAGATTTTATAAAAATTAGTTTAACACTGCATCGGACATGAGGTTCTTGGAAGGTTTAATTTTGGCACATCGTCAATTTCATTGCTCCAAAAAGAAAAACATGGGTGTTGTTACAGTGCTACTTTTTTATTTTAAATTGCTGTACGTCTCCTCGAGCTTTGGAGAAAGACCGCTCCGGCGAGTAGTTACAGCGCGTGCTAGTCAGACACACTGCCTCGTTCGGGGGATAGGCGGGAGAAAACTCCCGGATCGCGCGTTCCGAGTTGGTAGTTGTATTTTCTTTTATTCCTTTTATTCTTTTTATTTTTTATCTCCAGAAAGTCTCGGAGAAGCAGTTACCGTGTACTAACGATTCGGGCAACACCATGCCGAGGGCAGTTACCACCACGTGCCGCTATAATATCCCGATGTTCTGAAACTCGCTCGTTCGCTCTGCGGCGAAAGTTCGTCTGCCGAACGGTAGAAAATAATTCGATACGATTGAGAATGGTGGAGAAGGGAGCGTAGCACACAGGAAGGCGGAGAGGCACCGACGCGGAGGGTTGTGCCGCATTGCCCGAGAGGAAAACTGCAAAGAGCAATATCCTGTTGAAAGATAATTGCGGCCAGATAGTACCAACCAGCGTGGGACACATCGTTCCCGAACGACATAAACTTTACCGATCGTTCCGTATCGCTATATCACTAATTCAACGATACTCGGATTCGAGAAAATTCTAGGGAGAAACGATTCTGCGTTTGAATAATTGTAAACGATCTATTGAACGTTACATCGAGAGAAGGATCTAGTAAGAACTACCGATCATCTAAGAAAAATTACCATAACAACTACCAGCAAGGCGTTAGGGCGCCACCTATGGCAAAAAGTTGCAGATTATCCAAGAATTTTTACCATAATATGTAAGAAAAATTCTTATAAATCCGGTACTTCCTACCATAGATGACGCCCTAGCGCCCTACTACTATGTGCGGTGGTAATATCTCTCAAGCGATATAGTCATTTTTACTAGGTGCTTCTCTCAGTGTACTTTTTTCATCGTTCTACAAGAGACTGCTTAAAAAAAGGACTGGATTGGTTTTCGGCAAAGATGATTTATTTCTTGCCGTCAATGAATCTACTCACTGATTTGCCGACGGTTCGAGATAAGATTACGATACAGCATCAGATTACAGATGCAGATCTAGACGTGGACGTCTAGAGCTGCTGTGCAGTTTCCTTTCTCTACAGATTTTTATTTCGACCGATCTCTCGAGACAGATTGTCTGTAAACGAGCCTATCACGGGCTCAAAGTTCAGTCCCGATTTTCAGTTTATCTCGCGTCCCCGGACCAAAACCCGAATATGAGTCATTATTGGGGAACAATCGACGATAAACATTAATCTCATTCAACTTTGAAACATTCGATACCGACATGTCATTGAGCGACGATCGATGACTCTCGCTCGAAAACGCCAAAATTTCATTTCATCGTAGATTCACAGTCTATTCTGGGAATCCGCCGGCATAATATTTTTTATTATGACCCAAAAAGAAGTCTCATTTAAGTTTCATCCACTCTTCGTTTCGCCTAATTTCGATATAGTTTTATCATTGATCGGTGACACGATACAAAAAATGATCCATGAGTCGCACAAGCCTGAGTTCGTGATTGATAAAAATCAATCATGATAACGATCCAATGTGGTAACATTGTCGGGATTCTCGTATGCGTGCCGCAATCAACAGTATCGATAAATAAACACCGATCGACCGGATTTAACGATCCATCGATCTCTCAACTTCTGTAATATTTTAACTTCAGGGATCGACGTACATGCATGTATGTATGCATATATCATTTCTTTTTATCGGCCACCTGGTACCGGCTTGGCTGAAAATCTTCCAGAAGATTGTTATCTAAATTCTATCTGGAGGGAGCAATTTCGTCCGGAATTCGTATTACACAAAATAGACCGTATCTTCCACTTTGCCCTTCCACCACCCAGCCGCTGTACGGTGATATCGCGTAAGCTTTTTTTCTTCTTTCGCAGCGATGCAAAGGTGAACGAAAGAAAGTGGATACAGTACCGAGGTTGGGCAGAGTAGATGGGCGAAATTACGTTAAACCTTTAGCGAGATCGTCCCTGTACCGAGGGAGCCAGGGGCGTGTTCCATATTGAGTGGAAAAGTTGAAAGTGAGAGAGGCACAGAGTAGATGTGAAAAGATAAAGAAAATGCGGAACGTAGTGCAGCATAACTGGTGCAGTCGCAAAGTCGATTGCTCACAGTTGTTCATTGCAAAGTCATCCCTCACCCCCCTCTTTCCATGGCCGCCGCGTTGGGGGGAGGCGGAAGTGATAAAATGGCTTTCCAGACTTTCCCATTAAGCAGGGGCGCACTTTGAATTGCTTATTAAATTGTAACAATTCTAATTAGAATCTTTTGCCCTCTCTGTCGTTATTGCCTTCCGTGCAAGCAACATCCTTGTCATACTCGCTTCGCGGGGCCCTCGGAGAGCCCAGCGTCAGGCTGCGCTGATATTTCGCTTACTTCGTTTCTCGAAGGCAAAGGGAATGTAATACAGGGTTGGCCGAATGTGAGGCAGCGGACTTAGAGAGAAAAAGATAGGAAACGGAGCCGGCTTGTCGAATTTTAGGGAGAGCAGAACTCTAGAGAGAGAACGGAGCTAAAATTCATTCAAAAAAATTCAAATTGAAATAATATCGAATAGAGGAAAAAAAATGTAACAATAGTGTAAAAATAAAATAAATGCAAAAATGAATGATAAATTGAAACGCAATTTTCGGCCACATAAGATGTAAAGTAAATCGAACAGTAAACTCGATAGTTAAGTCCAGTGAATTAACGCGCGATTATTGCTTGACCATTAAGTGCAACTGAACTATTATTTAATACATTAATCATTCACCGGTTTGTTCATACTCCCAGGTACAGTGTTGCGAATTCATGGAAAAAAAATTCTGATCAAAATTTCACCCTCGGCTCTGCATATTCGAATGAACTATTTTAAAAGTTAGCACCACCTGTTCAAACATCGTCCTGTTCTACCTCTGTCGCTCTCTTTTCCTCCATTTACTTTCCTCTTATCTATCGAATGGTTAAGCCCGGAGCCATTCACAACACGTGTTGCACTTTGCTTCCTCCGGGTATTGGGCCAACTTTCGCGCTCGTCTGCCGGTAACGAAGGAACAAGCGCCAAAGGGCATCGAGAAACGAAACTTGGAGCGAAACGTTGGAAGAGTCGGAAAACTATTCTACGAATGTTTCACTGGTATCGTCGAGTTGGATGATAATAAGAAATTCTTAGATATCGAAGGGGTTGATAAAAATCTGTGTGGCCGAAACATTCGTGTCACAATGAAACTGCGGAAAAACATTCCGAACTATCGAGATCCAATTAGATGATTAATCTTTGTATACTCGCGAAATTCGTATACTTCATGAAAGGTATGTAACTTTTTTTATCGGTAAAAGAGGGAGAAAAATATTTCAGCCCGCGAAACTATCGAAAAAATAATAAACTGACTACTAACGCGGTTATCTTGTAAAAACCTCTTGTATCAACGAGGATCACGGTAACAGATAAATAAACAGGTGATAAGAAGATATTTTGAAGAAGGACAAATATCCAGCCAGAGTTTGCTGAAAGTTAGAAATGAAAAAAATCATAGAGCTATTAAAGATTTCCTCTGTTTGATGCTGTACGGAATCTCTGATTTCGAATGTGAATTGAGATTTGTCTCGCACAATACCGGATAGCAGTGAATGACTGATAAGAACGCCTCTCACAACCACGCCAAGCAGCGTTGCACTTTTCGTTGCCGCTAAAGAGCAATCTAACGTAACATGAACCACTAATAGTTGAACTTGTTTTCATCACATCGACGGCAACGATGCCCCCCGATCTTTCGCATTTTTTAGATACGCGTAAAAAAAACAGCTTTACAGGTATATGTAATAATTTGCGGGACGGATTGTCGTTATCGGCGATGATGCAAAGTGTCATCGACATCTTGGAAATTACAGAACTTCATGGATTCGAACATACATCTGCAGTTGACTTACACTATGTTATTATCTTATCGATTAGCCAGCGTAGTCTTATCGACTAGCCAGCGGGGAGTCAATCAAGACAATCGTTTCTCACCATCTGATAGCTGAGGAAGGCTGGATTCAGTGAGGTGTTTCTCGTATATAAGTCGTGCGAACAGTGCCGAACCTCATCAGGCGCGGTGCATCATCGAAACGGTAAGTAGTCCATGTCGGGTACAGATCAAGATCGTATGCGTCGTTAAACGTATTTCGATCAAGATAGAGTGAAATAACGTGATAAGCTTGGAAGATTTTTTTTTAAATAAAAATAAAAAAAACTTATTTCTTTTCACAATAGATGAAGTTCTCCTTGGCGTTCCTGGTGGCGCTAGCCCTATCCGGAGCTGTCAATGTCCGGTCTAGTCCCGTCAGACAAACGGACGAGCTTAATGAGATTCTTGAAGAATTCCTCGACCTCGTACCTAAAGAAGAACTTACCGACATTGTCGTGGAATATTTGGAACATGATGCCGAAGTTCAGGCCGTCGCCGAATATGTGCAGACCGATGAGTTCAGGAATCTCGTGAGAAAAGTCGAAAGCATCGAGGATGTGATCAAGTTCTACGATTATTTGCAAAAGTCAGGCTTGGACGTCTATGGCACGGTGAATAAGATTCACGAAGCGATCGGTCTTCCACCTCTGGCGCCCGGTGCATCAGCGAGAGGCGTAAGAATCACCGGCGGAATCGCCGGTCTTATCGCTGACGTCAAGGCTCTCCTGCCACTCGAAGACATCAAGGCCTTGTTCCACCAAAAATTGGAAACCTCACCTGCCTTTGCTCAACTCGTCAATCGTCTCCGTTCCCCGCGTTTCCAAGAGCTCATCGATACCCTGCGTGCCAATGCCGAGTTCCAAAGGATCGTCAAGTTCGCTAAGGAACACGGTATCCATGTCGAGGCCATAACAGATCTTCTTTCTACCATGCTCGGTCTCGAATTCCCGAGCAAACACAGCCGCTCTAATCAGGATCTTTACAGCGATCTCATGGACTTCGTCGCCCTTGTGCCACAAGAAGAAGTGAGCGCAGTTTTCAACCAATATCTCGAAGAAGATGCCGAAGTCCAGGCCGTCCTTAAATACGTAGAAAGTGACGATTTTCGACATTTGGTCCAGAAAGTTGAAAGCATTAAGGATGTGATCAACTTCTACGATTACTTGCAAGAATCAGGATTGAACGTATATCACCTGGTGAACGCTATGCACGAAGCGATCGGTCTTCCACCTCTGGTGCCCGGCGGATCGGCAAGAAGCGTCAGAATCACCGGTGGAATAGCTGGTCTTGTCGCTGACGTCAAGGCACTTCTGCCACTCGAAGACATCAAGGCTTTGTTCCACAAAAAATTGGAAACCTCACCTGCCTTTGCTCAACTTGTCAATCGTCTCCGTTCTCCGCGTTTCCAAGAGCTCATCGATACCCTGCGTGCCAATGCCGAGTTCCAAAGGATCGTCAAGTTCGCTAAGGAACACGGTATCCATGTCGAGGCCATAACAGATCTTCTTTCTACCATGCTCGGTCTCGAATTCCCGAGTAAACACAGCCGCTCTAATCAGGATCTTTACAGCGATCTCATGGACTTCGTCGCCCTTGTGCCACAAGAAGAAGTGAGCGCAGTTTTCAACCAATATCTCGAAGAAGATGCCGAAGTCCAGGCCGTCCTTAAATATGTAGAAAGTGACGATTTTCGACATTTGGTCCAGAAAGTTGAAAGCATTAAGGATGTGATCAACTTCTACGATTACTTGCAAGAATCAGGATTGAACGTATATCACCTGGTGAACGCTATGCACGAAGCGATCGGTCTTCCACCTCTGGTGCCCGGCGGATCGGCAAGAAGCGTCAGAATCACCGGTGGAATAGCTGGTCTTGTCGCTGACGTCAAGGCACTTCTGCCACTCGAAGACATCAAGGCTTTGTTCCACAAAAAATTGGAAACCTCACCTGCCTTTGCTCAACTTGTCAATCGTCTCCGTTCTCCGCGTTTCCAAGAGCTCATCGATACCCTGCGTGCCAATGCCGAGTTCCAAAGGATCGTCAAGTTCGCTAAGGAACACGGTATCCATGTCGAGGCCATAACAGATCTTCTTTCTACCATGCTCGGTCTCGAATTCCCGAGCAAACACAGCCGCTCTAATCAGGATCTTTACAGCGATCTCATGGACTTCGTCGCCCTTGTGCCACAAGAAGAAGTGAGCGCAGTTTTCAACCAATATCTCGAAGAAGATGCCGAAGTCCAGGCTGTCCTTAAATACGTAGAAAGTGACGATTTTCGACATTTGGTCCAGAAAGTTGAAAGCATTAAGGATGTGATCAACTTCTACGATTACTTGCAAGAGTCAGGATTGAACGTATATCACCTGGTGAACGCTATGCACGAAGCGATCGGTCTTCCACCTCTCGTGCCCGGTGGATCGGCAAGAGGCGTCAGAATCACCGGTGGAATAGCTGGTCTTGTCGCTGACGTCAAGGCACTCCTACCACTCGAAGACATCAAGGCCTTGTTCCACCAAAAATTGGAAACCTCACCTGCCTTTGCTCAACTCGTCCAACGTCTCCGTTCTCCGCGTTTCCAAGAGCTCATCGATACCCTGCGTGCCAATGCTGAGTTCCAAAAGATCGTCAAGTTCGCTAAGGAACACGGTATCCATGTCGAGGCCATAACAGATCTTCTTTCTACTATGCTCGGTCTCGAATTCCCAAACAAACTTGCCCGTTCGCAACCAGTAATGACCATGATCGCGCGCAACGACCTTAACGATGATCTAAACGATTTCCTCGCTCTTCTTCCCATCGCAGAAATAACCGATACCGTTCTGGACTATATGACAAACGACAAGGAAATCGTTGAAACCATGGAATATCTTGAGAGCCCCGATGTCCACAAGATCGTCATGGAAATCGAAGCAATGAAAGAGGCTAAGGATGTTTTCGCTTTCCTCCAGGAGTCCGGACTTGACGCTTACGAATTTTTGAACACAATCCACGAAATGATAGGCATGCCAACATTCCAGCCATACGTACGTTACAACAAGAATACGTTTTCGGCTACCGGTGGCCTCACTGGTCTTATCGCCGACATCAAGGCTATCCTGCCCGCAAAAGAAATCAAGGCCCTTTACTACCAGAAACTTCAAAATTCACCATCTTTCATAAAGCTCATCAATCGTCTGACCTCTCCGCAGTTCCAGCAATTCATTAAAGCTGTTGTCGACAAGAAAGAAGTTCGCGTCATCATCGACAACCTGAAGGGCCATGGAATCGATCTTCAAGCGATTGCTGATCTAGTGTCCAACATTCTTGGTCTGCACTTGACGATACCAGTTGCTCGCGTCGGTCGTGTTCCTGACCGGGTCAAGGAAGAATTGCAAAAAGACCTGGCTGACTTCATCGATCTTCTGCCCGCGGAAGAACTCATGGACATCGCTATCGACTACGTCTTCAACGATCCCGAAGTCCAGAAGGCTGCTGCGTACGTGAAATCTCCCGAATTCAAAAAGATCGCTATCCCGGCGCAACAGAACCGTGAGTTCCGTAGATTCGTCGATTACCTTGACAATTCTGGGTTGCCCGTCTCAATCAACATAAACAAGGTCAATACATTTTTGGATCTACCGGAAGTTGTGCCATCTCCATTGAGGAGATCGAGGAGAGCTGCTGGTGGAGTTCGTGGAATGCTGGATACCATGGAGGCTCTTTTGCCCCGCGCAGAGATCAAAGCACTCTTCCAGTACAAGAAGCAGAACTCCGATGCCTTTAAGTACATGCTGGAACGTCTCCATGCGCAGGAATTCGCCGACAAGGTCAAGGAACTTGCACTGAACGAAGACTTCAGGGTTTTTGGTTTCACGGCGGGCAGTTACGGCATAAATCTTGACCGAATCGCTGGCTTCTTCGCCAATGTGATCGGCATTGAACATCTTGGCCAGCGTTCCGCAAGGTCCCTCGATGCTGACCTCCAGGAATTCATCGCTCTCGTACCCGCCAAGGAGGTTCGTCGCATCGTCGTGAAGTACTATATGTTCGACAGCGAATTCAAGGCGGCTGTGAATTTCGCAAAGTCCCCAGAATTCGCCCAACTGCTAAGGGACCTTCATGGAATTCCCGAGTACAACGAACTGCTGATGTCACTCGAAGTGGCTGGTCTTGACGTTCAGACCTTCGTCGGCAAGGTCCACAACTTCATCGGTTTTAATGGATTCCGGTTTGCCAGAGAGGGGCGGAAAACCGGGGGAATGGCTGGTTTCATAGCTGAAGTCAAGGCCACAGTTCCCATTGCTAACATCAAGGCTCTCTACAAACACAAAATGGAGACTTCGGAGGATTTTGCTGGTCTCGTCGACCTCATCAAGTCTGACAAGTTCCAGGCAGTCACAGACGCTCTCTTCGCCAACAAAATCTTCCAGGACGTCCTTCACCGGATGCAGAGCCATGGTATCGATCTCAAGGCCGTTTCTGACTTCTTCCTCACGGTCTTCGGCATCACCACCCCTCCCGGAGTCATCGACTTCTTTTCTCGTCTATAAATCAGCTAATGTAAACATATCCTTCGAGCAAACGTTATTGTCTTCGCATGAATTATGATTGCTTTTTTTTGTAAATATAGCATTATGTAGTTGTTGTTACGAATAAACCAATGTTGCCAATTAATTTTTGGCTTTTGAGCATGAAATTTGTAGTGGAACTGTTTTTATTTATCGACCTTTTTGACATATTCGCGATTGGGTGTCATTTAAGGTGGGGGTAAAGAACAACATATCCTCAAAATATTTTGAAACCATTTTTCCCCGAAAGGGTTTTATAAAATGAAAAATGAATTGCGGGGCACACTGTGATTTGATTAACGCAGTGCGCCCCGCAATTAGTTTTTCATTTTATAGAATCGTTTCGGAGACAAATGTATTCAACATTTTTACTGTCTCTCTCGCACTCATACGTGTTTAGCCTCCCCTAAGCCAAAGTTATTTTCATAAAAAAGTAACGAAATTGCAGACAAACCATGGGCGAGTTTCAATATCAGCTGCAAGATCTCGCTCCCGTTCCCGGCTTTTAAATTTCAGTTATCGACCGGAAGTGACCGGAAGTACGTCACTTCTGATCGAAAAATGAGATTCTCAAAACGGACGTTCCTTATTTTCGGTGTGACGTCACTTCCGGTCGAAAACTAGGATCTCAAAACCGGAAGTAACGTTTTCCCCTAAGCTATGTGTTAGGACATGGTGTTTCTCCAATCTAGTTACTTTTTAGCGGAAATGAGTTTGGCATAAATGATCCTCTACCATCATTCGCAACTCATTTCGGACACGTCAAAATTTTTTGTCATGAATAACATTCACTGTATGAAATTATTCCAAAAAGTTATAAATTTTCTCAGAAATGAAACTTTTAAAACTAAACGTTTAAATGTTAAAGAACATTAAATTTAGAGTCTCAAGGCGATTGGGCGAAATGTCTGAATACAATGAACTTTAAAAACAATCTGATAACCTCGAATCACGAATAGAGTGAGTAATGAGAAAAACTAGTTTTTGCTTTTAATTTTTGATAAATGATTGAAATTAATTGAAGATTGCGATGAATGGATCTTTCACGATTCTTGGAGTGTTGGCCGTCTCGATGGTTGTCGTGAGCTATCTGGCCTACAAGATGAGCGTTCATTTGATCGAATCTCGTCCCGAACGGCCGAGAGGTTGTGACGAAGAATCGCCGAATAATTCCTCCTTGGAGGAAGATCTCGAGGATTTGCTAGGATGCGTTCCTCTCGTCGGCATAAAGGAAATTCTTTACGATTATCTCATGTACGATAAGCAGATCGCCAACACGTACAGCTTTATCGACGATCAGAAGAAATTTATAATTCAAGAATTGCAACGAATACCGCACACGAAAATTTTTGCCGTTTATCTACAAGAAATGGGATTCAGGCTCGAGCATTGGCACTCCGAGGTGTCGAAGTTTTGGAAGGAACTTCCGCGCTTCGAGAGATCCGAGCCTAGCATCGCTTCCGGCGGGCTCACCGTCATGATACAAAAAATGTTGCAATTACTGCCGAACGAGGAGTTGCACACTTTGCTGTGGGCTAAGGCCAGATACTCGGAAAATTTCAGATTTCTCATCACCCTTCTCAGCTCTCCGATGTTCATCGATATGTGTCAACAGATCGGCGAAAGTTCCGTACTGCGCAGGCATTTTTATTGGGCACAAGAGGCCGAAATTGAAGCGACATTCGCACTTGAGTTTGCATACGCTTTATACTCATATCTTACGGAACGACTCATCTAAAAATCCAATGAAAAAAAGAAAGTAAGCGGTACTTACTTTTTAAAAAATGTAAAAAAATTAAAATATCGCATAAAAATCTTGATTATGAGAGTTAAAATTACAGCAACTTTTTGTTGGTGACCAGTCGATTAGTGGTAGTGTACGGTTTGTATGTTGCGTGAACGAAAGTGAACCAAAATAGTATCCGTCGATATTCAATAATAATTTTTTTTTTTTAAATCTGCAGAATGGATTTTATATACGTGTGAGCTCCATAGCGAAACGACGATGTCTCAAGTATACAATTGGTGTGTCAGACTGACTCATCGTCGTTCCTGAGTCACCAATCCGCAAAGTGGATATCTTTAGGCCCGCCATTTGAATTTATGGGTTCTCTCATTTATGGGTAAGGCGAAAGACGGGGGAAAGTACCCCTCCAAAAAACTCCTCGTGTGCAATCCGATATAAGTACACTTTTATGCCCTCGCTCGCTAACGCGACGACAAAAGTTTTCCCACTGGAATAAGCAGGAAATAATGATTACATCCCGGACCCGTTATCACCGACAGAAATACCTATAGCTTACAGTAATCGTCTTGCGCAGTTACGGAAACTATTTCGTGCCATAGCCGGCGAAGATGGAGTAAAAAAAAACCGAGAAAAATTGCTAAAGCCATTTCACGTTAAGCGTTTCGAGAAAGCTCGCCGCGATTAATTCATTTCATTGGCTAAACTCATTGCATCGTGACGATAAGGTCTTATCGTGCAGGAGCTTCGTCGTCTGTTCGTCGTTGCTCCTTCCATTTGCCTCGCCAGAGCGTATCCGAAGATTCAATGATTCGACTAGCAAGAAAACAGGAGTTTCCCTCACCGATTCTATTGCTCGTTAGCGATTATCGTTAGCGAGAGAGCACAGAGGATAAGCCGGAACATCGGACGCTGGAGAACGGGCAAGGGAATTAATTTCACCGCATGGGATGGCCGGTGCAGTGTGTCGGCGGGCACGAGGGTGGAAGGGTAAATAGATAAATATATAGTATACACCCTGGTGGAAATTTGGGGCGTTAGATCGAGAACTGGTCCGGGTCTTACCAAACCTTCTCCGGACCTTATCAGGACCTCCTCTCTGGTAGAATTCTTGCAGCGCTAATTCGAGGCCTGATGGGACTCTTATCAGCGATCGATAAGGCTTTCGATGGTTAAGGCCAATCCGATCCTGACAAGGACTTGATAAGGTCCTTGTCAAGGTCTGATATAACATACGAAAATATCTGCCAAGGTTTACAGAGATGAGAACATTTATTTGCGCAGCGGTATTGTCCCTTTATTTGCATGTCTGTTGAGGGCACCCGAAACGCACATTAATGCCCGAAAGGAGTCATATTAACGGTAAAAAATTGAAGTAATTTTGTCTATGGAAAATTTGTTTAAACTGTACAATTGTCGAGTCGAGAAGCGGATATGGTAGACCCAGAGTCGGAGCCCGGACAAGGGCTGTAGGTAGGAAGAAAAGACGAAGGGAGGGAGGACGACGAGTTGAAGCGGTTCGCTCGGTGTCTCCGCCAAACAATTCCAATTACCTCGGTGAAATTGAAATAGAACTCTTGTGGCGTCCCGACGACGACGACGAGCTCGAGCTCTTGCATCGGGAATGCCTTGAGTCTCTCGCTCGAGAAAGGGACTTCTCTGCACGGTTGTCCGACTTTCCAACTCTTTTCTCGAAATGCGTTCGCAGTCGGGACGGATACTCGTGTTCATTGTAAAACATAAAAAGTTTCGGAATCACTACAAATGAGTGATATTATCGTAGTAATCAATTTTTTGTTTTTTCAAGATCAATCTTCAAAAATATACACTCCAAAAAAATAATTCTTTTTTTTAGGTAGAATATCGATAATAATCCGGCCGAAATCATAGACCAGACGTCGGTTTCTGACGCAGCCAGTTCCCCGTCGTTCCTGTGGCCGAGACAATGCTACGACGAGAAAAGCACCAAGGCGCTCCTAGCGCACCGGAGGAACAGTCGAGCTTCTGGTGGCGGTGCTGCCGCTGCTAGGATATTGAAGACGCCCGAAAGCCGTGTGTACCAATCCCGATGTGTACCCAACGTCTAGCCCGAGACTCTCCATTATTAAATCCTTCCTTCCTTAGTTCATGCGGTCGGTCGAGAACCATCCCACTGTGTGCTACCGGGGTAGCACGCGAATCCGTCTCCGTATATAGCGATCAACCACGACGGCACAAAATCTAAAGCGCATCTGTCCCGAGTCTTCGTCTGGTCGAATATTAACCGAGAGCCCGAACGCTCGCGGTGCATACATATTCCATCGGGCTATTGGCATAGCTCGCTGTGTTACATTCCGGCCCATTGTGTACCCGTCCGCCGGTTTGCCGTAACGCTTCCGCAGGATCTTGGACATTGAAATATTGCTGTTGCATTTTTTACTTTTAGAATCAATATTACCGTGCAAAAAATGTCTTGCAGAGATTCCACGGTGGGAAACATGGTTATAGACAAAATGACGGCAGTCGGCGGAAAAAACTAAACAGTTTTCCATTTGAGATAGGACTTTTTTTCAAGTCCTGTATAATATTGGTTGAAATATTCCGTTTTGGACCCGCTCCGCCCGAAAAATATCTAGCTAACATCCTGTCGAATCGATTTCACTACTGATAAGCTTAGAAGTGTTTATTGCCTGAGTAAGGCAAGGATGAAACGAAACCGCCAAACTCTCGTGCAGTCCAACCCAAACCTTGTGGTATTTTATACTGAGAGAAGGATCTAGTAAATACGATTATACCGCTGGACAGATATTACCATAGAACATGGTAGTGGGGAACTAGGGCGCCACCTATGGTAGGAGGTACCAGATTTATAAGAATTTTTCGTAGATATTACGGTAAAAATTCTTGGAAAATCTGAGACTTTCCTCCATAGATGGCGCCCTAGAGCCCTCCTATTACGTGCTATGGTAATTTTTCTTACATGATCGGTAGTTTTTGCTAGATCCTTCTTTCAGTGTAGGGTCAACATGCCTCCTTAAAAATATATATATAAAAACCGAAACTGTTCATGAATTTTATGACGATTTGTCGATACAGTTATTGGCATGAATTCCTCACGAGTATCGCACTATGTCTGTAAGTTTGTAAGCACCGGCATTCGCTCCATAGGTCTACAAATCGGCGTTGCAGAGGTAGTTCTCTTAATCCTCCAAGTAAACTGGTCCTCGCGAAGGACTCTATTCGTCCTGTAAAAGAAAATCGGTCCGAGAGATCGTGCGAGAAGAGGTACCGAGTGGAACTGAGGTGAGGCAAACAAAAGCAAGGGTACGGTGGGACGGAGCTGGCGGATCGACGGGGTAGACATTTAGGAGTAGGTAGGTAGTTGACTGATCCGCTTACTGGGCTTAAAAGTCAAGTACCAAGGCACAATTCACCCCGACTAGGAGCCGGCTCAAGAGTTACTCCGAGCGTTTTTTCCCCTCTCGCTTATGGCTCCTCATACCTCTTTTTTGCATCCGGTTTCCTTCCCGTTTTACCTGCAAGCTCTTATTTCAACCAGCAGGGTTTCCATATATTTCTACCTTCATTGCGCTGATTACTTCTTTTTATTGCTGTCGTACATCTTTTTTTCCACCCCCCCGTCGGCGAATCTGCCGGTTTCTTTTCCCTTCCTAGACATGAAAAAAAAAAAAACTATAATTTTTGTCCGCAAATTTTAGCCGATGTGATCGGCTTGATGCGGAATTGTCACGCAAATAGTGAAAAAGGGCTATGGAATTATATGAAAAAAAATGATAACTCGCAGCAGCCCAGACTCCTTAATAAGCGACAACATTCGATGATCGATCACGGGCGAACGCTAATGGTACTGTCGTCGCCGTTGTCGGTGGAAAAAAATGTTCGCCCTCCATATTCCATCGAAAACCCGCTCGTTTCACCCCACCTCGAGGGCATACAGCAAGCTCATAATAGAACACCCTCCGCGAGGTTCGTCCTCCCGTTCCGAGATCGTCAACGACATTCAGATGGAAAGAAGGAAGGGAACGAAGCAGATATATAGAAAAGTTCCTTGGAAAATTGTCGTCCCTTCATACAATATTTCTTACCCCTCACTTCTCAACTGCAGCATATTTCTCGGAAAATTCCGATAAATGTCAATGAAAAATGAAGAAAAAATATTTTATCTGAAAATATTCTATTATTTATTATTAATATAAATTTTCTGATAATTATAATGCCGTCGCGCTTATCGACTGAAAAATTCCATTATTCCATTTTTTTCATAGCCCTACAGCGTATTATTAACGGGAAGTGAACAAAAAAAGAAATTGGAAAAAATTTTACCTGGCATATTAATAATAATCAGGCGTGAAAAAAAATTGTTTTACGTTGAATAGAGGGCGAGGGATCGGTGAACGTTATAGTCCGAGGCGCACCCTCGTAAGCGCTCAAGCTCGAAAGTGGTGCGAGAGGTCTGCCGGCTCTCCTGCTGGAAGCGACGCCTCGATATTCCGTAGACGGCTTCCATTACGGCATTCCAATACTTATTGTAAGAGGCACGCGCGAAATTCATTCATTCATTCATTCGAGAAACGGCAGAGTGGAACGGGTATGCCATAACGGGTGGACAGGAAGGACGAGGCGCAGGGGTACGAGACGTGTTGTCGATGGCTTCATTAGAAGCCCCATAGCTGTTCTCCCATAGGGAAGCAGGAGTGATCCCCAGACCCTACACCTCTCCTCTCGCATCCCTCGGCTCTTTCGACTCCTCGCTTTTTTTCTTACTATCTTTCTCCTTTTTTTCTCTGAAACTCGGTTATTTTATTATTTTATTAATAATGATATTATTGTCGTTATCAAAAATATCCTGAAATAAAAATGTTTGCATTCCTTCCGCATTCAGTATATTGTCCATAATTAAGCGAGGCCCGTTTTTACACAAATTTCTATTGCATGCGATGAAATTAAAAAATCGAAAAAATGTAGCCTATAGAATGGTTAAAAATTCTATTCGATGAACTAAATTACCCAAGCACTTGATTTTTTCAAATCAATTAAATAATAATCAATTAATTACTCTGCGAGTGCCTGTGAGAATGTCCAGTGTTCTTGTACTTCATTAGTAGGTAGATAAAATTTGTTTTGTTAATTTTTGCCAATTAAATGTTTCTAAGTCGTGCTATGTTTGAGTGTACGGAATGAACAGCAGCTCCCGGTCGGAATGACTGCCCTTGCCGATTTCAGTGCCGCGTTAACAATGCATTTCGTCGGTCTGCTCCTCGCGGTGTTTTTCTACTGATCGATCGATTGATTCCCTGTCGGATTAATCGTTACCATAGGATCCAAGAAACCCAGTCGAAGCTCTGGTCTCCTCTCAGCGCCGGAGTAAGCCTTAATACCGGATAAGCCACGATAATGGAGCTGCCGGAAGAGCTTCGAATGTACATCGAGACCGGACGCGCCGGCATCACGGCGGCTGTTCTCGACAGCTAGTCCCGAACTTTACCTCCCTCTCGAACGTTCGTGGAAATATAATCCTCGAAGCGACACAGATCTACTACTACAGTATGTAGATAGATATAGGTTAAATTCGGCGTATCCATCGCCTCGAGGCGACGAGCCGAGAGCTTCGGGAGGTACGCTCTGTGTACCTCGATGCTCTCGACTTGCTAATACCGAGGGACGACCAAGTGCCACCTACAACTACGAGGAGGATCCGACGATCTTCGTCGAACATGCTTGATTACCTAATGATCGGCTATTAGGAAATTAATATGGGTATATTAACAGCGGTGCGAAAGCATGTCTATGGGCAAATTTGAGGGTGGACAAGCTCATTCAATTTAATATCAGCTCAAGTATTTTGTATATGCCGTACTTAAAAAAAATGAACCTTTTTTCAAAGATATATAAATACTACCGACATTGCAGATATCACAAAAAGAGATGATGTGCCCTTTAAAAAAATTCGAGAAAAAAAAATGTTGTTCCGAAAGTGGCGCAGTACTGGAAACGTTATCTCGGGACATTGCCGAGGATGCTGGGACGATTTTGTAATGCACGGTAAAAAGCGTTGCACCCGAAAAATACTGGCTTTATTACGAGGTACAACTTGGAAAGCTGCGGTAAGCGTACGTACCAGTGAAATGCGCGACGCGGACTCGACTCTTACGAGAGGATAACGACGATATACTGTACCACACTTTATTATATAAACTCGCACTGTACAATACTACATATAGTATGTTGTACTTGGATTCTTGCAATTCGCTCTCTCGTTCTTTCTGGTGGATTTTTATACTGCCAGACGTAATACCCACTTTCGGACGATACGTATCAGAGAGCGAGGATTTCGAGGCTGATCCTTCGCGGGTCACGTTGCCTGGATAGCCGACGGTCTCTCACTCCCACCTCCCTCCCTCTCCCCTTCGCAGCCTTCTCGAGAGAACTTCACTGCTTCTATGTGCAGTACATTGCAGCAGTTGAGCGAAAATGTCCAATTCTCTCGTACCGAATTTCAACGGTACGTTCTATATTTTTCTTATATTCTTATCCCGAACTGGCGGAAAACCGGTTTTCAGATCTGCGATAAAAAAAAAAAATTATTACCATTATTTCGTTGGATGGTCCAGAATAGAGAAAAGTCATTAAGTTTTTTCTACAAAACAAACGCATTAGTGCACTTGCTATTATTATTATTCCATTATTAAAATTCTATTAGTATAATTTTTATATTATGGAGATAAAAAAGTTATTTATTTGGAACCTTACATTTTTTTTTTTAATCCTTGACTCAAAAGGAAGTAAAAAAGTGTCACTAATAGTGACTGTTTCCTATGGAGAATGGAGCGGAAGATAAATGCGTGGGCGCGGATTGTGGTTGATCGATCGCCGTATCGTCGATATCACTCTTGAAAACCCTTTCTATCTCAATCTCGAGGCCTCTTCTATGGAGAAGTGCCACTCGCGATTTTACAAATGCAAAGTGTACCATGAGGCGAAAGCCGTCAACGTCAACAAGCTCGGTTTTATACGTAGTAGGCACTACCCTGTGGAAAAGCCTCGAGCCAGTAGCTTCGTCGTCGTCGTCGTCTCCGTCGTCGTCGTTGTCGTTTGTCGCCTCTGTACAACGCCATCCACGAAACTGGCACTCGACTCGAGAGTGCCTCGGCCTTTTGCCACTCGCAAAATCTCGCCATCACCTCCACCCTTCCGCTAACCTCTTCTCAGTCTCGCCCCTTGCTTTTCTCTGTCGCTCCATCCTCGGGCCCCTTGGCACGTCCGCTCTCTCTTCGGTGATTTCTTGTGCGAAAAACAAATATAAATTCACCGATGTCTCCCTTCGGGCAGTATCAAAATTATTTATCGAAAAACATGCCGGTACCAATTTTTCAGCGGTCGAATGCCTTAGAGCGTTACTTTTGGCACTGTTAGGTTCTCCTTTCGCGAACCTCGTCATTCGTTACGTCACTTCCGGTCCGGAAAATTATTTTTTACCCGAAGTGACGCCAAATAGAAAAATGGTAACATTTTCTGTGACGTCACTTATTTTTCTACCGGTTTCGTCATCTTATTTTTTTACCGGCAGTGACGTCAAAGAGAAAAATGGAAAAATATTACCTAACGTCAGTGTAACATTTCTTCAGCGTCTCATCCCTGACGATGCGCCGAACCAACGCTCCAGAATATTTACTAGGAGAGAAGCAAAAAATTATAATTTCATCCCACCCGAGGCATAATAAATACGCAATATTTTCGAAACTCGACGCTTCCTCGCTCCTGTTTCTCATCGAAACTGTCCCGGTGACTGGAGCGGAGACAAAAGTGCGCGAAGAAGAGGAGGCAAAAGAAGAAATATGCAGAAAGCCCGTAGCATGCGATGCAGCCAGAAGGTAAGCTTGTCGCGAAATACGATAAACTCCTGGAATCCGTCTTGAGTGACAACGTGGAAAAATATTTACCCTTCCCGTTCCCGCGTTCTTCTCCTTCTTCTTCGTCTTCTTGACACAACGCGAAGCCGCGAGTGAGGATGCGACGACGACAGCGTCAGCGTTCGTAAGTCGGGCCGCTTCGATATATTCCAGGAACGCGTTTGCGAGACGCGTCAACCCGGTCCTCAGTCCTTCGGCAGACGTTTCCATCCTTTACCTGAAGAAAAAAAGAAAAAACTTTTCCCCTGCCTTTCCCGTTCGTTTCTATGCCTCCTCGCCAACCTGACGTTTCGCCACGTCAGGCCTCCATCCCCCTGGCGAACACGGGCCTTCTCGTTTAGACGCGACCCCGTAGTATTTACATAAATCAGCTATGCAATCTCTTTTTATATATTTCGAAGGAAAAAATGAAGAAAAGAAAAAAGAGCAGTACGTGCGGCGCGCCGTTCGAAGAGTCTCTTTTGCCCCCTCGTAATTTACGTTTACTGCAGAAATGCATGCAGATCTACGTTGTAATCTGACAAATATGTAGTACGTGCGCCCTCGGCGGTAGCGGAGGCCTTCTTTCGGACGACAAACGGATCATCAGCGTATCAACGACCTGAAAAATTTATTTCTGATCGAAGGTTGGTGAAAGATTCATAAATTTTTCATTGATTTGAATCCACGATTACGAATTTTGGATTTTTCGGCGATTCGTACATTTTTCATTAACCTGAATCTACTACTATGAATTTTGGGTTTTTCGACGATTTATAAATTTTTTATTTCTCTGAATCTACGACTACGAATTTTCAATTTTTGCCCCGCGAACCGGGAGTCTCCTGCAGGTCGCAGGTCGATCCGATCTCCCAACGGTATCGAGGGTACTGCACTCGTCTGATATGCAAACTCGCTTCCAAAGATTTAAGGATGAGAGTAAATCCACTCCCTTTGCCACTCGGAGCTCATTCTCCCGCGACGACGAAGAGTCAACGTAGTTTCGACCTTCCGCTGCATCCCAAAGCATCGGCTTATCTACACGCAAACACTGCAGCGGATATACGGTAACTAAGAAGATACACACAGTGTATATACCTCACTATTGGCAGAATCGGATCGCAGATACTTTGCTATGCATTCTATCCACAGTCAGACGCGCCCTCCCGACGTTCGAATTTAATCCGACTCTTCCTCTCCCTCGCAATGACCGTGTATTTGCCCTCCGGTTGATGTACATCCAACGGGCGATGGGCGCTTCGAGTATCGAGTCCATCAGAGGCGCTACCAAGATGCGGAGGAAAAGTAGAAAAGTGCGAGGAAAGAAGTTTCGGTAACGAGGTTGATCGACGGAGTCCCGGCGAAAAGGTAAATGGGATGCGAGAGAAGATGGATCGAGACGAGGAAGTAGAAATTCCACGACTTTGCGAAACATCCCACTCAGTCCACTCTCACCCTTACACCCTTTCCAATCCCTTCGCCATTTCAATCCACCATACACTTTGATACCTCGCTCTCCCGGTCTATGGGATGAAACCTTATTTGGTGATAAAATGTAACTGCAATCTTAGTTAGTCTAGACATTGTGAATTTTTAACGATGCGATCAGCCTTCGTGACTTGACGATTTATCACGGTTCTCGAAAGAAATTTAAGGACATGCGAAATACCCCGGCCGGTAACGAAAATTGTAATGGTATTTTTTGCAAAGGACGAAAGAACTTTGGGCTCCAAAAGAAATAGAATATCACTGTAGAACTGATGCACGTCGTGGCATAATTTATTCAGTCAAATAACTGGCAACATTTACCTTTTTACAGTCAATGCTCATATATCGATTATCTGTAGCGTATAAAAACAATCGAGCGTCTTCTCGGATAATCAATTCGGCGATAACCGCCGTCAGTAATGAAAACTCTAATGGTCTTTTTTTTCAAAGGACGATAGAGAACTTTGGGGGCCAAAGAAAATAAGATAGCACTGTAGAACTGATGTACGCCGTGGCATAATTTATTCAGTCAAACAGCCGGCAACATTGCCTTTTTTTACAGTCAATGCTCATCTATCGATTATCTGTAGCGTCTAAAAACAATCGAGCGTCGTCTCGGATAATGAGTTCGGCGATAACCGCTGTCAGCAATGAAAACTCTAATGGTCTTTTTTTTCAAGGGACGATAGAGAACTTTGGGGGCCAAAGAAAATAAGATAGCACTGTAGAACTGATGTACGCCGTGGCATAATTTATTCAGTTAAATAGTCGGTAACATTTCTCTTTTTATAGTCAAGCGCTCATCTATCGATTATCTGTAGCGCATAAAAACAATTGAGCGTCGTCTCCGATAATCGGGCACGTGCTCTCGTACTCGATTAACGCGATTGCCGAACCGAGTTCGAAGCTCTTGTTTTGAGGGATAAAATTTTCGTTGCGGTTTTTCGCGAATGTGGCGAAAAACACTTTGGAGAAGAAATATTTACTTTCTTATTTTGAAGGAAGCTAAATGGCGGGGTCGACGGGTACCCGGGAGGGATGGACGAAGGAATGGAAGATTGCTGCGATTCGGGCGTTACGGGAGGAAACAGGGGTGAGATGCAACGGCAAGCAGTAACGTTCGTAGCGTTAACGTTGGAGAGTATTCCTGGATGTGTAGTATAGGATGGGAGTGCGATGCTGCAGAAGCGGGAGCCCGGTAATCGCAGAGGGGAAACCATTAGGGGCTGTTTCTGAAGCTTATCGAGGTCGAGCAGCGGCAGAAGCAGTTGCTAGAGAAACGTGCTAGAATACTGCGATAGGGTTGAAGCTCGGTTCACACGAGCGTGCGCAGCTTAGATGTAGAAACCGGACCAAAAAAAATCTTGAGAAATCCATCAGTTTCAACGTGATTACTTATTTGAGCTTCGAATTGATTTTTTTTTTCATGTTATCCCCATTTGCGCTTCGCATACGACGATTCGTAGATTGTTTCACGTACAAATACCAATCGAGTACCGAATTGAATTTTTAAATTTATTTCCTGGTTGCTTGGTCGTCAATTCGAGCTTTTGAGTGCAATTATGACCAGTGTCAATCTTATAATACTATAATAATAATAAAAACATGTACAAAAAAAATATTCAATCTTCAGCTGAAATATGAATGTTAAGTGATCGACCTTGCGATTCCGTGTGGATCCAGCTTAAGACCAAACGATAGAGTCACCTATCCAATTGCGGCGATAACGTCGGGGACAGCGCGCCTCGAGGAGAGACAGAGGGGGAGAAAGAGGAGCCTCAAGATGCATCGGGTTTGGCCAGAAATGGCCTCGTCGAAGAACTTCCTGTTCGTTTAGTCCCTCGACTGTGCCGGGTTTCCGGTTACGACCACCAAGACCAGCCGGTCCAACGTACTGTACATACCGGTCCGCTCCGTCCCACCTCCTCTCACGCTGTTCCATCCAAGAGGGAGGATCAAGAACCATCCTCTACCCTCCGTTCCTCTGCGAAGATGAAAATTGACGATTCAAGAGTCCCCCAAATGTTTGGATCCCCCTATTTATGCCATTGAAGATAAATCTTTGTAGATCTATGAAGAATAACAAAAATTACACATAATGCATATATAATCCATATATAAGTATATATATAATCATTAACGATTAATTATTATCGATTATATATTTTACAAATTTGTCGATTTGTTTGTACGTCTGTCTCACCCCCGACACTGCCGTACGCTATCGCCGTCTGCAAAAAAAAATCTCATTTTTCGAGCGGAAGTGCCGTCGTACCGGAAATCCGTTCAAATGCAGGCAACGGACGAAAACGTAGTAGCTATCGCGTCCCAATCGCAACAGCGAAACTCACGATTCGGGTAATTCCTCCGCAGCCTCGCAACAATAGCTCGCAGTTATAATTGGCATTTCACAATTCAGTTTCCCCTGTTGGAACATCATTTGTGCACAATCTGCAATAGTCAGGGGTCCCGGACCAAGGTAAAGTGAACAGCTCTCCCTGTACGTTCGAAAACTATCCTCGCTGTTATATGGCACGGTATTATTACACGTGTACCGAGGGATGTAAGAGAGTTTTGAATCGGCGTGGGAGTGGGATTCGGGGATAATGCAGGCTCGGGAGCGCGGACCCGTTGAATTGTCCCGTGCAGAACCGTGCACACCCGAAAGTTCGAGCTGTAAGCGCAAGTGTCCCTCACGCTCGAACGTTTCCAGGTTTACAACGTGCAGAAACGTCTGTCGCACTTTCTCTACTCATATCGGGGCGCCGGGCTTGTCTCACTTTTGTTCTATTCACGTGCCGCTCGTACAATCGAACGATTGTTCATCCCGCACAATCGCGGCTGCTGCTGCTGCACCCGAGGGCGCTCAGGGGCGCGAGGATACACGCAAAATCGGTATATAGATACCGAGTACAGTTTACCCAGGTATAACTAGACGATCGAGTAGTTCGGAAACCAATGAGCCAGCCAGTTATATATACCCCGGGTTTCGCCACTCTCTCCTCTCCCGCTCTGTCTGCAAACAGTAATGGCCCAACGCTGTCTGCGAAATCTGGTGTTATCGTTATAATCCACAGTAGGATATCCGAATTTCTATCCAATCCGGTGTCAATGCAACGTTTATTATCTGGGCCGCACGAATTCACGCTGTAATTACAACGAGAAGCCATTACGAGAGCGATTGTAAAACGTTGATTGAATCGTGTCGACGGCCGCGATATGCGGACCGCGGATCGTGATAAAGGATTTTTATTATTATTTTTTTTAGACAATTTCGAGCGAGGGTTTCTACAGCCCAGGTGAGAGTCAACCATCGGCAGTTTGAAAATCTCATTTTCCGATCGGCGGTGACGTATTTCCGGTATGACGGGACTGAAACGTCAATACCAGAAGCCGATAATTACGATAATCGTCTCATAAGATTTATTCCTGTATTTATCTTCGACGCAACTCACGCAACCTTTCACCTCTGACTCTGGCGATGTGTCGTCAACGATTACGATTTTTTTTTTCTTCTTTTTTTATATTTCAATTTGACGCCACGAATGAGTCGACTAAACTTCGTTGTCATGATGTCGGGGAAATTTCATCGATTCTTGTCCCTTATCAAAGAGCCTCAAGGTTTCACCTTTCGCTCCCGCGATCTTTCGTTTATCAAGGGTGCACTTATGTTTATGCACGTACTCCGCACAGAAGAGGGTTAAAAGTGTGTCGGGTCGAGCGTAAACCGCACGGGAGGTCAGGTTCGCAGAGCGGAGGGTTTGAGGGTGAGTCGGGACCGCGAAGCGCCAGCGCCCTTACACACAGGTGCGCGAAAAGGGTTCTTCGAGCGGCTCCTTTCATGCAAAGTAATTAACTGATGCTGTCGAGCGTTGACAAACACCTCATACCCCGCCCCGAGAACAACCGTGCACTCGAATTTTCCAGCCCCCTCCCCCCCACTCCTCCCCCCTTGCAATATACTCGAACGCCCTTCTACGAGTCGCTCTTTCAGCACCTTTCCTTTTTTTCCTCATCTCCATTCTTTTCATATTCTCTACCTCTCGTGCCGTCCGGCCGCAGACTCGCTCGACGTTAATTTTGTATTTTTAATCACTGCGCTCGTTCCCTCGCGCTTTCTCGGTTTCTCACTCTTAGACTTTTAGTCTTTACATGGATAAAAAAAAATTAAAAATAGCAGGGTTCAGCTCTGACCTGCGATAGGTATATCTATTTTATCTCCGAAGCTCTGCCGAGGCTGTACGATTACCGCTAGAACTCCCGCGGCCACGGCTGTACGACTGCGACGAACTTTTCCCGTTAGGGAAATAACGCATTTACCAAATAATTAAAAACTTGGAAACGAGTAAGCAGACGTTACCGCCGTCGCTTCTGTCGCCAGACCGGGCTCGACGTAACACCTGTCACTACTATTTTCTCGTCATTCCTGGGTCGCTTGGGTATCGTCGCGAGGAAATTATGAATTTTTCATTGAGATTCAGAATGATGCGATGTTTTTTTTTTTTTTTTGGGACAAAAAATAAACGTACAATTTTGCAACATTGCACCTACAAATATTGAACTGCTATTTGATAAAATGAGAAACCTGTACGACATCGTATAGTTAATTAATGAAAATATTTGTATATTTAATTTAATCAGTGCAAATTTGTAAACATGTAAAATAATAAAATATTATAACACACGACATTTTTCGACGTTAGTGATGTAAATTATCTTTTGGTTGCGGGTCCCATAAAACTTATCTTCCATTCTCGTTGGCACGTAATTTTTAGTAAGTTTTCATTAAGTCATTTTTAAGTAATTATATATTAAAACTGTTCCTTATGAGAAATTTTACGACCAGCGATAGTATCATCATGAAGGTGACGAAGAAAACTGCAATTATAATCGCTCCGTATTCTAGAATAAAAAGAAAACAAATCATAAAATTAAATGTAAAAAAATCAGTCCACGAACTTGCATAAAAATAAATTCTTAGGTAGACTAAGTTTTTAATTTGTATCGTGATATCCCCTTGAACCTTCACGTACGAATGAATGAGGATCACGAATTTGCCTTCAAACAGTTCGAAAAGTAACAGAATTTCGAGAAAAACAGATTGCAAATATCTAGAAAACAACCCCAGATTATCTGTTCAAGTATAGAATGTACATTCTGTATTTTTTTCAATCAAACGTGTATCCTTACTGTAGGAGAATTGATTTTGTTGTTGCTTGTTCGTGAAGTGTTGATTTTCGTCCTCGGGCACTCTCCTGAAGAGTGGCCTGGTCGGTGTCCTCACAACCACACCTTGTTGATTGCAGTAAGCAGGTCTCAGAAGTCTGTCCGGGCTAGGACTTGCTGCAAAAGAAACATCAAAAATGAAATAACTAAATTTGGAGTTCAAATAATTTTTTTTAAATAGACATAAGCATTATTATAAAATCATTCTTATAAATCGCATAATTATAAAATCGTTCTTATAAATCGCATAATTATAAAATCTGGTATTGAAATTTCTTCTCGTATACGTACGGGATGGTGAGATGCTTCGAACCGGTGACCTCGACTTTGACGTATCGATGGAGACGTAAGATTTCACCAGAGGCGACAGCTCGATAGTGGGATAAGCGTCGGAGGATGGATAAGGATTTATCGATGGATAAGAAAACGTGTTGGGCAATCTTCCGTCATGTTGGTCCAGCGCATGAGGCATGGGAAACGGAACCGCCGACGTAACTTCTGGTGCCCAACCTATGTTGTTCGGTGGTATCGAGGACTCGTACGACGGCGGTGCGTCATCGTTATCCGGTGGTTCAGAATTCCGTGGAATCGTAACGCTGATACTCGATGACGTCGTCCCCATTGTACTTCTAATGGGATTGTCGGTTGTGTCGTTGCCCAAGTTCCAGCCTGGAACGTTTGTTGATTCGGTTAAAAGAGGCGCCGTGGCCCCGTTCGTATTGGACGATCTCGCCCATCCCACGGGTCTCGTAACTCGTCCGTGTACAACAGGACTTCCGGGTATTTCTTTGACGGAAAAACGTTCCTCCTCGGAGTTCTGTCTACGTCCCCGCATGACAGGGCTTCTCGGTATATCCTCGACGACGAAACGCTCGCCGGGATTTTGTCTTCGTCCACGCATCACGGGACTTCTCGGAATGTTCTCCACCGGAAATGGCTCTTCTTCAGAATTTTGTCTTCGACCCCTCATTATAGGACTTCCTCGTATCTGTTCGACGAGGAACGGTTCCAATTCTCCATTTTGTTGTCGTTCGGAAGATTCTGGAAAAATTCATCTCTGTATAGAATTTTGCAATCAAGAATCATGAACATCTTTTGGCGATTTTTTTTTTTTTCATTTCCTGCGCGACCGAAGTTTCTCGCAAAGAGCTCCTAGCCTCGACCTCTTATTACACTCAATTACCGATCACGCAGAACAACAGAAACGTTTTTGCCTTGTATTCTATTCAACGGTGAAATAAAAACATGAATCTAAAAACGTTCAACATCTTTTTTTCAGAAACTGTCGGTACTGTTTTCCCTCATTGCTGCTCGACCGTATCTCCTACCGGTCAGCCTCCGATCGACCGGACGACTCGTTAGTTTATGTTTTGCTTTAATATCGCGTGACAAGCGCTACGGCATTCTCGATTTGTCCGACTTTACGATGCGTCTAAACAGGAATTACGGAAATCTTTTGACGCAAACGATTTTTTTTTTCATTTCCTGCGTGACTGAAGTTTCTCGCAGAAAGCTCCCGACCTCGACCTCTTACGTCAGTCAATTACAGATCATACAAAACAACAAAAACATTCTTTGTCTTGCCTTTTTTTTACATCGAAATAAAAACATGAAACTAAAAGCCTTCTACATTTTTTTTTTTTCAAAAACTGTCATAATAGAAAAAAATCCGTTGACCGGTACTATTTTCCGTCGTTGCTGTTTGGCTATACACTGAAAAAAAGAAGTTGTTGGATCAAGCAAATGCGCGGTGACATACGTTCAAAGATGTGTTCGATTGGTATAACAAAAATGTTTATTTTAATCGACAAATTTTGAATAAATTGAAGCAAATAATCGTTTAATAAAACAATGCTTTATTTGTACCAACCAAATAACAGCTTTGAACGTATGTCACCGCGACTTTTGGTTAATCCAACAAATTTTTTTTGTCAGTGTATCTCCTGCCGGTCAACCTCCGATCGACCGCCCGACACATTACTTTATGTTTCTTTTTTTAAACATAGCTTGACAAGTGCGACAGCATTCTCGATTTATCGGACGTTACGATGCTAGTCACGGCCGGAGAGTTTGGCGCCTTCGCCGGTCGCCTCTACAGCGAACGCCGTCGATTCTGGCCCATTTGCGGCATAACGGTTCTTTTCCACTGGTATCCGAAGAGTCTAGCCACTGTACGCCCTGCTCTACTCTCAACGCTCTCGGTTATTCTATCTTCCTCGCCTACTGCCAGCTGCCTCAAGGCCTGTTTTCACTGCCGCTCACGTTTCTTCCACTCCGCCTTACCTACTTCGCTGACACTGGCTGTATTCATAACCGAAGGTTCCGGAGCCTATAATCTACCGTGCACGATTCCTCAAGGACTCTCACTAAGCTCCCACAAATTTTAACAGTTCGGCACTTTGCCTATAACATGCAACCGCGATAGTATCGAACATTTACTTTTAACTTAGTATATAAATTTGCTTTTAAATTTTAAAGCATTTTTTCTTCACGATCTTACAGACGAAACTTTCTTTAATAACGATTTACCCGTGATCGGTGAAATACTCACGTCTCGCTGAACCGTGAGGCATATTTCACCGCGGCGCATCGGCCTCCGACGAGTCGTGAGAGAGAACTGTCTTGCCTTCCCGCGTTCCGATTACTCGTGACCCAGAGCCAGACCAGTATCACGTCGGTGGTATTAGTGGGAGTCGAAGAAAGGAAAAACGAGTAAAACCGCTGAAATAGTTACTGCCACGATGTGGACGGACGCTAATGCTGTTTACACACACTGGCGACGATCGGGTCGCAGAACTGTTTCTTTTCTCAATGCGTGAATCAATGAGAGAGAAAAATAAATGGTAACCGAAGACGACCGCGATAACGCGAGAAACGGCGATAAGACAAACGGCGGAGAGGAGATTTGCTTGGGTCAGCACAGCCCCTGCAACAAAACTCGAATGCGAAATGCCGTGTGGTGTCTACAAGTCGGGAATGAACGACGAGGACGACGAGGACTACGACGTTCTCGAGACTGGCGTACGTACGTGGGAAGCGTGTAACAGTGTCGACGAGCTCAACACCGATCGGTCGTTAGCGGCCCGGAGGTGGGGGTGTGACTGAAATTGCGGGACGCTTCGACGATTCCTTGTGTAAGCATTTGCCGAGAGCGGCACACGTAATCGCAACCGAACCGATATACAATACGGGCGCTCTCGAGAGTCACCGAGGTTCATGGTATGTTTACGAATTCATGGCTGACGTCGTCATCTCGGGGCATGGCTGAGGAGACACGAGCTGGAATAACGCGAAGCTGATTAGAGCCTAAGCTCTATTGTTGATGCGTGTAATTTTATTCTATTTTTTTTTTTTTTTTTTTGTACAGTGTCGGAGTGTTAATGCAATTTTTTTTTTTACAAAAAATGTAATGAGGCGTACCGATGGGCTGATTCAATTAGGACGGAGCAGTTGTCCCTGAGCGTAGTTTCCATGCACTGAGAACAAGAATTATAAAAATCAATTGTCATATCTCGTTGGTACGAGGATAGAATTTATTGACATTAAATTAAATTTATTTTAAAGATTTTCAGAAAAAAAAGGTTTCGTTGATTTATGTACATTTTTTTCTGTAGACTACTGACGTTGGACCATCGATATGTGGATAAGGAAAATCAAAAGACGGGCCGGCGTGATAGATGGTAAAAATATGGTAAAAAGTTGCATTTTTTGTGTTTGGTACATAAAAAATGAATTAATTATGCAGAAACTAGGAATAACATCGCAAAGGAATAAAAAATAACTTGAATGGACTTTTGTTCGGTGAAACCTTGGGATCTGGGATTTCCGAGGGACGTTTCAGTGATTCATACTCGTTTATAGCTACTCATTCCTCCTTTTTAGTACCTTTACTTCATTTCATTTTATACATACTTTTTATTACGGGTGGTTTTCAAGGATACATCCTATTTTGAGCATGCGAGACTGTGTGAAGAGCGTATAGAGTGCGTATTAAGTTTACACTTTTGTATGGCTGTGCGAGAAATATGGATATCACCTATCACGCACGTTTTCGCAACGTGACCGTTTATGCCTTCGAATTCTTTCGATATTCTTCCGGGCTCTATCTTCATTTATATCTCAACGTTTCATATCATATTCTTTTCTCTTATCGCGATCTCGTTGAGCACGCAATGAGTATCACGAAGATTCACCAAGAGCACACTGTCAGGCCACATATGTAGAACTGACTCGCCTCGAATAACAATTGTGCGATAATTGTGACTTGTTTTGTCATTGTTATTTACACTCTTTTGAATAAACAAAAAACATGTAAAACGTTGGGATTAATAAACTTATGATTAAGGATTGCCTTACCAAAAGTCTCCACTGGTTTGTCGAAAGAAATACGTCGAATGTTCGCAATAAAAAATTCACAAAAGAAAAAAATAAACAAATTAAAAGATTTGTTACCGACCGTGGTATTTCACAAGCTGTTGAGAGATGAATATATTGGGAAAGGCAAAGGAACCTGATTTTTTTTTCGACGTTCCACGATTGTTCTTCCAAAACTTACGAGATCGGTAATAAAAAAAATGAGGGTGAAATAAACAGTAGTGGTGGGGATGTAGTTGCGGAAAGAGGAGTGAGGAGATAAGAAACCCCGTGAAACTTCGCTCCGGCGACGCAGGCATTAGATATAGTATTGTACAAACCCCTGTGCGAGGGCTCCGGTTCCATTCCTCACTCCACCTTTTATTTCCGTGGTAAAATTAACGGCAACCACCGGGAGTAATTGTCGGGCATTAAGCTCGGGCAACGTAATTACTGAGGACAAAGCGTCGAAACGTTCGTCGCGCAGTTGTGGGAACTTCACGACCGTCGGTGAAGCGGGAAGGAAGGTGCCGAAGCGGATTCGTGGCGAGCTTTTCTGTACCCCCGAGTAAATAAGAAAATAAAATCGCAGTTAATTTAATCAAGATAAAAAAATGTAGCGAATTCCCGCATAGATAAATATATAGGTAGGGTAGACCGGCTAGTGAATGGACAGTTAAGCACACAAAAAAGCCACTGAATAGACGTTTTTTATGCACGTGCTCTTATGGACAGTGTCCATTCATTGGCTGGTTTATCCTAGATGTCGTTTATTCGACACCAACATTTTACCGAGTACTTTGTAATTTTTTATTAATTTATTTGTCATAATCATAAGTCATAATCATAAGCCAAATTTGAAACGCTATACTTTATTTTCTTTTCAATTTTTTGCATTAACTTCATTTCGAAAACCTCAACTTGCCAAAGTACTTGCCAAATTGATATAAAACTTCGCAAATAAATGTTGCTTACTAGTCTGACGTACAGAATTTCATTTCAAACAGGATTAATTATAATTTCGTAAAACGAATTGACATAACGAACGAAATTTTCTGACTTTTCGTTATAATACACGATTTCCGACAAACTCACTTTCGGGCCGCAATGTACAGCAGCCTGTCGTGACAACTTTTCCACCGCTCCAACGTATTCGCATCGCTTCTCATTCTCATCTCTCGCAATAAAATGCACATGCCTGCGCGCCCATATTTATATATGTATACAGCGAAACTTATATGTGTATATTCGTAAATTTTACGACAGTTGTACAGTGCGCGCGAGGTCTCCTACGATTCGCCATTAACAAACGGACAAACAGACTTCAACTTCTGTACACAGATACTGTACAGTTTGCACAGCGGCCGCGAGGACATAACATACGCGTACGTATCTCCCACGCCACAGCGTACAACGGGCGTTATAACGAAAAACTTTTTCTCAACGTACATGCGTGACAGCTATACAAGAATTTATGCAAAATAATGAATTTATATTCCGCATTCTCTATCCGCCATCTGTATGTTTTCCTTTACTTTTAATGCATCATATCTGTTCGCATTCTCACACCGAGATTCAACGATTTTCGAACTACATTGCGCGCGCTCAAAACTATTTGTACCAATCGTAAATGACAACAAATTAATCTAAATAAAAACCCGAAGAGCTTTTTTGAAACCGGCTGTTCAGATTGCCATTTTCTTTTGTATAAAATTTATCATATTTCATACCTTCGAAAAATAATAAAAATATCATTGTCCGTTCGTCGGCTTCGCCGTACTATTTTTACGCCGATTTACCTTATAAATCGAAGAGAAGAGAGTGAAAGTGAGATCCGCAAAGGCAGACGACCCGACGCCGTTGATCTTTCTCCGTCTTCGTTTGTCTTCCTTCTTCCTCGATCCCTTCCACCGTTACTCCACTTGCCATGCGAAGGAGAGCGCGAGCGTGATACGCGTGCGCGTGCCGGTCGTTGGATGTGAAATTTCATGGCGGACACACATGTTCCGCGAATGCTTGTCGATCTCGTTTGCCACAGTGTGCAATAGACGACGCGGCATTACCGGAGCGTTGATTGGGTTGCTTCCACATAAGTGGAAAAAATGACGACTAATTTTCATTACTAATGTTTATTCAAAATTCATTCATAGGGTACATAGGAATATCATTTTTATCCAACAATCAATATTTTTCAAAATTTTGTAAATCCTTATCTCAGCTTGAAATTTTCCTAATTTTGTGCTCTTATCATAAGCCTGAAATCTCCATCTGGTACAGCAACTATGCCAATAACTGTATTCTGTGTACTACCGCGTGGCCAATAACTGCGCATTGCACCGTCACGTTTTTCCATTGACCGTAGCGTCCCCAATGCATTTTTTATTCATAATATCTCTCTTTCATTCGTGTCTGTCAATGAGTGGTGAAAGCCTCGCGTTAGCGGTGACTCACTCAGATACAGATGTCACTGGATTTACTCACGCATTCGGTTGCATTTCCTTGTTCATTGTCAATCGTCGGAGGCTCGGCATACCGTTGGAGTGATATCGCGAATTGTCTGATCTCGAGTGGCTGCGATCACTTTTCGTCGCGGCGGGTCACGCGCGATGCACCGCCACACTACGGCCTTATCTGCTGACGCCACATTCCATTCTAGTCGAACGCATCCCGGAGTTATCCGGCTACAAAGTGTCGTTGCATGCTTTCACCTCGCTTCATGACACAGGTTGGCATAGAATTATCGGAAACAATGCAAGAACCGATCTATCGTATAATGCACGCTCTTCAAATCATTTCACACCACTTATTATTATTATTTTTTTCAATTGTCCCTCGCAATGCATTTTTTTCCAACGACACGATGAGAACGGAGACATATTCCTGGTTGGCGAAATATCGGACTTGCAGTGATGATGATGAAGATAATAAAAAGAAATTATTTCAACTATAAAATTGTCGCCTGTAACAATTCAAAATTTGATTATTTTTAGATAACTTAATTAAGTAAAAAAATAAAAACTTTGTTGAGCATAAACAATAATTTTTGTTGTAATTTCAACTATAAAATTGTCACTTGTAACAATTAAAAATTTGATTATTTTTAGATAAGTTAGATAAGTAATTAAATAAAAAATGTAAACTTTATTGGACATGAACAATAATTTTTGTTGATGGCCGATTTTATTTTCGTTCGTGCTTTCTTCCCGTCGACTTCCACTCGTCGGCATCCCACTTTTCACCCCTGCCAAGACTGTGCGTGCGCATGTCCTCCGCAGCTTCCCTACGGCTTGCCGGGTCCATGGCAGCCACGCACGTTGCGTGGATGGTTCGTTCGTTCTTCTCGGCTTGAGGGATATCGCGGACTATCGACCGGGGCAGGATTCGACGCTCCTGAAAAGAAAAAGCGGTTTAACGTTGCTCCAAGACTTTAATGACGACGGTTTGATGGACGCGAGACAAAATGAACGTCAAGGGAAATCCTTTCCTCTCGGTGGCGTACGAAAACAATTGTTCTCCCGATCCGGTGACAGCGAACGACATTGGTGTGCAAGCGGTTAACAAAAACCACACGAACACCGAACCGCGAAGTGAACCAGACGATGCTCTTCGTTTTTTCAACGGCATCGTCCCGAACCCGACGTCGTCTTATTGTGAAGATGGCGTTCTCAAGCAAGGTATCGTTAGAAATACAGCATGAAATTCTTCTGACTCTCGTTGACCCGTTAAATACAAAACCTCTTTCCGCTTAGCATTTTTTTTCCACCAACTGCTCGATACTTTTCTGAATCAAAATATTTAAAAAAAATTAAACATACGATATGATTTTTATAATCTACCATGACAAATCAAGCTATTCTTTTACCTGTCGATCTTGCCAGATAGTTTACCGCTTACAGGAGTTCCAGGCAATTGGGCATGTAAATCGAGCGCTCCGTACATAGAAGATATTCTAGCCGACGAACAATTGCGAACACGCCATACGATAGGGATTGATCCTTACTCGCCTCAACCAGCCTACAATCCTTGGTACAAACCCTTCGCGAAAAGGGCACCACAACGACCGACAAATGCTCACGAACGACCAAATGTTATGGCGACGTATCAGATCCGCTCTCATAATTCGTGGAGTCGCGGTGAGTTTTTTTCAAAAAAAAAAATATATATATATATGTAGATATCTATATACAAAGCAATAAATGAATTTTTTATTTTTTTCACAGGTGAATGTCTCGGGACATTTATAGCAATCGTAACATTTGTCTTTATAATAATGGCTCTTTTTGTCTACATAATAATGGGCGTAAATGGCTATTGAACAGGCAACAGATGGAATCCATGGTTGGGATAAGTTAAACATAGCCAATGAGAATTTCGGGAACGCAGCAACGCGGTCCGGTCGACTGTAAGCTGACGAACAGCCCAGTGATATTATTACGATAGATGCAATATTCGAGAATTCGTATATCGAACTTCAAGAATCATTCGATTTCTTCACTACTGTGATGTTGATGACCCATCAAGTGTTTTAGTGATTATATTTTTTTATCTCGCATAATAGTAAGCGCTCCATTTACAAATACATTTATACACGACAAATAAAAATAAAAATTAATCCCGAAATTATCGATCGACTCTCCAAAATTATAATTTTTCCCGATAACGCATCAGGTGTAAAACTGCATGAGCAACGAAATTTTTTTTTATCGATTGACCAGCCTTCCCCGAAGATCACAAAGAGCTTTACCAATCAGCCGACGATCAGCCCTTCCAGCTTGAGTGTCGGAACAAGGTGAATCAATATTGCTCCAAGCCGCTCCTTTCCTTTCCAATATTTCTTCGTTCCTTATTCCTTCGTTGCAATCTCCACCGGATAGCACAATCGTCACGTGACGTCGCTCGATACATCTATAAAAGGAACTCGCCAACCACCTGGCCAACTTTTCCTCCATACCTTCTCTGATGCATGCTCCTGTGACGTCGGCAGGAAGAGAGCTTAAGGGCGCGCATGCGCCTTCGACACTCTTAATCGTTTGGGATTCCCAGCGGGATGGAGACCCTCTTCGACACGGCGAATGTGGCCAGCGAATGAACCATCGACCGAGCGCTGGTTCGACGTACTTGCCAATAATTGAACTATCGACCCGAAGACCGTCGGATTGTTTTAAAGTGCAACAAAAAAAGAAAGACGCAAACTGTACAGGACTATATATACAACATTTATGTCACAGAATTAAACATATTTTACTGAACATTAATAAAACTCTATCGGTCGAGAAATGAAAGTAATTAATTGCCAACAGCGCAGCTTCGTTCTTCTTCTTAGGGCAATCGCTATTTCATCGACGTCGGCAGATTATTGAAGTTTGCGCATGCGCTCTACACAGTTCGACACTGTGTTAGGCGTAAGATGAAAGGCTGGGATGATGGTTTCAAGACGCCATTGGAACTGCAGTTCACTGTCGATTGAGTCGTCATTGGAATCGGCCAACATTGCCGGAGCTCCTCGTTTCAAATTTGTCATATTGTTATTATTTTTTTTTCTTATTTTTCAAAGCGCTTTAAAACTCTTCAGACTTTCTAAATTTATTTGGGGCCGTGTGCATGTCATAATTCCAAGATTCTAGTGTGTGTGCGGTGTCTGAATTTAAGTTCCTTACGCGGCTTTAATAATGCGCATGATCAGTTGTGGAAACCGTTGAAAAACTTTTTTAAAACATGAGGGACAGTCGCATGCTTTGTCTTTCGACCGAAAATTGTCAGGGCGTAAAAATTATAAATTTTATTGTGTTCATATTAGTTTACTATATATACGAATATAATATATTATACGAATTATAATTGCATGCATCAGAGAGTCAAAAGCGAACGTGGGAATAAAAGTTACCATAATGGTTATTGAATGTTGAGTAAGATCGAAATGAATTTTTGGGTGAAAAATCACGATCACGTTTCCGGTTCGAATAGTTCGTGCAGTTTACCGTTCACCGTTTACGATCACCGTTGATCGGATCAGCAACACAGGACCACTGCGGCGATTCGCACAAGAAAAGACAGACATTATACAAGCGAAGTGACGCGAGATCTATGGCTACGTTCTCCGAAACGTCGATTTTGCTTCGTCCCTCTGTAACTGTGTATTTATTTTCATCCTCCGTATCTGTATATTGGCTTCATTCTATAACAATTTACCCTCCTCCCACCTTTGCAACCTCGAGGATTTCGATAAAGACCGACTACTTTTGAAGCAGTTACTACTTTTCCTCAAATTCCAAATAATCCGAGTGTAATTATTGTTATTGTCCTGCGATTAATAATAATTTGTACATTATAATAAAATTTGTCTCAATAATCGAATAAACGTTCTTCAACAAAAATCAATTTCTTTCCGCCGTATTGAACCGCAAATTAAATGAGTAAACCTTTCGGATCGGTTGGATTTATCGTTTTTGTTATTACAGTTAAAGCTTCGGATCTTGTTTCGCAAGAGGTACAAGAGATGAGGAATGTCGAACCATGTCCTCCGAGTGCGGAGACGCATCGTCCATCTCGCCCGGATTGGGTGACATCGGGTCAATTTCCTGAACCCTCGCAAACCTTGCTTTCGGGAAGTCAAGGAGACAATGCTACTCGTCCGAATAACGTCGTCGTGATAATAAGGACGTTGCCGCCTTACTCGACAGGTTTGTTCATATTATTTCACAAGGTATCGTGACTTCCGGTGCGAAGTGAATTAGAGAAAAACAGATAAATTTATCGGGTGACTAACGGAAACGAATAATTCGATACAATAGCGGAGACTTTTTCTCTGGCACTATCAAGAAATGGAAAATTTTGATGTAGCAGTAATCCAAGGCGACATTTCAGCTAATCGACCGATGTCCGTTCCCTTGCCAATTGGATCACAAAATCGTGATGCTCAAATGAACTCGGCTCCGACTCCACCGACCTACGACCAGATATTCGCTCCAAGAGACGCAAATACACCAAACACCGCCGCAGCAGGAACTTCTCTGGATACCAGCCCGAATAATGATGATGATGATGATGATGATAAAAGTGAGTTTTTTTTTCAGAAAATATCAATATTTGCTTACAAAGAAGTTTCTTCGATAGATCGGTCGGTAAAACAGGGAAAATATTAGACACTGATTCTTTGTTCACAGATGCCGTGACGTCGTGCATAAAAGGCGTCATAATGCTTCTAGTAGCGATATTTATTATTGTTGTGCGAGTACTAGTGCATTACAATCGGGCACGATAGAAATAGCTTGTACATACGTTTCTTCAAAATTTACTATAATTATTGAATGTTGAGGAAAATAAAAATTAATTTTTTTAGTGAAAAATCCTTGTTTCCGGTTCGAATAGCTCGTACAGTTTACGTTTACAAATCGAGATTACAAATGAGAACTGAAAACATAAATACTATGTATATTAGTTGACCGTGAAAGAAATTACAATTCGAGAATCGAATTTTGTGAAGAAGAGTTTAAATTTGCAACGTGCTCGTCAGTAGTGAAGAGCAAGTTGAAAAGTGCGCCTGCGCACTCCGCTGCCCGAAACCTCGTGACGCGCAGATGTGAGTGTGACCTTGCACGCGATGGTGAGTGTAGTGTACCGCAGACGGGGCCGCAGCTCGACGCGGCTCACAACAACGTAGCTACTGACTTCGAGTTCTCCGGGTTTTCTATTGTTGTTGCTATTTTTTTCATTTTTAAATTTAATCTACAAGGTGCTTAATGATTCTCCAGAGCTTATAAACCGATACGGCGTTGGGTGTGAAAATTGTAAAATCAGAGTGCATGTGCGATGTGGAAAACTGGCGAAGCTCTTAGCACGGCATGAATGATAGTAAAACACTTGGCGAGTGTACAGTCCCAGCGCGCGCATGCGCAGAAACAGTAGCTGGAAATAAACGTGCAAAAGATGATAAACAGTTGCGTATGGATTCCTCTTTCTTTCGCCCGTGTATTTAAGAAGAAATAACCGTGGCTGGGACAATGGAGGATTTTATTTTGCATTGGGTTGCGCAAAGATTGGCTTGTCGATAGATGCATGCCTCGTGCGTTCGGATGACTCATGACCACTGACCGGGAAGAGATAGCATTCGGCACGGAAGTTCAAATGGAAATAAAAGTGGAGAATCGAGATACGAAATGGAAAACAGTTTTAACAGAGGTCGTTCGGAGGGAATAAGTCGTGGAACCGAAGCCAAACTTTTCTCTAATCAATAAGCCGATACCAACCAAATAACTATCCGACAATAACTCTTATACTGATTAATATTCATCAAGAAATTGCAAAGATCAGAAAATTCCACTTGCCACAGGAAATCTTGTGCAAGTGGAAATTTGGCTTCCAGGTCTTGACAATTGATACGCTATCTGCTAAATCTGCTTGTCGCCGTATCAGACACATGGTCCACATCCAGTCGTATCGATTTCATTATCAACAAGCCCGAAAATATGTATTTCCGGCAAAGTAACAACCTCACGTTGGAATTCATAACACTGACACCGCTCGATTTTACTCGCGTACGAATGGACTAAATCGGGACGCGCATTATCTCATGTTTTCGGGCACTGTTAACTCACAGGCTCAGCCACGGACCACCACCGCTCGGTTGACGGTATCTTTTTTTAGCTTATTTTTTCGGCTCTTCACACATTGAGGACCTGCTGTTATCTGGCTGCACCACGGACGTTGGACATAAGGGATTTATAAGTCGCATTATCTTATTCAAAAAATACACGCGATGCATTTTTTAAAACACATTATTCTATTGCTACCTGTGAGCTTGAAGATTGACCAATCAACACTTTTTCAATTAACCAACGGGGGCTCAAAATATGCATGTTGTCAGATTTATTTATTTAATTTTTATTTTTTCAGTTTTCCTTCCGAAATTAATTTGAGAAGAGCGAGACAAAATGGGCGACAATGCAGAGAGGGCTCCAAACGCGCAGACAAACCGTTCATCGTGTCCCTACCCACTGACAACGGGTAATTTTCCAATGCCGTCAACTACCGAAAATCCGGGCTCACTTCCGCAAAGTGAAAGACATGGTAATGCAGTTTCGAACATCGATTCTGTTACCTTAAAAATTAAGCTGAACAGAGAATTCATTTTTTTTTTCGTTCTTGATTCTACCAGAAGATCCACGGTCGACTCGAGGCTCGATTAATGGAACTGACGCAGGTAATATTCAACATAACAGCGCCCCGATCGCTCCGTACATGACCGAAATTTCGGCAGGCGAACGAATACGATCTATTCCAACCATAGAATTCACGAATCCCTTGGCCTACCAAGCGGAGCTAAATTCGTGCAATCCTCCACCATCCTACGACGAGCTGTTCGCCCCGAAAAATATAATCCAACCGCAAACTATGCCAAATGGAACTTTCACGAACGCAGTTCCCACGTCGCCGAGGACTATCATCGTGCCGGTAACTGCTAACATACCGGGAAATCGTATCATCACGCATCCACCGGCACACATTGTGGGAGTCCGGTCAACATCCACTAACGTTGGTTCGTATGATTTTCATAAGCAAACGTTAAACCTGAGATCTTTTGGGTTCTCTTTTCTTTTCTTTTTCTACAGAAAGTGGACCCAAACATTGATTAATCATTTACTCAATTGGAAATTTTTTAATACTGTCTAAGTAAATAAAAATAAATGCTACCGACGCGAACGACTTCTCGGAGCGTGTTCAAGAACGGAATTTATAGAGCCGTGCTATGACGAGTATAAAAAAAATAATAAAAAAGGTGCGGTTGTAATTAATGTTGATTTCTGATTCACAGGTGTCGAGACGTACCTCAAGGCTTTATTATTACTTGTGGCGGCGTTGGGTATCTTTTTAGTTTACGTGCGGACCAGATGAAGATTTGCATTAAATAAAAATTAAAAAATCAGCGCTCGAAATGCTGATTCGCAGGCGCTGGCACGTGCGTCACGATAATCGTGTCAGTCGGCACATATAAGTGGTAAAAGAACAACTAATTTTTCACTATTTATTTATCTCCATCCGGTGGTACAGATAAATACTGTTATTTTGTGATAATATTGCCTCATATCTCTATAAGTATTTTTTAAATTATACAAATTTGTTAAACGATTTTTCTAACTACTGTGTTTACGAATAAAAATATCATGATGAATGAAAAATAGTGCTGTAATAATCGATCACATTTATACGATTATATCTATTAGATGATTAGATGATATAGCGTATCCATAATGACGGTAAAGCGCGTGTGAGCGAAAAAGCAACAAAAAAAAAATGAAAACAAATGCATTTCGTATAAGTGGTGTAATTCAATTTTAGAGCTGTTATAGGGCGCAGCAAAAAAAAAAAATTTAGCGATAATATCGCGGCACTAAAATCAGAAGGACGTATTTTCTGTGTATAAGCATATCAAATACGCCTTCCTGCTTTTCGCCACGTGATATTGTGCAATTAAGTTCGACGTACCTACGGTTGAAATTTAGTGGAAACTGTCTAGCCGGCACTGACCAGAACTGCTACTTTGCGTTACTTCGTTTATGTTACCAACTATCTCATCACAGAGCGAGGGTGACGGCATCACAAGTATACTAGGAGCAGGTATTATAGTTGGAGGGATGATAGGGTCGGAGTGCAACGGAGGTAACTCGCAAGCACTGAACGGCCGAACTGAACTTTACTGTAAGTGCAGTTTCAAATTGCATTATTATCAACCGAAAGTGCATAAATTCCGACGAGCTACATAGTCCACGTCTATTACGTGCAGTCGACGCTATCCTCTGGCAAACAAAATCGATAAAGCCGTAACACCAAAATTTACAGCTTACATTGCAAATTAATTAATTTTTTTTGGAGGCGTGGAAGAGCACATGTGTTGCTGTACTGATGTAACTCGCGATTAAACGCATTAATCAGTTCAGGGTTTGGAAAGAGGCAACAATTTAAATTTGTGCTGCTTTGAAAATAGTCCTGCATTTTTTTCAAATTTCTATGAAATTCCATATTGAGTATGGAACATTTTTTTTTATTATTTTCAACTTCATTTTTCCTTGCATGTTAATTTCGATATCATGTATAACTGGTCGACGCACTTGTATAGTACAAATCTGCACATGCGCAAGCCAGTCAATGTCCTAATAACGAATGGCGATACGCACGTTGTGAGCATAGTTGAGTTCATTCACAACGTCGCGAATATCGACCGAGTGGCCGTACAATGCACATCAAAAAAACAGAGAAAAACCTCAAAATGTTTATGTTTAAAAGAACTGCAAATGAAATATAATTTTCTGAAAGTGTCCAGTGCGAAAATAGCAGTGCTTGCGCGTATGTGCAGCGTCCCGGGGTAGCGATAGCTTATCGTGAACATTTATCGTACATTTATACCTATATGTATTTGTGCGGTGTTTCTTGCGTGCCCAAAATTATAAGATACAATAATCGATGAAGGCGGTGCAGAGCGTCTCCATCGATTTTCGTACGGCTGTGCGAGCGCATATATCTGTGTACGTATGTTTCATGGCCACCCACCAGTTATCCAGATACATGTAGCAGATACAGAAGTCCAGACGCAGAAATATTGACACAAATTTGTTAATTGAAAAAACTCTTATGGATACGAAAATTAGTTAATTAGTTAGTACAATTAGTTGATCCATCCGAAGTTAGAAAGTACATTCACTAAATATAAAATTAATGCCGCGGTTTATCAGACAACGATAATAGCCAGTTCGATAGGTGCAGTTAAAGCAGACGCGCGAGTCACATTTGTAATGAGAGCCAATAATTTCGTGAAGAGTCACGACGCCTCACGAGTCATAAACATTAACGCATTTTGCTTCAGAATTTTTGTTCCCCTTTTATCTCAATTATTAGGCGATCCGATATGTTCACCCGCGAGTTGGAAGTCACGAACACACGCACTCGTGAAAAGAGCAGGAGTTTGTGGAGCATGCGCAGTCTCATCGAGAACAGCCGTGGCCACTGTCGTCTGTTAGCGAGCGCCGCTGCAGTCCGTATCTACTTATGCGCCGATTCATCGTTCTGCGCGCGAAACAAGCGAGCTGCTCAAAAATTGTTTTGGCATTGTTTGTAAGCTTGCGCTATTTTGCTCAGTAATTTTTTTTATTCGCCTTAAGATTTGTGTTTATTATTGTATTTTTTATATTACTATAATAATTCCTTTCGGCGGACAGATATACCTAAGTAGTATAACCACTAGACGATTGCTTACCGCATAATTAGCACATTATGCTAATTAATGTTAATCTTCAAGCATTAATAAACTAGTTTCGTTGCATGCTGTCTTTTTTTAGTAAAAATTTATCAGCACGCTTTTTTATAGAGGATGCTTCGTCAGCGATGGAAAATAATGCGGAAGCAATGTGGGGATATTGTTTACCGCGTTATTTCCTTAAATGCTTCAATTATGACGTTTCTCCCCGAGGCGATGGCGATTAAACTTTTTTCACCGTTGTCGTTAGCTCGATTTCCACAATCAATCTCTCCGCAACCGAACCGTGAATCTATTTTAAAGTAGCCTCTCTCTTACTTGAAAACATTTATCTACAAAATAGTTCAAACGTATCTCTTAATCCTAAAAGTATCGTAACTCCCTAGCAACCTTGACAAACCACAAACCTGTCAACATTTTTTCTTAATTGCAATTTTTTCTCAACCCTTTAACTATTTTACAGTTCGTAGATTCAAAATTTTCCCGCCTATTTATCCCTCCCACTATCACGCACCACTGACTATTAACAGGTGTGCGAGTAGAAACTACCAGTAGTGGCAAGACTCGCACAACTTTCTATTATTCTGTACCAGCTCGATCGATCGCTTGGCTACTTCACGGCCAAAGTTGTCCGCTGTTCGTCGCTACTCAACTAATGTTCCTGCTGAGCTTCAAGCTTCCAAATAAGTTCTTACAAACGGCGTTGCAAATTTGTTGCAATCAAAAAAAAAAGAAAAAAAAGTCACCTACGTTTTCCTGGTTTCATTTTAAATCTGCGCGCGTATTCGCCGGCTAGTGATTAGTCATCGGTGGGTATAGCCAAAGCGATAAGGAACGTTGGCGGCATTGTGAAACGGACGTCATCAGTTCCGAGAGCGAGAGCCATACGTATGTTTGTTCGGTACGTATGCCCGTGCGTATTACTGTACACATGCGTGGGGACGTTATAGCGACGATACGGCGACTGGTGTGTTGTGACTGCGGTGTGTTTCTTCGAACGAGATAGATGTGTCGGAGACGCGGAACGCCCAGCACCGCATAGTACCTCGATAAACATCGGTTTACAAGTTTTGTTATAGAGGAAGAAGATAGTCAGGTGAGTCCAATGTGTCGACCTCAATAATTTCCCAAGTATGGCGCAGAAAAAATAAACAAAAAATAGAAGAAACGTCGAACAAGTTCGGTTAAAAGTGAAAATAACAATGTCCCGCACAATGCCCCTGGAACAAATGTAGCCGAGCAGAATCGCAAACGCTCTTATCGTCCAGTTTTGCAGATAATAAAAAGTTCTCGCAACCAGCATAATGTCACGTTCGTGCATCAACATAAATTGCAATTCTAGATAATTTTTTAACGCGTACAGGTGATTCTGAACACTTTGTGGACGGTTGTGACACTTTGTTGTATCTTTTTCTTGTCGTGTCTGATTATTTTTTTGACGGACACAGCTTACACTGTTTGGCGACTGGATCGATAAGATAGGCCGCCGGAAACTTCATTATGATATCATCGAGAATATATATAGGTTCTCAGAAATTCAAGGTCAAATAGCGGATGGGGTAATTCGAGTTTTTTTGTCGTGATATCGAGAAGCAGCGACGAGTCAAATTCTAAGCAAGGGCACGGGAACCTCAAAGAGAGTCATGTTGGATGAACCAATTTGAAACCTCGACAACTCGGCAAGTACCGAACCAGCGGTGATGAGCCACCTCTCATATTAAAGAGCGAACTTTCCTCTTCAAAATGAACGGTGGCTCATCGCCGTAGGCCTTCTACTTTCGGAGTTCAAGCTCGATTCGTAAATGGACCAACGACGCCGCGCCGCATGGAAAAGTTGTTGATTGCCGGACGATGAATCAACCACATCATAGTTTTCGTGATCCTAATCAAGTCTATAATGTACGGTTTGCACAATAATTATTTAAAAAATGCCACCACTAAAGACGTGTACTTTGCTATTATTTTTCATGTACCCGATGTTTTGTGCACCTCGGTCACTATAAATTGTGCGGTATTCTTTTTTATCCATGAATTCGATCAGTCCATTAAAGTGGTCCGTCGATCACACATTCTTGTTTTATAAATATGCAGAAAAATTCTTAGCTGTCAGTTTCATAGATTTTTCATTAAAACTCCAATCGTGACGTCTTTGAGTTACCACAATACTGTGCTAAAGAGTCGAGGATAAAGCGTACACGTCAACCTTGTAGCATTACTTTGCAAACTGCAGACAACGGTCAGTTCGTGCATGCGAATCAGCGCCATACAGGAAAATATCATAATACCGCGAGACATACCGGCATTGCGCGGATATTGTGCGGCGATCAGGCCACGGGCTATAGACGGTAGTTATACCTTCACCTGTTGCACTGGGACTCTAGTTGCGATACCACAGCGATAAAAGTAGTGGAACGCGGTGGATGGGCCGACCGGCCGGCGAATGTATTGTATAATCCGGTGACACATGGGAAATCCACGGAAATGCGGGAGCGCGAATCGAGTCTCGTTATCAGTGGCGTGCATCAAAATTTGTTGTGCGCAGAGTCCATGATACCGTGAGCGAGTCTCATGCTGTGCTGCCGCGTCCGCCAAATTTTTCGAGCCACGATCGGCAACGTGTGATTCAATAATCCATCGAATTATCGGGGGAATTTCGTTGAAAGGGTATACGCGGCATGCGACTGCTTAATCGACACTGACGTGCCGAATAAATTCAACATTAAATCTGTTGATTATCTATGTTTAGATATTAGATAGCGTTGTGCGAATCTTCTTTTTCGTTCTTCATTACTATTTTTATTTAAAACTATATCATGACGAATCCATCTCCAATTTGGTAGGCGCGTAAAACGTACCTACAGGTAGGCTTTACTCGTCTGCAGAAAAAATGGCGACACTTATTGCCGATTCCATAATTTTTCTTAAAATAGGTTCGACCTCTCCTCTTTTTTTCAGTTGTTTCTTTTTTTGCGTTTTCGCTGTTTTAAGCCGCGTTAAAAAAAACAGCCGTACCTCTTTGATTGAACCGTTGTATTCAATCAAGAATCGATTGTTTAGTGTTTCAGTGGGGAAAAAATCATTCGCGGGACCAATTTAGATAAAGGACGATTTTTTGTACCTCGCGATGCAACAAAACCCACCAGCGGCCCAACACTATGACCAGCAGCCTCAGCCGGCTCTGCCCTCGTACGCCGAGGCGATGAGGACGGCGGTCCCTCCGACCTTTAATTATCCTAGGACCGTCGATCAGGAGACGTATCATCCAAGCGCACCTCTGTACAACTCACCGGCGCAATCAGTGCCAGTGCATCCACAGTATCCGAACCAATCGAATTATACTCAAACAGCATTTCCGGCGACAATCTGCACATATCCGCCTACCTACGCGACGAACGTTTACTCTCCCTACGGGCAAACTTCGGAGGACTGCCCCGGTGGCCCAACCACTATTCACATCATCCGACCAGCACCCCCTGAGTCTTCGGCATGTTGCAGTGGCAAGTTCTATCCTCAATCGAATTATAAAAATACTCTTCGATAAAATGAAGGTATCGCATGTATGCTGACTAAAGAAAAATGTTTCAGGCACGAAAAGTCGGATCCTCGGAGTTGTGCTAGGTCTAGTCGTGCTGGGTGCAATTATACGGGGAGTGTTGAACGCGAGTATGTGATAAATATTTTGTAAAAAAAAAACACATATTAATAACCTAACACATAAATAATTATTATTTATTTCATAATCAAATATAAAAAGTGGTCTTTCGTAATCTTCTTTTTGCCTCAATCCATCCACTGTTTCGTATTAACTTGTAACCGCAATAATTACCGCATCAACTTGCGAAGAAGATAAGGAAAAAAATTGAAAAATGTCTCGGCCTACATGGATCGTCTACAGGTGTCATGCAGATTTGGTAGTGATTCATTGAACAGTTCGAAAGATAAAGGTCTAAACTTTCACTTCCGGTCACTCGTTCGCAAAATGTCAGTTGCTAGAGTTCGTCAATTCCAAAAACTCGTACTGTTCGTTCGGTAAGGAGAGAAACTGCAAAATCTTTAAAAAATGCATAGAGCGACCTGAAAGTTCAATTTCATTTTTGGCAGAGAAAAAAAAATGCCTTTGGAACATCCGTATCGTACTTGTAACTGTAAAAAGACAACAACGCGCTGCGCTCCCGGCAAACCGTTGATGGGTTGATAGAAATATAGCATGGGGTTTCAAACCGTAAGCAACGGAAACAACGAAAAAACGTTTATTACACAATCGTATATAAAAACTGCCATAAGAAGTGGTATTAACAATATAAGAGACGACGCTTATCGTCACCCGCTACATATTTCTTAGTGCTAAACGACACGGGTGCTTGAACTGCGTTTTTATTTTCGTTCTTGTATCCGAGTGCCGAGACGCAGAACGATAAGGGTACGCGGAAGGTTGCGAGAGGTTTTGCTAGCTCTGCAGTTGCAGTCGCAGGCACGCCGTTACAGTTGGTTGGGGGGGAGGTAAGTATCAAGTAGTAAAGGCGAGATTCGCAATGCTTCACTTTTGGTGCTGGTACCAGGCGGACATTAACAACCCTTTTCCGGCGATATAACATTCTACAGGGATGATCGTAACCCTCGAATCACCAGCAGATTCCAGGAGGTTGTACCGGTTCACAAGCCTGCGGCCCAAGTGGAAATGGATCGGTAGGAAAAAACGTACACTACAGATTCACCCGGTGTAACAGTAAAACAGTCCAATTGCATTTTGGGCCGATCCAGTGCGGTGGAAAATAGTAATTTACGATACTAGTGCGATAAAACTTTTTCTGAGTGTGACTTTACAGCATGAGCCGAAGTGGAGAGTTCAAAAACAGTTTTTCGCACGAGTATCGTACTAAATTTTACTTCACAAGGTGTGAAAATTGAGGTTTTGTGCACACGAACCGTGCGTAAAACTGCAATTTTCGCACCGAGTGTAATAAAGTATTTAATTCAACATGTACAATCCTCCTCGGGGACGGAAAGTCGCCGAAATTTTAATCATGATTTTTATCTGAATTTGTATAAAAATTTCCATAATGATTTGCATCAAAACTTAATTTCGCGGAAACAATTTTTTGTAATAAAAATTTCACAGCATAACAAATAAACAGAGCATAGTTCATAGTTAAACGCACGTGGGCTCTGACATCTGGAGTACACTTGCGGGTCCAGCAAACCCGATGGTACCAAAGATTATACGTTGGTGTGACGCGACATACGGCACAAGCGGAAAAATCCATCGATGCTAAGATTATCGTAGCTAGCGATTATGCTAATACTATCGACTGCCCGGGCCGATATCTGCGTGTTGCCGCATCATTCCAGAGCCGATGTGAGCATCGCCATCGAGACACGAGGCCTCCACCGGACTCCGTTAAATTTCGCAAAGTTGGCTGTAAACGAAAATGTTTTACCATCGTCCGGAAAGTCGTTTCTAGAGCTCCGGGAGATCGTAAAATCCTGGGCATTTTCTCATACACGATTCTCTCATGCACAAGACAAGAAATAAACGAGTTCAAAGTTCAGCATGAATTACGCTATCAATTAAGCCAATTGAACAAACCGCAAAAGCCAAGAGAACTAGAAAATTGTCTTGCAACCAACATCCATAGGGCACGTTTCAGCACAACTTGATAAAAAATAAAATGTACAAAATCGTACACTACAACTTGGAGAAAAACGCAACTTTACCCCGATGACTTGGTTAGTAAAATCTCCGACAGTTGTTTTACGATAGTTTTATCTATTCAGTGTGAGTCATCGACAGATGAATTTCCCCCGAACGACAACGAGTTGGCGTGCGAGCGCGTTCGCAGATACGTGCGTATGGAATAAGTATTCGGAATACTTATCGCGCGTTATAAGAGGCGCTGCGGCACGCGTAATAATAGAACTTGACGCCGATTGCGGCAAAGCGATTCGGCAGTTCGAGCCGAGTTCTCGTTCCTAAGACACGTTGCTTTTGTAGCACGGTAATAGAGAATTATTAAATCACTATTTTCCGCACAAACTATAATCACAATTTATAAAAATTTTACCGCCTACGACAGGACATCTGGTTAAAGTTATATTTAACAATAAATAATCGAATAAAGTCGAACCGTTCGAGTTTTCCTACACACATCGAGCGAGAAGCCGACCTTGCGGCGGGCACAAACTTACAAATACACCAATAAATGTGACGCGTCTGAGTGCATGCAGCGCTTAGTCTGACCGCTGTAACTACGCGGCGCCATCGCGTCGGCTGCATCGACGCACCACGCGCAGATCGCGGATCAGCGGGAGTTCACAGTTATCGACAAAACGTCGAGATATTTAGGTTCCGGTGGATAACGGAGCCAAGTTTGATTAGACACTTTGGCTTTTATTTTGTTGATGAAAAGAACACCATAGAAAAATCGCGTCTCGATTCGTGGCCTAACTTTCTCTTTTACGCGGAATCCAGCGGCGAAAGTGCGTGCCGAAAAATGGATGATTGCGGCACTGGAGACTACTCAGCCCCTTCGGCAGACTATTCGAGTGCCCCAGACACGTCGGCAGACTATTCGAGTGCCCCAGACACGTCGGCAGACTATTCGAGTGCCCCAGACACGTCAACGCATTATTCGAATGCCCCAGACACGTCAACGCATTATTCGAATGCCCCAGACACGTCAACGCATTGTTCGAGTGTCCCAGACACGTCAAAACATTGTTCGAGTGCCCCAGATACGTCAAAGCATTGTTCGAGTAGCCCAGACACGTCAAAGCATTGTTCGAGTTCCATCGACCCACCGCCGAATTATTCGACGTGCGGGTCGCATCTGGAAACAGGAAGTTCGAATCATCACTTGGGGACGACGGATACGACGCAACATTCGCATCACTGGCATCCGATTTCGGGAGATGGCGCATCAGGTACAAAAAATGGTTGATATCGGGATGGGGACGGTCCAATAAAATATCTATTAATAGTTTATTTATCTATAAGGCAAATATAACTTATAGGGATCCTTTAACTATCTATCTATCTATACCATAAATACAATCTATAACGATCGAATAACTTTATTTTATGTGAAAATTAAAACCTTTCTTGGTCTTAACATCACATCGTAGACAAAGTTGTTGTATTCTGTGAATCAAGATAGCGACTGTTCTATGCTACTGTACTAATGCAGGACCCTATACGGACAGAAAAAAAGAATAATCTTCAAATCAGTATAGCGATCGTGGGACATGTGCGCAGTGTAAAATCATTTTCCAGATATTATATCGGAAATATGGGATATGGAAAAAAGTTCCTAGATTCGCACTTGTCCCTCGACTTTATACGAATCTGAAGACCATTTCTATATTTCCTTTTCTCAGTGCATTTCGTTTTGTTAATTTCTTTATGGACTTCGTCAACCGACAAATCTCGCTCGAACTTTTACGTACGAACTTCCTATTTTTGAATCTGTTTCTCGTCAGAATCTCCCGTGACAGGCCATTTACTGCACGATATCGCGTCAAGTGCTCCGTTTTTTGATGTGACATCGGAATCCAATCCGTACAACTCTCAACCATCCTACAATCCATCCTACGTGGCGGGCAGGTCAACTACGCCATCGCCGAACATCTACGGAAGGAAAACAATTGTACTCAAGAGGACCGATGCCCAGAATAGCGCACGTGAGTTCATCTACAGAATAAAATATTTTAGGACGTTGGGAATTTCTTCGCCGGGCGATCGATAATAATCGATAAACTTTTTTTTTGCAGGGAAGAGAAGACAGGTCATTGGTGTGTGTATGGGACTGATGATCGGTATCTCGATTCCCATCTTTGTGTTCATCTTAAAGGCCCGCTAGAGACATTCGAGTAGGAAGACTGTGGTGAACAATCATGTTGACGAACCCTACAACGATTTGCAATCCGCCGGACTAATCTTTAATACTCGTCATCACACGACAGTCAATCCCTACTTTATCGACAAGTGCAAAAATAAATACGACGATACATACGGGAGAAAAAAACGAGTGACGCGCGAAGTGATCGTTTTCTGGACGATAAGTATCAAGATACTAATCATGAAAAACCTCGGAAAGAAAAAACGACGGGAGAAATTTTGCATGAAATGCGCATCTGATTTTTCTAAAGCTTACGACGATGCCATTAAGATGCTATGAATGCGCTACGAGGCGTAGACGAGGATTTTTATGGCCCGGTCATTAAACCCATTACTATGAACGATGAGATGGAAGATCGTTTGGATATATCTCGGAAATGGAAATACCAAGGATAGGAAGCCTCCCAATGGAAATAAGATATGGAGAAATGTCGGGGAAAACCAATTCAGTCGGGAGTTTTTTTGTCTAATCACTACCGGTTTTACAGTCGGGACTTTCCTCAAACCGGAGTGTGCAAATGTGCGAGCGCGTTTACAGATATGTCCGTATGAATATATTGGGAATTTTTTTTTTGCTTTCTCGTTCTGAGGCATCATTCAGCGCTTATACAGGGTCGCCCTGGGTCAATAGCCAATCCCCTTGCATCCGACTTCCCCTTCTGAATCGAATTTTTGGTGACATTTCGGCTATGAGTATAGGAGAAATGCGGAAAACCTATGTCAATACAGCCGGTCTCAGGTTCGATTCCTGACATCGGAGCTTCGTCGCGTTTCGCCGAAAATGTAAAACATCCGACACTCACACTTAGATTCACTAACTGCGAATAACCGATGTATCTACCTGGTGCTTCTTCCCGCTCATATTTTTATTTTCGGCGAATCTATAAAACCGGTACGCAAACCATCGACCTCCGGATGCTTAGGCCTAGAGGCGAGCAGGCCACTAAACCATGGCACCGGTTATGTTAGGACTATTTTATCCGGCGTTATAAGAAGCGCTAAGGCACGCGCAGTAATACAACTTGACGACGATTGCCGAAAAACGATTCGGAGGTTCGTCCCGAATTATCGCGCCCACGGCACCTTGTCTGCGGCACATAACACCATGCGTCGCCAGAATCAGAAAATCGTCATGATGACTACGTTCAGGGATCCAATCAGTACAGCTCTCGATTATCCTGCGATCCATCCTACATGGCGGACGGGCCAACTACCAAGCGGCCGAACCAGTACGGCAAGAAAACGATTGTGCTCAGGCCGACCTGAGTTCATCTCGGGAATAAAATATTTTACGACGTTGGCAATCTTTCACCGATCGATAGAAAATAATGGATACATTTTTTTTTTGTTTGCAGGGACAATAAACATTAGCACCGGTCTGTGCATCGGTCTCGCACTGATCGTCTGTTCCATCGTTCCCATCGTTATTGTCATTTACATCTTTACTAACCCCTCGGGAAACTCGAGTAGTAAGGCTGTGGTGACCAATTGTGTTTACGACGGTCGAATCTTCAATACTCCTCGTCACACGACAGTCGATCCCGACCTTACCGACAAATACAAAGATACATACGACGAATCATACGGGAAAAAGAACACCGGCGACACACCGAGTAATCTTTTGCTCGACGATACTTATGAAGATACTGTTAATGAAAAACCTCGGAAGAAAGAGACTGCGAAAGACATTTTACTTAAAAAGGGAATCGGCGGACATTATTTTTTTAATCCTTTCAAAACCGCGCTACGAGGCGTAGATAAGGATTTTTACGACCCGGTCGTTAAACCTATCAGTACGGGTGATGAGATGAAAGATCGTTTGGGTGACCTTGGGATGAAAATGCAAAGGAGAAGCCTCCCATATGAAAATAAGATATCAAGAAACGTCCGGGTAAAAAAAATATTGAAATAATCTTTAAAATGTTTCGATATCCATACGTAATAACAACTGCTTACCGGCGAACAGCTGCTATTCTTTAATTCCATAACATTTACGAATATAATTCGCATTCGTAAAATAAAAAGAATGGAAATATAAATGAAAAATTCAGATCTCGTGAGTATTTTCGCCGAGTTTTTAACGGTCCGTCAAAATGTCAATGAGAGTCTTAATGGGAATTAAAAAAGATAATGTTTGGCAGAATTTATTTCATGACAATTATTATAAATTACACGTCTAGCCACTTGGAACTTAAATGTCGTATTGTAAGATCGTTATGCATATACATATTTTTTACTATCGTAACAACAATTGTTTATAATTTTATTGTTCTATAAAATAAACTTGTAACGATAAAATCTCCATGTATATAAATTTACCTAATTGTCATGCAGAAATGTATTCTGATCATCGCAGATGTAATAGGTAAGTAATATACCTAACGTAATATAATAAACGGTTATCCTTTTATTAATTTTATAGCGAAATATGTCATGGAATTTGTTTTTCCAATCGGGAGTTTCCTTTCTGACTAATCAGTGTGAAACGTCAATAGATTGATTTTCCTCGAATAGCAATGAGCAGGCACGCGCGCGCGTTCCCAGATATGTACGTGTGTATATATCGGGACTATTTATCTCGCATTCTAAGAAGCGCTGCGGCATCCGCAGAATGTAACATTACGACGGTTTTCGAAAAGCTATTTGGCAGTTCAACCCGAGTTCTCATGCCTACGGCACGTTTGCTTTCGTGTAACGAACCGTTCGAGTATTTCTGCTCACATCGAGCGACATAGCGGCCTTGAGGCGGACACAAACTTACGTACACACCTACAAGTGTGATGCGTCGGAGTGCATGCAGCGCTTAGTCTGACCGTTGAAACTACTCGGCGCCATCGCGTCGGCTGCATTGATGCAACACGCGCAGATCGCGGATCCGCGGGTGCTCACAGTTATCGACAAAACAGTTGGCGGTGGACAACGGAGACAAGTAGGATTTGTCACGTTGTCTTTTATTTTTTAGTGGAAAGAAAAGAGTTAAAAACTTGCGTCTCGATTCGTTGCGTAACTTTTTTTTTTACGTGCAATCCGTCGACGACAGTGAGTTCAGGAAAATGAGTGATTGCGACGCAGGAAACTCAGACCCGTCGGCAGGCATTTCGAGTGCCCCACACACGTCACCGAATTGTTCGACCTCCGTCGAACCACCGCCGGATTATTCGACGTGCGTCTCGCATCCGGAAACAGGACGTTCGAATCGTCACTCGGGGACCTCGCATACGACGCCGCATTCGCATTCCTGGCATCCGATTTCGAAAGATGGCGCATCAGGTACGAACAATCGTTGATATCGTGTTACAGGGTGGGGATGGTCCAGTAAGTGGTCTATTAACCAACAACCCATTAACGGTCTGACTATCTATAACGGAAATACAATGTATAACGGTCTATTAACTTGATTGTATGTGAAAATCAAAATTGTCTTGATCTTAGCACAAGATCGCAGCCCAAATCGGTGTGGTCTGCAAATCAACATGCCGACGGTTCTATGCTAATTCACTGATACTGGACTCTACACGGAGAGAAAAAAAAAGAATAACGTCCAGGTCAGTATAGTGATCGTTGGACATCTGCGCAATCTGAGATCCGTTTCGAGATATTCTTGGATGCCCTGTAGTTATGTAGGATGGAAAAATGCTCCCAGATTCGCACTTATCCCTCGATCATTATACGAATGTGAAGACCATTTCTGTATTTCGTTGTCTCAGTGCATTCCGTTCTGTTATTTTCTGATCAGAACCTCTCGTGACCGGCCCGATCGTGCACGGCGTCGCGTCAAGTGCTCCGTTTCTCGATGACACACCAGCATCAGAAAATCGTCGCGATGGGTACGATCCGAGATCCAATCCGTACAACCCTCAACCATCCTACAATCCGTCCTATACGGCGAACAGGCCAATTACTCCGCGGCCGAACGTGTACGGAAAGAAAACAATTGTTCTTAAGAGGACCGATGCCCAGAATAGTGCACGTGAGTTCATCTATGGAATAAAACATTTTACGACGTTGCCAATTTTTTCTCCAGTCAATGGAAAATAATCGATGAACCTTTTTTTTGCAGGGAGAAAAAAAATTATGATTGGTCTGTGCGTCGGAGTGGCAATCGGTTCAATAATTCCCATCGCTACTCTCGTTTACATTCTTAGTGCCAGCTCGAGACATTCGAGTAGTAGGAGTGTGAAGAATCATTTTCACGAACCCAAGAACGATTTGCAGTACGACGGCCGAATCTTTAATACTCCTCGTCACGCGACAGTCAGTCCCTACCTTACCGACACATACGAACGTAAATACGACGATACGTACGGTCGAAAAAAAATCAGTGACCCTGGCAATCCGTTTCTCGAAGATAAAAATAAAGTTACTGTTGACGAAAAGCCATGGAATCCAAAAACTGAGGACGACATTTTACGTGAAATGGGAATCGATATACCTGATCTTGCTAAAACTGCCCAAGACACTATGAATGCGATACGAGGCATAGGTAGGGAGGAATCTCATGAGCGGATCATTAAACCTATCACTATGAGCGATGAGATGAAGGATCTTCTCGGTATACCTCGAGATGAAGATACAAAGGAGAAGAAGCCTCCAAAATGGAAATAAGATATCGAGAAATTTCTGGGAAAAAAAAAATTATTGAAATAAGCTTAAACATTTGTCGACATATATACGTAATAGCAACTGCTTGCCGGCCAACAGCTGCTATTCTTACTATTCAGTAAAATTTGCAAATATAATAATAAAAAGAATGTGAATGTTAAAAAATCATATCTCGTGTTAATTAAGAAAGACAATGTGTGGCAGCATTTTTTTTCATGACTATGATTGTAGATTATGCTACTCGTCGCTTGGAAACTAAATGTTATATTAGAAAGCGTTATATATATTTTTTTACTATCGATACAACAATGGTGCATAATTATTATTGTTCTATGGAATAAACTCGTGGTGGTTAAATTTCCATGTATGTAAATTTATGTACTTGTCATGCAGACATTTATTCTGATCGTTGCAGATGCAATAAACGAGCAAAAAATATGTGTTAGTTAATATAGAGATACGATAAAGTAGGTTATCATTTTACGACGTTGCCAATCATTTGACATAAAAAACTGCTAAATTTTTAACAAGAATTATTACTACTGGGGGCGTCTCCCGTAATGTCATTAAAATGATTAAAAAAACGGTTATTCTTTTTAAAGCGAAATATGCAATGGAATTCTTTTTACAGTCGAGAGTTTTTTTTATCGTTATAAACCGTCGATAAACCGACTTTTCTCAAACGGCAATGACTGGGCGTGCGAGCCATCGGGAATTGGGATTGCCGATTGGGACTATTTATCTCGCGTTATAAGAAGCACTGCGGCACGCGTAGTAGTGTAACTTAACGAAAGTTGCCGAAAGGCGATTCTACAGTTCGACCGGAGTTCTCGTGCCTGCGGCACGTTGCTTTCGTTATACTAACCGTTCGAGGTTATGGCACACGGCGTAAGCCTAAAGCCAGGAGGAACAAGAAGAAGAAACGTTTAAGTATTCCTACTCACGTCGAGCGAGATACCAACCTTAAGCCACGCGCAAACTTAAGAACAGAAACATTGCGAATCGATTCATCGTGTAACTTTATTTTACGCTGGATCCGTCGGCGAAAGTGAATGCAGCAAGATGAGTGATTGCGAGATGGCAGACTCAGCACCAGCTGAAGATTATTGTTCGTGTGCCCCAGACACGTCAATGGATTGTTCGAGTTCCGTCGAACCACCGTCGTACGAATCATGCGTCGCGGATACCACGGATACAACCCCGTATTCTCCCAATTGCTGTTCGATTTCCGAAGATGAACCAGCAGGTTTGGAAAATTGTTGATATCGTGTTATATGGTAGATGTTATAGATTATCTATTAATCTATAACGTAAATATAATTTATAAGGATTCATTAACTATCTTTAAAGACAATATAATTTATAACCATCCATTAAATATCTATCTATCTATAACATGAATACAATAAATAACGATCGATTAACTTGATTGTATGCGACAAACGAAATTTTCTTGAGTTTAGCACCAGCTCGTAGCCAACATCGTTGTGGTCTTCGCATCCATATACCGACTGTTATATGGTAATAGACTGATAATGGACTTTACACGGAGATAAAAAAGAATACGAATAACCTCCGGGTCAGCATAGTGATTGTGGCACATGTGTGAAGTCTGAAATTCTTTTCCAGATATTCTTGGATGTCCTCCAGTAAAATCGGTGATTCCCGGTCAAAGAATTGAAAAAGGTTCCCAGATTCGTACTTGTCCCTCCATTATTATACGAATATGAAGACCATTACTATATTTCTTTTTCTGAGTGCATTCTGTTTTGTTAATTTCTTTATGGACAATGTCAACCGATAAATCTTAGTCGAACTTTTACGTATGAAGTTTCTATTTTAAATCTTTTTCTTGTCAGGAGCTTCTTCGGTGGAGGGAATCGGTCAGAACGGTCTCGTGATCGACGAGATCCTCCACGACACAGCGTTAAGTGATCCCTTTCTTGATGTGATACCAGAATCAGAATATCGTCGCCATAGGGATGTTTCGACATTCAACCTGTACACCCCTCGACTATCCTACAATCCATCCACCACGATGAACAGGTCAATTACCTCGCGGGCGAACGTGTCCAGAAATGGTGTAATTACCATGGGAAGACTTAGAAAGACCGAAGATCCGATTAGTGCAGGTGAGTTCATCTACGGAATAAAATATTTTACGCGCTAACAATTTTTTTGCCGATCAATGCAAAATAATCAATCAACTTTTTTTTGCAGGGGAGGATGACTACATTTGCCGGAGCGTCACCTACGTCATAGCTTTTATCATCTTTTTCTTTGTTGTCGTGGCCGCCTTCAGACTAAACTAATCTTAAGACTGTGAAGAGTTATCATTGTTTTAAAGAACCTTAAGATACTACTAATGGAAAAACTTAGGAGAACATTTTTAGCGTAAGTGATTTTTCTGAATCTAACGAAAATGTAATGAATACGCTACGAAGGCTAGATAAGTCTGTCGATTAACCGATCTTTAAATGACGAGATTAAAATACAAAGAAACCTCGTGTATGGAAATAAAATATCGGGAACTGACGGCGAAAAAATTGATTGAAGTAAGCTTAAAAATTCTTCGGCGTCGGCACGCAATAACAAGTGTTTGCCGGTCAACAGATGTTATTCTTACTATTCCGTAACATTTTTTAAATATAAAGAAGTCATTTTAAAAAAATACATCTCCTGACAATTTTCAGCGAGGTTTTTAACCGTCTGCCAGAATGTCAACAAGAGTCGTAATAGGGATTAAGAGAGACAATGTATGGAAGCATTTTTTTCATAATAATGATTATATATTATGCCACTTAAGGCACTTGTCACTTCGAAATTAAGTCTCGTATTAGAAAACCATTATATATATATATATATATATATATATACTTTTTTACTATCGTTACAACAACGATGCATCATTTTATTGTTCTATGAAATAAATTGTTAAAGGTTAAATCGCCATGTCTATAAATTTATCCAATTGTCATGTCGAAATTTATTCTGATCGTCGCAGATGCAATAGGTAAGTAAAAAATTTGTATTATTTTCACCTTGAGTGGACTGCAAAAAATGGATAGTAAAAAAGCTACAAATTAATTACTAACGTTGCCCCCGCATTCACTTTCATGGTCGCTAACACTTCCTCGGTGTGAAAGTATACGATGGATCGATAAAAGGAAGCAATGTGTAATTTTGTAATTGTTATTTTTTTTTTATGTTTGCAAATAGAAATTCAAATGCTTATAAAATTAAAATTCCCCGATCGATTATCTCAAAATTCGCGCCAAATTTTCGGATTGAGTGTATTTGTGGAACGTAGTGCTGTCCTTGACACTAGCGCGAGTACAGGGACGCTCCCGCTAGAATGAGATCGAAGTGTACGAAGTGCGTCTCTTCTACTACTTCACGCCTGCGCGTAACCACTTCGCGCCTGCGCGTCGGTCGTCATAGCGCCATCACCCGCCGAAGGCGATCCACATTCATCACAGTTATCGACGACAGAATTGAACATCTGATTTTTAATCCGCCCAAAATACAAGAAGTCCTTGGGAAAATTACGGCTAAATCGTTTATTTGTGTGCAAAGGTTTTGGTCTAATCCGTGACGAAAAAAAGTGATTAAAAAAAAATGAGCGGTCGCGGTACGAACCCTGCAGGTCTGTCACCAGGCTATCCTAGAGCCTCAGTGCCGGCAGTGGAGGATTCACTTATCGCGGATCCACCCCCTTATTCTGCGTGTGTTCCATATCCGCCAACGGTTAATTTAAATTATCCAGTCTCACGGTCTCCACTTCTAGCAAATCCGTCAGGTTCGCACAATCGAAGATACTAATTTTGCATCAGCAAAATTAAAGATAATAACTTTGCATCCGCAAAATTAAAGATAATAACTTTGTATCCGCAAAATTAGAAAAGAGAGAAACTAAATAAAATTTACACTCATCACAATCGTAGCCAAAATCAGTGTGGCTTGAGGATAATAGTACTGCTCTACGCTACTCTAGATTCAGATTTTCTCATTTCTTCGCGAACATTATCAACCCGACCTTTCTTCTCTTTCTCGCTCTCTCTCGTCAGAAACTTCTCCACTGTACGGAATTCATCTGCATGACACTGCTTCGAGTGTTCCGTTTCTCGATGTTCCACGAGGATCAGGAAATTGTGACACTGGGCACATTCCGAGAACCGCTCCGCACAACCCTCAGCCGTCCTACAGTCCGTCCTACATGGCGGACCAGCAAAACAATCCACGGCCAAACGTATACGGATGGAAGGCAATTGTGCTTCAGAGTGCCGATGCCGAGAACGGCGCACGTGAGAGCAGTTACGAAATCCAATATTTCATTGACTTTGGAATTCCAATCGCTGATCCATGGAATATAATCGATGAACTTTCGATTTGCAGGTAAAAGAAAAATAATGATCGCGAGCTGCGTCGGTATAGTGATCGGTTGTATCGTTACCGTCTTCACCGGTACTTACATCCTCATGACCATAGCGACCATGAGACACGCGAGGAAAGTTAAAGCCGACATCGTGACAGCGGATGCGGCGAATGATCTTAGTCACAACAACGCGTACGACGGCCGGATCTTCAATAATTCCCGCAACACATCGAACGATCCCTATCTTACCGACAGGTACAAAGACAATTCGGACGATTTGTCTTGGAAACCGAAAAACAGTGTCACGGTCGCTAATCCTTTTGTCGGTGATAAGTATAAAGATAACTTTGACGAGGAACCTAGGAGAGAAATAACTGAAGATAGAATTTTTCGTCATTTGGAAATTATTAGACCTGATAATTATACGGAAAACTTGAAAGATATTTTTAACTGGGAAAAATACGAGAGTAAGATTTCTAACGATCGGATTATCAAACCTTTTCCTTTGAGCGACAAGATGAAAGATATTTTGGGTATACCTAGGGAAAAGAAAAAGAAGATTGAAGGTAAACTATGGACAACTGTTGAAAAACTAAAATCGTTGGAGTAAAATAACATGTTTTTCAGAAACTACGCGGTAGAGACTGTTTGCAAGCCAACCGTTGCCATAATTGTTATTCCGTAAAATTACCTATGACATTTGTATGAGGAGATCTGAAGCAATTGCAAGTCCTCGGGGATCTTGGGGACGTGTACGTGCACAGGATAATATTTAAAAAATAGGTCGTCGCCGGTAAATAAATAAAAATGTATATAAGCAAGTACAATTAATCCGAGAATCAACAATTGTAAATAAAAATGATTGTGAATCTCGTCGATGTTAAAAGTAGACTGATAAACTGAACGCAAGACTCGCAGCTTCGAACTTAAATATCGTATTGGAAAATCGTTATATTTTTTTATGTTAGTGTTACAACATGCACGATGAGTAATTGTATTGTTATATTAAATAAAGTTATAATGATTACATCTCCATATATATAAATTTATCCAATTATTATGGACAAATATATTCTGAACGTTACTTATCTGATAAGAGAATAAGATAAATAAAAATTTCCATTCTTATCACCTGTGTCAAAAATCGACAGTAACAACAGCTGCAGATTAAATTTGCTAATTGCGCTGACATTCTTTTTCATTGCCGATAAAACTTCCTCTGTGAAAGAGTTTGTCAGTCACTTTTGACTTCCTCGCGAAATAAATTCTGTCAGCGATAGAAAGACTATGAGGAAGTAATTTTCATTCATAGTTGTATAGAAATGTTTATTCTCGCGCAATTGTGCTGACTTCATCGATTACCTTTCTGCACGCCAATTGCCGATTGCAGTATATAAGTGTCGAGCGTACTCCCCCACCAGAGTTACATGGAAGTGCACGTGAGCGCCCGATCTGACAGCCTTATCTACTTCGCGTCGGCGCGTCTGCCGTCATAGTGCAACCACGCGTCGAGCGCGATCCTCGTGCGTCACAGCTATCGACAAAAGGATTGAATACCTGACCTACGATCTGCCCGAAATATAAGGAGCCCTTGGAAACATTTAAACTCAATAGATTACACGGTTTTAATTTGGATTCTGTACTAAAATAAGTGTCAAAAAAAACATGAGTGATCGCGACACGAATGTTGCACGCGTATCAACAAGCTATACAAGTGCACCAGTGAAGGCTACAGAAAGTTCACCTTATGGAGAGCCGCCACCGTATTCTCTCTGTGTTCCATATGTGCCAACCACTAATTCAAGCTATCCAGCTACGCATTCTCCACGTTCAGTCAATCCATCAGGTTAGCAAAGATCAAAATTGTGATACACTATTTTAATATATTACGTATTATACTATTATTATATATTTTAGTATATCATATTTATATATATTATATCAACAAAAATCAAAATAGTACACTGTACACTACTCGTCAGCGAGACTCTCTGGAATTGATACTAAGACGACGTCTTAAAATACATGGCAAATAACGATCGTAGCCAAAATCAATGCAGTCTGAGGATAGAACTACCGACTTGTCTGTGTTACTTTATTTCGTTTATTTTCTTTACGAATATTGTCACCCCAGAAGTCACCCAAACTTTCTTTTTTTCTTTTTCTTTCGCCCGAAGCTTACCCACCGAACGGAAGTCATCACCAAGGTTACATGACTGGCAATATCCAGCATGGAATCGCGTCGAGTGCACCGTTCCCCGATGTCACACGAGGATCGGAAAATTGTGTTCCGAGACCCGATCCGTACAACCCGCAGCCATCCTACAATCCGTCCTACATACCTCACAGGCAAAACGATCCGGCGCCAAACTTATACGGAAGGAAAACAATAGTGCTTCAGAGAACCGACGCCGAGAACATTGCACGTGAGATCAGCTACGAAATATAATTTGTATACCTGCTCTTGAAATTTTTTTCACTGATCGATGGAATTTCGGTTTGCAGGTAGAAGAAAAAAAATTATTGCTCTGTTCATCATATTACTTATCAGTTCTGTTGTTCCCATTGCTATCATCTCTGTTTTCTTGGCGAACCGTGCCGAGTTTCTGTAGAAGGGACAAAAAAAAATGCGATGATGAATCGTAATTATTACTGTAGCGTGTACGATCGGAGAACCTCCGGTATTTTTAGCTATACGGGGCTCGACGCCTATCTTACCGACACATACGAAGATAATTTCGGCTGCTAATGTTGGAGAGCGAGAAACGGTGACGCGAACACTAATTCCTTTTCCCGACGATAAGAATGGCGATAAATCTGAGAAATAATCGAAAAATCAGGATACGTTGTCGTATCTTGGATATTTCCCAAAGCTGTTGACGTCGATAATGATAAAGATTCATTTGACATTCTAGAAAACAACAATAAGATAACCGACGTCAGGACCATTAAAAGATATGGGGAATACAAAATATTTGGTGGGAAAAAAGCCAGGGCATTGTCACGAATTGGGAACTATTGGAAGCCAATTATTTAAATTAAATTTAAAAAAACTAAATATTCAATAGTTACTATTACTATTATTCCGTATCAGATTTATTTGGATTTCATAGGTCATAGGTAACGTACGACATCTGAAAAAAATCTAATAACTTTAGATGGAACTATTGCCGAATAAGATTATCTGTTTTAACATCACAATTTTACTGTTACTATTGCAATATTTCTATGTTACAATTTACTACTGCAAATAGATCAAAATAACTGAACAAATCAAGAGTAAAAGAGCAATCAAAAGGACAGTGGATAGTTGCGTTTTATTTATTACAATTATTGTAGATTATATGTTAAAAGAATTGTACGTAATTATGTTATTGCATTAAATAAATCAGTATTGATAATACTGGTCACATCCACATGTGTATAAATGTATTCAATTCTTCTGCAGAAATGTATCCCGATAAAAAAAAATGAAAGTATAAAAGCTCCAAATTAAATTCCCACTTTTCGTCCACATTTTTTTCAACGCCGGTGAAACTTCATCCGTTGGAAGGTGTGGATCGATGTTGACTTCCTCATAAAATAAACTTCGTCGGCGATGAAAATGGACGAGAAAGCAATGTTAATTTATCGCCCCTTTTTTGTTCTACGCGCAGAAATTATTGTTATTAAATTACAATGCCCGAATCGATTTTTTTACCCCAAATTCCAAATTGTTTCACTAAATTCAGCATAAAGGGTCATCAAGGGCGAGACATTATCGGGTTCGGTGTAAACGCCGAAGGTAATGTTGCCTGCACGCGAGGCACGAGCACACGAACACACTCACTAGGAAAAGATCGAGGTGTGTGGGAGCGCTTCGTCCGACCGCCGTAACTACTTTGCGCCAGCGCAGCGGCCGCCATGACGCTACTACGCGCAGAACGCGTTCCGTGTGCATCGCAGTTATCGACAAAACCATTCAATAACTAACCTTTCGCCTAAACAGAAAATAGGGATTTCTTAAGAAAAAATAAATTTAAAAAAATACAACTTGTTCGATTGTGCATGGTATTAGGTCAAAGCTGTGTTGAAAGGAGTGATACGAAAAAATGCGTGAACACGGGACGAATCCTACAGCCGTGTCAACAGGCTACGTGAGAGCCCCAGTGCCGGCATCGAAGAGTCCAAGCTCCAACGACCCACCATCCTATTCTGTGTGTGTTCCGTATCCGCCAACGTTTAATTCAAACGATCCGGACGGACATTCCTCGCTTCTCGTCAATCCACCAGGTTCGCAAAATTAAAGATGCATTTTTGTCTATACCAATAATCGGCGCAACTCTGCGGAATTCGTATGTATTCGTAAAATGTCATTCGAATTATATGAATGATATTTTTGTTTATTTTTGCCGCGAACTTTTGTAGAAAATATTAGGGCAAGATAATTCGTGATGAAATTTTTTTTTCTTTATATTATCAGAAGTTTGCCCGCCGAGCGAAATTTCGAGCCACGGGATCCAGACTGGAAATCTTCCCGAAGGTAGGTCATGCGCTCCGCTCTTCGATGTCCCTTCAACGTCCGAAAATCCTCCCGGCGTGCACGAGCCGCGAGTCACTCCCAACAATGGTCAACCGGCGCACAAACCTTCGTGCACGGCAACCCAAGGAAATCCCCCACCGTACGGTCACGAAAAGAAGACGATACTTCTATGCAGGATCGGCGGCAATAGCAGAAGAAGTGAGTTCCGACGCAAATATGAAAATTCACGCGGGATAAAAGCGATTTATCAAAAATCATCGAATAATTATAATCGATGGACTTTCGGTTTGCAGATAGATCGGTCGGGCTGCGTACCGCAATAGTCTTCGGTATTACGATATTGACGATCATATTCGCTACCAAAACTCGCAGGATACATTATAACGATATTCCGGATGTTTATGACGAAAACAAAATCAATTTCGATAATAAATATCGCATAAGGATATTTGGCTTTGGGAATGGAACGGTTATGGTGGATTTTGCAATGCTGAGACGCACCGAGGAAAATCCGATGGTCGAAATTGGGGGTTTGGAATTTAGAGAAGCACATAAAGCATATTTAGGCAATCTCGATGTTGATCGTTCACCCGGAGACAAAGTCAACAAAACCAAGATCAAGGAACATGCGCTGAAAGACCTCAATGGTGAATATCGTGAAACGGATATTAATATTAATCTGGACGATCATACCGATTATATTTCAAAGAAATCCGGAAAACAAAAAGATGATGACGATTTTTCTGCGCCTAATTTCGAACTGAAATATCCCGATTTTCCCGATGTGTCGAGCGCACGGCCGAGTAAATTTGGAGACCAAAAAAACGATGACTCTTCTCGCAACACGAACATCAATCGTATCGCCAACAGATTCGCAGACATTCTGGGTATACCTCGGAAAGAAAAAACTAATGAAAATGTCGTCTAGAAACCGGCATCGAACGACGATTCGTAAGCTACTTTAACGATTATTGAAAGGATATTTTACTATAAAAGTATTGTCGTCTAGTATTGTCGATTTAAAAGGCAAATATTAGCGCATTCCAAAAAGGGTATATTTTATTTCAATATGTGATAATAACGATGTTAAATTGTTAGTCGTGGCAAGGTGAGTGGCCCAATTCGTGTGTTAAAAAAAACCTCTCGTGCTCACCGTTTAAATTGATAAGGATTAATGAGGAAGAACGAGTAGAAATAAATCATGATAAACGAGGATGAACAAGTATTACTGACGGCGATACGAGTTTAACTGATTGTTAATTAAACGGTGGGGGAACTACTTTTATCTCCATGATAAAAGTACCATTGCGACAAACTGGGTCGTTTACCTTAACCGTGTTTCGATGTATAAATAAACGTTGTCAAGGAAAATGGGCCATTGACCGAGGGCCCAGAATCTGTACGACTGATCTCCATATCGAGGTGCTATATACTATATAAATATTATATATATATATATACATATATGTTCGATGTTGAGATACTCATAAAACCGTTTCAAACAAATAACTGTACTATGGTATGCGATAACTAGCGACAGACTGATAAGTGAGGAGACTATTTTCTGAATATTGGACTGATTACAGCGAGTTGCTTTTTTGCATAAAAAATCACTCGCAAGAATAGACTGTGTTATTTTTTTAGATGAACGGTTTTTCCGATCTCGCGTTTCGCCGAAAAGGGTCTACAAGAGAAACTCTACCAAAGATTGTTTAAGAGGTTGCGATGTGTCTGGCGTTGATGTGCTTTTGTATAAAAATACACTCATGAATGTTACGTTTGCGATTTTTCAATCCACCTACAACCTTTATGAAAAAAAATTCTGACCTTCACGAATGACAGGTGGGTAACATTTTTTTTTTTAATTTTAACCCCAGGAGGGGACAATAGAGATAGATGAACGTAATTTGAGCTCGCGGTCTGATCGCGGACAACCGTGACTACTTTCGCATCTGCGCCATATAATTCCAAACGTCAAGGCTATTCTGATCAGATGACGGTCACTCTACATAATTGAGCTACTTCCATTCTGACAAACTGCATGGTAAGTTACGCCACTGATAGAGGAATCAAGCTTTTTTTTACAAGTACTTGCTATTGGTCCGCTACCACCGACCATGGGAAATATCGGACGTTTGAGGCAATAAAATTATCTCCATTCCTCGCCCGGGGCCTTCTTCGCTCCGGGTTGAACGCTTTTTTTCCCGTATCTTTTTCCGATAATTAATGTTCTCGTTCGCGCGGTCCGATGGGGGTCAGATTGATGATCGTTCGGGCACTCTCTCGCAAGCCTTCGTCTCTCATCTTCGTCTCGACTATGCCCGGCATCGGGCAAAGCGCGGCATGCAGGGAGGAGAAAAAATATCGACAAGCATAATAGTCGAACGATTTCGTTAGAGTCAAAATTATGCAAAATTCTCGTTAATATTTTTTTTCCCTCGCCGCGCTGTCGACTCTCCGGAGGAGACTCGGCAGCGCAGATTTAACTTGTAGCCCGAAAGGTGTAAAGTAGAAGGGAACGAAGTGTAATTACTCCGGCGGGCTCCTTGGCGTTTATTAATTGCGCGAAGGCGAGTAAGTTCTTATTACACTCGAGTGCCGGAGTCTCTCAACGAAATTCCCCGGAGAACAATCGTCCGACGGACAAGAACGGCTAACAAGTGATATCTTAAACGTTACTCACTTCGCACTCTCAATTAGTCAAAAAAATGCTGCGGCTAAACAGACTTCCCGTAAATAATGCATTCACCGAAATTGCGCACAGACTTTGTTAAATGTACAAATTTATTTTACCGTGTGTCGCTAAGGCGGCAACCTCGAACTCTAAGTCAAGTACGCAGGTACCAAAGTTGAACTCAATTCTTGGTCGAAATGTTTGTAATTTTTTTGGTCAATAACAGCTCTTCGGAAAAATTCAATAAAAAAACGAAACTGTGGAATTCATAATTCGAGTTTGATATCGATTATTGAATATTTCGTGACATTATACACACGTACTAATTCTCCCAAATGGAATTCAGTCTGGGTTTTTATTATTATTGTTTTTGTTATTCCAAAATTCGAATCTGTCGGAGCTACATGTATTTAATACGAGATTTTGGACGGTAAAGTGTGGGTCCGATGATTTATTATTATTACTATTATTATCTACTGATAATAAAGCTCTAGGACTGACTCTCATCTGGAGCTAACTCGAGATGAGATCAAAACAGAGGCAATGGCAAGAGCACAACCGAAACAACATATTAAAAATATTTAACATTCAATTTTACAATTTTTCAACGTACAATTTATCCATTTTTCCACAAATATATTTATATTTATATACCGAGCGGATGTATCTGGAATTCGGTCCATTATGAATTCGGGTTATTATGTTTTATAATAAAAAATTTGAATCTATCGAAGCCACGTGTAAAGAATTCAAGATTCCGTACCGTGGTCTCAGAATTCGATGCTTTATTAATTTTTACCGTGAATATTGATTACCGGATAGATATACGGCTGCCTTATCGCACGACTCCCGGAACGTCCCTGGAACGGGTTATTATTCGACGCGGCGCTCCGAGAGTCGGTATTTCTAGGGCCCTTAAATTTTAGGAATACACTCTGGAAATTGGTTACACCGAATAGGTTTACGTTCCAGAGCGTCTCGCGCTACCCAGATACAGACGCAGTGCTACATATCACTATTGGACGTTATCCAACAATAATAATCTCGATGCTCGTGCGGGCCATTCGCGAGTATCTGGTGGAAGCTGCGTATACGGGGAGGTTGTGCCACAATTTGTGTAAATGCGTATGCGCACCTACAGGCTCTGTGGCGCAGATAGAGAAGAAGGAGGGGAAGTGGAGAGCCGACAATAATTCAGACCCAAAACGGAACGAGAGATGCGTTCAGCCGCGCGGTCGAATTATCTGCGCACCAATTAAGTACAAGCGTTATGTTTGCGATACGCGGGTTACACGTCCATCTATCATCGTCTCTTTTGTATCCAATTTCTCACGGTTTCCCCACCGCTCAATGGGACTCTAAGAGTTAATCAAAGTCGATATTTTCCAGCAGAATATTCCGACCCTTTAACCCTGCGACAGAAAGATTAAACGTAATTTCGCACCATTCCGTGCATTGGCGCAGTTCTCAGCCAAAAATGAGTATTTTTTTGCTTGTTTATAGTGAAATCGATACGGTAGAATATGAGCAAGAAGACAGAAAAATGTTAAAAAAAAGTTACACAGGGCCTTAACGAGCTGGATTTAAAAACGGATTTTAATAAACTCAATTCATTTTGAATTTGGCTATCTTGGCCACTTTAAATTCTCCACTGGAGCCTTTATGTTCTAGGATTATTTAATTATTAACATCGGATCAATCGATACGGAATGTAGAATTCCATTGCGACATGCAAAAAAAAAGTGCAAATGTATTGTTTCATTTTTTTCCCCGATGAATAAAGGAGCATTAAAATCGTTATCAATGTGGCTTGCGTGCATAGGTTACACGCACTCGATTTATTCACGATGGTCCGACGCGATCGTGCGTAATAATTATCCGTTGTATCCCCTGATGGGCCGGTTGCCGCTCGACGTCCGAGGATTCCACACTGAATGGCGACCACCAGTGCTGTTGTTTAAGTATAAGCGCATTACCGTAAGGCGCTTATCGTCTTGCTGATCGATGCAATTTACATACTATAAATTACGACCGGGCGCCTGTAATTCGAATTTCAATACTGGACATAATGCAATTGTGCAGTCGGGCTCGATCGGGTTTCACTTTGCGCTTGCATCGGACTTACATTACGATCAGTGTTAACCCTTTAACTCCGGTGCGGAAATTTGTCACAGTGCGCCTGCCCCGATTCCCGTGGCTCTCCCGTATAGGGAAACTGGACAGGCGCTAGACACAATGCCACAATCTACTCCCGTTATATTATTACATTTTTTTTTAATACCGCGAAGGCTGCAGCTTAAGAACGGCTTTTTTTAATCATCACCGCTATTTCAGCGACGGTCGTAGTGCGCAATCCTCGAGTCCCCTTTGAATTCGGTACGTTCTTGCGTCCATTTCACTCGCCTCCCGATTTTTTTTTTTTTTTTTTGCGTTCCGAGAATAGCGCGAAGAAGAGAGAGATACCGACTATGGAGGAAGGATTCAAGAGCTGCGGCTCGCAAGCTCACCGCGCGGTTTAATTAATTTCCTTTCCGCGGCGGCGAGCGTAAATACCATCCGGAGCTGGAGCCCGATAAGTTTACACTGCACCCTGTCCCCCACCCGTTCGCCGGAAATCGAAAATCGTTCACCTTTCCCAAGCCTCATCGTCCGCAACGCTTCGGGTTCTGGTACTATACTTTTACTCGATTCCTTCCTCGCTACCTTCGTTTTTTTTTTTTCCTACTCCGACTGTCTGTAGAAACTTTCGTAAATCCGACTACGTTTTCCTGGCTCTGTATACTTATTTCGCTCGACTCTACCGAACCCTATTTTTTTTAAATATTCTACTTAATTATTAATGATTTATTATTCAATTTAAAAAAATGATGCACCGTCATTTACTCATAATTTACACAATACGGTTCATTGTCAAAAATGGCTTTGGTGCTTTTTGAACGACACATTTTTTGCGCGCCCCCTTACCAAAAATGTTTCATTTCTTTTTAATTCAATGACCGATTCGCTTCGGAAAACGTAATATCGTGAAATTAATATTTCAAGTTTAATAGTTACAATCGATCACCCGGAGGTATTTCATTTTCAATAAAACACGCTTCGCTCTACTGTTCGATTCGCCATTCAAATCTGCGACTTCGATACGTAATACTATACATACGTGAGTAGGTGCATATGCAGGTGGAATCGAGAAGGGAAGGTACGATATGGAAGTATCAGCAGCATTTTTTTATTTTTTTTTACTATCCATACAGCCACTCGTCCACAAGCCTTCGCTATAGTCTAGCATGCATTATGCACGAGTTAGTTATTAGACGTAAGACGAGGATAAAAAAAACAGAAAAAAAAGACGTCGGGATATATGCGGAATCCGTTTCCAATAGCTCTCGCGACGACACGTGCACGATTCGACGGAGCGAAATAGAGTCGAGGAGAGACGTAGGAAATCCAGGGGATGGAGGAGCATGACAGGGGATGGAGGTTGAGCATGCCAGGGGTATGGATTTCCAATTCAGCGAGATATTTTCAATATCGTTGTCGCGCGCCAGTTCCACTGACTCTCGTACACTCACAAGCTCGCGCTTGTCTCACGCTCTTCCGTAAGAGTCGTGCGATAACATCCAGTGAGATTTTAGTCGTTAAATTTAGATTAAAAATCGTGATATAGCGACCCCACGAAGGCCAGACGTCCTTTTTTAACTCCTGCCTTCATGGAGCCATTACTTTGCCGGGAATATTTATTTTTTTGCAACTTTGCAGTGAAATCGATACGCGAGAATCTCATCGACATGTCTGATGAGACGCAATATGCATTTACCGATAGTAAAAACGATAGGCCTCGAAAACAAAACTTCGCTGGTCCACTGGACCCATGATGTCCTGGCTTGTGGAGACGTAGGGGAGAGCGGGGCAAAATGGGACAGTGGGGCAAAACGGGACAGAGAGCAAAACTCAATTTTCCAATAATTTTTGGATGCATTTTGTCCCAACGATACATTCGAATTTTCAACCCCGTTTTGCCCCACGCACCACCAGCGCTAGCATCCAAAAATTATTGGAAAATTGCATTCAGCCTCATTGTGCCGTTTTGCCCCGCTGTGCCATTTCGCCCAGCTCTCCCCTAGAGCGGACACGGTCGGTAAAGAAAACTGTAATCCATTTACTTCCACCAAAAAAAAGAATGAAAGGAATCGAAGACACGCATCTGAACTTCTTCGGAATAAATTTCAACCTCCGTATCCTGGATACTCCCGATCAAATAGACTACGTAAAGCAGCTTCTCCTATCTCAATCCGAGTGCCGAGCGGAACTCGTTTCCTTCGTACGGGAAAAGAAGCGGAAAAAAAATATATAAAAAATAAAATGTAACGAGTGATACCAGCTAAAGCTACCGAAGAGCAGCCCGAAGAGTGGAAAAGGTCAACGAGCAAGCGGAGAATCGGAGAATTCCTTGTGGCAGGATTTCATCCTGTGGCGTGCTTTACGTTGCCACCAGGGTGAGGAGAGAAAGGAGAGTCGAGAGTGCACGAGGAAGTATCGGCGCGCTGTTAGCGAAGCCTCACCGACTGGATAGTCGATGAACAGTCGGTGCGCCGGAATGCGGACGATAGAGGGCCGGGAAGGAGAAAATCAGATCGAAAATCAGAAAGATAGAGCGGGACGCCCGGTGGAAAACTAGAAGGAGGAATGAGAGTTGCAGCGAGCAGCCGATGTTTCGTTCGGCGGGTTCAATCAAGCGACGAGCCAACAAACCACCGGTGGAGACCGCAAACCGTTAATTGGACCAGACCGAGTGTAGCTTTACGACGCAATCGAGTCGAATTATCCGAGCAGCGTTTCCGGCCCGTCCATCGACCAACCGAGAGCCCTCCGAGCGCCTACTTGCAGTAATGACGTTCCCTGACTCGCTATCATCAATTTTTAGCTCGGTCGTCTCGAAGCCTTTTATTTTTTTATTTCCGATAAACATCATTATTGCAAGGTAGTCATTAGGGTCAAATTTTGCCCTTTAGTGCAACGGCAAGGGGAATGAAATGAAATTGTATACACTGTAATCTGTATCATGTGTATTGAAAAATTAAATCATTTATAAGAGTTGCTTCTTTAAAAAAAATAAGTATATCCTTGAAAAAGTTTCTTGTACGCACAAATAACGTCCACTGCCTAGTGGAAAAAACTTCATGACTAAAGGAAACTAATAAGGAAGCTATAGCGTTATCGTGACTTGAGTCACGATTCCGTTGTTGTCTCTCATTTTTCATCGGCATCGCCAACGGCGCTATCTTGGTCTTTCTGTTACTTCAATGTCATTTTTTTATTATTTGTTTTATCGAAATGTCGTTCCGAGGCCGTGTCTCAAGAGGAACATAAGGAAGTGAAAACATGCGAGAGTTCAACCAAAAGTTACACTCATAATTGAAGGAAAATTGAGAAGGAAGAATGATGAAGTTCTACTCGTTGGCTGTCTGCGGTATTCTCTGTGCATTGTCGAGTATGAGCCATGGTATAAAAACGGTATGAGATAAAACAAATGTATTGGACCATGAAAATTACCGACTTTTTGTTCGTCACAAAGATTTTTATTTTATTTTCATTGTTACTATTGTAATCAAGGATAAAGAGATCGAAAGGAAACTGAAAAGTCTGGATTGTCCCCCTGGGACACAACCAGCGATGGTAATGCAATTTTCCCTAGACGGTTGGGTATGTAAAAAAAAAATATTTTTACTATTATTTTTTTTTACGTTTTCTTCAAATTTGGTTGCCTCTTTTATGTAATTTTTCTTTCTCAATAGCTTAACAAATTCGAGTGTATAAACCTATCACTTAAGAACGACCAGGAAACATGTAAACCAAGAGAAAAGCAGGGAACTACGCAGGCACCAAACAAGGTAAGCACGAAAATGAAACGAAAACTTTTTCTTTTTACATTTTACAATAATTGCATGTTATGGAAATAAAATAGTTCGCAATATTAAAAAGTGTTGCGATATATCTCGAAATCTGAATGTACCGTAATTATTGTTGTCGTTTTATTCGTATCGTCATCTGTAAGTTGTTTTTTGTTTTTTTAAATAAATTATTCGGTACATTAAATTGAGGTGGAGGTGCATGATAGTGAGGTGCCGAGTACGAAATGTCCCTTTGGGTCCAAAAGCGTGATTGTATGGTCATCCTGCCTGAAAGGGACGAAGGATTCTCGCGACTGTAAGGTACTTGCAGACATATATATATAATATATATATATTTTCCGTTGGCGATTTTTTCCAACACCTTTTTAATATCATTCGAATAAAAAATTAATGCACTTCCCCATTCTCGGCTACAATAGCACGCTACAGTACGGTGCCTATCACTTCGCGGTTTCTGGATAGATACGGAGCCAAATGTATCGGGACCAACGTCACCGCCAGAAACGGTATGAGAACGTTTTTGTTTTAAACATTTAAAAAAATCAAAATATATATGTTCATTACCAACGAACACTTCAGGTTGTCTGTTTCTTAAAACTAAACTCTTTGTTACATTAAATTCAGGTGAAAGAGCACGATGATGGAACTATGCCCAAGGAATGTCCTTTCGCGCACCGACCAGTAAATGTATCACCATTTTGTCCCTCAGATGCAAAGGTTACTCCTAACTGTCCGGTAATGTAGTACACTTTCTTAAATTTCATCGTCTTGAAAAGTTTTTTTTATCATCTTTTGTATCGAAATCAATTCGTCATTTTTGTTGTTGACACGAACAGCCACCAAGTATGGCCTGCGTACCGGAACCATTTGGAAACAACCCGGGAAGTCTAAGATGGTTCGGTCAAGAATGGGAAATGAGACAATCGCCAAGAACAGTTCGTAAAAAAAAAACCCTTTTCCATTGACTCGAGATGTTTTGTCTAAATTTTTCTTCGCGATAATAAAATCTTCGTTTAATGAAATTCAGGAGGCAGAGCTTAATTTCGAAATGACTCACAAGGCGTGTATCTTTGGGCAGAGACCAGCGAAGGTATCACCGTGGTGTCGAAGAGGTGCAAATGATGTTATCGACTGTGGGGTACGTCAAACACCTTTTTTGTTGTTCATTGTCATTGTTTTTTGTGCACCTCAAACATTTATTGAATAAAAACTAAATTCGTTGTTTCGCGCTACAACAGCACGCCGAGGTGTGGTGTATACAGGAATCATTTACACCAGCTTTGAAAACGGTATGAAAAAAAAATGGAAATAATAATTAAGTATGCTATATCCCGGCCAGTACCGAGTAGTGACCAACCCCACCATACGAGTTAAAATATCTTTTGATCATTTCATTAATGACTCTAAAATCCTCTCGCGATTCAACGTTCAGTTCACATTATAGGCACTCTGATTGGTTGCGTCGTTCTCGATTCGATAGATATCGATTATCGAGAGAGGATCGATAAATCGCAAGATCAACCAGTCACATTGCTTAGCAGAATTACGGTGGCGGCTACAAAGTTTTTCAACTTTGCAGGTGGCAGAGCTTGAGAGAGAAACTTTCAGTATGGTTTGTCCCCGCAAACATGACCCAACATTAATAAGGACTCTATGCCCTGCCGGTTCGAAGCGCACGACCGACTGCGAGGTATGTTTTAAACGTTTTTCCTTCGCGTCTCGAAAAACTATTTAATATTTGTCGATCAAATTTTTTCTCTGATTAGGCGTTTCGTAAAGCATGCCGTCCCGAGCCGGAAGAAGTACTCCGTATGGGATCACGGAATTCGTTCGCGGTACACTTTTTATATAAATCTTGACGCTCTTTGACATGGAATTTTATTGTAAATCCTCTTTGTGTAATATATAGAGGTTCGATCGCTGGGATGAGATGCAAGATCCCGAACACTGGAGTGAGGCTGGACCAAGCGGGCATAGAGGGCGTCCGTGGAGAACTGGAAATAATAATAATCATGGATTTTGAATTAACCCTGACTGGGCTGAAATGTAAATTCGATCTCGGATTAAAAGAATTATAAATTTAATTGTTTTTTCCAACGAAATAATCAAACAATGATTGATAATATTGATTCTCTCATTTCAATCGCTTCATCCCTAAAAGTCTACGGGAATCTAAGAAAAATTATAATAGTACACTGAGAGAAGGATCTAGTAAAAACTGCCGATCATAAATCCGAAGTAAAAACTACCGATCTAAGAAAAATTGCCATAGCACATAGTAGTGGGGACACAAGGCGCAACCTATGGCGAAAAGTCTCAGATTTTCCAAGAATTTTTACCATAGTATCTACGATTTTTTTTTATAAATTCGGTAATTCCAACCATAGGTCGCGCCCTAGTTTCCTACTACTGTGTGCTACGGTAATATTTCTCAAGCAATATTGTCATATTTACTAGACCCTTCTCTCAGTGTTCATTTCCCGTGTGAAATTTAGGACACGAGGCAAAAAGTCTATAGTGTAAAAAAACCGTCCTTCCTGTTTTCGTCGACACGGTAAAATACTCGAATTTAAAACCCTCCGACATTTTTTGTTGTTTTATTTTACGTTTGGATTTTTTTTCGCGCGCCAGTAGTTAGTGCCAGATCGTTTTGAGACTAGAGGGTAGAAAAAAATCTGTCGTTCCGTGTCGATCGGCGCGGAGTCGCGAGTCCTCTCGATCGTTTCGCGACCGAGCTCGATCCCGTTTTTCGAGTTTTCCATCGTCGCTTCTGGTTTCGGCGTTTCGAGGCCAACGAGCCAATGCATTCGGCTCGACCGAATAGCGGTGAAAAAAAAAGAATAAAATAACCTTCGGATTTTGTAATTGAAAAGTACTGTTATCGCTAGTCGTGGACCGAGCTGTCGATGACAAACCTCGTGAAATCCACCCCGTCCGGAGAGGTAGTTCGGGTAATAGAGTTTCGATCGTTCCACGTGATCGTCTGTGCCTCGACATCGTCCGTACCAGAAATAACGTACACAATTTTCTACACGAATTTCACAGCGTACCCTGTGTGCGAATACACACGTGTCAACCTACGAAAGCGAATAAACCGATCCTCTGTACCGGCCACCGACGAAAAAAATATATATACAAAAAATAAAAAGCAAACGGAATTGATAATTGACGAGTCGTTTGACAACCCATTTAATAATGAATCCAATATCTATATAAAACGAACGATTTCGTTTATTTCTATTTTATTTTTAATCTAAAAACGACTAAATCGAATGCTCCTTTCATTGACAAACATCCCATCCAAAGCGTTCGATAAAACTGGAACATGCATGGAACTCGTCCGTCCAAATATCACGGAACTGTGATATGAATATCGAGTTTCATCGATGGAAGGAAAAAAAAAAAGGAAAAGGTGGTTTGGAGAGAGATAAGTTGCATGCTTTCTCACCGGAGGCGTTTCGACGTTGGGAGGAACTGGCTCGTTCTTCCGAGGTACGTGGCTCTGTAATAGCGAGAAGATTGCCGTAGACAAGACGACGAAGAGTCTGGAGAGGGGGGAGAGGGTTTGGCCAAAGGGTGGGGGGTATTTCGGAGTAGGCGCGGGAGAGCTCGCAGAAGGGTGACAAATCAATGGGTGGATGGTAGGGTAGGTAACGGCATATGAGGGCCCCGGATCTCCTATCCTATCTTATCAACGCATTATTCAACGCGGCGGAGGCTGCTCGGGACTCTAACTGCCTGAATTTGCATAAATCCATAGATCGTTGGGGCAGAAACGGACGAGAGAGGCGTGCGGTGTGGTTGCATGCGGCGCACAGTCGTACTACTCTCGTACCGTGGCACACTGTCTATCCATCTCTGGATGCATGTATATGCATACAGCAAATTACAGCGATGCCAGTACCGCCGCCTGCGAGAGAAACGGAATGGTCATGCGGCCCGTAGTTGCGAATTCGAAGCCGCGAGGGCGAGCGAGAGAGAATCGTCCCTTCGTTTGCAATGCCCGAGAATCTTGCCCGTCGTACAAAGGAAAACGCTAGGTGCATCCCGACGGGCGTGTACACCGTGCTTCATGACATTTTGCCGGCTCGCGAAACGCCTTGGACCATTCTGTTCGCGACAACTTTATGGATTTTTTTAAATTTATTTCTTTATATATAAAAACAAAATAAATTAAAATTGGTTGTTTATTGTTTATTGATAATAAATGATGTGTTATTTAGTATTTACAGATTTAAGAAAATAAATAAATAGAACTATATAACTTATAACAAGCGGAAATTTGAATTCGATCAAGGCTCGATTTGATGTACCGACCATCAATTTTCACTCATACTTTAGTGTACTAAATTTAATCTCGAATTGTGCATAAAATCTTTACCACGCAGAATTTGATTACCCCGTAGAGCAGGACGATTAATTTTTTACACGGAAAATCAATTAAAGAGCACGTGATTGTGCTTATCGACGGTAGGAACCTGTTTTATCCAGCGAGGATTTTAAATTGCGACTCAGCTCGTTGTTCCGCTCCCTACAGGTCCGAATTCCTCGAAAAGGATTAAAATACGATAAGGCACGTTATCAAAGCTACGAAAACGATTGGCATCATGACGGGAATTAATGAACTTCAATATTCCAGTAGCAACGTTGACTCGGTAATAGATTCGTATGTTTCGTAGACTGTATCAACGTCGAGTAAACTAACCGTTGTGTCTTTAATTGCAAAGAGAAACAGACGGACGTCGGAACAGAGAGGGAGGAGGGTCGAGGCAGGGAGTATCGAGGAAATTTGGGACAAACGGTCGAGGAAGTTTGTATTAGACTACAGAGACCGGAGTTAGGAAGGTAGAAGGCGGATACGTGCCTGGCTCAGTTCACTCGCTCACGAGATCCGGCACATGCGGAGGGTTGTACAGGGCATACTATGAGATGCAACGCGTTCACGAGCTTGCACGTGGGTACAGCTGCAGCAACTCTCCCGGTTCGTTAGCGGTTCTCCTGCCCGGAACTCGACGAACACCGACGACTGCTTCAAACTGCAGGTGATAAGTCTTACCGCAAATACCGGATGCTACGTGTGGCTTTGAACAATTTCACACTCTTCGGTTTACCGGTGTGTCTACACGTGCGGTTTTCCTGATTCAGACTCACGGACGTGTAATCTTGTACATACGGAATGTGGCAAAGTACGAACGAATTTGTGGAAAAGCGGAGAGAAAAATTGAACGAAAAAAAAATGAAAAAAATGTTGCCATTTCCTAACAAGAAAATTGCACCAGTGATGGTAAAAGTGGAGTAAAGAATGTCGAATTCCGCTCCGAAAAAATGGACCAACCTTATCTAGAGCCGAAATAAGAAATAAAAAATAATAAGAAATAAATAAAATAATACTCGTTATTATTTTATTTATTTTTGTGTATGAAATACACAGTAGAAGAAATGTTTACTTTTACCACGACTTGTTATCCACAAACGCCCGCAATTTTTTATTTCTTAATTTTCCTATCGCACCGTCGGTTTCTACAACCAAAGGTGCAAACTAAAGTTTTCTAATAAAACGGGGAATGAAAGGACAAGGTTTATATACTCAAACCTGAACAAACGAATGTGTCACCTATTTAACAAAATCATTTTGACGAAACTTCGCATTCCGATTTTACGAAATTATTTTTTACTGTTTAGACATTATTAAATCCTCTTACACTAATGCAAACGAGGCGTTCTGAGTTCGAACAGTCATTCGATGACCATGATGGATGCTGCGGTGATAGTTCGCTCGGAAAATCGAGGCAAGGCCGAGGCCCGGTCAGATTATAGACCCGGGGGATACTCGAACGAAGGTCGCTGAGAGGCCTCAGCCCGAATTTCGGAAATCGACAGGGCCGAACCACGGCAACCGACGTTCCGTGATAAATTCCTCCACGTTAACCAATTCTGTTAGCGACAGGAATTATTCGACGTGGCTGCCGAGCCTACCGGCTCGATTCAAGCTCTTGCCTTGTTTCCCTCCGTCGAATGCTCGGTTCCGCGTGCAACCGATGATATACGGACCCGAAACGGTCCGCACGCGATTTCTGCATGCGGTTACAACGCGGATAATTCCTAACTACGCTGGACCATACACATTTCCTCTGCATTCCTTTCAACCGTCGCACACGGGAGTCTTTTCCTCGAGAGCAAACCGGTCCAGCTCCTCTTTGCTAAAACAACGACTCCGATGTTTTTTCGAAACCACACTTTGAAGAACCACAAGAATTTTTAAAGTTTTTTTTAAAACGCATCTTTCGATGGATCGAATGGTTTGAAGATTGCGGACTTGTACAGGTAATTTTCAGGGTTTTTTTTCTCGAGAGCAAACGCCTTGTCTTCTTTTACTTAAAACAACTGTATGCATTTTTTAATCAATCTTTTTCCCACCCATCAATGAAAGTACACTTTAAACGCTCTCTCTGCATTTTGTTCAGATTTTTTTTTTTTACAAAATTTTGTTACTACTAAAGGCTAATACCATTCCCCACAATGTCACATACGCATGACCCGTTCCCGAGTCAATATCCAACCATCGTCCCAAACTGTCTCCCAACGCCACTTTCCAACATAACTCCAACTGGAACGAACTCCCTTCGGCATTCAAAATTCAGCACAGAAGCAGTGTAATTCATTCCACAGTAGCCTCTGACACAGAAACACCGGTAAGCCACAGTTTCCATCGTGCACTGGTGTCTAACCCAGCAATATCCACATCCGGATCCTTTGGCAGTGCTCACATGGTTGATTCTCTCCCGCCCCTATTCTCAACTTAATGTCCAACCAATGTCCCAAATTTTCTCCCAACGCTACTCTCCAATGCAATCGAGCTCAAGTCCCTCCCCCGATATTCAGCACATTAGCAGTGTAATTCATTCCACAGTAGCCTTTGCCCTCAGAAACGCTAGTAAGCCAGAGTTTCCATCGTGACCCGGTGTCCGTCCCAGCAGCATCCACTTCTGGACCCGTTGGCTGCGGTGACAAGGTTGATTCTCGCCAGCTTCTGCGAGAACACGACGTCGGGGAGCCCCGCAAAAGCCCAATGGCCAAGCTTCACTCCGCCAAAGGGAAGTAAAACATACCCGAACCAGAAAGCAAGCAAAAGTACCGCACCGCGAGCAGGCGGGAAGTTGAAGCAAGATGATGGTGCAGGGAAAGGAGCCGCGAGTGCAAGCGGGACGAGTATATTGGACGAGCTCGAATGTCGTCCGGGCTACGAGGGACGGGCAGTTAATTAACACCATCCGTTGCCCTCGCACCTCCGAGACATCGTCCTCCTCCCCTTCCTCGTCCTTGTCGTTAAGGACGACGGCGAGTGGCAAGGTACTCTCCGGCCGTATCCTTCCGGACCACTCTCGACACTCGCCAGTTTTCAAACACCCTCCGCGCATTCGCATCCATTCACGCTCGTTCGAGTCTGCAACCTATCTCCCACACAGATAGAGCCTTTTTGCTCTCGAGGAGCGAGCCACCGTCAAGATTTTGCCCCTGCGCTTTTCACCGCTTCTTTCCGCGATGACGGCGAAGGTCTTTCGCGGGAGCAAAATCTTGGGCTCCCTTGATAACGCTCCTCTTCTCCCCCACCCCCTTTCATAGGACCGTTCGTAATTAAGACGGTGCTTCTTTGGAAGAAAAGCGACGTCGCGAAGGGACGGAACGACAGACTTTGGTGAAGGACTCGTGTACGTTTTTTAAAATTTAGTTAAGAGACTCGGGAAGAGATGAGAAAAAGGGGGTCGGAGAGTGCTGCGGAGAATGTGAGCGGTGGGGCAGGAGTAAATGGCTGGACGGACGTTCTTTGGATGTCCGCGCCATGGTGAACGGTTATTGGAATTATTGAAGAAGAAATACACGTAATTCCTAATTAATATTTTTTAAATTGGTAAGGGAACGGCGGGTTAGCTGATACGAAATTTTTGACTCGCTAGATGAAACAAATTTCTGGAATCGATAATCAGCATTCCTTGCGATTTGATTATTTCCGTTAAAAAATTTAATCGTCTTATTCTGTAGGGTAAAAAAATGTATACACAATGTATTTATTAATGTTTTCTACCATTTTGATTTCCGATCTTTGCTCGGCCAGCTCTGCGCACATAGTCGGAGCTCCGACACTATTGCACTTCCAAGTTTGCCGAGGCGGAATAACGAAATCGTCGATAAATAGGAGAAGAAGCATCGTCGCATCTCGTCCGACTAAATCCTTGTAGCGTTTACTGGTAGCCCGGTTCCGGGACGCTACGGCACTCAATAGCTCCTCAGCTACGGCCTCTCGGCTCTCTCGGTATCGCTTCTCGTCACGCCGAAGTGCAGCCCGTGGGAGGGAGGGAGAGGAGCGAAGCATTTGCCACTTATCGATTTTCGATCTGAGCGTCGGAGCGCGAGAAACGCCGCGCGCGATAATGCCACTACGCCTAATATCGCGAACGATAACTTAACCCCGCTCGATTCACTCTGCCATTCCATACCTTACCCTCTCCGTCGCTCGCTGCGTCCTCAATCTCCAGGGATTTTTTTTCTCGACGATATAAGACTACCCGGAGTGCGCAGTCGTTTCGCGGTTTATCAAGCTTAAAATTTGAGTACGGAGGAAGTGGTTCGGTTCAACAAGGAATTTAATATTTCTGGACGTACACAAGAATTCACTTGATTCGGGACTTTCTGAGGCGAAATAAATGTTTTTTTTCACCCGCAACGTGACTGACTAACGCAGCATCGATAATGCCTGGCAGAATTTGTAACTTCGCTTCCGAATTTTTATCGCTGTAATTTTTGCACTAATCGATTTGGCATTTTGCACACATGGAGGAATGGCGCTTCTCTGGGTACACAAAAATTGCGACGACTACGATTAATTTAATTTATTAAGTGAAACGTAATTTTTATTATCTCTATTATCGTTCGAGGAATGAATTTGCCATTTAGCACACATAGAGAGACGGCCAGATGAAAAAAAAAACAGGTACAGAAGATATAAATTGTAACATCGTAGAAAATAGCATTATAGAGCACAATTCGGAATACTTTAGCTGCCTGGCGCGCTAGTGATCAGCAGCAGCGAAGCGGCGATCGGAAATTCCCGGGCTTCGAATACCGTCCCGGCAGTGAACAGCATTTTTTTTCGGATCGTACAAAATTCTGACCATCCGGAAATATCGGATTTCTGCAAAATATATCCCCGATGCTTTTGATACTTCAAAAGGAGCTCCATTACCGTCCAATAAACGTACCCTGCCCCAGTATTATATTAAAGCCTATAGAATAATAAATTTTGCGGATCATTGACTCGAACATACGATACTTTATTCACGATCGTTTGAAAAATTGGTTGACTGCCTTCGCTCGAAAATTACCTTTTTTTTACCTATTTAAAATTCCGATTGATCGGTCATTTCGGTCAATTTGAAAGGGCGGCTAAATTTGAAAGGGATGGAAAGCTCCGCAAAGGGTCAGAATCATCATCATCGAGCTTTTTGGCAGAGGTTTTGGTTGGGGGAGGGGCGGGGGGTTGTATTAGCTTAACTGTAACCCGGAGAGGTGCATCGAGCGAAAGGGACGAGGAACACTCGCGGTGGTTGGGACGAACTGAAATGGGGCGGCAAGTGCAGGGCGCAGGGAGGCAGCGCGGGCAACGGTTAATTGATCAAATTACAGGGCCGAATCGCGGCGAACGCCGTGGAATTGAAATTGCAGGGTTCCTCGCTGACGAACCGGAGGCGCAGGCTTCGACGCACGAGCCGACGTGCATTTTGGGCGATCCACGAACACTCGGTTGACGGAACTGGTTACAGGGTGCGCGAGGGTTCCCAACCGTGGATGCTCGTAATCTTCCGGGAGAAATTGAAACCACAAATCCAGAAATCAGAGCTCAGGAAGTTTTGCCCACCTGTCCTATCCATTTGATTTTGGCTGACATGTGCACGTTGGACTTTTCAACGCAAAATCTACCTCTCGATTTTTATTTTAGTTGTTTTTTATTTGTAATTCTTTTTAAGCACGAAATTTTTTTTCTATATCAAACTTTTTGTAGATATTGTAACGTTTAGCTTATTTAGTACCATTTTTTGTAAGCTATTTTTGGAATTTAATTTTTCTAATCTGTTCCAATAGTTATGGTTGTTAATTTTTTTTAAATGCACTCTCAGCGGTTCGTTCCACCGTTCGCTGCTCGTTCTCTCGTCGCTCGATCGTTCCTCGTAATTCCTAACCGAGCCCTCGAGTTTCCAAAGCACTTGACGTATTTCACGCACTTTGCCTACGAACTGGAACAGTGTATGAAACGCTGCTGCTCTATTCCTGATACGAAATTACGGGCGTTGTGCGCGAGACTCGCCGAATCGGCGGTCAAGTGTTCATCGCGCGGATGTTGCATCGTTCGGGCCGAATGCCGCTTTTAATTAACGATCGTAGCTACCGTCGACGATCGATTGGAAGCGTTGCGCTTCCCGTAGGCTCCCGTTTACACGTCGAAGGGTTCGAGATATATATAGAAGTAGCGAGCAAGGGCACTGTACTACATAAACCTGTAGGGCTGCGAAAAGCCGGAGTGCATCGCTTGCAACGATGCGATGCACTATGTGTTTCGCTGTAATTGCTATCGAGGGTCATAGCAACCCTTCCGACGAGCAGACGCTCGTGAATTATCTTTGCTAACCATAGCGCCGAAACTATGTCTACGATTAAATCATGAAACAAACAAAAAAGTAATCTTCCATGTGTCAATTTTTATCGGGAATTTATTGGTGAATCGAGAGGAATTATGTGAAGAGCAGAGAAATATCGAATGAGTAAAAGTAGACGAAAAAAGTATATAGCCTTGTTCTACGTTCGAAACTGGACAACTTTTCCCTTTGAAAAAAATGTCCACGTGAAATAGTTTTCGAGTTACGAGCAATCAAAGTTCGCAGCCAATAAGAGCGTTCGGCGACTGGTCGCGCCATCTGTGGTTCGACGGCTATTGGCTGAAAACTTTGACAGCTCGTAACTCGGGAATCATGCGGTTTAGAAAAATGGTCCAAAGGGAATGTTCACTCAGTTTTGACCCCTTATTACGATCCCTAGAATAGTGAGGCCCCAGGGGAAAGTTGGGAGGTTTCTCAGAACAACTTCGAATAATTAGGACCCGGGAGTGAATTCTTTCGGGACTTAGATTCATCGGAGCCTGGAAGAAGGTACGTTTAATCAATAGGTTTAATCACTCACTCAATTCCATTTCTGAAATGGTTTTTACATTAAATTACACCGAGTACACGCAGTTGTATCTCAATTTTTTCGAATAAAAAATATTGCGTAAATCGACTGGAAGATCCGAATCGCGTTTAATCCGATATCCGACCGTTCACCGAAGCGTTGATCCGAGAAACGCATTAGCTATTACATGCCTGCACGGACGATCAAGCGATTACAACACCGAATAAACGGAAGACTTTCAAACGTTCGTTACCGGTTCATCGCTATCCTAATATTTACCACAACATTTTGGGTGGACGCTTTCGCACCATTTCGTCCGAGTTCCATCCACACGCTGTATGAATAAAACATATAGTAGAGTAAAATCCATACACACAGAGCGCATTGCAGGTACGTAATGTACGCCCCACTCATTATGGTAGACAGTTCCGTAAACCGCTTCTGTCACGTTTTTGGTTTTACCGTGAACCGCAGGCGTACGAGTGTAACGCCAAAATTCGAGGTAAAAAAAAATCGTGTCAATCCAGCGTTTCGCGGTTTATCGTGGATCGAGCAACAATGCTTTTCGGTAGTATCTGACTGCATATTTTCGTCTCTGTTTCTCTGACGCTTTCGATTTAAATATGTCCGGAGGACGACCGGCGAACCCCCCGACGAGCCGTCACCGAGGGTAATTTACGCTTCTGTCGCTGATATGGCGCCCGTTGGATGATTAGCGATTTCTGATTTTCGGTATTTTCGTGAACTGACATATATACATATATGTATGACGTCGGTGATGGCGTGTCAACGGTGGCTGTTGGGGATTCGACGGCTTGGCGTTCGTGATCGATTGCCCAGAAATGTTATAACGAGCTATGCATGGGAGCATTAATTTCCGGAAGAACCTACTTTTTAATGCATCTATTTAAGAACTAAAAATACGAATAAAATTTATATTTTTTAAAATTAATAAATAACATTTAGCTGCCAGCCATACGTCGAATTCGTCGAAAGAGATTGCAGGAGATAATTTTTTTTTATAGAAAAACAAACAAAACGTCGATAAACGGAAGAGATTTTTCCCGAATGCGACAACGAGAAGCGTACGAAGGGCTGCTGCGGTTTGCTAAAATCTTGCGGAGAAATCATCGAAAATTGGTGGGTTTTCGGTGAAAACGCTGGACCGGTGGAACGTGAGCGGATTCTGTAAACTGTGGAGTTAGAGGACCTCGTACGATAGAGGTGCTCGTCGTACGGATAGACCGAGAGAGCTCTGTGGCATCGCCAAGATAAATAGAATATTCCGCGGGGATGAACGCGCTTACGTACGTGCTTTAGAAGGGTATCGTCGGCTCATTCACATACGTAACCTGTACCGCTTGCCTACCGCTTCAAATTTACCTAGAATTTACGGAAAACAAAAAAAACCTCCTTCAATACTCAAGAATAGCGGAAAAGGTTTCGGAACCTTGTACAAATAAATCCCATTAATTTTGAACGAATGCGCTGAGATAAATAACCATGACAAATATATGTTATTGTCAGTTTATATAAGTTTCACACTCCAATTTTTTAAATTATTGTTAACTTATTATTAACAATAATTAAAAAATCAGTGCGCGAAATCGGATAATATTGAAGGGTCGTTTGGTCGCTCCGGGCGTCGAGTAGCTTTTCACTGCAGTCAGAATAACAAATTTATTTGACTGGTGCCCCGAAATATTTATTCAACGTTAATAATGATTTATATTAATCAAATAAATATTTATTTGCGGGCCACCCGTCAAATGAATCATTTTTTATTTGTGAGTTACAAAACACAAAAAAAATATTTAAAAAATACGAATAAAAGCTCTCCGTACTTTACGATTTACGAGATATTTCAACGACCGTTAAAAAATCTGTTCAATCAATATTTCATCGAGGAAGTGTACGCCGATTATTCATTGCTGCAGTGTATATCGAATTAGTTGCCCAGACCTATCCGACATCCCCTAATCCTTCGACCCCGGCCCGGGCTTCCCGCTGCTAACCGGAAGTGCTGGCACTGCGCGATCCCTCGAAATTGCGCCGAGCGTTTCTGATTCACCGTTTCGCCTCCCCGCGACCAACTCGCTGGATGCCATCCGTCCCGACGGTTTACAGCGTAGCAAGATTTAACGTAAACGCCGGGCGAGGGTCGAGGGGGGAGGGGGCAGAAACGTGTAGAATTAATGCTTCACCGCCGTCAGGTCTCCGGACCCCGTTAGCTGGAGCTGCCGGGTTGCCGCCGGGGTGCGAGACCCGGAAGGTGGACGGTAAAGTTCGCTGCGTCCCGAGAACGTCAAACTCAGCGCCGATGCACCCCATCGCTACATTTCCAACGCCCTCCGACGTTCCGTGGAACGAGACATGACTCAATCTTACTTACCTTGCTTCTCTGTGAGCTCCGCCGGTGCCCTTTCGACCATGGGTGCAGCCGCTCCTCCGCAGTGCACCTGACTCCGCTAATCCATCAGTGTCCCGCGAAGCTTATAACGCCCACTGGCTCCGAGAGTCTTCTGTACACTATAAAAAAAATTATTCCGCTATACCTTCAAGTTGCAAATATATTTTACTTTCGTTTTTTTTTTTTAATAAGTAAGGATTCTTAGGGTCGAATTTTGAGACGCTTGTTTCGACTTATGATTGCTCTTGAGATCGAACTTAAGATTAAAGTTTGACCCGACCTGCAACCCGTGTTTAAGATCTATCTTAAGTTCGAAGTTGATTTCGTGCTCGAGTTTGATGTTAAGTTCGAGCGTAAGTCCGAACTCAAATTCGATTTGAAGTTCCAACTAATAAGAAGCGATAAGATATTTAAAAAAAACTTACACGAACATTGATCGTATCATGAAGAGATCGATTGGCAATCATTACATAGAAACAGATTCAAGAAATTCTTTTGCCAGACCATCTATTCATGATAGTTACTGTCATCAAAGTTGAAAAAGCGTTCAAGTTCGATCTTAAGTGCGAACTTAAGAACGCAATGAAACTTGGACTAAACTTCGATCTTAAGTTCAAACTAACGTCTTAAAATTCGAGCCTTAAATTAACACAATTTTTTTTCACCATGTATCGTATTTTTTAAAAATGAATTGCAGCCAAGAACGTTTATGTGTTTGTGTATCTCCGTTTTTTCAAGGGGTGTTTTTTTGAACTGTTGCCGGTTTAGTCCAGATTTGAATTCAAGCCAGGTCGAGAAATATTTTTTTTGTCGATTCTGTCGACGGAGCAATAAAAGAAGAGGTGAACGGTCACGAGCTGGGACTGGATTGATCGTCTAAGCTGCCAGAAATTTTCTTTCGAGATTATCGTCGCGAGGGTCGGGTGCGGAGTGTGCGATATCTGGCTGTGCGATTTTTCTCCCCGGCGAGATACTTGACAAAGGTCGGTACGACATTAATCAAACGATCCAATCTCCCGGAGCCCCTGGCGAGAAACCTATACAGATGGACATCATACATGCTGCAGCAGAGAGAAGGAAAAAAAAAGATGGAAAGATCATCCGGCTCGTATATTCGTCTCTCGTCAATCATTCGGCAATTGCCAGATGGGGGTGGACTGCTGATTCGTCACACAGGCTGGCCATGTACTTGTCGCTAAAAAAAAATGAAAAAACATACCCGGGTATAAAAACACCGCGGCATCATCGGTCGAATATTTTTCCGAGATATTCGAACGTGTTTGCCTTAAATTCAAGGAAGGAAGGAAATCGCTCACTACTATTGCCAAGTTATTTTTTTTATTTTTTAAAGATGTTTGTATGAAAAGGGAAATCGTTAAATTTTAATAAAAACCCGAGCATCCGGTCGTCGTATAACGACTACGAGCGTCTGTGGGCCGTAGAAATTTTATATCGATCGATAAACGATCGGGAGGGCAGTTATATGAAAGTCGCGCGGTGGCGCGAGGCTGGATGGCGAGATGACTAGACACGTTCGAGGCAGAAGCCTAATTGGTCGATCGTGAGGAAAACCGACGGAGTACCGACGTAAAAGTGCCTCCCTCTCGATCCTTCAACATCGTCGTCAAATTACCGTCAACGACGTTCCATTACCCGGCACCGACGCTCGGCCAACGATAGACACCCGGCCCCGATGAATCGATCGTTCTACTGAAGATATAAAAAAAAAGAAAAAAAAATATAACAATAATTAAAAATATATATTAAGGAAAATAAAAATAAATTTAAAAAATAACGATAAGTCGAGCATCGATCGGTTTAAAAAATAATAATAATAAAAGTGAAAACCTTCGCGTTCCAAGTTGGCACGGAAGAGGGGTTGATTCGCATCCTCGCGTTTTTTTTACGAGAGCCTTATGCTCCGCCGTGTAACGAGAGCGGCAACGAACGTACATAAAAACTTTAACGCCCGACGACGTGGGGCACCCAACTTGGTAAATTTACCGCGGCACGCGGACCGTTCGAACGGCTGACGCGTATTCGTTTTCTTTCTTCACGTAACCGGCAACGCAACGGATAATTGGAAAACGTGATCTCTCGCCTTCGGTGCCGTCATGCTTTCGTTGAAAAAGGGGCGAGGGGGGGAGTTTTCCGCTTTCCCCTGCGAGACCAGGCATGGCTCGTTGGCCTTCATCGTTACCAGCAAAAATTTAATTATTCGGTAGCAAACTGCCTGTCCGATTATAAATTGATCAATCTGTTGATTTTATTTTTCTTACAACGGCCGACTGAACAATTACGGCTGTTCGATCTCGGGCTCGAAGTTCCAAGTGCAAACCTTGGGATGAATTCGGCCAAAGCCCGTGCAGAAAAAGTTCTATTATTATTATTATTATTATCATTATTTGCAGAAACAAGTCCAGACTGAAAAAATGTATCATCCGAACAGCACGGATTTTTTTTTTTTTAATTCAGCATGGAAAATATGCAGTTCCGCGGAGTACGCAATACGGCCGCAATAGTGCACAGGGAGCTTTCAGGTTGAAATAAGCCCCTCCCCCGCTGCAGGATTTCGCGTGTATCGAGATTGAAGAATCGACAGAACGGATATAAAGAAAGTTTCGTTTTCGTGTGGTTGGCGCGAGAGGTGAACGTATCTCGGTGGAAGAAACACGGCAGCTGCATGGCAGTTTCAGGTGCACGGGAGCCCCGGGGCTCTCTTTCGTTTTCCCTTTGAAATATTTACAAACAGGAAATACGCCCACGGTCGCGATATCCGCCGGCAGCGAGATATCCTATCGTTCAAGACCACTCGAATATTTAGAAACTATGCTATACGGAGAGAGCGAGGAGTCTCGCAGCTCCGCTCGCTCCCCCGCCCCTCTTCATGGATACCCCGATAATAACTGAGACTGAAAAATCCATGGAGAAATCCATTCCCCGTCTACTATATCTACTGTACATTGCCCTGCATCTTTGAGCGCCGGCAATACCAGTAACATATTCCATTATGATATTGAAGTTCCCTTTTTTTCCTTCTCGTACAACGAAGGAAGCTTTTTAATTTTTCTAAATTAAATTTTTATTTTTTAATGGCAATTGACACCAATTCGAGCGCACTTCGAACTATCGAGATAAATTTTGTTGGACACTTTATTCGTATCTCTTTTACTATTGTTATATTTTTTATTGTAATTTTTTAAAAGCCTTTCGCTGCAAAAGTCCAATTTGGAATGCCGATAAAACGTTAAATTAATTCAGTGTAAGTGAACGAAGCAACGAATCAAATAAGCGATTTTCCCCCGGTCGCGAGAGATGGGGTTAAAGGCTCCGTAAATTTCCCTGCCGGAAGAGCTTGGTTGCAGAGAAACATCAACGGTGAGCGAGGCAAAAAGTTTCCCGGTAAACGAGACAGGCGGAGGCACCGAGGAAGGAGAAGAAGCAAGTACGGCAGGTAAAGACGAACGGAAGACGGAAGAAACCGAAAGATACAGCCCTTCAGCTTCGCGGAGCGTGCGTTTCACCATTTTCAGTCTCTTCGTCAAAGCTCCACATCTCCCCGGCAGTTGGTTCCTTCCTTTTCTCAGCTTCGGCCACCCGCACCGATGCTCTTCGTTCGCCGAAAGTTTCGTACAGCCGGAACGAAACTAATCGAAGACCGCGACGCGCGAGCTGAATTCTCTCGCATCCGAAGCTACTATTGACTTGGCAAAGTTTAGATTGCCGTGAGGATAAGGCGAGAGGGAGAGGGGGGGGGAGGTGGTCCAGCACGCGCCGGTGGCTGGGCATACATGTAGCTATACTATACGTATAGCAGTGACCGAAGGGTAGCCGTGAGCGAATGGTGGTATTAAGCTGCGAAGCCTCCCAGGATGTACTTCGACGATGTAACTTCCGGCTAAGCTATCGCGGACGTTAGCCCCGGTCCGTCCAGGAAAAGGGCAGGGTGCGCTGTCTGAGAACCGTATCCCGAGTATCCGGGAAGAACACCGCAAGAAAATGAAATCCGCTCTGCGTAACCACCGAAGACTGGCCGGGGCCAGTCCGGACGGAGCAGTGGACATTGGTCGCAGTAGTTACGCGCCGCTATGGTCGGGGGTTTAGCCCCGGTGCGTGGTTGGACGAAGATTTTGCTCACGGTCGAACAAATTTTGGTTGGTTGAGTGATGTTCCTCTTTCACGCTCGCGGACATGTTGAGCCGTTCAGTGTTTGAACCTGGAAAAATGATTTATTTATGTTAATATTTATATTTATTTGTATAAATATGTATTTACTTTAAATATATATGTATTTATTTTTGATTATCGAGCGAGGTAATTGGTAAATAAAATTTGATGACTCTTTAACGTAATCACAAAATCGTGAATTTGTTGTAATTTGAAGTTACGACATAGTCTGAAATTTGTTTTAGGGTGTTATCGAAATAAGAGTTAATTGCTGGAAGCTCGGAGTGTCTCTTTACTTCATTCTGCTCCGTTCCGTCGGGGGATGAGAATATAGAATATCGAAGCGAACGTAGGAACTAACGGACCGAAAGGGGTACGGAGCGCGCCAGAGTAGTTACCATACGCGATAAAGGCGCTTTATTATAAAAGATATACGACTATCATCGCGGATGCGGTTTATATGACCGTGTGACGGTAGATGTCGTTGTCCCCGTCGTCGAAGACGCGTCTAGACGAAGTTTACGCGACGAAGCGGGGGCGCGCTATTAAAGTAGATAAAGTCACTGCTAGCCAGACACGTTCCGCTTGCAGAAATATTTTTAAACGTTCATGCGATCATCCAATTAAGTCGAAATTAAATTTGAAACACTCCGAAACTCTAAAAAAAAAACAAGAAAAAAAACGTGTGTATGAGTTGAATAAAATAACCTCCTTTAACTGATAAAATTTACTCCTACTTTAATTTCACTTGTACAAAAGCAAAATTCTAAATTGGACGTAAATTTCTACCTTGTCTCGAGCGCAATTAAATTCGAAATTAAATTTCAGCCCATTTCGAAATTCTGAAAACTTCAGAAAATATGTTAACGCTTATATTGATAAAAACATCCTCCTTTGGCCACGTAAAATGTATTCCCTAATTTTCGTTCACTAGTAAAAAAAAAAATTTTAAACATTGTAATAAATTTTTAATAAATTTCCCCTTCATCTTCGGAAATCGCAGTGACGTCTTATTTTCGACTGTTTAAAACGAATCAGAGTACATACAACGTTTCAGCGACTGCGGGTAGATAGCACGGGAAGCACAGATAGAGAGTGCACAGTATAACAGGTATAGCGGGTCGTATCGAGTGCTCGCATCGCCGAGCGCAATGGCCCTCGCATCGAGACAATAATTATATTATCGCAGTAGCCGCAGCACGAGCGCGGGAACGGTACAGAGCCGGAGCTGAGGGTGAAAGCAGAGACCATTACCAACATTTTAGGGGCTCGTAACGATCCTCGGAACGACGAGACAAGTGCCACTCGGCGTCGTTACCCCGCCCGCGAGGGGAAACTCGTACTGTTGTGCGAGAGCCTCTCGCGTACTCGTTCACTCGCTATTTCAAAATACAATGACGACTGTATTTCTATACGCTTATATCTCTCACCATAGATCCACGGTTTCATTTATAATCTCGAAGTGAACACCAAAAAAAAAAAAAAAATGGACGTGAAGTACCGATCATATTCCTCATAATCTTCTGTAGGGGAAACAAAACTTACTGTTTTTTCCATATCGCTATAAATAACAAATGGATGGACTAAATTTTTTCACCTGGTAAAACAAATATGCGTAAAAAAAGGTCTACAGCAAAAACAATGATAAAATTGAACGTAAATAGGGCACGCTTTCATTTATAATCCCGAGGTGAACAAACAAAAAAAAATGAACGAGGTATACCGATCGTATTTTTCATAACCGTCTGTAGGAAAAAAAATACCTTTTTTCAATACAAATAACTACGCTATGAATAACAAATGGGGAAAAAAAATATTTTTTTCACCTGGTAAAACAAATTTGCATAAAAAAATTGACTAAAGGAGAGACAATGATAAAATGAATGTAAATGGGGCACTCGGTCGCGGGTTAAAAAAAAAAGCGAGATTAAAAAAAGCTGTAATGGCAATGAATCTCATTAGGCGGGGGGTAACTCGAATATTCATCGGGATTCGAATATAGGTGGGCGATTAATGATCGTTGGCGATCGCGACGGCGATCCGTGAATCGATATCGAGGCGGCGAACGAGAGATCCCGTTAAATTATATTCAAGTGCGATGGGGAATCGCTGGTAATAATAAATTGGTTAACAATGAGCCGACGCGCTGTAAAGCGGTGCGCGGCCGGACTATCCACTCCGGACGGCACTACTGTACGAGCCCAAAAGCTATAGCAATCGCGTTTGAATTTCATTGTTTGCAAACGTACAATCGTCGGTGGTTGTACCGCGGATAGCACGACAATAATTAATGTCGTCGCGGTGCCGGGGCTCGGTGCTCTATCACGGTGCCGCTATGCACCGCCGTTTATACTATAGTTGGGTACGCGCATAGCTGCGATTAGCATTATTAATGCTCGATTGCAGCTACCGTGCGCGAGCAACTCCCGCGAACGCCAATAAACGATTTTCTGGCGAGAGGCGCCGAACTCTACCGGGATTTTGGATATTTCGCGCAGAGTTTACCGGAAGTTACGTGGCTATTGGTTTTGACAATCGAGAATACGAGGAATGTTTTTTTTGGCATGAATCATATTTGCATAAAACCCAGATAAGGTTTTTTTTCAATTCTTTAATAGAGTATCGAATTGTCATTTTGTATGCGAAATTATCGATCGAATAACATTTAGTTAATATGAGTTTAAGAACTATCCGGCGAATGGACGATTCGTTGAACGATAAATTCAATGAAAATTTAATTCAATTTGATCAAAATTTTATGCAATCTTAATCTTTCTAAATGAAATTTCATCTGAATCGAGTATTACAAATTGCAAACAGAAATTAAACGTCTCAGTGGCCACAGTTAAAAGTTGTTCTTACATTTGTTTCTCCCGATGTGTCCGCGAAAAAGAAAGATATCCGACACTACCCTTCGAAGTTGAACCATCTTAATTATTCCCCGGCGCATCTTCGGCCTTCCATTTCAATAATTTCATTATTTTCCATTACGAATATTGCTGCTTAAAAAAAAAGAAAAAAAATATATATATATATACACGAAGCAAAGAAGATGTGCCCAATGGAGCAAAAGGCTCCGACTCGCCTCTTCCCGTAATCGCCCTTGTTAATTAATTGCAAAAGAAAAGTCTTCGCTCCACTCGTTTCATCCCCATCCCCCGTTTGCCGTTTCTACGGCCCCTCCGTCTATACCGGAAACCACTCGACTGTTCCTTTCGAAATTGCCATCAGTCGCGCGGCACAGACGTACGGACAGACGCACAGGCGCTTCGATACCTACTCGGGGCAGCGCGTAGTCTCTTCTAATTAAATTAACACCTCCGCCTAACTTCGCGCCACCTGCCTGAGCAACCCCCCGTTGCGTATGGGAAGACACGGAAGAGCGGTACAATGACGCGGAAAGCTCCGATGTAACAGACCCAGCGTGTGCGTGCGTACCGTTCGCAGCCGGCGTCGAGTATTGCTCTAGCGTAAAATAATTAACTGCCGCGATACTACATGTATTGTAACATTCACCGTACAATTCGCGCGGTATATTCGGTGAGAGAACCATTCCCGACCGCATACGCGTCATTTTGAGGCAGACGATACGCGTTATCTTTGGGCCGCATGTACAAGGCGTCCCACGTGAGCGTGGAACGCCTTGTACGAAAAATTATAGGAAGTATTTTAATATTTTTTTCAAAGTCGTTCTGAATGTCGACAAGTTACTTTATTTTTTTCTGATGTCGCGCTACCGTTTTTCCATTTTATTTTAATTTTTTCCCAATCTTGAATTCACTTGATCGATGCAAATTTTGGAAATATTGTATGATCGTGTTTTTGGTGGGAAACTTGACATGGAAAAAGTTGTGGGGGTTGATTATTTGTAATTAACATACTACAAGTACTATACTATAGTGCGGTATATTCGGTGGGAAAACGGTTCCCCACCGCACACGCGATATTTTTAGGCAGAGGATACGCGTTATCTTTATGCCGCACGTAAAAGGCGTCGCATGTGAGTGGCACATTCCAGCATGAGGCAAAAGATTGTAGACACTATTTTTACATTTTTTGTCAACTCGTTCTGAATATCGACAAGTTATTTAATTTTCGTCGTTTTTGCTATATTTTTGAAAACAGAAATTGCATGATGGCGTTGTTGGCGGGAAACTTGACATGGAAAGGTTCGTGCGAATCCGTAGGGGTTGATTATTACAATAGCGCGGCGAGGCCGCGGCACGAACCCTTTCTCTGGCACTGCGAAGCGAAAATGTAACGCATGCAGAACTCGGTGTAACTGGACGGATTACGCCAGGGTTACATTCGCACTTGACACAGAGAAACAGAAAACGGGAGACGCGGTGACGGCAGGTTACGTCCGCATGCATGCTTTAGACACAATACCGTTAAACCAACATCAGCACATCGGGGTGTAAATCTCTGCGGCTGGAGTATACGTATGCATTTATATTTACGTACATACGTATATCTGTGACTGTGAACATGCCGCCCTACGCAATAATATAATACAGTACAGTAGTTGCTTGTACTGTGCACCACAGTGTGGAATGAAATTTGCCCGGGTTAACATTTGATAATTATATCAAATATAACTGGCGATGTAATTATTCTCGAGTCGCGGAGAGAGCTCGTGCGAGGGAGGAGGGGGGGGGGGGCGAGAGGGTGTGAGGGCAAATGTTCGTGACTCTTGGCAAAATTTTCATAGGCGTTGCACAACTAACAGCGACACGGGGTTGGAGTGGTTGTTTATTTTCAGGAACACGGGAAATATGCCAGATCTGACAGAAGTTTGAATGGAAATTAATTTTAGCGAAAACTGTTATTGGCAAAATTGAAAATATGAAAATACCGAAATTGGCAACTTTTAGAAGAAAATAAGTAGGTCGGACAACACATTTTTGTCGCTCGTCATTTTCCAGACGACATATATATTTTTTTCCGCTGATCATGTATCTGATCACTTTTTTTGCTTCTGCCCTAATATTTGACGAGCCTGTTGGTCCCAAAAACAAAGAAAAATAGTTTTTGACTGATGCAAAACATCAAGTTTTTGAGAAACACAACTTCGCACTTTGAATAATGATGGTTTCACTTCGGCATCCATGTTTTGGAACAATATTCCGTATGCGACCATTTTCATTCCTTCAACACACCGTCGAGTATCCTTAGGCCAATGCCCTAGAACATATCTATAAATCAACGTTGCCCAAAGATCCAATAACAAGATCAATAGCTGTCCGAAGACGTCCGTCACTATTGTATCCGGTTAGTTAAGCGAAAGTTCCACGTCTACCGGTGGGTTCTAAGGCAGACTCGGTGGTGGTAGATCCTGTTGATATGCCAAGGGGTTGTAATATCCTGAATGAGAAGATCCTGCAGCAAGGTGTGCTACTGCAATAGCTGCATAGGCACCTGGCTGCTTTACATACTGCTGTTCCACCACTCTGCCTTATACATACATATATATATAGGATATATATATGTATATATCCACATAATATGTACATGTAGCTTGTTCGAACACAGACTCGCATTCACGTGGAGATTCGTAGCTTATACAGGAATACCAAAATCGTTATCGATCGCCTCCCGTGTGCCCTCGGAGACGACCGTAATTAATTGAGACACACTCCCTTCGGGTAGTCCACAGGTACCACAGGCACTTTGGCCTCCCGGGTCCATCGATCGGCCCTGCCAGGAACCGCAAGGGAATACCGTCCTTATATCTATATGCGTTAGCTACAACTATGCATGTACACAGGTAACTTGTGCAGTAATGACTCGGGTAACTGTCGGAAACGTTCAGCGACACTCGCGTTAATATATTCTACTACACCGGCAGTGATGGCGAGCGAACTCTGCTTCAAAAGATCGATCATTTCTTTGTTTTTAATATTTTTACGAGTAAATTACGTGCTTTTTGGTACCTAATCGACCATTTTTTTGCGACCCAACTTCATTTTTTCGACTAAAAATTGACACTATTATGCAGTATGACGTAAAATTTGGGTAAAAATGGTACCGTTGTAATGAGGATTGAAAGATGAGCAAACATCGTCTTTGGAAAAATATTCTACGGTGGATAGTTTTCGAGATATGAGCTTCTAAAGGGTTCATCAAGGCCACAGAGGGCGCTCGCGCAACCGCGGACGTCATCTAGCGCGCAAGCCCCATTGGCTGAAAACTTCAGTAGCTCGTAACGTGAAAACTATAGATCGTACAAAGTTTTGCCAAAGGATAAGTTTACTCAGTTTTTAACACGGAATGTGAATATACGTCTTCAATACCGAATTTTAGGACTGTATATATTCATTTCGGTATAGTCAAGGGCTCGGTATCAGAATCAGCGTATATACCGGCCAAATATACATGGCAACGATAAAAAGTCGGTTAAAACTTTGGAGGATGTACAATAATCAGCCTGCACCGCCACTTTGGAGACTCGTGTACGTTAATTATTTTATTTTTGCGTTAAATTCAAGCACCGATGGATGCAAGCGCGCTTCGTTCACAACGATTTCGCAATTAAATTCTCGTACCCGACCATATCTGTTGGAATAAAAAAAAAGACTGAAAGGTTTACAACGGAGTACTCCACGTACGTGCAGCAAACGGAAATACATTTTTTCCAACGATTTTTTTTTATCTTCGTTCCTTTTTTTAGCTGCGAGCTTCGCAGCAGTTTTCGCGGCCGCTCTAGTCGAGCAACGGCGTAGTACCTGCAAAGTGACGCGGCGGGCCATTAATTTTACTCATCCGCAGTATCACGGTTAGAACGCGGTAACTCAGCGAGTAATAACGAACGGGCAACGATATGAGAAAAGTTGAAATACGTATATCCCGGAGCCGCCGGCATCCTTCGGACGTGGGGTGCAAAACACACCCCTGTACCACCGGCTCCCGTCGCACACACGCTGTCCTCTATTGCTGCGTAAAAATCCTTTACGAGAATACCTATTATCACTTTTGTTCGTTTAATCCGTGCGAACTTTATTTATTTAATAATCTATACGATATCTTCGTAAATCCGTTTATAAGTTTGGTCATCAAAAATTTTTTTACGCTCCGATTAATAATCTTCGTTTTAATCATTTAAAAAACGCTCCGTTATAAGAAAAATTTTCCAGAATTTGTATGAAAACGAATCTAAAGCTAAAATGCCTAGATAATTTATTTTTAAAATTATAATAACAATTGAAACTGGGAGAAATTTGTATTTGAGTTAAAACTTTGCGAAAATGCATTATTTGGCATTTAAGGTAACCGCCTCTTCAATGTTCGAACTAGCACTTTAGGTACTCAGTCCAGGTATGCTCGGACGGCCGAGAGACTTGGAGAGCTTGCGGTTCGATTGACGATCGAAATTGACGACCTACTCCCACTCGAGAGATAGGTTTTCGTCTTGGAGACGTTCCACCGCACTTACCCTCGGTCAATTTGCTTAATGAAGCAGAAGCACGAGCATCTGGAGCGCCAATATTAGCGAGAGGCTTAGAACAGTAACAGAACAGACTCGAACCCGCGGGATACCCCAATTACAGTCAAAGGGTTGCACGCTTTGGCAAGTAAGAGTACTCAGCACGATAATAACGAACGAGAAACGTATCACTTGCAATATCATTTAAATCGTCGGTACTTGAAACTCTGCAAAATTCCTGCGTCGATCAATACTATCGGAAACGATGATTCATTTTAAAAAACCTACAAATTGTTTACGGAAAAAAAGTGAAATACAAAACAGTGAAAATTCCTGATGTTGCGGAATGTGAACATTTTTGCTCGTATTTTCGTTTAAAAAATAGTTTTTTTATTACGAGGAATACCGATATTCTTATAAATATTAGTTGCCCTTACATTTTTTTAAATTGTTAGCTTTATTGTTGAAATTGTAGCCGTAGATACTATTTGTTGCCTTTCAAAGATAATTCAGTACGTCGTTATATTTTGTCCTGACGAAAGATGTCGAAGGAACTCGAAATTGGTCGTGACAAAATAAAAGTACCGTTGTATACTTCGCAACGTTGCACAATAGTTTTCAACGAGTCTCGAAGCATACCCTGCTCGCAAATTCTTTTATTCACAATCCACTTCGCCTTATTTGCTTTTTCCCTATGCACTCGAAACGACCAGGCGAATGTTCGTCTCGGGCCTTCCACGCGTCCGTTTCCTCCCCGTGTTCTTCTACTCGTACCTTTTTTTCTTTTCTTACAAGCCGAAGTATTCTCATTCGTGATATCACAGTTTATAAGTGAGGTCGAAACCCGGAAAAGGTTGAATACCGGCCGTTTCACCTCCGTTTTCTAATCCTCCACTTCCGCCGTGCCGTTTTGGACCATCGGACCATTTTTTCAATTTTTTCACGGACGTTTACCTTACCTAATCAATAAAAAATATTGTGCCAAGCACCAACCAACATTTTCTATTTTCATTAAATGTTTCGTGTTTTTTTTTTCTATTTCATTATACTAAAATAAATAAAATTATAAAAATGACTCTAGACTCTCATATTGTAATTTCATATTTTTTTTCTCTACCGCCTCAGTAACTCGACTCTGCCGTTTGCAGATTTGCATTTGGAGATAATAGTGACAAAAATAAATTTAATTTAGAGCCGCAGAAAGATGGGGCTGCAGTCGGGTGCAGCTTGGAGTGCACCTTGGCCTTCGGCCCGTGACTGAGTTCTTTCTTCTGCGCTCGTCGTTTGGTTGCCAGACTATGTACACACCGCGACTACTATCCTACCTCGAAGCTCTGCACCGGGGGGGTAGGAGGTAGTTTACCGAGAGTTGTTCCGGTACAGCTCTGTCGCGACTTTGAAGCCGTTCACGGGCTGCTCGTCACAGCATTAACAGCGCCGAACCGGCTCAAAGAGTCCCGAGGCTCCACCGAGCGTGTTCCTCCTCGACTACGACTACGAACGACTATGTGTCTATGATGATGCGAACGACGTCGCGAACGGCGGGTACGTATTTGCGCGTGCAAATACCGACGAGCGTTTGTCGGATGTTACCACCGACTGACTGACTGTTCAGAATCCTCGAATCCCCGAATCGTTCGCACTCGGCGGAACCCTCGGAGAGGCGCACGTGTACGTACCCTGACGAGTACCTACACGAGCTCCGCTCTCCGAAGAAATTCGTCAAACGCCCCGAGCCAGTTTGCACCTTGCGATTTGAATTCGGAATTCCTAGATCGGAGCGCCAGCGTTGTGAGAGAAAAGAAGAAGATGGAAAAGATTTTCCGAGGGAAAATATGACGAGTATAAATATATATATATATATGTATATAGTGGTGAACCGAAACTGGATGGGTATATTTTAGGAGCTTGCAGCTGCGAGAGAGCGCGCGGAATGAAAAACTATTTTGTAAAATCGGTAAAGTGTAGACATTTTGGTTTTTAAACGATCAGCGATTTTTTTATAATTTTTTTTGTGAAATTTACACTTTGTTTTTTAAATATCTGCGAATTAAAGTTACTGAACTGTAGTTGATGGTCGAGCTCGGGAAGGTTTTGAAATCTGCCGTCACCGAAAATAATTATGGATTGTAGAATAAAACTTATCGGTGAGAATCCGACGCTACGTTTTTATGAGCTGTCTGTGGAATTTGAAATAAATTTGATCCGTCTGTGTATCGAAAAAATGAAGAATTTCATATTTCAAACGGAAACTAGGACACCGACGGCAAGTTGGTGTATGAAAAATAAAAAACGAAGCGATTTTCATCGGGAATACTAAATAAAGTAGGTGGAATAATCGACTCGATTTTTTGCATACTTAAACGTCCCGAGAGAAACTGACCGGATTCAGCTATTATCCTCTCGTCGACGTGGCTGCGTGATTGATCGCCGCTGGTGTAGAAAAATGCTCGTTTCACGAGCACACATACGCAAACCCGTGCCAGATACAAATGAGTCATCGGAGGAGGGGGGAGAGCGGAGTATAAGCAGAGATATCGACTTCGGGGACAGGAAAACTTTGAGCAGTAGTGTCGAGCGGTGCATCGACGTAAGTGCATTGATTATTAGACCAACAGTCCAAGTTATCTCGTAAGTCCATTGGTTAAAATTTTGTTTACAAGAAAATTTTTTCAAAATTTGCAAAAATTGTAAAAAGAAAATTAACTAAAGATCAATTTTTTAAGAAATGTTGCCATCTACTTAAAGTGAGCGCCTGTCATAAACCCATAAAAAAAAAGTCAATGCATGTTTTTTAATATAATCGAACGAAAAAAAAATTCATATAATCGGCAAAGTAAATAAAAAAAAAATAATTGTTACCTGGAATCAAATCATTTTTCCGTATAGAATTTTTCACCTCGTGCTCACCATCTGATATTCGGTGCCTGTACAACAGCAGCCACGACGTACTATCCTCGTGTTTATATCGTAGCTGACGATAGGCTCAATTTAATCTCATTGATGCCAATTCGAGGGTTTCGCAACTCGACCCCGCGTTTCGTTGTTATCGGTCTGCCGAGCCGGTTTCGAAGTGTTTACCACGTAATAAGTGTTTCCACAGTCGAGCAGTCGCGTTGAATATTTATACCTTCGAATCAAACATCATTTAGTAGAATGAAATCATAATTTAAAAAATATTAGCAGAATTTAGTATAATAAAAAAAAAAGTTAAATTAGAAATCATCGAAAATGGAGATCGATCGCTGGAGAGGAAAAACCGCGGTTGTGACCGGTGCCGGTTCGGGTATCGGTGCGGCTATAATGAAGGCGCTGCTGTCCAAGGGAATAAACGTCGCGGGTCTCGACATCCAGGTGGAGGACATGAAAAACATTTACGCACAAACACCGAGCCATTCGGGCTCCGGAAAATTTTATCCGATCGGGTGCGACGTAGCTAGCGCGAATGCAATCTCGATGGCTTTCGAGGAGGTGGAAAGAGAACTAGGCGGAGTCGACATTATGGTCAACAACGCCGGAGTAATCGATTACGGAAAAATTATCGGTACGATAATTGGTATTTAAAAAAAGAAGTCTTTCGGGTTTTTTGCGCGAGAGAAACGATTAATTGACATTTCAGAGAGCGACCGGTCGACCTTCGAGAGAATCGTCAATATAAATTTTCTGGGCTACGCTACGTGTACGAGAGAAGCCGTCCAGTCGATGCGTGCCAGAAACGTCGAGGGCCACATATTTAATGTCAACAGGTACGAATTTTTTATTTTTATTTTTAATCTTTAGCTAATAAATAATTGTTTGGATACACGCAGGTACTTCGTATTTGTTTTATCTATATATAGTTACATATAGCTTCAAGTCATTTTTTTTTTTGCAATTATTTATTAAGCGTGCTGGGACTCGAAATTCCGGAATCGACGACTTCCGGTTGTTTCGAACAGAAAGGATTTAATGTGTATCCAGCTTGCAAGCACGGAACGGTAGCAATGACACATTCTATTCGCCGGGAGATCCAGGCAGCGAAATTACCCATCAGAGTGACGGTGAGTTTACAATTTATTGATAAATTGACCCAAAAAAAAACAAAGAATTTTTTTCTTTATTTCCGGTAAAAAAAATTAAATTTGGTGTCAATTCGAACTTGTTGCAGAGCATAAGCCCGGGTATCGTGAAAACCGCAATAGCAAGATCTGCAGGAATTCATGATCTTTTCGATCGAATTTCTGCGCTCAAACCGGAAGATATTGCAGACGGTCTGCTCTACGCTCTGGGAACTCGACCGGAAGTGCAGGTGACTTTAAATAATTATAACAGTAATAATTCGTAGTTACGACCATAATACGGTAATTCATTGTTCACAGGTTACGGAATTAACTATACGCCGAACTGGAGAACTCTAAAGCTTTAAAAAAAAGAAAGAAAAAAGTTAATAACTAAAATACACTTACTCAAGCAACTCAATTGAAGACTATAATCGCGAAGTTAATTTTTTATAAGTAATAAAGTAACAATACCGTTAGAAGTATTTAATCAGCCTCGAACACACTGTGCACAATTTTTATACATTATTTTAAGGGAAAATAAAGCAACTAACATATTTCTGCATCTACTACTTGCGATTTTTCTTCTCGACGAAAAAAAAACAATCAATTATATGAGTATCGATGAAAACCAATAAGAACAATAAGAAGAATTAATTATTTTATTTCTCCTTTCATTCTTTAATTTTCTTAGGCAACAAAAAATAAAAAATGTGTTTACGCTTGAGAAACCGAAAGCCGGAGGGAAAGGGTTAAGAAAATCTAGCTCAATATCCAGTTTCGTTGTTTCATCGACGAGATATTGCATCTAGATCGATTTGATATCAGCGATCGAATCGCAGATCGTATTGCTGTCCTAAGATGCAATACCCGGATGCATTGCGGAGCGTGAATACGTTCTCTGTATAGGTTATATTACGGAGATTCGTGAGATACGTTATCCGAGATCGCTGGAAGACAGTCGACACGACGGCGCACTCCCGACCGCGTTTAAGGTGTCAAACGAGAGTTTCGAAAACTTCAACGCGAGATCTCGAGTCTTCCCTCCGTCGTACGAGCTTTATTACATTCCGATGTGTCCCTCGATATCTCACAAAAAGAAAAACTACGTTTATTAATTTTGTAAAAATTCCCCCTGAAAATCAAACTTATAAAGAAAATACTTAAACATTTTTTAAACTATAAAAAATCGAAAGAAAAGAAAATATCGTTTTATAGAACTCAATATCCTGCAGCATAAAACAGACCGTTTTTTTTTCGATGCTCATCAATTTATTTGTTTCGATAAAAATGTTAATTAAAATTATTTCGTTTATTAAATGATACGGTGTTTATTGATCAATACAGTGTACTGCGGAGAGATAGCAATTTTCACGGGTTTAATTCGTATAGGTTGCAGCGTCGATCGCGACCCGTTTATCGTTTTCGTAGCGAAATTTTTGAATAAATTAAATTATACAGAGAAAATGTTGTGGGAACGCGTACGAATTCATTGGGAAGGAAGGCTATCGAAGCGCACGCGACCGAGCTTCCTGTAAATAACCCGATAATTTATGGTCGTTGAACAATGAGCCTCGTAAATATTGCAACCGAAAGCTTTGCCGCTGTGCGTACAACACGAGCGATATTTGCGTTATTCTGGCTGCCCCGATTCGCGGATGATGGGTGCGGAGAACTCCTAATCGACATATATTTTATTAATTTCAGGGCACGCTAGACATTGTTGTATAATTTATTAATTCCGGCACACGCCGATCTGGCGATGACGGGGAAAGAAAAGAATTAAAATTTTAATTTTTGAAAGCGAGTCTGGATAAAAAAAAAGCCGAAGAGTCACGCCCTTGCCATTCTAATGGCTATATAATAATTTATGTCCTCTCATTGAAATATTCATAACAGCGAGCCTATAAAGGTTATTTGCATATTCTCAATATAAATTCCTCAATACCGATAGGGGTGTGTAATCGAATAAGCGGGACGGTTTCGTATACCGAATACAAATAAATACCAACCAACCAAGCTCGAGACACCGGTCCGGTGTCTTGAGCGTATCGCGCCAAACCAACTTAAAAGACCGCCGTCAACCTACGAACTCATCAAAGTGCCGTCTTTCAAACAGCTTCGATTAACAATTTCAATTTTTTTGTTGTTGTGAAATCTTATCACCGGATTGACGAATCGGTATGAAGTTTAATATTTCTTCAGCAATTGTTTTTTTTAACCCTTTTTCATCCTGATGGAAAATGCATGCAATGATAGATTTGCATAATCGTAAGAATATACATTCTCCAAACAAGAATAATACACCGGAATATATCTATATATTTTTCTTTTGAGAATTCTTTTCGCTAGCTCTATCCAGCCCGTCGAACGCGACAACTCTTGTAACATTACTCTCGCTCCAAATTTCTTTCAAAATAACGCCCGATAATGTCGAAAAGTCGCCCCCGAAGAAATAAGAAATAAAATATACCATAAAAGCAACATTGGCGTGCAGAGGACTCGGGAAGATCCACAACCGCCCCTAAAAAGCGGGCGGAACAAAATACACGTTCAAAGCTAGAGAGCTAAAAAGGGACGGAAGTAAAGTTGCTTAATTCGTAACTCGTTCGCGAGTCGAACGAGCAGAACCTTTGAAATTCCGAAGGAGAACAGGGCGGTGTGGAGTGTAACGGCAAAATTGGCGGATGAGGGCGGTAAAGGTGTAGAAGGTTGAGGCGGTCGGGGTGAACGTTGGGATCACGTCCTGTCGAAAATACTTGTGGCAACTCTATCAGGAGAAAGGAAAACGAGCAAGCAACCGCGGCAACTCGGGTTGCACATCTCCTGTTCGCCAAAGCAACTCCTCAATCCCTCCCCCCCCCCCCCTCCTCGCCTCCTCGCCTGGGAATCGGATTAACGCGATACGTTTTCTCGGCCGACAGATATCTCGCTCTTCTCTCATCCTCGTCCTGCGACGGCTTCGAAAGTAAGTATTAGAGGAGGTATATGTCGGAGTGCCAGAAGGGGTGCGCAAACTCTCGTCCCAGATCTTTCTCTGCGACGGGGTCTTCGGCTTTCCTTTACTTGGCACAGTCGAGAGCGCCGTATAGCACCGTACCCGACTCTGTACAACCTTCCGGTCCTGCCTTCAACCCCTTCGAGACCCCCGGCAATCCTTCGGCGGCGACTCAACCTGGAGCAAAATTTGCGGCCCAAGAACTCGGCTCGGTAATCGCGCGCGATGAATCGCCTGCCGGTTGGGCCCGAACTCGACACCGAGGTAACTTCCTGGAGGCAGAATAATTTTTTTCATGATATATGAATTTTATATGGTTTTCATATGATTTTTTGTACGATGTTGTATATGATTATTGACAATGAAAATTATATCAACGAAGGTTAATGTTAAAGAACATTAATTTTCTTAATGTGCGTCGATCAGATCGATCATTTAGATCATTTTCGTAGGCCATTTAGTAAAATCATCGTGATTGACATTTGTTTTCTGTTTTAAATAGACATTGTTTCGTCCAGATAAGCCGGGATCGATAAAACTTTATCTTTAAAAAGTTGGTACCATTTTTAAAAATTTTTTTTCAGCAGTCGTTCGAATTTCCGACTAGCCATAGCCTGTTATCATTCAAATTTTTGTATCTGTTATTTCCCGACCAATCAATTTGCTCTTTGGCACACACAGAAAGTTGGTCTGTATTTGCTCATCAAAAAAATTCACCACCACCGATCATATTTGAGGTCGAGGGTACCGAAATACCATCGAGTAAGTTTCAACCTTGGCCCTTCGCTCCCGGCCAGAAGTGGGTCAGTCGAAGTGAAAATTGATCGATCGTTTCCACGTTTTTTTCCCTTTCGCAAAACTATCGTTCCATCGACGGAATCAAAATGCCACCGAACTTTGTTATCCAAACTTAATTATCAAAACCCTAACGAGCCGCAATATTTATCTCACGCTTGCAACGTTTTTTTTCTTCCTATTAATACGAACATAAAATATAAAAAAATTCGTGGCACTAAAATAATAGAAAAAAAATTGTGATCACAAACGGATAATAATTTACCAAGCCATTAACCATGGCGCGATAAATTCGCTGTGAAACTTTGATGCTTCGTCGCTTTCTTCGTACACCCTCGCAGCTGGATGTCCCGTTGTCGAGGAACGCGCGCACAGAGGTAAAAAACCAGAGCGTGGCGGAGCGGAGTTTCGAAGTACACGGGGTGCACAGAATGGATGTATAGGCGATGCCGAAATAGGTATATATTCCAGACGGTCGGAGCTGGTTGCATCCAAACGGCTTAGGGGATCATCCGATAATCCCATTACCGCCGCGAGGGTCATAATACTCAGCGTGACGTTTCGGGGATTCGCGTGGACCATTCACCAGCAAAGTCGGTAGTTGGCCCGGCGGAGGTGTTGGAAGTGAAAATTCGTGATAACTGATAACTCTTTGAGACGCGGCGCTTCCCTCCCCCGGGGCCCGCTGGTTCCCTCCCGCCTATACCGATATCCGCATGGAACGCTGCCAAGAGGGACGAGCTGAATCAACAGACACGGGAAGGGAGTGCAGAGAAGTTTACGTGGATCTGCTCGACGGCGTTCAACGACTTTCATCTTTTTTTTCTTTTTTTTTACACACACCAGCTGTTGTTGATAAAAAAAAATTGCGGAGAAAAAACGATGAGAGTTCAAATGACTGGAAAGTTATTAGGCTAAGATTACGCGCGTGCGCGGATGAGAGACGGATTATTTAGTATCGATGAGGCGGATGTTAAAACCCCTTTAATTTAGAGATTCGCTTTGGAAATTAGCGAAATGTACACTGAGAAAAATAAATGGTTGGGTTAAGCAAATGCGCGGTGCCATACGTTCAAAGGTGTATTTTCTTGATACAACAAATATGCTTGTGTAAATCGAAAATTTTTGAGTAAATTGAAGCGAATAATCGTTTAACAAAACAATGCTTTATTTGTACCAAACAAATAACAGATTTGATCGTATTTCACCGCGACTTTTGGTTAATCCAACAATTTATTTTTTCAGTGTAGAAAAAGGAAGTGATATAAGATCTGATATTTTTTTTGTAAAGTTGCTTTGAAGTAATTTTTCTTGGATGACAAAAACAAACTAAATTGGTGGTGAAAATCGTAGCGTCAAACTTGCGGAATGACGATAGATAGAAAAACGGCATTGACGGACGGGAAGTATGTAATCACGGTAACTCGTCAAAACTCCGAGACAAATAGCCCCGAAGCGTAAGCCGTCGAAAAAAAAGTTCTCCGCAGATCTAATCCGATTTGAGAATTTGCGGGATTTTTCCTCAACCTGCGGCACAAAGACGCTAAAAAATATCGTTTCCCCGTGCAGACTTAGCATACAAGTTTTCCTCGATCTCCCGAGGAAAAGTGAGTCATTCTTCGCGATAGATCTCAAAAAAAAAAAAAAAAAATCATTGATCCCTCCTAGAACCAAAAGATCCAGCATCTTACGCTTCCCTCCAGCACCTCGCGATTTTTCTCCCCGCCTACAACAAACAAATATATATATATATTAAAAACAAGAACAAAAATGATGTACCGTAAACGATAAATTGTTTAATATGAAAACCGAGCGTCCCAGCGTGAAGAGAGTTTTCGATCCGGAATATCGCATATCCGCTCTACGCATCGTTGATATCAACGGCGCGAGGATAAATCCACTGCAGGAGGGACGCTTGTTGCCGGTGGTAACCACCTTTCGCGCTTAGTCCTCACCATCGGCGCGCCCTCGCTCGCCCTCGCCCCCCTTTTTCCGCGAGCCGTCGAATCCGCGGCTCGCGAACGGGGTACCAGCATCGATAACACCGAACGAGAGAGGGACAGAGGGAAGGGGGCAGGTCCTCTCCCCGCGTATTTACAAGCTGCATAAATAAATGGAAATTGCTAACCGCTGTAACGCTCGAGTTCGCAGCAGAGCTCCAAACGAGTATAACGCATCACCCGCATATACTATAAATGTCTATGTCAATATACATATATAGCATGTATATATATGCGTGCATACACTATAAGTGTGTATGTATATGTCAATATACATATAGTCTATATATATATATATATGTATTTACATATAAATAAATACATATATATATATATATACATATATATATAGGATCGAGGCGAGCAGCGACACTTCCGACGCGTAATTATACCCTAACCGTGTGTTGGTAAAAACGATCCACACACGGACGTCCAGTTTTGCGTTGCGCTTGCAGCGGATGCACACGGACCGAAACATTGACCGGGAGATATCGGCGTTTCGAGAGGAGGGGAACGGAGTGGGGGAGCTCCGGGAACGAGATCGACGACAAACAATCGGCCAAATCGTTTTCGATTTCCCCGACGGTCGGGCGTACCCCCTGCCACGCTCCGGCAAACCCCGTACGATTACAACTCTCCGTGTCGAAAGAGGATTTATTTCAAGTAATCCATAACATCCGTGAGTTTTCCCAATGACGTGTTTTTTTTTTTTTTTTTTTTGGGAACGGTAGATGCGGTACTGGCACGGATGTCGGGGATTTGGAATATACTTGTCGGAGCGAAATTGCAGTAATAGCGGAGCGAGAACTTGGAGAAGCGGAGGGTGGTTTTTTTTCGCGGATAAAAATCGTTTGAAGCGGAGTAAGTGGTTTATGGTTTATACAGGAAAGAATCGAGCAGATTGGAGGGAAGTGGAGCGCGGATGAAGATAATTTTTTGATGCGCTACGGTGCTGTTTGCGGGATAAATTTATTCGCGATTTAGTTAAAAGTTTTCGTATTAATCCTCCAGGGATGGAGGAGCGGGGCAAGATGGACCATTTTGGGAAATGAGGTTGGCGCATTGATTACCCCCAAGCCGGTCGTCCGTTTTGCCCCACACCCGGCTCGGGATGAAGTTCCAGTAATGCTGGAGCGAGTGCGAGCGGCGAAGTGGAGCTTTTCGAATGAAAAAACCGTCCACAGCGAAGTGGGCGATTCATATTTCATCGAGGACGGAATAACGTATATTGGGAGAGATGCGGAGTTAGGATTAAAGTAATCTTTTCATGCTGCAAGGTGTTATTTGTGGATGAATTAAGTTGCTGTTAATTCAGAAAATCTCGTATTAATTGATTCTTCAATACTCGTCGTACTCGTACTCGTCGTATTGAGTGATTAATGCCTCATTGTTGGAAGAGCGAGGCAAAATGGACCATTGTCAGAAATAGGTGGAATTTAAGTTGGCACATGGATTGGTCCTTATTTTACATCTTATTGCCCTTACAACCGAAAACAGTTATCACTTATCCCGCAAAAGTTCAATTTTCAAACAAATCCTAAGATCTTTCTCTTAAAAAAAAATACCATTTATTTTGCGGTTCCTACTAGCTTGATTAATGGGGGTAAATACTCGATGTACCCGAGACCGTGAAAGTTGAACAAATTTTAAGTTAAAACAGGGGATGGAGAAGATTCAAACTTCGGGGAAGCTTCGACTAATTTAGTGTATTATAAGATCGTATAATGTTCGACTTCCAAGTGCAGCCGTTTTTCCTCATCACGTCCAAACTATAATAATAAAACGAGCCAGGGAGATTCGGTCCTGTATGGCTTTTGTACGCTCCGCACGTCTTATCATCGGTGGCACACGCATTCCGGAAACCTCCCTTACCCCCTCACCCCCTCGCCCCTCAGTAGCCATTTGTTACGCTAAGTAGGAAGAGCTATGCGCGAGCCTGGTCGTCTCTCACTGTCTACCCTTCGCAAACTCATTTATACTCTTTTTTTCATTTTTTTTCCTCACCAGCAGCCCGTGCTAAATTCTTTCTCCGACGTCTTCTGTGAGCACTCGAATCAGTCAAGGAATTATCTTGATTCGGGCTTAAATTTATTTGAGCCTCTAGCGAGTTGAGTCGGGGCAAAACGGAACGACCCGGATTTTTTTTCCGAATCGTCGAAAGGTCGACTCTCGAATAGTTTAAAAGTTAAATAAATTAATTATCGTGTAATTTATTATTATTAATTTATTATTTATTAATGGATTAATTAAATTTAATTAGTTGATTAATATAATATAATAAATTTTATTAATAAACGGAATGGAGTACGATTTTTCAATAGCCATTTCATCAACGACCTTAATGAATAGTCGGATATCCTCGCGAGCCTCTCCTAGGGGGGAGAGGTTCCTTCCCGCTCGTCTCATCCACATTTCCTCGTGTCTCGAGCGTGGAGGAATCCCGGGGCGAGATTAAGTCGCACAGTCGCCGGGAATGCTTCGGCGTTCGAGTGTACAATTGTAGGGAAATGAGAGTACGTACGGAGGAGCGTGCCTTGAGAATCTACCCTCGCCTTGGAGGGGGGGGAGGAAGTGGGAGGATCTCTTCTCATTTCCATAGCGACAATCCGGAAAGCACGTTTTCCAAATTAAACCACCGCGAATCGTATAATTAACCCGCTTACGGAGCCCAGGCTCCATAATACGGTATATACTCCCGCGCACATTTCACTAACTTTATTCTCTATTTCTTAATTTTCCGCTCTTTCTTAGCTTTTTTCTTACTTTTGAGTCATTCTCTTTGATCCTCTCTTCCCAATGACGAGTCAATTTTTTCTATCGGCCATTTTCACTTTTGTCATTGGACATTCCCTCAGAGTTAATTTTTCAGATTGATCATTTTTTTTTGTATCGATCAGTTCCTCCATAAATCCCTCCATAAAAACCTTTTCCCATTGACCATTTGGTCCCATCGCCTATTTATCGCATTGATCATCTTTTTATCGATCAGTTTCTCCATGAATCCCTATTAGCCGTTTTCCCATTGGCCATTTGGTCCCATCGCCTATTTATCGCATTGATCATTATTTATCGATCAGTTTATCGATCAGTTTATCGATCAGTTTATCGATCAGTTTATCGATCAGTTTATCGATCAGTTTATCGATCAGTTTATCCATGAATCCCTATTAGTCATTTTCCTATTGGCCATTTCGTCCCATTGTTCATTTTTGACCCATTAGCCATTTCTCTTTATTGCCCATAATAACAACTTTCGTTTTAACCGTCGATTCTTTCCCGGACCACGATACAGCGCCGCGAGTTACACTACCGCAAAGGGTCCCGAGTCGGAGTCACCGCAGAGATCGAGGGTCCGCAGAGCTCGGATCCCGGAAACTAATAGTAAAGAGGTGAGGAGAAATAGCAAACATTACCGGGGCTTAGGTATATCCTATTCCAAGGACGGCGGAGAGGAGAGTCTCTCGCCTCTGGTCTCTTGCCTCTCGAGAGCCTCCGACGATGGTGCGAGCTTCGATTGATTATTTAAGCCTCTCTACGCCCCCTTCGCCGCTCCTTCGCTTCTCATCCCTTATACGCCCCGCGAGGGCACTCCTGGCCCTTCGCAAAGCTGCAGTTACTCCTTTCAACGGGAAGCCGAAGGAAAGAGGAGCGAAGTAGAGTAAACGAGGAACCAGCCGAAAGCTCGACTAAGGTGCTTTTCGTCTTGATTCCATTCGCTCCCGTTTTTCTCTTCCCATTCTTACACCCTTCCGGTGAACCGATTCCCCGATTCTCCTCTCCACCATCGGGCAAAGACTTTGGGAAACCCACCGCTCTCGTATATTTGTAAATGCAATGCGACCGCGAGAGGCCAAACCCTTTCTCGATTCTTGCTGCACCCGAGGGAGCCTGGGAGGACCTCGGGAGACGGCGGAGATCTCCAGCCGGATGCTGTACAAAGAGGGGGGTGAGGACAGGACAAGACTGAAATTGAATAGGACTCTCGCCTAGAAGAACCCGATCGTCCTGCTTTGTCGAGTTCCCTCCTCACAACTTCTTACCGACAACGGACCGGAGCGAAAGAGCGCAGTGGTAAAATGCGGAAAGTAGTTGCGGAATAAAAAGTCTAATAAGTGGATCGGGAGAAAAAAAATTGAAATAAGATGGGGGAAAGGTCTGCATTATGTCGGTGGACGGCAGAGCGAAATTGCTTTGCATTTAAACCCTTTCACGACGATAATGATCTAGGATTTTTTTAGGGCGATATTGAGTAAGCAGGACGGGGGAGCAATTATCGTGGAAATTACGCCCTTTCAAGACTTTTCAGAAGTGCGGGATATTGATCGCGTTTTGTTTTAATTCCGATCGTGGTTAAAGTTTTTCTGAAGTTTTACAAACGGTACCTAAAAATTGCTTTATTCAACCCTCTCTCAATAATAAACCTGGAATTTTTTGTGGCTTGGCAGAATAGTAGCTAAAATTAGAGAATTTGAAGCAGCATAAATAAAAAAAACAATTGGTAACATTTTTTAACTTGATCGGTAATGATCTCAAAATTTATTGAATAAAACTTTGATAAAGATTATTGAAGCAGATGAACGACAAAATTAAGAAAATTTGCGAGGAAACTTGACCTGTAATTTCTAAATTGCTGCAATGAGTAAAGCTTTGATCTTTGCGATGAAAAAAGCCGAGTCTGATTTTATCTTTTTTCGCCCCTCCGCTATAATAATAATGCCCAGCCAAGTTTAACACCTCCTCCGCCCCCGCCATTCTTCACCGAGAGACGCGGATCACCGTGGGCGTTTCGCACCCAGCAAGTAGAAGTCCGAAAACCAGTAAAAATTGAAGCAGTATAAATAAGAACCAAAAATTGGTAACATTTTTTAACTTGATCGACAATAATCTCAAAATTTCTTCATCGAGTAAAACTTTAATAAATGTTATTGAGGCAGATAAATGAACGAAAAAATTAGGAAAATTTGCGAGGAAACTTGACCGGTAATTTCTAAATTGGTGAAATGAGCAAAGCTTTGATCTTCGCGATGGAGAATGCAGCTCTGAATTTTTCTTTTTTCGCCCCTCCGCTACAATAATAATGGCAAGACAAGTTTAACACCCCCTCCGCCCCGGCCATTCTTCACCGAGAGACGCGGATCTCCGGGGGCGTTTCGCACCGAGCAAGTAGAAGTCCACCACCGGAGTTGAAGCAATTTTTCTTTCATTGTCACCCTGTTACTCGCGAATGGCTGAGCCCTACAGTACTGTCGTTGGACGCACGTTTCGACCTCGTCGCTGCAAGAACGAACGAACGAGCGAATGAGTCGACGACTGAAAAATGTTCGCAACGCCTGTTCGAGAAATAAATAAAAAATTGCTGCGACCCGTACGTGTGTACGCTGGCTGCGCTGTTAGTGGTCCCGTTGTAAAAACAAAAAGCGCTTTCCCGCCGTGACAGATGGCAACGATTTTTGTTAGCAGCATTTTTTTTTTCTTTTGCCACAACGAAACACAGGAACCGAAGCGCACGTGCGTGAAAATTAATTCAGTTCGCTTCGGCGTCTCGTTGACAAAATAGCAGCTTGTCGAAATCAACTAGCGCAAGAAATGAAATGCACGAAATCGTCGATCGAAAAAAATAAACGACCTTTAACTGTAACCCGAATAACACCTAGCCGGAAAATTCCGCTTCAATTGAGTCAAAGTGAAATAATCATTTTTTTATTATAAAAAAAAATAATTAAAAATATATCCGTACAGCAATTCACAGTTACTTGTCCTTATTTTTAACCTCAAGATTATCTTGAAAATAAAATCCACACTCTGGAAGATAAAAAGTACAGCCTGCGACTGGCTTTGCCCTTCGATTCAATTAACTCGAAAGAATCACCGGTGATCCCTTTACCGACAATATTTCCCAGCTCATTTTTTTCTATCTCTTGTCTATCTAATCTAAAAACGAATGCTAGTCCAAGATGTTCATTAATCTCCTCACTCGTCTAAGACATCTGAAATCCGAAATCCGAAATCCGAAAAAAATACCGAACCTCTCCGTGAAAGTGAAAAAAAAACCCCGACAGTTTCCGACTTTACCGACAAACAAGCATGATAATCGATCGAACGGAGATGCAGAAGGACGCCTTGAGGAAAGCGAGAACAGAACTGGAAAGGCGTAAAAAGGAAGGAGCGCCCAACTTGACAATAAAATGCAAGAATGGTGTTCCGATCGTGATTCGAGCTGAGCAGGTTTCGACCTAAAATAACTAAGTGGACTGCGGATGAGCTCTATACAAAATTAGTGGATCTTCTCCTTCATTATTGTCTTGGAATTGGAATGTGCAATTGGTTACCGAAACATGGCTGACTTTGTTATTCTCCATTATTTTAGATTAGTAGCGTTGAAATTATTTGCACGACTTAATAACACACCACACACTTTCACTGTAAAAAGGGCATGACCCACATACGATAATAAATAAATAAATAAATAAATAAATAAATAAATAAATAAATAATCGCCCTACGGTTAGGGAAGTAAAAAAAAATAGTGTAGAAAGTTCGTCTCACGGTTGGTTGTTTCGCCAGTGTTCATACCGGAAGTCTCACTCTCGGGCGCGAGGACAGCGTGCACGCCCGGTCGGTATTGCAGAGAGGCGGATGTATAACAGCTTGAGAAATAGAGACCCGCACGTCTCCGAACGATCATCGCACCCCGGGGACTCGGAGCGAAGATATTGGCTCTTTTCCCGGTGAATCTCGCGGAGCTTGCAAAAGCGCGAGATAGCTTCGAAGCAATGGGACATCGCGAGAGACAGAGGGATTGTACCAGCAGACCCCGCGACCGTGAGCGAACCTCGGCGACTTCCGCTGGCGGGAGTTTTCTTCATCTCGGTGGTGTCCCAGCGGTGCGACGATCCCTCCATGTAGGTACTTGGACGTGCGTTACAAGCTCATAGGCGATAAAACATTGATTTACGAGCCACCTATAACTGCACGAGCAGGTGGTACAGGCTTCGCCGGATTCTGGACTGGGGGATGAAACATATCCCGTCTCACAGCAGGCCCGCACGCAGTTGACTGACTATAAAAAGTAAAAGGTATAAAGTCGCAGTTTACAGTCTGCTAAATGCAACGCCGTGAAATCGTTGTACCACGCAGAGAAAAAGATAGAGACGAGCGGCTGCACCGGAGAGGGCCGGGAGCGATCCATCGGGGGTGGCACGAGAGGGATTAAAGAAGAACAAGAAGATGAAGAAGAAGCTGGCAAGGATAGTTTTACGACGCTCAAAGCTTGACCGGTACGTAGCGAGCGGGCGCATAAAAAGCCCAGTGGGGAAGATTCAGAAGTCGGGTTAAAGGTGAATGGAGATAAGAATGGTTGGAAGATAAACTTTGGGGATATAAGCGACGGTACATACCGGTCATCTGAGGGAAAAGGTGGATATCTTGCTTACAAAGTGAAGTTTCAATTAAGGAAGGGGAAAAGTATTCTCGAATGGGAAACTTTGAAACATTGATTAGCAAACGACTGTTTAGGCTGTATAAAATAGTCGGAGACATTTCAATAAATCAATAAATCAATAAATCAATAAATCAATAAATCAATAAATCAATAAATCAATAAATCAATAAATCAATAAATCAATAAATCAATAAATCAATAAATCAATAAATCAATAAATCAATAAATCAATAAATCAATAAATCAATAAACCAATAAATCAATAAATCAATAAATCAATAAATCAATAAATCAATAAATCAATAAATCAATAAAACAATAAGTCAACTGTGAAAATGTCGGAAATGTTATTTGAATAACAGGCAAAATCTATGAGTAGCTCCAAAGACGAAGGGACGCAGGGCAACAATTGCCGGAATTAGTCAGATTAGATTGGACCGGTTGGAACAATCTGAAACATCAGCCTGGGACTGTCACCAGTACCTTAGGCCCGGTCTGTCGAGAAATATATATATCTTTTTCTTTTGCCTTCGTCGTTGCTGCCTCGAGATAAAATTCAACGAAATACCACTTGGGGCGACGAGACGAAGGCGAGGACATTCGTGCGCCCAGATACGTTTCGTACCAGATGCCGTCCGGAGTCTCCGAGCGGCGAATATTGGATAAAAGTTTTGTCGTAGGGCTTCTCGCGTGAAAATAATTTTGCGCTCCGTGGAATATAAGCCCGTCTACGCCGCTCGCGCTGGGGCGAACTATCGTACTGGCAGAAATACTTCCCCCTCCCCGCCTCGTCCGCCGCCGCTCTCTTGTCCGGCTGTTTCTCGGGTACGACCGAAGATGACGACGACAACGACGGAAAACTTTTACATCGTACAGCCGAATGTTCCGCCTTCGCTCATCCTCTTGTCATGATATTTTTTTTTTCTTCCGACAAGAAATAACAAAATAAAGCGAACAAAAAAATACACGAAGGACGAACAACACCTCACCAGGACTTACCAACAGCCGCTACTCTTCGCGCGTCGTATTTCGCACGGTCCGAATCGTATTCACTGCCTTTCGTCTGTAAATTCTTTTCTCTGAGTCTCACCGACACATCGCCACTTTGCAAAAGTTATTTCTCAAAAATATTAATTACATCACCCAATTAATTGATTAATTGGGTTGTTTGTTTTTTTTGCAATTTTTTATGTATAAGAAATTGTATTTGAAGATTCGTTTTGAATTCTTTCAAGTCTTCAGCGCTCGAGTCGCATCGACGCTCGAGTCCGACCACTGCGAGTCTACTCTCGTTGTCCGATCAGGACCGGACGGAACGAACACGAAAATACTCGGCGTTCACATACGATCCCCGAAACGCCGCGCGATATATCGAATTTATTGAGAAAAAAAAAATATATCTATACCGATCTATTAATTCATCTCGTTGTTCCAGAAAATTTCGCCGAGTACAAAAGAGATCGTAGCTTATATTGTGCGAGGTTCGGACAACGGTGCTCTGACAGTTGAACGGGAGACAGAGGAGGTCAGCAGGTGGCCTCAAAGGATTCAGCGCCGTTCGTATATCGGCCGTGTCATTACAACAAAGGTCAAAGGCCGAAATATATAGGAGAGCGGTGGTTCGATAGCCCGGTTAGGAGGGGGGTGGGGGGAGAGCGGTTGATTTATACGCTTCCCGAAACGAAAGGTCGTGTGAGGAAACGATGCACGGAGGATGAACGCTTTACTGCTGTGAAGGCTGTTTATAACGGTGGTCGAAAGTCTGATCGGGATATCAGCGAGGGGCTGACGAGGGGGAAGGTTGAACGCCAGAAATCGTTGGCGAAAGAGGGGGGGGGGGGGGCACGGTAAAAGGCAAAGAGCGCGGGACGACGATCTATCTATGATACAAATACTCGATTGCAGGTCAGTGCCAGATACCGAAAGCTATTTGGTTGCAATTAGTTTTTCATTACAGAAAAAATAAAACAAAACGTCGGCACAGGTTTAATTTCGTATTGTACATTTAGCATTCGAGCTACTGCTGCTGTAGACGTCCGTTCTGTGGACCATGCGGTTCTCTTTTGTTCGACGTTTATATTCTCCGTGTACGATTTTCGCTTGGACGTTTGATTAAAGATCGATTAAATTTTCAATTAAAAAAATGTTTGCTTGGGTTAAGAATTTGTGCGGATCGTACTGTACAGAGAATCACAGACAAGCTCGTAATGCGGTGTCCAATGGTCGGGTCCAAATATTTATAGTGATTTTTCAACGATTCCTTAAAGTCATACAATGCGTCGTTTATCGACTGCAGTTTGGGACTGAACCAGCTCGAGGAACTTCAAAGAGACTGGCCGGAGTTGAAAAATCGTCGAAAAATGACGCCTCGGGAAAGAAGACTGAGAAATCGCTTAAACAACTTTCCGGAGTGTTTGCTTTCGTTTGCTACAATGTTATCGAGTGCTGTGAAAAACATGCGAGCCGGAGGCAACGATCTTGAACAACACGTACGATCCAGAAGTACCGTAAACGGAATTCGAGATCTGTGCAGTCCCAAATAGTTCAGTACGAAGCGTATACGAGAAGCGTAGAAACGCAGGAAACGATTATTATTATTGCATGTATTCTAGGTCCGTATGAACATTAAAATTTGAACATAAACAGACCAAAGGAAGGTCGAGCGCTCGCGACGAAATGACGAGTAGACGGACGCATAACCTGCGCCGAAAACTGCACAGGGGACGAATATCTCTGACATTAAACAATACTCACGAGTGACGCGATAAATCTGCCTGCTGCATTCAATTGAATCCCGATTGAATCCGCAGAACGCTTCGTTCTTACCGCATACAATAACCGACCGCGGACAACACAACATCGTCACTTCACGCATGTGCAACCGTTGACGACTGGCGGACTCGCTCGGTGATTCGCGCAAGCCTGGCACGCGTCGAAGCTCGTTGTCGTTTTGGTGACGAGGGACCAATCACACGGCTCGATTAAGAAGTAGCCCGTCGTCGTTAACGGCCGACACGGTAAACAGCTGATCGTTTATTTTCGTATCACGTATGTAAATATATACGATACTACAGCACGAGACGGACACTGCAAAGGCTGTATCAATTGTTGACGGGAAAGAAATGCGTATCTATCGGAGAGTCGCTCGACAGTGGGAAATGCGGCGTAAATATATGTTTTATTATTAAATTATTAATAGTCCGGCGATGAAGTGAAAGAAAACTCGGCATCGAGCAAAGACCAGCGTATCAACGTTGCCGTAAAACTTCGACGCGTCGTCGCAGTTTGCTCGAAATTTTTTATTTTCTTTGCAATGTCCTCGTCTAACGAAAACGTTGGAACAAAGCAACCGCTGAGAAGACTAGAAATCCCGATAAACAGATTCAACGATGTCGCGATACCACATCATTTGGATTTACTGCGGCGGCACAAGAACAATATTAAGAGAGTGAGAAAAAAAAAAATTGTGAATTTCAACATATCGCTGAATCGATTTTTTATCTTTTTTTTCTTACAGTACGAAAGGATGCGAGACTGGGAACTAGTCAGAAAGGAACAGGTTAATGCGGCAAGACTGGTCAAACGGTTAGAACAATTGCTCTACGAGATTGACAACTTACGAGCTCAGGTACAAGACGAGGATATAGCAAAGTTTGACAAATTGACGGCCTCCGCCAGAGCCAGTACTATCATGGCTATTAAGGAATATCTCGGTAAAGACCGAGCTCGGACGACGCAGTAACGTCAAAGATTTTTTTTTTTATTTCATGTATTGAGTATTTAATGAAGTTATGTAATTTTGTTTTTTACCAAATAATTGTTCCGGCATATGAAAATGTATTTATAGAGTTGAGATTCGAACCGCCTTCGCTCGTGCCTTCCCAGCCGGAATTATCCAAAGACGAGGATCAATCCTCCACAGATCCACTTGAGCAACGTCAGGTCCAGCTGCACGCAGAAGAGGAAGAACTGGAGAGGCAGAAGGCCTGCTTGCATGCTTGGAACTTGTTGCAACAAGATCTGCACGGGCTGCATCAATTGTTTGAAGATTTCAATCAAATAATACATGTTTGTATAATTTTACTTTGCCGACAGTGGCAGCAGCTTTTTTTTCGATTTTCCGGCAAGCTTTGATCAAGTTTTTTCAAATCACGAATATAACTCGACACGGCGAAAGATTCGATAATTAAAAAACAATTGTTTCAGCATCCATAGAATACAACATGATCCTTTATGTTCGTTATTTTGAATGAAAATTGCCTGACTCAAATGTACATAATTTTTAACTAAATAGGTCAATTATCGCAAGCTTACTCTGCGATAAAAGGTATTCCAAAGGAGTATGCAAATTTACTGGCGTCCTTTATCGTTCGTTCTTATTTTATTTTCTAGGACCAACGCGAGCGCGTCGACAAAGCAGAGGACAACGTTACCGAGTCGCAATTGAATGTACAGGGAGGAGTCAGGTACCTGGAAAAAGCATCAAAGTACAAAGCAGCGGCTTATCCGATCGCCGGAGCTTTGATCGGGACTTGTCTCGGTGGGCCGGTCGGCCTGCTAGCCGGTTTTAAGCTCGGAGGCCTGACGGCTATAGGCGGCGGACTTTTAGGCAAGTAACAAGAGCTCTCTCAAGCTTCACTGTCGCTTCGTCTTTGGTTTTATCGGATTTGCGTCGTTGACAGGTTTCACCGGGGCAACGTTGCTCAAGAAGCGTCAGCTGGCGATAAAACAAGTCGGTCAAATAGAAATGACCGAGGGATCAAGCGATAACGAAAAAAGTGGTCTTAGCGGTTCGGTCACGAGCTTGCGGCAGCAGGATGAGTCGGGAGACTCGAAAAAAAGGTTGTGACGATCGGCCGAAAGTAGCCGAAACGGAAGGGCAAAGCACGATCAGTGCAATTTACTCTGAGAGAGTGTGGATTTTTAATTTTTGAGCTGGAATTTTGTTTTTTTACGTTTCGTTTTTCTAATCGCTTATCGCTGTGATTCACGATCTATGCCTACGAAAAATTGCTGTTAATATATTTTATATACAAATAATAAAAGAAAAATTATGATCTTCGGGAATTATATACGATGATTGTACGCTTTGGGTGATTGCGATGACTCTTGACGATTCGTATCGAAATGTTGCCGAATTCGGTTGGGTTTATCTTGTTTTTGCACTAAAAAATGTTGTACGAAAAAAAAGTATCGCAAGGACGAATTAGCCATTACGATTTTTTTTCGTATAAATTGATTCCGATTGTGTCAACTTATCGTGTTTATTTGATTTTTTTTTAGGATCGAAACTACGCGAATTTATTCTAAAGCTTAAAAACTTACCGCACAAAAATTCATACGACGAAATTGCATGTGCGACACCCCAAGCGGCCAAATATTAACCCTTTTCTTAATACTATGTATTTCCACGTTTATGACTAAAGAATCATCTATAAAGATAATATTTACCGTCGATGCTTCAAGCTCTTATGTCGTTTCAATTCCACGGCAACCCCTACGTTTTTATGCCTCCGATTTCACTAAACTTTGCAGAGAACTCCGAAGCAGCAAAAGCCTGTCGAGATAAAACTTATAAAAACGTCAGCTTATCCTTTTCAACCCGTTCCGCGCTTCGCGATGCTTTTTTTTTATCGTTCCAATTGCGCTCGTTCCTCCGTCTCGTGATATATCTGACGGCTCGAAACCGCGCCGTTCCTCGCGTCTTAACCTCAGTCATCAACTCGGCGAAGTCGTGTGCCGTTCGGTTGTCGAAACGTCTGGAGTCCGATAAAAAAAATTTACATTAAACAAATCGCGTATCTCTCTTCAGTGTGGAACAATTGGAATTATCACGACCACGTTTCAATACAATTTCTCACTTATCCTCGATCCCGCGAGTTATGTGACGTTTGTAAAAATCTTCGACAATAGAACAAACTTCAAAAATGCAATACAAATACGGCGTTGTTCAGTTAATCTGGGCACTGCTTATACTCACCAAGGTCTCAGCCCGAATTCACAAACTCGAGATACGGGTGAGTAACTTTCTACGTGCAAACAAGAAAAATGCGTGACATTTATTTTACTATAAATCGTTTTTTTTTCTTTCTTCCGCGACCGCTTTTCGCATCGTTTATCATCCAATTACACACTCGATGACGTTTCATCGATTACCCCTATCATCGCTATCGACGCACTTCTCAATCGCGTTACATGTTTTTTCACTCACTTTTTCCATTGTATTTTTCACTCTTTGCTCTTTCATGCTCTTTCATTGTCACTACGATGATAGATTATTATTTTTATTTCTATCAAATGAAAACACTTTCAGCCAATGAAAAATTGAAGCACCTGTTTTAATCGACTATTCTCCGACAAACGAATCAGAATTTTTTCTTTTTACTTAAAAAATATTTTATATCCTTTGCTCTGCGCACTTACATTTTTAACATGAAAATTCAATTGTTCCTATGAAATGCACCAAGGCTGTGTAGATATCGCATGATTAGCCATTGGATTTAATTTAGTTTGCGTAACAAAAGAAATGCTCCAATTTCATTATTTTTCAGAATGACATAAGACGCTACATCGCCCTTACAACGTTCGGCTTCTACAAAGGTGGACTTCTCAATGTCAACCTCACAAATTTCAAGGCCAATCCGTTGAACGAAAATGCAGTGGTAAGAATTTCAATAAAGGAGGACGATCAATTCTTTTTTTCTCAAATTTATTTAAAAGATTAATTTGGGACTAAACAAATTAAATGTTTTTTTTCCTACAAAGTTTGGATTCAGCCTGGACAGAACGCTGAGCGACGCAATGAACCCCTACCTGGACAGCCATCAGGAAAAATGCCTCCTCCAGGGTGCTTCGAGTCCCAGATCCGAACTGGATCCGAAAGACGACAGCGCCGTCATTTATTTCATAATGGATTTGAAGAATTTGACGTTAGAACAACAGTTTGCATTGCCACTATATTAACAGCAACAAGAAAAAAAATAATTATTTTACAAATTTTTCCAGACTCAAAGTTAACTGCAGCAGGAACGTCCGTTCGGTTCACATTTACGAAAATTCCAGCAGATTATCGTTTTTGCGACACAAGAGGGGCTCGGCCTCGACGAGGCTGAGCGACAGCGCTCTCATCCCGCGGAAGAGACGGGACGTTGCGCCGCACGGTAAGAAAAAAACTTAGTGCAAATTCGTTTTTTTATCTGTAGCTGCGAGAATTACGTGTCTGTGAAATAATGTTTGAAATGTGTTTTAAAAATATGGTAATTGTCATTGTTTTATGGTAATGGTAATTGTAATCGTTTCGCGTTGGGATATAAAATTGTAAATTTTTTCCCCATTGTACGTAATTGCATAATTGAGTCTTCATTCCGCAGCGATATCGTCATCGTGCGCGCGAGCAGCCAGGTGCGAGCATCAATCTTCTCACGCTCGATTGCTCCCAGACACGTTCCGTTCGATTATGCGCGGGATGTTTCTGGGCGATAAAATAATCGACGATATTACAGTTGTATTTATATAATTGGGAGATACCGGGTATGCTGCATTAAACGTTCGTACGATCATTGGCTCCCCCCGACCCCCGGGCGATAGCAGTCGAACGAAAATAACGTGCGTGCCTCGTCCGAATCGCGTCATCTGGCACGAATCGCACCCGAACTTTCGATACATTCGCGTCTGCAAAATAGAGCGGCTTTCAATTGAACGAAAATTTTTTTTTTCATATTGACGCATTTTATTTTTAATGCAAAATGAGTCAGCTCTTCGGCTCACTTTAAAGTACGAGTACGAGAATAAATTATGAAAATAAATTTTGATTTCACCTGGAGCAACATTCAATCAACAATTAACAAAGATTGTTCTTTTTATTGCGGGATAAATTTTTTTTGAAATTATGTAATTGAGATGGTTTAACGCTCAGGGGTTCAAACTTTATAAAAAAAAGATCTAAAAAAAATCGATACGTAATTACATAAATGAGATACAATTTAACGCAAAATGCGCGGCTTGCGGTGAAACATCATCGGGATAATCCCTATCCTCAGCAATTCGGTGTCAACCGGAAATAAGGCGGGTGTTTCTGAGAGTGCCAGGTGTAACGTCTATATCACGCGGTCGATGTATGTATCTGGCACGAGTCCAGCCAGGGAGCCAGCATAGTAACGAGCGACAGTGAGAAAAACAAGTAATTAAGTGTCTTTCTGGTTTCTAGAGTGAAGAGAAGCGGCCCGCACGGAACGACGAGCTGGGAACTACTGAGGGCGAATAATTCGCGAAAGCACTCCCGTGACGGTCTTTTCCGTATTGCGATTATGATTCGCGTGGGTGGATCGCTAACAGATTTGTTGACACTCGCGGGAGGGAGAGAGAGAGCCTCGTCACACATAGTTTACGACCTCCCACTTGCTCGCCCGCAATGCCACGGGAATTTCGGTGCTAAATATAAACTTCATTCTGCATCCGCGAATTTATTTTCGTATAGTCCAGTAAATATAATTAGAACGGGTTGATCGACTGCAAGTCCGTACAACAGGTGGACGAACCGATGCTGCAAAGCGTCGTTGGCTTGTTCCCCGTCGTGTGATGTTAATTAATGATTTCGTTTGAACTGTTTGCCATCACAAGCGGAATTGTAGTTGGCGACGTTGTTAAATCATCAACTAAAATTGAAACGTTCTAAAATTGAAATTAACTTTGACTTTTTTCTGCGTATTTTAAAAAATATATTTTACGCTGGGGCTTTTTTTATTAGTTGATCGTTACAGAATATAATAATCCGAGTATAAAAGACGGTTTCCCGACACTTTGTTTATCGGATATTTCGTTGAAATATTTCGCCAGGTGAATCGATTGATGTTCCTGACAAAAAAAAAAAAAAAATGCTGCAGGAATGCTTTTACGAACAGCCCGAAGGAATTTTGGCAGCGAGATATCTTCTCTAGTCTTCGGTTCCTTCCGATGAATGGCTTTCATCCGCGTTTTCCGCGTAATCGATAGTTGCTGCCAGGGAGTTATAGGGAATTTCCGAACACGTGTCGCAAGTCGGTTTCGAACCGGTCGCTAAAAATATTCCTACTCGTCCCCGTTATTATAAATAAACTGTATGAAAGTCGTAAAGATATTTTTGCACTTAACCGTTGGGTAATCATCGTTTCGTGCGATTCGCGAGCGTTGACGAAACAAGCGTTACCCGGGTCAGGGGTCAGTAAGTCAAGATACCTCTTGACTTACTGATGAATGAATTTCTTGTTTATATTTAAAGATTTGTAGAAACTATAACGCAGCTTAGGGTGAAGAAACAATTCGCAAATTCTTAGCTATCGTAGCGATTTATAATTTGTCGTTACTTTCTTGCAGAAATCGTTCCGGAGGTCGAGGTTGGCGAGAGCAAAGCGATAGCGAATTCCGACGGCGGTCTCTGCTCGCAAATCAAACTGCCCATGACCATGGAAACGATCAAGGGCCAGAAGTATTACAATGCCAGCTTCTCGATGCGAGTTCTGAACGAGGAGGAGGAGGGACTCTACAATCTCTATTTCCACAGCTGTCCGAACTACAGATGGCAGACCCAAGTCGAGATTGATTTTACGGTGAGAATTCATTGAACAGTAATAAATAAAAACTATATACATCAATCTGAGGTAAAAAAAAAATATATCTGCGGCGTAAAAAAAAATGCGTCAATCACATTTATCTTGTTACCTACACCGTTAATCAAAGCCAAAGACCGCTTATTTTATGACCGATAAGTGAAATGAGAAAAAAATTATAATTTACAGATGCAAATCGCCGAGGAGAACGATGGGAATTTCTTGAGCGCCGGTGAAATGCCGCTGCCGGCGTTGTATTTCATGATGGCACTGCTGTTCTTCCTGTCCGGATGCTTCTGGGTATTCATACTGAAGAAAAGCAAGTGAGTCAAGATTCTTCTTCTTCGGAAACTCGATGAAGGCGTCGAAAAGACTCGTGACTCATAAATACTATGAGTTCGTATCATAGTTAAGAATATACTCAAACAATTATTTTTAAATTTAATTCTCTTACTCTTAATTTCATTTGACTTAATTCGCTAAAAAAAAAAAAACCAGGCACCCGGTCTTCAAAATCCACTTTCTGATGGCGGTGCTCGTATATCTGAAGTCCCTCTCCTTGCTGTTCCACGGGATAAACTATCACTTCATCCAGACGAAAGGCGAGCACGTAGCCGCTTGGGCGATACTCTACTACATAACTCATCTCCTGAAGGGAGCCGTTCTCTTCATAACCATCGTACTCGTCGGCACTGGATGGGACTTTATAAAGCACATTCTCGCCGACAAGGACAAGAAGCTGTTCATGATCGTGATACCGCTGCAGGTAAATAGAGAAGTCAACAACCCATTTTGTCGCCCTCAGCGAGATGAAATTTTTTTATAATCAAAGTATGAAATTTTTCGAAGTATTTGTTTTCTCCTCTTTAATTTATTTCTTACTTTTTCTTTCATCGCGATTTTAGGTGTTGGCGAACGTAGCCGAGATAATAATCGAGGAGAGCGAGGAGGGCAATGTCGAGCACAAAACGTGGCGGGACGTGTTTATCCTCGTCGATCTTCTCTGCTGCGGAGCAATTCTCTTTCCTGTCGTGTGGAGTATCAGGCATCTTCAAGAGTCCGCCCACACGGACGGCAAAACTGCCGTTAATCTGAGCAAGCTCAAACTCTTCAGGCATTTCTATATCATGATCGTCTGCTATATATATTTCACGAGGATAATCGTCTATCTTCTCAAGGTAAAAATTTGAAGAACAACATTTTTACATTGTTTATAATAATTTTTTTACACTTCGTTTTTAATTTAAAACAGATGACCGTACCATTCCAATATGAGTGGCTGGACGAGATGTTCCGAGAAATGGCCACTTATGTATTCTTCGTACTCACCGGCTACAAGTTCCGTCCGGCATCCGCCAATCCTTACTTCACGGTGAATGAGGACGATCTCGGCCGTGGCGACGAGGACGATGACATGGATGTCGTGTGAGTAGCTAAACATCGTCTCCCTATTCTCAGTCACAGTACCCTTCATGCTTTCATTCCCGCCTTTTCAGCTTTCCATCTGCGCATATTGATTCTTAATTGTTTAACAATTCTTTTTCCTACTACAGTTATTTCGGTGGAAATCGCTGAATTTTGTTGCACAGTGCTGATATTTAGAAATGCTGCAGATCGAACGCGACGAAATGCGAACCGCGATGAGAGTTTTTTCCTTTGCGTCTGCAAATTGATCTCGTTTTTTTGGCCAACATTTTTTTTCTCCCTTTTTAAAAACTCCAAATCTGTCCTCTAACGATTTCATTGTACGCCTGATTGACTGCTCCGACGTCCGTAGTTCGGATTTTATTTCCTACAGTTCAAACTTTGCGCAGTTTCGTGTCTCAAACTTTTGTACTTTTGTATATTTTCTACTAGTATTTTTTTTCCTATCCGCAACACAGATCCTGGAAAATCCGGTGTCCTTTCCGCCTTTTCTGTTGATCTAACGTGACAAGCCTAGTTGTTTTTCCAGAGTGACGGGCAGCAGCGGCCTGACAGAGGGTCTCGGCAAGACAAAAGTTACTAAAATCGTGCGACCCACAACTGAGCTGATCGTTAACGACGAAGAACGCGAGGGTCTGATCGGCAAACAAGAATCGTCGCACGAGTACGACTGAACGCTCGACACGCGTATAGATCCATCGTACACTCTCAATCCCTCTCTAGATGCGATCCCGACGAGTCCGTCGAAAATAGCGCGTGTCATCGATCAATCGGAAGCCGGTGTTCCTCTATCTCAAAGTAGAGATACTTCGGAGACCTTCAAGACTTCTTAAAATCGGCGTTGTTACTTCCGTTTTTTCTCTCACCCCCTCACAGAATCGACAATATTCGATTGCTCGATCCAATAAACAGAAAAAAATAACAATAACGACAAAAAAAGGCGGGATCTTTGTTTCGTACGTAATAACATAGTATTATTATTAGTCTAGACGTCGGCGTGCAGGTTTCACCGGAAAAAATAGAGAAACAAAATAATGAACAAAACATTTCCAATGAATTTTTTGTGGCTTGGAGACTCCTTTATAGTCTGCACTACGCTCTTATCGAACATACTTAATAACGATTATTTTTCTTTGTGGTAAATATATTTATAAAATCGTATGAATTCGTAAGTTCGACCTTTTGTCGGCAACACGTCCATTACAATCGAGACGTTGGAGCGCAGGGTATATAACAAACAAAACAAACAAATACAAAAACAATTTTGAATCCTATTAACGATGGGAATTAAATTTTTTACTTGTCGATTATAGTGAAGAAGAGATTTTTACGAAGACTCGCTGCCGTTCGCGACAACCGAATTTTCCGATCAGCATTGAAGGGTTCATTAACACGTCGAAAAATTTATCCGCAAATTTCATTAGTCGCATATATAGGTCATTTAAATGCCCGGTATGTATTTTCTTTTTTTTTTTTTTTTTTTAATTCGTATACTATGCGACGATAATGTCGTCCGTACGGTTGTAGCTAGGCTTCCGTAGGCATTTAGAATTGTACATTTCCAAGTTTTCTATCCCTCTTTCAATCTCTCGTGTCGTTCGGTGTGCGCATTATTAAATCTTCGATCGTTCGTTTCGTCAAGCCGCGTTCAGCTGATTTTTCGCACGGACATCCAGCGACTTTGCGCCATAATTTTAGTAAAACAAAAATCAAATCGCCATAGATATTTTTTATTACTAAAATTGCGGAACAAAATCTTCGAAGCTGATGAAAAATCGATCGAGGAGCGTAGCTGGGCTTTGAATGGAATCTCTATCGCGTTTTATAGCACGAAGGAGGGACCAGAAAACCTTATTATTTTGTGATAAATGAACAGTCGATACAGTAGACGGCTGGGATGGCTTAGAGACGATTTTTTTTGTTCTCTTAAAACGGCGCGATAAGGAAAGTGACAATTTTTATCTGCCAATAATAAAACAACATCCGCTACAGGATACGGCTTAAATGCCTCATCATTGCCCAATTCGTCAATAATATTGCAATAAATGTCTCGTCATTCTGCTGTGATGCGTTCTATGAGGCATATCCGATTTTTTTTTTTTCAATCCTCGAAGTACGTAAACGTGGTACCAATTACGCGAATAAAGCAACAAAAAAAAACAAAGCAAGCACGTAAATAATTAAAGAAATGTTGATTGATTAATCATGTAATGTTAAATGTATAAAAAAAATTACTATATATAATAATACACACCCGTAGAAACTTTACGATTAAAATGAAGCATAAAGAGAAATAAACAAAAGAAAAAAAAACCCCCAACTAGTGTCACGTAACTGTTGATATATCGTACTGATTGTCATATTGCTACCGTCGTGTACCACTGTTGTACCACATAAAAGATATGTCACAGCTGTAACTTCTGATGATATACTCATCGTGTGTAAGCGTGTAGAACGACGAGAACAAAAGTATGAGAATATAGTGGATATTTTTATGAAATTTTACTTCCTCATTTATTTCTTTTAACATGATAATTTTAAGAAATATCTAACTGATCGACGAGTTTTAAACTACTATCGCAACAATCTACCAGGTACCGAAAATGATCACTTATGGACCTTATGGATTGGAATTAAAGAAGTCCACTAATGTTCGCTTTTCCGTTTCCACTAGTCCTGATAATACTGTAATAATATTATTCGTGAACCACATTACTGTATTTTCGTAAAGTGCAAATTTAATTTAAAAATTGCTCATTGCTTCCGCAATTTTTGGCATTCACAATACGCCCTCTATGAGAAAATCTGCGAACCAATTTCGATTTCCTCGTAGGAAGTTGCGCGGATGATGCCAGAAAAACGAGGAAGCGATACGCAGATTAAATTAGCAGCGTTAGTCGTTGAAATTTCGGTAAATAATTCTCCTGTTTCCTCCTTACGCTAATTATTTATTTTAGGAGGGAATTACGTTGTACAGGGTCAATCCAATGGAAAAGAGCGTCGTAAGGATTCGCCTTTCGACCACCTCATGGTCACCCCGCGCTCTGTTGGAGACTCAGCTTTGGCAGTGACTCTATCCAAATCCGCTGTTTGACCAAGATGGGTACAAGTAACCAGTGACGCTAGTCGAAGGCGACGTATTGCCGCGTTGCAGTCGATCTCCCTTGTCAAAAAATTATAGCCTTTTTGTTTCGTACATATATTTTTGTCCTCGTGATACGCGGCAGCAACTAAAGTTATTTGTATGCCTCGTTACACAGCGTGTAAGCTTATAAGCCTAACATGATTAAATTATTTTCGTTGAAACAAGCGAAAAAAGATGGCGAATCACCCAAGGCAGGAACGCAGAAGAAGGCATCGGCGGCACAGCTGAGAATTACAAAAGGTAAAGGACCCGTACGTTAATGCTTGCTTCGCCAAAAATTATCATACCGTTTCCTCGTTCCCAAAGCTACTTGATCGCGTATTTTCGTCGCTCAAATTTCGACACTGTAAACACGAGCGGGCACCAACATCATCATAACCAAAACCTGTCCGTTAATGTTTGTCCACATTGACTGTTTTGCAGATATAAACGAACTGAATCTTCCAAAAACATGCGGTACAGAATTTCCTGACCCCGATGACTTGCTAAGTTTTAAGTTAATTATCTGCCCCGACGAAGTGAGTACCCTTAAATTTTTGCATCGCAAATTTTCATTATCCAAGCGAGTCTCGACGATTTCGTATTCACGAGACGTTCGAACGAGCACCAACGAGTCGTAGAGACGCCTGACTATCGTAATTATGTTCGACGATGTTTTTTTTAATCTCCTTTCAGGGTTTTTATAGAGGCGGAAGATTCACATTTAGTTTTAAGGTCGGACCGAATTATCCGCACGAACCTCCGAAGGTTAAGTGCGAAACGCAGGTTTATCATCCGAACATTGATTTGGAGGGCAACGTGTGCCTGAATATCTTGAGGGAAGATTGGAAACCCGTTCTAACTATCAACTCCATTGTGTACGGACTTCAGTATCTTTTCCTGGTAAGATTGTAAAAATATAAAAAATAGATTGGAGATTAGAAATCGCAACTTTTTTTTTAAGCTGAATGAGTGTCAAAGTAGAAAAAATATATTGCGTACTTTCATCACTTGATACGTATTGGTAGTGCCAGAACAAATATAAAAAAGATAAATTTATCATAAGGAGGAAGAGGATGTTGTGTTTTCATTTTTAAGAAGATACAAATGAATTTGCGAACATCCATTATTGACAAAAGCTGTCGCAAGCTTTCACAAGTACAAAGCAATTTTTTTTAACTGGTACGCAGATACAAACAAAGTTCTAACATTGCTCTGTTATTTCTGTACAGATATTGACTATTCTGTATAGGCTTCAGCAAAAATTCGTTAAAAAGATTCCAAAGCTTTCTGGAGCATAAAGCATTATTTAAAATGAATAAGCAGATATAAAAAAAAAAGTTCAAAAATTGCTTTATTATTTCTGCATCGGTGTTGACTTCCTCTTTACCAAAAATTAGGCTTTATTCCATTCAAAAAAATGAAAAAGCAATCTTCAAAGGTCATTGCCATGTTTAAAATGTTTAACTGCACAGTCGATATTCGTACTTCCGTCATCGGCAAGTAAAATGACGGTAAAAAATTTGAAGGCAATGTGCAAAGTGCCTGATATTATATATTTTGACGCTCATTTAACTAAAAAGTTAATACTCGTGCTTCCTTCATCGTTACCGAGGACCGCTACTAAATCTGTATCTGTTTCCTTGCTCGATTGGCAATTTCAGGAACCGAATCCAGAAGATCCACTGAACAAAGAAGCGGCGGAGGTATTACAGAACAATCGCCGTGTCTTCGAGCAGAACGTGGCGAAAGCGATGCGCGGCGGTTACGTAGGATCTTTTTACTTCGAGCGGTGTCTCAAGTGATACAACGCCGGTGCTCCGACCCTGTACACGATTATTTGGAGACTCGCGTTTAGAGGAGAATTACCGAAGCACCGGAGTAACGAGGGACGACGCGGTGTACTCGTCGTCGCTTGTACGTCCGCACTATACATACTTACGTTCTTTACATCTTGCCAGGCCTCCAAACATTTAATCCACCAAGTATTTTATGCTTTTGTCTAATAAACCACAAACGACAATGTCGTAAGCATAAATTTACTCTCTCGGTTGAACACATATTTAAAAAGAAAAAAAAAATTCGCTTTTAATTCGACCCATAAAAATATTCTGGAAATGCGACGGGGCTTTCGCGATAAAAAAAAAAAAAATCAAGATGAAAAGCTCCTGCCCATACACACACCGACGGCCTGTGACAAGCATGCAAAGATTTACACGTTCTTCTTTTTTCGTCCGATCGTCGTTCTCGATCTCGTGTATGTTTTCATCGTCCTCGCGTCGTCACAAGCAATAGAAAAAATAGCATCGATATACATATTTGTTTATTAAGCATCTTATAGGAACTGTTAAATGCAAATTGTTCTACACGCGATCGGCCGCCGCTTGGACACCGCGCATCGCGTTAGCACACAGCAGAGTTGGGCAAGTTTTGTTCTCGTCTTTCATTCGAAATGAAATTTCGGTAATGAATGAACGATGAAGCTTACGACGAGTACAGTGAGAGTTTGCTTTGACCGTTCGTTTATTGGTAAATCTGTCTCATCCGGCTGGACTAACGGTAGGGCCTTAAGATGCTAAAAAATAATATCGAAAGACCGTTTAGGGAGAAATTTTTGCTAAAAATTATCCAATGCCCTGCTATTCGTTATTCGTCATTTGCATTGTTCGTAACGCGTATATTCGTCACTCATAGTATAAGATTGTATAAGTTGCTTAATTTTAATAAGAACCCATGACGCGAACAACAAACGAGACGAAATACGTATATATCTTTTTTTTCTTCGAATAAGGCCCAACTCTGTCCGAAAGTTTTATGAATTTGTGAAAATAATATTTCGACGGTCAAAGGAAAAATAAGGGGGCTTGGGGAACGATTATACGGGTTGTGGCGTGGCGTAAAATTTAATATCGCGTATCTGAAAGCCGCGCACATTGTAAAACGATAAGAACGAAAAAAAATAATAAAAATAAAACAGATATATTATCGAAGGTAAAGAAAAAAAAATGTAATGTCTTCGGAGAGATTCGACAAGAGCGGATTATATTTCGCGTATAAAATTTGTATTAAGAATTTTTCTTAGGTGTGAAAAAGGAAAAAAAAGAATAATAACAATAACAGTGGAAATGGAACAAGTGTGATCGCAAGAGTCCTTCGTTGTCACGATGGCCGTGTGTGTTTATTTATTATTAGAGGAACATTCGCAATCACGCGTCGATGGCTATTTATAAATTTTTGGCGCGTTTATAGGCCGATGCGCAATCTGTACCTTCGAAGAACAGTCCAGAGAAATATAAACTTTTAGAACCAGTAACGAAAAAAAATTAACACGGAAAGAAATCATTTATCCTTCGTCGAGAAATTTTGTTACTTGAGAAGATTTCGCCGTTCGTAATCGTATTTATCACTAGTACAAGTCGAAGCGAGCGAGGAGAGATCAAAGCTTTTTTTAAAGTCGAATCGAGGCAGCCGCGGCAGTGTAGAAAAAAAAACAGAGGGTAACATCGCCTTTCATAAAAATTAGCCTTTCGATATATTTATACCAACAATTTAACACATTTTTTTTCAACAAACATCATACAAAGTAAACGGGTTGTTTTTCTTTTCTTTTTTTTGCTTTTAGCAGGATGATGATCGAATAAAAATGTTAGAGTTGTACGAAGAAAAAAAAAACAAAGTAAAACGACGCCTTGACACGCTTGGAGATAGTACGAAGTTAAAGTTGTGGGCGGATACCGTTTCGGTTCACCCGCTTACTCGCTCATTCAGTTTTCGTATCGTTTTGTCATTTCTTTTTTTCTTTAATAAAGCCTCGATAATGTTGCGTCGGGGCTTGCATGCCCCACACTAATTCGGGAAAAAGAGTTCCCATATAAGATTACAGAAAAAAAGAGATATATATATATATACGATTGAAAAATAAGTTAGTATCCAAAGCTTGTTTTATGTAAAAGAATACATAGCTCTGTCGCGAGACGACAGAGCGGTATCCGAGTGAACGGGGTTTACGTACAACAGGCTAAGGTACATGTTGCTTTCTTGTTGTTGTTGTTGTTTTTTTTTTTATCGCGTTGACTAAATCTTCGACAATAGCCAATAATGTAACACGATGATATTCGTCGTCGCAGTGCATCAGTAATGTACAATTTACTTTACACAAAAATAGTAAATAGGAAATGCATAATTGTCTTCGAAGTGGTCATGTTACAGTCGCGTGCTATATAAGTGTTTGTTTTTTTCCGAATTTGTTGTTGCTCTTCTTCGCTAACCGTTCGTTTCTTTTTTTCCATTTCTTTGCCGTTATAATTTCTTTACTTACTTATTTCCTAGGATAGAAATGTTAAGTTTCTTTATCGACCTAAGGGAGTACCACCGAAATTGAATGAGGTCGGTACAGTCTGGGAGTGAAAGGCGTAACCTGAGAAGAAAAGAAGAAAAATAACATCAAATTTGCGAACAATTTTACCTCGTCTTGCGCCGTTTGTTTAAGCGAATCTTTAATTCGACAAAGATCACTCGTTCACTCACCGCCGCTCTGCTCGATCCTTTTGCTCTCCATGGCTGCCTTGCGTTGATCCGCGAGAAGAATCACCTCCTGAAGTGCCTTTTGCTGCTCGGCGGTCAAGTGGCTCGTCAGTGCCCTGTACCAGGCTTGATCTGTCCTTTCGATGTCTAAACAATACGAATATCATCGATCATTCACAATTAAGAGTAACGATCGATCTTTTATCGTTAAAAAAATTAATTCGTACGGTTTCCCACTAAATTGTAACTTTCCAATACTATGTGATTTTTTTAATGCCCAACTCACTTTGCATGACTTCCTTGAAGACGACGTACTCGTCCTGATTATTCTCGTCGAAGTCAAGAGGTGTGATATAACACTCGAGCGTCGTTTCCTCGTTGACCTCGTAGTCGGAGTCGTCATCGTCGTCATCGTCGGATCTGTGGTCGCCGTGGCCGTCCTGTATCGAAGCGTTTACGTTGAAACCCTGCTGCGCCGATGCTCTCGTAACTTTGTCCTGGAGTTTCTCGAGATACTCCTGACTAGCATCATCGATCTCGTCCTCGTCCGACGACAAAACTTCCTCCTCTATGTCGCTCTCCTCGTCCTCGTTCTCCTCTTCCTCGGCATCGGCCACTTTGGCAGCGTAGGCTCTCTTCAGACCGTCGAAGAGGAGTATCAAGGAGGGTATTATTTGCTGAGCGCATTCGTTAACGGAGGCGGGTATCGCCGGGCCCATACTGATCAACGTGCATAGTCCGAGCACGCAGAGCTTTCGATCGTGCAGGCCGAGGAAACAATCCGTGTCGTGGATCCACTGCTTGATGAAGTGGGAAGCTATCGGCTCGGTCGACTGGCCCAAAGTACCTTGGAGTCGGTCCATCACTTCGAGACAAAGAGCTGGATTGTAATACAGCGCAGCGATCACAACCTGCAGACACATCGTTCGGAGCTCCGAAGTTTTAACTTCTCGCGTCAGACGCTCCAGGACCAGTTGTACCATCGACGGTATGCACTGGAAATTTTTCGGCATTTAGTTTTCAGTGTTAATATTAACGTAAAATTATTAATGGTTTTGTTTATCGTAATGATTTATCAAAGGACAAATAATCCTTACCTGATCTATGTGACCCTTGCACTGCAATATTATTACTTCTAATAATTTGGCAGCATGGCACTCGGGATCTTCGCCGGCGTCGCCTGTGAGTATCTGTTGTTCGACAGGGAACAAACAACAAAAAATTCGATATTTTTTAATTGGAAAAACTAAACTAGTAGAAACTTTCCGAAGCTTCGAATGAAAAACTTACAGTTTTACACATGTTGAACATGGCTAGTATGTGATTCTCGTTCGAGAGAAAGGCCGGTGTGTCCACGGTGATATAATTGTGTAGGGCCGGCATCATGTCCGTGAAATAATCGAAACCATCTTTTTGGAAAAGCTGATACATTAGCTCGAGAACTTTCCACATATCCTCGGAAATTGTTTTTCCCGTTAGATCGTAAACGAGGGACATGGCCTCTTCGTAAAATTCTGTAAACATAAGATAACGTCCCGCGTTGTTATTTTTAAAGTACGTAGTCATTTCTGTCGTGTAATACGAATCAATCGATATCTTTATATCGATTGGCTCGTATTACACGACAGAACAAACCGATCGATGAACATCTTGAAAAGCAACCGGAGTAAATAAGTGGAAAAAGAACAGGCAGACTTACCGATAACGCTTTGACCAAAAATGTGAGCAACGACCTGCAAAACGGTCGGCTGCAATTGTGCCATTATCTGTGGCTGATTGTCCATAACGTTTAGAAGCGTAGCGATCGTATTCAAGAGACCCATAGCAGCGATAGCTTTTTCATCGCTGCCCTCGTCGGTTTCCAGCACCTGGCTAAACGTCGCCGCCTACCGGAAGAAAAAAAATCATGTAAATTATTGGTGCGAAATAAGGGAAAAAAAAAATTATGCAACGAATCCAACGAACTGACTCACCAAGTGTTGACAAATTTCTACGGCGATCGGCATCAATTGCTCGGTGTAAGTGCAAACGATCTTCTGCATGACGTTCGCCAAATCGTCGTTTTCCGTTTCTCTGATTATGTTCAAAAGCTCGAGTGTTATTTGCTTTATCAACGGCTCGATGTACTTCTTCGCTTTGGGCTGCGAAGTGAGGACCGTCTGAACGCACACGGCCGCTTCCACTTTGACCGGGAGATCTTGATCGGTGAGCAGAGCGTTCGTCGTCAATCTGATTGCCTCGTACAACACTTGATCCTGTTTGAATTTTATCTCGGAGAAGTAGTGCAGGACCCAACAAGCCTGTGAAAAATCAAATTATAAATTAAAAAAATCGATTGTCTTATTAATATCGCTTGAGTATATTTTTTTATGACGTTACTTACTCTAGCTCTCATGTGGCCATGGGGACTGTTGAATTCCGGAAAAACGTACTGCACCAATATCTTCTCCATCTGTTCTTTGTACACCTTTCTCTTCAACAGTATTTCCGCCAAGCTTCCGACCATGTGCAGAGCACCGTCCTTTTGTCGGGGATCGGCGTTCGGACTCGTCAGCACTTCCATACAGAATTGCATCGTCTTTGGCAGCATGCCCTTGCGCTTCTTGCAAGCTGAGTGCAGCAGAGTTTGAGCCGCCGTTACCGGCGAGACGAAGTCCTCGAAGATGTCTGCATCAAATGCAAAAGAAAATTTCATAAATTCCAGGTATTCTTTATCGTCGATTTGAGACAAAAATATTTGCCAATTCGATGACCTACCAAACTTGACTCTTATGTACTCGTAGGGATCGCTGTTCCAAAGTTCCTCGTCGGCGGCGGAGTACGAAAGAATCGGGAAGAGAACGTCGCGGATTATCTCGAACATGTGAGGCTTCAAAAATTTCCACGAGAAGGCGTGACTCACACTGCAATGAGAAACAATTGGAAAACGACGAGCTTTTTAAAATCCTGTCCAACTTTTATAAATCAATAAATAATATCGATCAATGACTCTCTCACCCTTGGTTCATATAGTTGATCGACTGCTGTACGACTCTGGGCGAAACGTAAATCTTTCGACGATACTGATCGAGAATTTTCAACAACACTTCGAGTATGCCGCCGCTGAAGGTTTGCAGATACCATTCGGCGAATTCCTGGTATTCGGGTGTAACGTTTCCGGGACTTCCGTAACTGAAATACAGGCAAGAAAAAAATTGTAAATATCAACGATCAAGTTTTATTGAAGTCGTTATGTTTTTTTTTCTTTTAATTTCTTTACCGTTCGAACATTCGGTGGAGAATGTGAAGCGCCCATTTTTTACACTTCCACCAAGGTAGCTCGCCGCGCTCGTCGTCGTCGATGTCCGGACTGTTGGTCTCCGGAGGCACAGGCCTGTCCGCCACCTGACGAGCAATATCCATCCATTGGGAAAATACTTCCTTTGATATGAGGTCCAGAGGAAGAGAGTACTGTGAGCAAAAACAAACCAATAAATCGTTAATACCTGAAGCCATAACAAGAAAACCCTTTATTTTCTTCTAATTCTCACATAATTTCGTACCTGTGTTATTGCAAAGAATATTTTGAGTATTTGCTTCTGAAGCAGTACAGACTGCTCCGACGGATCGGGCAGAAGTCGCAGAATCAATTGATAAATCATCGGGAAAAGAAGATTCATAGCTTCGTTCAGCGGTCCTCGCTCTTCGGCTTTTTTGTATCTGCGTAAAATTTCATTACCTCATGACTCTTCCATCATTCATTATGTAGAGAAGGGAAAAAAATAAAAAGGTGCCAACGAACTCACTCGAAATTTTTCACGAGCTGATAGAGAGCCAGCAAGACACCGGGCCAGCAGGAAGCATCTGGGTTTTGAAGATAAATCGTAATCTTGTCTACGATTTGCGTCCATCTTCCGGGAAAGTCGTGTTTCACGATGCTACTTATGCACACGGCGAATTGAACTCTGTGTAAAAAATTTGAAAAAAAAGAAACGAATCGATAATTATTTTTTAATTCGACATTGAGAGGACCAATATCGGCAACTACGAATTAGAAAGCTCGCTCCTTATACTTGCCTTATGAGCTCTGGCGCATGTACGACGGCGTCTACGATAGCGTCACGTATCATGGCACGGTCCTGCTCGTGAATACTGAATGGCACGGGTCCGTCGTCCGCTTCGCGATCCGCCCATTTCGTATTTATTAAATTCTTCAAATAAATGGCACCTGCGAATGGCACATCGCAAAAATTCAACACGGATACAATGTTTCATCTTTTTTAATCATTGACAAGCCAGTCAAGATTAAGAAGTTCGAGAAGCTGATCAACAATTTTAGGACTAATTAAGGATTAATTAACTAAGAATTAACATTTTCGTTTGTATTGCTAAAATCCTTGCTTGACCGACTAAAAGTAAAAGATATTAAAAATTAAATTATGGCTAAAAACGAAAAAAAATTACGATATTTTACGAATTTTAAGGCCATTCATGCAACATTAAATAATAACTGTTGGGCTGAAAATGTCATGAAGTCAAGAGGGCTCTGCATTATCATAGGAGCGATAGCTCTGTCTACCCACCAGCCTGTCTCACAGGGACATCAACCTCCGCGGACATGACCACTTGCAGCAGAGTCGGAGCAAAACCAATGATTTTGTGAATCTGCAAACAAAAAAATCATTGATTGTTTTCAAGAAAAACAAAAATTCGAACGCTACAGCGCGTATGCCATAGGAAGTTTAGACATTCCTCTTCATACTGAGTAAACAAACAGGCTGATGACTCATTCGGAATTCCAAGTATCCAACGATGTATAGTGTACAAAAATAATTGGGTACCGCACCAAACTTCTCTCAAAGGTGCTACGAAAAGTTTTCTAAGCTTGTCGCCCAAGGTGCTTTAATTTTAAACGATTGTACATCGAACAAAGGAACTCCGATGTTTGAGACAAATCAAAAAGAAAGATCGTCTTGAAAATAAGAAATGTAAAATTTATAAACATAATACATGTTTTTTTTTAAATTTATATTTATAATACATAGCCAAATATACACTATATATTCTTCATACGATAAACGAATCTTGATTTGTCAAATTTTAGTCATAGTCGGCGAAATCGACACCGTAATATCTGTGTCTTGTCAGAATTGCTATACAATTATTTTTTAATCATAGACAGCGAAAGCATGGTCCGGTAACTCCGCTTCTCTTTAACGCTCCAAAAACTCAAAAAATTTAACATCTGCGCTGACATCGGTGCAGCGATACTTTTCCTCCGGAGCAATGTCCCCCGAAACCTTGTCGTACGCCAGAGCATGATTTTGCACATACAATCTGTACGCCCCTATTTATTCGCGAAATTGCATTAAAATTGCGCACAATGGCGCAAGATAAAATTTAACAATATTTGTTGGCATGACACACGGGGAGTCGACGGCAAGGCTGCGAGCTAAAGACGTCGCGTGATTGGACGCCAGGTTGCATATGCGAGGTTGTAAAACGTGTGGCGAGAAAGAGATGGAGACCGTCGACGAAAAAAAAAAATGAAGGGCGAATAATTACGAGAATTGCGAGGATATTTTTCTTTTTTTATTTCATCGTAGGTGAAACCGTTCGGTAGGGAAAAATTTTTCGTGAAGAATAATCGAAAGATTCGTCGGTCGGAAGTTGGAACCGATGAGAAAATTAGCGGGTCTTGTATCGGGTAAAGTGGCTAAGGCCCGGCTGTCCGAGCACGTTTTTCCCGTTTTCGTCGGAGCTCACCTGGTCGAGCTGTTCTGCAGCTTGCTTCTGTTGGGCCGGGTCAATCGTTGCGCGCAACAATTCCGTTAATTTACGTGGATCCATGACGATATTGCCTCCGACGCCTCGGCAATGCGTACGTTTAAACTTATATTAATTGATACACTTGAATTTTTTGACTTTCCGATAGCGGATTTGACCCGGCGCATTCACCTCACAGCTCCCTCGTCACTGCTCGTCACGTGATACATAAACAACATGGCGGAATAGGCGAGACACACTTCAGCTCGCCTCAATTCGTCATCCGAAGTTGCTCACTTTTGTCTTATAGCTATAGGCGTTTGGAGTTCGTTACATAAAAAAAAATATATGTGCAGAGTATGCAAGCTATTACTTTATTACTGCAAAACAATTTGTTTACAATGAAAGCATTTCTACAGTCCGATGATTCTTTCGATTGGACGAAGGAGTTGTTTCTGTAATTGATTTTCGAATAAAAATTCGAGAAGAGTCGATTATTTCGATGCGATGGTTCCGCCCGCGGCAACTGAAGCTCGAACATCATTCGCTAGTTAAAAATATAACTCAAGTTCCGGTTATTATTAAACCTTTCGGACTTGGAAACAATCGGAAGTGCACGGTGCACAGAAAAAATCATATACGTTTCTCGACGTTAATTAAAAGATCTCTTGTTACATCGAGTAGGAGATAAAATTAACATTCAAACATTTGTATCGTCAAATCGTATACAAGGGAATAAAAGATAACCCTTTAGCCTCATAGATACGATCCTGCAAGGACCTATCCCCGCTCCGCGCCCTCGGGCGCGTTTCCGGCGATGCGGATAAAGGGTTAATAATTTCTTCTCGCCGAATATATGCTTATCATCGACGCATACGCTAAATAAAAATTTTTGCTCCGTGAATAAAGTATCGTGACGAAAAGCACATTAATTCATCACGAAACATTAATAATCTAATTATGACGGTCAAATGACTCGTAATTTGTCATTTTCTCCGTGTCCAACCCGCACACCGAGTTTCTAATAGACTTGCGCAGTAGAATCGTCGCAAAGCCCCAGGATATACGATGCGCGTACGACCAATGGTCCCCGCTGCCGCCGCTAGAAAACACATATAACATGTACACATCCAAGTACAACCGTGGGTCTATAGCCTCGCGGAAATCGTGTGAATCGAGTGGGGACTGCCGGGAAGGGATCGTCGAGGGGCTGAGGGGGGAGGATCGTCGTATCAATTCGGTGAGAACCGACCCTCCGTCCCGTCGTCGTGCTGCCCCGCAGCAATGCACCGACAAACTAAATAATCGACGTCAAAACCTGTCAAATATGGCGAGACTACGCTCCCGAACTATGTAGAATTATTATCATTTTTAAACACAAACACATAAACACACCAACAGACATACGCACAGTGACGCGCGCGCAAAATGTCAAAAAAATATCTTAACGGTAGTCGCGACGGGTCGTCGAGTGTACACAAGTGTAGTCGATAGTGCGTGGCCAAAGGACGAGGGAGGCTCGTGTCGTTCGCTCGTCGCCGTCGTCCACCCGATTTTATTCGTACCTCCTCACCCGTACGGTACATAAAACAAACGATGTGAGGCTCGCGCCCCGGTGGGAACACGGTGCCGAAAGACACACCACGGGGTTGCCGGAAGTTCGCCGAATACTTTGTCGTCGTACCGGAGTTTAATCGAGACAAAAAAAACGAAAGAAAGAAACGGCGAAAAACGAACTATTTTCAACCACGATCGAGGAGTCTTTTTGTTGCTGTGCCTCTTTTTTTGTTGTTGTTCGATCTGCGAGTGGGGAATCACAGACGACGACAGGAAAAACTAAAAAAAAAACAGTGAGACACAGCTAGGAAAGGGGCAAGGATTTACGCGTGAAGGGCGGGGGGAGGGTATGCTAATTCGGAAACTATGGGTGCTCAACAGACTAAAGACAGAGTGATACCTGCCGGATCAGCGGTACGACAAGCCAGGAAGCAGCCGAGGAATCCGAAAGAGTCGAGACTCATCGGTTCGAACATCTTCACCGAGCACAGTGGTGAGTACACCGGAGTCTTCAGTTTTTTCTTTCCTTCTTTTCATTACGATTTTTTTTTCGCTCATCGACGGTGCACGCTCCCCGTAGATTTTTCCATAGCGCCGCACGCATCAGCTACACATTAATTTTCATCGTTAATTCGGGATGCGAAAGGTTCGGAGTTGTGACTAATATCGGGACACGACGACGACGGAGACGAGAAACGGGAGACGAACTTCCCGAGAGCCTAGAGCGGAAACTATTATCGTCCCTTTGATTATTATTTATCGCGCGATAAGCGATGTGAGGGTGGCGGAGTTTTATCGAGCTTTTTTTATGCAGACGGATCTTCGATTTGGCGAACATCAATTCCGGTGAAACGTCGGCATTTTTTTCGCCGGGGAATCTCGCGCGAGGGATTCGAGGGGAGCGCTTTGTATTTTTTGAGATGTTTTAATTATTTTTTTTTACTTAGCCTTAGATGACTTTTCTTTGTAAGCTTTGTATGTAGAAGGATTGCGGGTTTCAAAGAAGAGAGAAATACGTCGAAAATTTTGTTGCCGGTCATAGACATCTGGCAAAGAAACGACTTGCACAAGCTTAACATCATTTTTGAAGCATCTCTTGCACTTGGCGCAAGTTTCCAGGTGTGAAAATTGTTAAAGGCTGGCTGCGGAAAGCATATTTCGATTTGTGAAATTTGATTTCCTCTGTGGAGCAATTCATGGCATTTTTTTCTCACGGTACATTCGAGTGTTGAATAAATTTCACATCGGACAAGTTATTTTGACTTTTCTCTGTCGGCTTCGTACGTAGAAGGATTACGGGCTTTAATTAATAGAGAAATAAGTAGAACATGTTGTTGCTAGTCAAACACATCGGGCAAAGAACATAATTTTGTATGCATCTTTTGCAGTTGACGCAAATTTTCCAGGTGTAAAAATTGTTAAACTCTGACTGCGGAAGGCATCATTCGATTCATGAGATTTTATTTCCGCTACGGAGCGATTTATGGCATTTTCTCTCAGAGTACATTCAAGCAGTGAATAAATTCAACAGCGGTCAAGTTGTTTCAACGACTCTTGCGCTTTGGAAAAACTGTAGAGCGCGTTGTTTTTTTTCTAGTAAAAAATTTCCCATGCCTTTTTCTTCCAGCAAAATATTTCAGTGTGTCCAAATTACACTAAAAAGAAATTGCTGCAACAAAAATGGTCCTTTGCGTCGCACAAGAAAAATACCTGGAGCAAATTCTCACTGACTGAACGTAAGCTCTGCCGACTCGCATTGGATAATCTTTACTCCCCGAGAGTTTGTAAAAGTGGATAAGATAGTAGCTTCGCTCTATCGAAGAAACATCACCAAATGCACGTTAATCTCTCTATATGCCAAAGCTGATAATGCATAAACGCACGCGAAATAATTGCTCCGATATTAAAGTCATTAAAAAAAATGCTCGCAAGAACGGTGAAACCGTATGCAATCGTAAATACAGCCTCGGACACGAAAAAAAAAAAAAAAAAAATGCTAAGCTATACTTACCCTCCATAGATTTCCTCCAACAATTTTCACGGATTTTTATCGCGACGTTGAACACGCATTTCCGTTCGACCCAGTGCAAGTTTAATGTTTGTTTTTTTTTTTTTTTTTGCCCGCCTGTCCATCTAGCGATTATTGCAAGTATAGATACATAATGACGTTGCTTGATTGAAAGTGCCTTGAGAACGTATTGCGTAATAAACAGATGCCTACGGTTAAATAATTAACGAGCGTGAGAGTGGGGGAGAGGTGGCTCGGTATTAAAAATTCCGAGTTCTCGGATGCTCTCGCGAGGCTGTACAGAATTAAAGCGGAAACACAGGCTATTCGTTTTTTACAGAAGCCCTTCTGCAGAGTAGGCCACTACCTCACATACCCGCGTTACCGGAGGGCGACCCTCCGAGCGGTTCCAGCGTTCAGTCCATATCTCAACAGTCAAATCTTCAACAGCACGCCAATGTATCGAGTAGCGGTCTTCTCGAAGCTGCCAACAGGTCGAGAATCATTTCTCTTTTCTTTTTTCATTTTTTATATCCAATACAACATCGTTCGTTATTTGGACGATTATCATCTACCAAAAAAAAAATTACCAAATTAAAAATGAATAAAAAATTAACAACAACAAAAAAGATGAAAACTGATGAATCTGCTTTATTTACTCAGATGGACTAGCAAAGAAAACCTTCTTGCTCAGGAAGAAGACGATCCTCAGTTGTTTGTAGCGCTTTACGATTTTCAAGCCGGCGGCGAGAATCAGCTTAGTTTGAAGAAAGGTATAATTTACGCATTCCCATTTATCATCACTGCTGAAACTAATTGCCCTGCAAGTTTGTGTTCTTTTCGTTCGTTTTTTTTTCTTTTTTTTTTGGTTACAGTAAAACCTCGAGTTTCCGGGACAGCGAGCGGGACCGGAAGTCTCGCGGCTGATCGAAAACCACGTATAATCCAAATTGATCGGTCACACGATTTCTAAATATATTGTAACAAAATTTTTGGTGCTATGCGGTATTTCGATGAAAATTTACGAAAGTACAAGTACGTTGCATAGCGTGTACGCGGAACGGGTGTAAAAGTCGACTGATCGGTTAATCGAGGTTTTACTGTGTAAACTTGGAAATAAGCTTGAAAATAAAAATTTAATCATCGACGTGATGTATTGATTCCCTTGAGCATGTCGTAAAAATTTGGTAATGTTTAACGGAAACGTCGAAAATATACAGTAATTTAACGACGCAGCGGAGATACGCTACTGTGCTTCAATGGGTCAAAGTACGCGTTCCATATTAGTTTCATTTGCTCTAGTAAATATTGGCCGTATGTACATCATTATAGTATCATTGCCGTGACGAACTTTGTCTTGAAACGAATTTTTTAATTTTTAATCGACGAAAAAGTTTTTAATGGATGTTTCGCTTTAAGTGGAATTGTAAATCGATCGGAACTCGTGCCCCTAACGATCGTTTAATTGCTTCAGGTGAACAAGTCCGAATCCTAAGTTACAACAAAAGCGGAGAATGGTGCGAGGCCCATTCGAGCACCGGCCAGGTCGGTTGGGTGCCGTCGAACTACGTCACCCCGGTAAATTCGTTGGAGAAACACTCGTGGTATCACGGAAGGATATCGAGAAACGCCGCCGAGTATCTTCTGAGTTCGGGAATAAACGGAAGCTTTCTCGTACGCGAGTCGGAGAGCAGCCCGGGACAGCGGAGTATTTCGTTGCGCTACGAGGGACGTGTCTATCATTACAGGATCAGCGAGGACAGCGAAGGAAAGGTATCCCTCGTCTTATAAACAATTACCTTCACTCATAAAAAAAATATGTGTTTGAATCAACTAAAGATACAGACAGGCTCGTGAAATAAATATTTAGTCTGTTGAAGAAAATATTTTAATGCCTCAAAACTATTTTAGTGAAATCATTTAAAAAAATTGTTGAAGTAACTAATTTTTTAGCTGTACCAACAAAAGATTTATTTGAACGTTGCTGCCCGAATCTTTAGTTGATTCAGTCGTATTTTTTATCAGTGTTTACAATCCCGGTGAATATCGTTTTTTAGATTCTGAATTATTTTATTTTTTTCATACTTTTGTTTAGATGTTTGTCACTACGGAAAGCAAATTCAATACTCTGGCGGAGCTCGTGCATCATCACTCCATGCTCGCTGATGGATTGATCACGCAGCTCTTGTATCCGGCACCGAAACACAACAAACCGACGGTCTTTCCACTCAGCCCAGGTAACGAAATAATACTTCAATCTTTCCCGTATTTGGACCGTTCTTCTTCCATTGTCATTTGCTTAGCTATCGATCTATTTGTAATTTTATTTATTTATTTTTTACATTGGAAACATTATTAAAACAACAGTCTTAACGTTATAAAAGAAACGGTAAAAAATTGACCGGTAAAATTAGAACGTTCCCGTGCAACCGTTTGTCATTTATCGCAGAGCCGGACGAGTGGGAGATCAATCGAACGGACATTGTGATGCGTCACAAGCTCGGCGGTGGACAGTACGGCGATGTTTACGAAGCAGTCTGGAAGCGATACAACATGACAGTGGCTGTAAAGACACTGAAGGTGGGAAGCAGCGAAAAACCTCATGAGAAGATCAATCGCATTCACTTCGGTTTTTTAAAATATTTGTTTATTTTAACTACCCTTTATATTTTGTTCCACAGGAGGACACCATGGCACTGAAAGATTTCTTGGAGGAAGCGGCGATAATGAAAGAAATGAAGCACAGAAATTTGGTACAATTGCTTGGTGTTTGCACGCGGGAACCGCCGTTCTACATAATCACCGAATTCATGAGCAAGGGAAATCTACTGGATTATCTGCGCAACGAGAGCAAGCATCAAATAAACGCGGTCGTGCTTATGCACATGGCGACGCAGATTGCGAGCGGCATGAGTTATTTGGAGAGTAGGAATTTCATTCACAGGTATAATAATAATCCTCGAGTTTATATGCGCAGCGTTCCAATTCTGATGAACCTAAAGGCTTTAGTTTCAAATTTGTGCGACCATTTTTGCGACTTCTTTTTTTCTTCCAATCATTTTTCGTTTTCTTGTTTAAAAAATTTGCAGAGATCTGGCAGCGAGGAACTGTCTCGTCGGTGAAAACCACTTGGTGAAAGTGGCGGATTTCGGTTTGGCGCGTTTGATGAGAGACGACACGTATACGGCTCACGCGGGCGCGAAGTTTCCGATAAAATGGACGGCACCCGAGGGACTTGCTTACAACAAATTTTCAACGAAATCCGATGTATGGGCCTTTGGAATTTTGCTCTGGGAAATCGCGACCTACGGAATGTCACCGTATCCTGGAGTCGATCTCACGGACGTCTATCACATGCTCGAGAAAGGATATCGAATGGAATGCCCGCCCGGATGTCCGCCGAAAGTTTACGAGCTCATGCGGCAGTGCTGGCAGTGGCTCGCCGTCGAACGTCCCACTTTCAAAGAGATACATCATTCGCTGGAGAATATGTTTCAGGAATCCAGTATCACAGAGGGTAATTCGAGCGACAAAAAAAAACAATTCATTCTTATACACGAACAAACACATTTTTGTTGTGTATTCCTAAGATACATTATAGAATATTATATTTCACGAAAAAAAGACCGTTCGCGAGATTCTATTGATAATATTTTTCGCCTCATTCTAGAGGTAGAAAAGCAGTTGCAGGGCGGAGGTGAAATTCCTTTGCTATCCTACAAAAAGTCGCACACTGGAAGTACCGGAAACATCCACGGCCTCGTGCTCGTTACCGATCAATTGTCCAATTCGGGTTTAACCCAAGGTAAGCAATGTCTTTCCTTTCCATGTTCAACTACATATCTGCCATCTGAGAAATCATTGTTATCTCTTGATTTGCGTGTCGTCCATTCGTTTCGTTTTCCGTAGAGGGCTCGAGCACCGTAACGAAGCTCAGCACATTTATGGGCGGTCTATCGAGCAAAAGTAATAACAGTAGTATCGTACAAATGCGACGTTCGACTAACAAGAAAGGAAAGCAAGCGCCAGCTCCACCAAAACGTACAAGGTACAAACCCAAGCCTCTCTCATATTAACACCGATAAAAAGAAACAAACTTGCAAAATTTTGTAAAAAAACAAATGTTAAAAGATTAAATAACGTTATTCTTTTACCTCGGCAGTTTATTATCCTCGTGCAGTTCATTCCGCGACTCCGCTTACCAGGAGCAAGATCAACGGGACATCGACATCGGTGGTGTGTCTCTCGATGACGGAACAGATGTAAATGGTATTGATAAGATTTTTGAAGGTATTTCACTACATCAATCAAGCGTTATGAAGAAGTGCACGTGCTGCTTACACTGTCTCTCGTTTAGATTATCCATATATATTTCTCTATCTCTATATCTATCTGTCTACATCCTTCTCGTTCATTTTTCATTGCTTACCATCGTTTGCATCGTACATAGGTAAAAAAATTAACACCTAAAAAACAAAGTTAATCAGTGCTCGATAATAATACGTGGGTCATTCTCCCGGAATCTTCACGTTTTCTCGTGCCCCTTCGATCCTTAATTGCTGACATTAATATTACGTCACGTATCCATAGATTTTTTCGTTCTTTATTTATTTTTTTCTCAAGGTAATTCGAGTCCTTGCATCATCATTCGTAAAACAATCGCACATGGTAGCGAATAGACCCATCGTTCCCACCCATACTTTCGATTACCGGAACGTGCCTTTAAATTGCAATCGAGAGGAGGCAAGCCCATTTTTTTCTGCATGGCATCAATTTAGAAGGACAAGTAGACTGAACTTGGTCATGTTCATTTTTATTTCATTTTTTTTCCGTTTTCGTTATTTTTCGATAGACCACATTTATCCTCATGAGATATTTTTTCAACGAAGTACATCCATTCTTTCAAGATTTTTTTTTTTTTTCATTTTCATAAAATTCTTTTTTTTCAATACATTCGTCGCAAAGTTCTCACACGTTCAAGCAGTGTTACGTGAGTTTACTGTTACGCATATATAGTTCATTGTAAATAGTAAAAAAAAAATATCACGAACCTCGGATCATAGAACGAATCATCGTAGTTGTTTCCACAATCGTTAAATTTATATAGGCGTCGAGAGACAAAAAAAAAACAATTTACTAACATGTCTACACATTTCGTGCTCACTTGATCGCTTGTCAGTTTCCTCGCTTAAATCCGATGCTATTGGTTCACGGAGAATGACCTAGGACATGGGCGAAAAAAGGAATTTCGATCGAGGAAAAGCGCGGTCTCATAATTTCCAAAATGTTTCGTCGCCATCTGATCGATAACTCCTACGTTAACCCCTTACTACGTTATATTCATCGAATCACAGCTTAAAGGGCAAGGGAGCTTTAAAAAGAAAAATTAATCCTGTTTACGTCCTGAAACTTGCAAAGAGTGAAAAAATAATCATTATTTTCTGTTTGGATCATTGAAAATATATTTTACGCTCAATTATAAAACAAGCCTAAAATTTGGAGCCTCTCACGATTAAATTTCTATAAAAAATCTATAAATTTCACTTAAATATAAACCCGCCACCATGTCGTTTATTTATTGAGAAAAGTATCGATAAAAATAAAGTAGTTTGCGATGTAAATAATACGCTGCGTGGTGAGGGGTTACCATTTTAATAACGATCATTCTAAATTCAACAAAAAAAACCATCTTTTACCAAAATTAAATTAACGTAAATAGGCTCGAACAAAAAAAAATTGGGAGTACACTGTGTTTCTCTATGTAAATGACCAACTCAGGTATCACGCGAGATCTCGTGACAATGGCGACACAGTCGATAACGGCAGGAGGCTGCGACTTGGACGACGACGGGGACGGATCCCAAGGGACTGCGGAGCCAAATTTTCCTCCGCAGCCGTCGGCCTCGCCGGAGCCGGTGCCCAACATACAGAGCAATCTGAAACAAATTAAAACACGACCCTACCCATCTAAGGAAGTACTACCGCAGAAGGTATAAATGGTGTTGCCGTTTGCGTGTGAAAAAAAGAAAATATAAGAAATAAACGTGTCCCGAATTTTTTTACAATTCGGTTTGGTAGCCAGTAGTGTTCGCGAAATATTAGACACAAACTTATAGATGCATAATAACTTAGATAATTGATATTATATACATAAGTTTAAAAAATTTCTTCAAATGATGCAAAACATAATAAATTGATCAGTCATACGAACGGGGTAAATGCATCTAGCACTGCTTGAATCACAAATATCGTGTTCTATAGTTTTTTCAGCGCTCGGAGATAATTTCAGTAGCAACTACGGATATATTTGAAATTACACATTTCTACGGATGCACAATGAAGACACAATGTCTGTCCAGGCAGCATTTTTATCGTCGATGTGACTATAAAAATAGTTCAACAAATATGGAACCTGTCTTTTGATTCACGGAAGTAAAAGAACATAACTCTCCCAAGTCGTTGAACCACTTCAATTCTTCCAAAAGACATGAATACATAATATCGATACAGAAATTCATTTATAAAAAGGCCTGAAACTTCTCCGAGCGCCCATCACATCAATAATTCTCAGCTCGTCACTAAAGAACGTTTATTCTTCCAGCTGGTGCACGTGGGAGCCCTGGAAGTGCAAAATGTTAAGCGTGCCATAAACCGTTACGGCACATTGCCGAAGGGTGCAAGAATCGGCGCTTACCTGGAGTCCCTCCGCCAAAGTGGAATACCCTCTAGTCAAGAGGGAGTCCCGGTTCCGTCGGCGTTGTCCGCTTCACTGTCCCAGCAGCAACAGCAACAACAAACCCCACAGCACGATATTCCAGGCGGCATAATAATGGAAACCCCACAGCATCGTTCCCTGTCACCTCGCCAAAACAATCTCCGCAATCAGCCACAAATGACGCGCAGCAATTCGTCGAGCGGTGTCGTCAGCACTTATCAACCCCCGAATTCGCCGCGAAGTCGCGGCGTGAGTTCTCGCAAAAACAACACCGACAACATAGGCCTGCGAACGTTTCGGGCCGCGCCCAACACTTCGACCTTCCGCACGGCGAGCCCCTCGAGATCGGTTCAGCCGACGTTGGCCGATCTCGAGTTCCCTCCGCCGCCCCTCGATCTTCCTCCGCCCCCGCACGAGGTCCTAAATTCCGGCGATCAGTGCGATTTGCCTCCGGAACCAGCTTTGAATCCGAAAACCGCAAGCTCTCCCGTCGGCGTGCGAAAATCGAAAGCCGAGCGCCGCTCGCGCGAGGAGACTCTCGAGGAGTCCGAGGAGCGCGGCAACGACGTTCGAACGGTCGAGCCGTCGGTGAAGGAAGCCTCGTCGCGCTTCGGCGTGAGTCTCCGTCGTCGAGACACCTCCGGCGAAGCTTCGACGACCGCCGCCAAGCCGGTGGACGATAAAAAATCTGTTTATCGTGGCAAGGAAAGCTCGAACCGGAAGTACGAGTCTGCGGGAACGATAATGTCGCCGCCGGAAGAGTCACCGCCCCCGCCACCTCCGCCGCCGCCTCCTCTGGAGATTTCGGCCAACGATACCTTCACGGCTAAACCCGGCATGAAGGAAATGCTCGAGCTGAAGCTCATAAACGAGATAAAACAAAGCGCCGATATGAAACTTGGAGGCAGTTCGAACAAGTCCAATCCTACGAACAACGTCGCCTCAATACCTCTCGATCCGGCGTCGCAGCTGCTGTCCGAACTCTGCGCCAGCTTCAGCATGGAGGGCAACAAACAGCCTCAAAATTCGCAGCAGAGCGAGTACGCGATATTGACTCTGAAAGGTCCGGAATCTCAGGAAAATCTTAACAGCGAAAAATACGCTAGTACGAGCAGCGTAATAAAGGATTGCACGGCAGCGTCGCCGGTCGCCGAGGGAATTTCCAACACCGGGAGTGTCGGCTTCAAGCTGAAACGGGTCGAGAAAACGCGAAGCAACGCCCCGAAAGAGGAGAGCGTCGAGGGTCAGATAATAGACTTCAAGGCGCGTCTGCGGAAGGTCGACAATGCGGAGAAAGTTGCGGATGACAAGAGTACGAAACGCTCGGAGGACACGAGCAGCTCGACGGAAGTTTCACAGCAATTGGACGAGGAAGACGACAAGAGAAGAAGTACCGGTAGCATAAGCAGCCTGAAGAGACTGTGGGAGAACAAGGAAGCTTCCTCGGTCGAGAATCAACCTCTAAGTCCGAAGCTGAGCGTTCGAGGATCGGCGAAGCACGATCTGCCGGATCCGGGCGAGGAATCGCCGGAGGATCACAGCGGCGCGTCGACGCGCAGTTCGACGAGCAAGAGCGATCATCGAGCCTGGCCGCCGATGTCCTCGGCGGAACTCGAAAAACCTGCGGTTCCGGCCAAACCACCGAAACCCATGGTCTCCACCTCGAAGCATTTCGTGTCTTCGATCTACGCGACGCCGAATTGCGACAAACAGACGAGCCAGACAAGCGACGAGGAAGCGACGAAGATGAGCAACGTGGAGACTACGAAAAGCGCGAAGCACAATGTACTGGAGATTTCGAACGCCATCGAGACGAGTATTATAAATCTGAAAGGCACACCCGCCATCGTCATGGCAAGTTGGCTTCAACTCTCCGACAAGGTCGGTCTCCTGCACGGTATGTGCGTCAACTTGACCGACAGCGCAATATCGCCGCACGCGAAATTTCAGTTTCGCGATTTGCTAGCTCGCCTCGAGCTTCAGGCGCGGCAACTGAGGGCCGCCGGCACTCGCAATATCACAGAGAACACAAGACTACTTAGCGACGTACAGAATACGATTAAAGACGTGACTAACATGGTACAGAGGTAAGAAGTGTGCGGCGCGCGCGAAATAACGAAGGGAAGATTAATAATGAAGATGATAATGACGATGAGAATACGAATGAATCAAAAAAAGATTTTTAAAAAATGCGGGAATGCTTGACGAATATCCTGCGTTTCCTAATCATGTAATCCCGTAGGGTAGCTGTGAAAAGGGGGTCGAGTCTGGTAAATAATCGTTCGGATTCCAATCTTGCATAACTCCTTTAATTGCAATGGAAAAATCTGTTTATGCATGATTTTTGTACACCGAGATTCGAATTTTCAGTAGCAAGTTTGAACTTACTACCGAACTGGTTTTGAACTGGGTTCTGGTTTTTTGAGATTGATCTCAAAATCGGTCGTGAGTTCTAATTTGTTTCATCTGTGGTTCAAGTATACACTTAACGATCGAATCAAGGTAAAACTTAAGTTCGAACTCAATTCGGACCTCAAGTTGAAGTCTGTGCCGTTAATTAACGTAGAGTGTGTGCATGAAGTCAAACAAAAGTTTGAACTCACAATACAAGACCACATACGACAACATTCCTTTTTTTGAGCGTTAACATACACACTTAACATCGAGATAATCGCGATTGAAATGTGACGATTATTCTTTATCTGACTCGAGCTCCTCCACTAGCGTCAACGTCACCCGGACTCAAAGGGCGTAATCTTATAAATATTATATATATAAATATATAAATAAATATATTATCTAAGTCACTAGTAAGCACCGGAATGAAAAAAAAAACAGTATTTCCAAACTTTCGGGCCATCGTCGGGGGATTCCTCGGACGCTCGATAGGTCTCTTCGTCACGGCTATCGGACGAATCGAAATAATAATTTTTGTAATCACGGTATAATAACGAAAAACATTTGAAATGCGGATGTTTCTTTTTCTCGATGAGATGGAGAAAAAGAGAGTGAGAGAGTTATCACTGTGTCCGGCATGTATTTGCGAATGTGTAAGGGAAAATGAACTTGTACGTGGATATTAACTATCTTGATATAACGTTTGATTCGCTAGACCCCCAACGGAGATGTGTCAGCCTTTATAATTCTACATATAATAGCCGCTCAGTATAATCCAAGATGTAACGTGTGCGTGATCGAGAATTTTTTAAAAGTAGAACGTGAAAAAAAAGAAAAAAAATAATTGCGATAAAAGCTTTTTTTATGGGGGAGAGGAGGGGGCCTGGAAAAATGGCCTTAAAACACATACATGACATGGTCCGAATTTCCAGACTTTTACTATGTTCCGAGTGAGATTTTATCGAGATTAAAAGAAAGAAAAACGAAGAAGAAAAAAAAAAGAAACAATTTTCCTACGTATTAATTCATCGTTAAGTTTCTTACCTATCGTAAACGTCATTCTCATTAATTTAATAACGTTGTAATAACTTTTTATAAGCGTCACGACGATAATGAAAAAAAAACCCTTCACGCTTAGCAATTTGTCTTTGTATCGGCGAGCGAGAGAATGTGAGAGAGCAAAATCGTAGATTAGAAATTATAGATACGGGGATATAAACGATATTTAAAAGATAAAGGGAAAAAAACGTAAGAAAAAAAAGAACCCACATTTTAACGATTAAGCGAAGCATTCATTGTGTACCGATGATGGGACAATATGTAAACCGATTTTGTATTTGTATAGAACGAGAAATGTGTTCGGTGTCCGCGAATACACGAACGGATATTTAATTGTAACGCGCCTGCATTGAACTTATCTCTATGGATTACACACGTACATACATGTACACATGCACACACACACACACTCACACACGACACACACACCGCAATGGATCCAATTGTAATTAATCAACGTTTTTTCGAGTGTTTGTGTGGCTTCGTTTTACACCGAGGGAACACATTTTTTATAAATGTTCTTCCAGAAGAGCGAGCTTGGAAAAACAAAAAAAATTCTCGGAATTTCAAACTTCCGAAATTCTTTGAATTTTTTTTACACGCTGTTTCCGAGTTCGAACTTCGTTATATGACGAGAATGCGATATATTGGTGAATGAAACAGTTATGAATGAATTAAATACTTCTTACGACACTGCCTATATTACATGTAACAGCTAACCAGTAACAATTCAATTCATCGATAACTTTTAAGAATATAAAAATGGCAATTTCGGTCCAGTCTACCAGTCTAATTATATTCGTCAGTAGTTCCTGTGATAAACGGTTCCAACTTTCATTTCTTTTCTTCAGTTTTATTTTAACTTTCGTATTTTTAATCGATATATATTTTTAGCTCTTTATCTCGTTTATATATCGTTTCGAATTGTCCCGTACTTTATCTTCGTCTTCGAGGGTCGAACAAACATATATATCGTCGGTCTAATGTCGGAAGGGCTTGACAGTCGATATAGATTTTTTAGTCATTGAAACTTTCATTTTTATTTTACACTGTTTGGACAATTTTTATTTCTTAACACTGATGACAAAGATTGTGAAAAATTAAATCTCATTGTTTTTATATGATCTGTATTATAGTTTCCTTTATCGTTATTTATACATGTATTTATTTTATAATTATCGATGTAAAGTTATATATATATATACACACACGTATGTATCGATACACCCGCCGAGATCGAACGACCAACGACTCATTCGCTCATACAAAATTCAAAATGATTGCTTTATACGTTAACGTACGAATAAGATTGAGAATAAAAGTAAGAATCGAATGACGCGGTATATTTGATTTTGGATGGTGGCGCAGCTCGTAAAAGTGACCTTGGTCTTTTCTTCTTTTGCTTCGATGGTAAAAGTCGATAGACGATCCTAGCAAAGTTAAACTTCCGGTTTTTTCTTCTTCAGAATTCCATTGTTTTACAAAGATTTTGCAACTTAGAAAAAGTTAATTTTTTTCCTTTTTAGCAGACACTAGAAGTTCATAGACTAGCGTGGTTTATCCTCCAGTACTTCTTGCATTCTAAAACAGTCGCTGACGATTTTCCACTTGTCGCCCATAGCAGTTATGAGGAAGTTTTGATTGAACGGCCTTCCCGTTTTCTCCTGGTATCGCACCTGGCCGCTGACCTTCACCAGAAAGGTTAACTGATCCGCCACAGCCGGTCCTGCAAAGGTGCAACAATCGTGCTCCTTAAGTTCGTATTTTTATAGCAAGAACTCTATTATCTAAGGGAAGCCTGAGATAATAGAGATAGAAGTCACTTTTGGCAAAAAATGAGATTTATATACAAAAGTCAAATGTGATAGCCTCTCATGAACACTCAAAGCCATTCTCATGACATTCAAGGATAATCTCATGGCACTCCAGGACATTCTCATGGACACTCATGGATATTCTCATGGATACTCACACACTTGCAGACACAAAATATGAGTGCCCGTGAGTATCGTCAAATGTCCATGAGAGCGTCTCTAGTGGTCCTTGTACTTTATTATTAAGTAGATTATTCACGAACGATAGGCTGAGTGTCCAGAGTAAAAGTTAAATGTGAGAGCCTCTCATAGCACTCTCGTGACACTCAAGGATATTCTTGTAGATGCTCAGACACTCTCAGACGTTCGGACTATGAATGTCCACGAGTGTCTTGAGTGCCATGAGTGTCTAAACGAGTTGTCCATGAGAGTGTCGTGCAGTCTTGTACTTTATTATAAGTAGATAATTTACCAGTGATAGGCTGAGCGTCCAGAGTCAGGATGTTGTGATCGGAGGGTGGCAAGTCAATCCAGAACTTCTGTATATTGTCTTTGCCCTCAATTCCGTTACCGTTCCATATCAAGATCCCAGAATCCAGATACAATCTCGATATATGCTGTAAATGGAGAGCATCGAAGGTATCGTACATAAGTGAATTTCGCAGTGAGAGGCACAATTTTCTTCTACTCACGTATCTTTGCTTGTCCAAGCTTCCATAGTACAGCTTAGTAAAGTCTTCGGCCGTTCGACAAGCCTGGTCTATCTTTGTCTTCAAGTCCTATTTGCGATCGAAAGCAAATTTTTCATTTAGATTATCTACATTACATGCGGGTAATTTTTGACGAAAACAAACATTGCGATCGTCGACGATAATTCTACGCGTCGTCAGTTTGAGGTTATCAAATTCGAGATATTTATTACAATTGTGTTTGCCAACTAGTTGCGAATGGGAAGATAACAAAAATGTACCTGTTCCATGTTTTCCGGGAATCTTGTCACCGTACGAAATTCAATCCGGAATGTCTCAGTTCTTCAATAGACAGCAACCCGAAGTTTCAAATGTCTTCGGACAATCGACAATGGGAGAATTTCAATACTGGGCGCGTTTCAATGTCAGCTGCAATGACTTGCAGCTCACATTGAAACTCTCCCGTTAACGAATTCCAAGGATATATAACCGGTAATTATTCGGCAATGTAAGCAGTCAGTTCAGCTACTCGGACGACCTTCGTGTGCTCAATTGAACAACCGGCGCTGATAACCGCGCGCGTTCCTATCGTCTAGACTGGACTGCACTTCTCTCTAGGCCACGGCACAATCGCTCATGCGCGTGGAATGTCAAAAACACCTGAAACTGTCCTCGACCTAATCTCCACCCAAATAAGAAAGAAAAAAAAACCCAAAGCACGTCCTGATTAATCTCCAATTGCACAGTTTCGTTAAATCTTCAACTGTTTATATTCCATCGACAATCGCCCGAAAGCCGGCGATGGACAAGAATGACGTTTGGTCACGGATGCTGCGTTCGGTCCAGTCGGAGCGCGCAGTAGTAGTTCCCCCACCGTCCGTCCGTCTTCGCGAATCTCCCGTCAAACTTTCGATGCATCCCGTTGGTTTCGCGCATTCGCAATGAAGATTCGCCCGTCACTCGTCGCAAAGAAGCAGCGGATAGAAGAAGGAATACAGTCGGCTGCGTACGAGAAACTGGTCCTACGTGAAAAGATACACCGCGTGTACCTGTTGACCCCCCCGAATCTCGCTGGTGATCCATAATCCGTGAGGACGAATCGCGAGAGATATCTGGCCTAGGTCGGTCACGTGACGCTGTCTCTCTGGCGCGCGGGGTGCAACACACAGGACGACAAGCCGTACACACAGATTCGCTCTCGTTGTCGCTCGCTCCTTTCCGATCAGTTATTTTTTTCAGGCATGATGGCGCCAAACGGCAGTACACACGTTAACTGTTAAATAGTTTATCGATCCGGTGGGAGAGGAGATCGTGTGAGTCGGTCTATCCGCACGTTGCCCCCCGTTGCTCTCGGCGACACTGGGCCACACCAGCAAAGTAAATAAATAGGCCATTGAGCGAAATAAATAAACAAACAAACAAATGAATAAATAAGATTGAGAGAACGCTCGAGGGGGCCCGCGGGGGATGGAGGTAAGAAACGATTCTCGATCGAAGATCTCGCGGTCTCTCGCTCGCCCGCTAACAGGGAGTGAGTACGAACAGGCTATACGTTACTGGAATCGCTAATGAGGACATGTTGGTTAGGCACCCCTGTGACAGAGAGAGGAGAGGCCTCGTACGCACTTGATACCCGTTGGCACGGTACTGGAAATATAAAAAAAGCAAAGCGAAAAAAAGAAACAAATCGTCTCAAACGTCGAAAAAAAGAAAACACACAATCTCGCGACACAGGAGATAGAGAGAGAGGGAGAGATGTGTCGCCGTAGACGATATTCAGACGAAACGTGTGTACCGTCAAGCCGTAATCACGTGTACAAGTGCGCGCGAAAATAATATTCGCGGCTAATAGATCAATAATAAGGTATTTAATGCTTGACGGATTGTGCGTGTGTGGGTGGGTTGGATGCGCGCTTGTGTCGCACAAATATATGTGCGTGCGAGATTGTGGGTAGAGAGCGTCGGTGCTGCCATCTGTATTGTCAATGTTGTTGGGCAGCAGGCACCAGCAGCAGCAGCAGCAGCAGCAGCAGCAGCAGCAGCGTAATGGAGCCGTGAGGCATTTTGTTCGTGCTGTGTGAAACGTTTTAAAAAAAAGTGTTTTAGCGTTCACGATGAAGCTACGAGCGGTAATGTGCATCGATAATCATCGCACAGCGCAGTGAGTCAGAGTTCTAACATTTTTGGATGTTCGAAACAACGACGAAACCTAACGATACAATGTTTACATGAAACACTGGACGATGGGGAGCAACCTCGTACGATTTTCGTATTAACTTTGCCAATCTTTTTTATCGTTATTTTACACACTCCGCGATGTTAATACGCGACAATATCGTTAACGGGGCTTCACGTGGAAACATTTTAAACACATTTGCGACGCCCGGACCATCTTTATTATAACCTATATTCTTTGATTCAGCTGAGGGGCCAGGAGGACCAACAGAAATCACGTTAACCCGTTCCGTTCGTCTCAGGATTTTAACGACGGATTCGTTCGTGTTATCCGTTAACGTGACCGTTCCCGCGCCGCACGGGACACATTCAACATCGATGCTTCTGTCCAACCGATTTTACGACACACGGTGATTATTAATAATAAAAACTTTGCCAAGTTTTTTTTTCCCCCCCATCGACAGGGGCCAATTATTGTGAGTGCGCGACAGAGATTTTGGAGTACGACGAACTAGCATTTCTGCCGCAGCTACTATCAAGATTCAAAAATGCTTTTTGGAACGTCGCGCCGAATTGGAAAAATGTGAGAAAAGTGGAGAAATTTGCTCGAGCTTGAAATTCAAAGTCGAGATATCGGATGAGTCCGGGACATGATGCAAAATTCTATAACTTGTGCGGACGAAGGTTGCCAACTCCAAAATTTGTTACAAAGTTGCGTCTAACATACAATTAATTCGATGATGCTTCGGAGATCAATGAAGATACTGTGCTTTATCCAATTTTATTTTGGGATGGATACATGTTTGAGGAATTGCGGAGCTATTGTGCGATAACCTGCAATTTTTGGAACTGCGAGCATACACATATATAAATATATATATATATATATATGCATCCATGTATACTCTAGCACGTACATACTGAACGGAGCCACTCGAGACGGAGTTACTAAACATGTTTTCTTCACTTTTTTATTTCAGTTCTGAGAGGAATTTAATTTCCAACTAGTAAATACACGGACAGCTATGTAGTGAGTATTCAATATTTATTTATATTGTTTGAACGTATTTGCCGCGAGAGATGCTACTGAGAAAATTAAAAAACTAAAAGTTTAGTGAACGTTTAGTAATTTGTGAAATGTTGGCTCATTAAGTGATACTCAAAATTTAAGAAAAATAATCCATATCCAAGGTTTAAAGTACGATTATTATCCATGATTTATCTATCGATGCTGTGATAAATACGATATTTGTGTCACAAGTTGAATAAACACGAAGCAATTAATGCGAATTAATTATCAAATTACTTTACCACGGTAAAATCTGACGTACAAATTGCTATTATCGTTATATCGACGAAGTAATAAATTTTCGTTGAACTGTTCGATTCGAGCGATTTTTATCGCGACTGCCGTAGCCGGTAAAGTCGAGAGAGAAAGAAAACTGTTGGCTACTCTCGTGACGAATTGATCGAGCTTATTATGAAGAATAAATCGTTTAATTTTCCAAAATTTTTGTCTGCAGGGTGCGCGCAGGAGCTCACTTGCATGTGCGACGTACGACTAGCTAAACCGGGGATAGTAGGATGGCACAACGGGGCAAGCGAATAAACAAGAACGACAATGACTTGGGTTCTTATCCGGGCGCGATTAAGAGGCGAAAATGTAGATTGGGCCCGGCTGCCGCGGGTTTATCGGCATCGACGGTGGCCTTGGGGCCCTCCGAGGAGGAGGAAACGATGGCGTCGTCGAGCCAGGGTGGGGCATCGTGGACCCCGAGGCCCCTCAGTGACATCAAGATATCAAGCATATACAATCGTTCGGCTGCCGAAGCGCCCGCCGAATTGTTTCGAAAAGACCTGATAAGCGCAATGAAACTGCCGGACAGCGAGCCCCTAAGTCCAAACGAATATTGGGTCATCACCGATCAATGGAAACAGGAGTGGGAAAGGGGCGTTCAAGTCCCTGTTAATCCCGATTCACTTCCGGAACCTATGGTCGCTACCACCCACACTTCACCTATCAATAAGCATCATGGAGAATTTAAATTGTAAGCAACGAGTGACCTTTCGTTCGTCCCTGAACTTGTCCCTTTTTTTAATTAATTTATTTGTAAGTTCCTAAGTGCATTGATTAATTCGACCGTTATCGTTTGCAGACCGAAAAAATTCATAAGGATATCACGGGACGATTACTTCAATCAGGAAGATCACCATCTTAGCACGACGCCGACGCGAGCCGAAAAAGCTTGCGCTTACGATCTCGATGATACGGATATCGCTTGGCTCGACGTTCTCAACGGCGAAAGAGCACAGGTAATACAATAATTTATATAAACATCAGGTAATCCAGTCTTGTTTCTATATTTGAGCTAGTTACAGCGTTCCGTGGAAGAATATCGAAAGTCATGCTAAAAGAAATACCCGATATCGGTCGGCGTACGCGACTTGTCGAGACAGCGATATTTATCGACGATTTTATCATCTTTTTTATAGGAAAATTGGAGCTTCGAATAACATAATTAATTGGATTTCAATTCTTACTGTTGTTTCATCAGGCTGGTCAACCCTCCGTCACCGAGACGCAACTCGAGCGCGTCATTGAAGAATTGGAGGTTCGCTGTTGGGAGAGAATTCAGACAATCGTGAAGAACGAGGAGGGCCTCGGCATCGAGTATGATGAAAACGTTATTTGCGACGTTTGCAGATCGGTGAGTCAAGTAAATCCGATTTTCATTATTATTTCTAGACTTAAGTTAAATATAAATATAACCTGACGAAAAAAGCCGAAACAGTTTTATTTTTGCGCTTCGACGAAACTGCACTTTACAGTTTTAATGGAATTTTATTTCGGTAATCAATTAAATCCACATCTGCATTATGCAGAGTTCACAAACTAACGTGTAATTTTCGATGACGAGTATCGGTAATTGGATACGACATTTATTTCATTCATCGGTGGAAGTACTGAATATTGTGGTTGGCAATAGTGAACGAATACATTTACAATACAATGCAAACAGTGTACCATCTTAACAGACGAGTGTGTAATTTTAAACGCCTAACATTGACGAATACAGACGATATTTATAATTATTTACTTACGTAGCTTATTTATCGATAAACATTATTATGTAAGATTTGATCTGTAGATTCAAGAGTACAAAAAGGTAACTGAAAAATGATAAATTACAACATCTTAAATATAGTAAGAGTCGCAATATAGAGTTCTTAAAATGGATATGCAATTGTCGATGTCCAGATATGATTAATTTAAAACTGATTCATTTTATTTGCACAAAGTCCTTTCACGATGTTAGAATCAGTAAATTAATTGCTTATAAATTAAGAAAAAAATATAGCATCGTTGATACAGTCACAAGGATTTTTATAGCATTTCGTCTCTTGTTTTATAAATTTTCAATTTTGTCATCAGCGAAAAAAATACTATCGTCATCCAATTAACTGATAAACGGTCGCTACATTTATGTTTTATTTTTCTTCTCCGTAGCCTGATTCCGAGGAAGGTAACGAGATGGTGTTCTGCGACTGTTGCAACATCTGCGTGCATCAGGCGTGTTACGGTATAACGTCGATACCGGATGGCTCTTGGCTATGCCGAACTTGCTCTCTAAGTCAGCGACCGGATTGCGTTCTATGTCCGAACAAAGGCGGCGCTATGAAGTGTACAAGAAGCGGACAAAAGTGGGCTCACGTATCCTGCGCCCTTTGGATTCCGGAGGTCAGCATCGGTTGTGTAGAAAGAATGGAGCCGATCACTAAAATATCCAGTATTCCGGTAAAGACAGAAAGCTGTATTAACTTTTTTTTCTCGCATCTTGAGAAAACCAAAAAACAATGTTTATTTAACATCCGTGTAATAATTGCAGCAAAGCCGATGGGCGCTGATATGCGTTTTGTGCCGTGAGCGCGTCGGTGCTTGCATTCAATGCAGTATAAAGACGTGCAAAACGGCGTATCACGTTACGTGCGCGTTCAAGTACGGCCTCGAGATGAAAGCCATTATCGAGGATGAGATGGCGGACGATGGCGTCAAATTGAGGGTATGAATCAATCTTAAATCAATTACAGATTCATCATTAATTAATTATTTATGTACCCAGTTGGCAAATCTATACAGCAAAGTGTTCTAATAGTTAAAACGTAACGCTCTCAGCGATATGTTCATGTTGAGGAAATATTAAACTAATGGTTGAGGATACATTATTTACGTATTTAACTCCTAGGACGATATTACGCATCATTTTTGTATAAAACTATTCTCAATGTTTCATCAAATTTTATGACGAAAAAACTATACAGCAAAGTGTTCTAATAGTTAAAACGTAACGCTCTCAGCGATATGTTCATGTTGAGGAAATATTAAACTAATGGTTGAGGATACATTATTTACGTATTTAACTCCTAGGACGATATTACGCATCATTTTTGTATAAAACTATTCTCAATGTTTCATCAAATTTTATGACGAAAAAACATATACTTTTTAACCTGCAAATTAGAAATCAGAGTGAAAGGATTCATTCGTACCCGAATTTGTGATAATCAATAGTTCTAATGCATATACATTTTTTCGTTCGCTACAGTCGTACTGTCAGAAGCACAGCAGAACTAACACGAAAGACAAGGTGGGCGTTGGAGGGGGGCCGGGCGGGAGCTCGGGCAAAGGTGCTTCGGATTCCGAGGACGGTGAGTCCAGGCGTCGTAAGCGCAAGGACATGACCTCCGAGGAGAAAAATCAAGCACGGGCAGCTAAGTAAGTTATCGTGCGACTTATTTCCTCCATAACTTGATGAAACAAAAATTTCGTCAATGAGCACATTGTAACGAGAGCAAAATTTTATTCTCGCGACAAACAGGTTACAGGAAATAGAAGCTGAGTTTGATAAGCACGTCAGTCTGAAAGACATAACATCCCAAAAATTGGACGTCGATCCCGACGGTATTGTGTACATTTACAACTATTGGAAGTTGAAGAGAAGGGTACGTCGAGTGAATATTTACATCGTCGAATTATCGACGTTAAAAAAATCAACAATGGTTTTTGGAAAAATGGTAAGCATCAGTAAAAACCTTCAATTATTATTTTTCAGGCTGGTCACAACAAGCCTCTCCTCGCTCCCCGCTGTGGCGAGCTCTCGGGCGCGGGAGCTCGCGCCCAGGGTCAAGCGGCCGATCTCGAAAAGATGCGAACGTTCGTTCAGCTCCGCCAGGATCTCGAGCGCGTGAGAAATCTGTGTTACATGGTCGGTCGTCGGGAGAAGCTCTGCCGATCCTTCCTCCGCTTGCGCGAGCAAACTTTTCACAAGCAAACAGCGGTTCTCTCGGGTCCGCCGTTGCCGGCGGTGGCCGCGGCCGCGGTGGCGGAGGCGAACCACGGTCCGTCGATATACGACCGTCTCTACTCTCACGCGGACGCCGAGGACCATACTCGCGACTTCGAGACGATAGTCGCGCGCATAGCCGGCATAAGATCCCCGTCGCCCGTGTCGAGCGACGAGAAGAAATCACCGCCGGACTTCAACGGTGCGTCGAACAAGAAGCTGTACTTCAACGGCACGGTGCGAAGGAAAAATCTATACGGCAACGAGACGTCCCGGTACGATCTCTCGGGCTTGAGCAGCAGCGAGACCGACACGGCAAAGCCGACGATAAAATCGTCGACGACACCGACGTCGGCGGCCGCGACGACAACGGCAACGGCAACAACACCAACGTCCACTCCGAGCACAAAGGGCACGACGAAGTCGAAAGCCCTGAAGCTCGAGAGCGACTCGAGCACCGAGGAGGAGAACACGTCGCCCAAGGCAAAATCCTCGACGAGACGAAAGACGAAGAAGTCGAGCGCTCCCGATCGACCGTTAAAACGCTCGGACAGCAGCGCCAGCGAGAAACACGACAGTCCGAGATCTCGAACGACCCTCCAGCACATGGAAAAAGAATTGGGCAGCGCGTCGGGCAGCGACAGCGACGAACTTTTACCTCTGAATACGAGCGCCTCTTCGCGTCTCGGTCCGTCGGCTCTCGCCGCTATATACTCGTCCGATTCGGACTCCCAAGATCACAGCGCGTCCCACACAGCTCCGGCTTTCGTCACGAAAGCCGCCGTAAAACAATTCTCCGCGGCCGATATGAAAAACTCTCAAAAGGGTTTCGCCGGAAGCATAAAAGAGTCGTCGCGGAACGAGCGGGCGGTAAGCGAGAGTCCCCACAACAAGGAGAACGCCAAGAGTTCGAAGAAGAAGGAGTACATACCCTCGGCGCTCATTGTACCGCAGAGACAAGCGGCCAAGAAGGCTTCGGAGATAATGCAACGTTCGCAGAGCAAAAAGGAAGCACCGGCCGAACAACCCGAGTCGGTAAAATCTCCGGCCGAGGAGGTTAAAGTTTCGAAACCACCGAAGGAGAAACCAACGAAGAAGCAGCAACAGCAGAACAAGGAGAGTTCGAAGGGAAGTTCGAAAGAACCGAAGAGCAACGACATATACGACTTCGACAAGGAATTCGGTGACGGTTCGGAGATATTGGCTTACGTTCCTCAGCGTCAAGCGGCGAAGAAGGCCGCCGAGCACATAAAGAGCGGTCTCGGCAGCAAACCCGTGCAGCCGGAAGTCGAGACACCCGTCGAAGCGAAGGCAACGAAGAAAGATTCGCCGGAAGTGAAGAAGCGCGAAATTGTTAAGAAGGAGGAGTCGCCGAAGAAGGAAGAGACACCGGTGAAGCAGACTAAAAAATCTGTTCAAGAGAACAAAGTACCGTCGGCTTCGACGAGCAACAGCGAGACGAGCAGCAGCAGTTGCAGCAGCAGTTCGTCGGACAGCAGCAGCGACTCGGAGGACGAGAAGACCGCTCAGACGACGCGCGCCTCGTCGCCGGTCAAGAAGGAGCAGGCTGCGATATCGTCGAGCACGTCGTCGGAGAGCGACACGAGTAATCGTTCGAAGAGCAAATTCGCGACGAAAAAGCGTCAAATAAACAGAACGGGGACGAGCGACGAATGCGGTGAGAGCGGCGACAAGAAGAGTACGGCTGGGCGGAAACTCAAGAAGCTGCCCGACAAGAAGCTTAAAACTTCCGACGGGCGGCATGGACTTGAGTTTCAGCCGCCGCCTACTGAGAGAGAAGAATCAGGTGGAGCTTCCGTGTCCAAAGAGGAGGAAATATCCCAACAACAACAACAACAGCAACAACAACAACCGCAACAACAGCAGCAGCCCAAACATCAACGCGAGCGCAAGCAGCAACAGTCATCATCATCATCATCGAATAAAAAAGTCGATAGAAATACCGATAGCTGCAAAGAGCTGCACGTCCTGGTACATCAACGAAAAGATAAGTCGGCTGACCAAAGTGTGCTCGGTGGGTCTCGAGATAATGATGGGGCAAGAAATATTTCTGGGACCAAATCGTCAAAGAAATCGAGTCAGATTGGCGTCAAGCAACAGTCGTCGCAGCAGCATCATCAGCAACAGCAACAGCAACAGCAACAGCAACAACAACAGCAGCAGCAGCAACAACCGCAGCAGCAGCAGCAGCAGCAGCATAGCTCGAGTTCAAAGAACAAGGAAGATACCGGCACGACTGCGAGAGGAAAGCCCGAGGCAAGAAAACGAAAATCTAGTGAAGTACCGACGAAAGAGGACAAGAACACCAAGAATGTGTCTGCGGTCAAGAAAGTGGAGAAGAGGATGAGCGAGAAGTCGAGGGACAAAGAATCGCGCGAGACATCGGAGAGGCGGGAGAGCGAGAAAGTCGAGAGCGTAAAAGCAACGACGACGACAACGACGAGCGAAACGGCGGGTGCGACAACGACGACGAAGACCTCGACGCCGGAGCCTCCAAAGTTGGAGGACAAGAAGGCGAAGAAGAGCGGCAACAAGAACGCGATAAACACGCTTGAGGAGGAGATGAAGCAACGCCGAGCCGAGCGCGACAGTCCGAAGAAATCATCGAGAGGTCTGGACAAGCTTCTCGAGAAGCGCGAGCACTTGGACAAACTCTCGAAGGCCAAGAGTCTCGACGTACAATCGGACAAGGATCAGGCCAACTCGGAGACGGTGGCGAAGTTGGCGCCGATCTCCAAGAGCCTCTCGAACGAGGAGGCGCCGAAGCAAGAGGAGAGGCCGAAGAGTCGCGCGGAGGAGAGCAAGGACAACGCCAGTAGCGAGAAGGAAAATGTATCGGAGAAATGCGCGCAGGAGGTCGAAGTCGCACCGAAGAGACACGTCGAGGAGTCACCGAGTTACGATCGACCGAGCGAGCGGAAGAGAAAGCAGGAGCAAAAGATCGAGCATCCGGTACAGCAACCGCCTGAAGTCCCCGTGGCTCAAGTGGCCGTCGAGGAGCAGCCTAAAGAAACGAGCGACAACGTCGTGTTCACGAAACCCATGCCGGAAAAATTGCCGAGCGAAAATTTGGACACTAAAGACTGCAACAAGAGAAGAAAATCTCTCAACCGTTCGATATTCTCGCCGCAGCACGGCAGCAAAGATCCCAGCGTCTCCGAGCTGTTCGACTTCGATCAGGACATTCTCACCGACGACATGGTGAACGACGATGGCTTCAGCATACCGCGCGACGCCGAGGAGCGCGCCGCTCCTCTCACTTTCTCGTTCAACAACGAGCTGTGGTTCAAGGAGGATTCTAAAGAGGACAGCGCCCGTGAGACTCTTCATCTGGTAGAAAAGTTGCGTATGGAATTATCGAAGAAATCGAACTCCGGTCAGTTCGATCTAGAGCCAATAGCGGTGGAGGAGGAGGTCAAGAAGGAGGAACTTCCGGTTCAGGCACCGGCACCTCCACCTCCTCCGCCTCCACCTCCACCCCCACCGTCTCCACCGCCGTTGCCGGTAATCTCGGAGAAGATCCCCGAGCCCGAGCCCCTCGATAATGAGGTGAAACATCCGGAACCGGAAGCCGTCCAAATATCTCATACATCGCCGGAAGTAATCTCGATAATCGAAACGCCGAGCCCGAAGAATCATTCTCTCGAGGAGAAACGAAAGACCTGTTATGCGAACAACAGCGAGCCCTACGTTCCGTACATGAGCGAGGATCTCGATTCCGCAAAAGTCGCTGTCGCCGAACGTGCCAAGCTGGATCGCGCCGAAGCCGACGAGCGATGGGTACCTCCGAGCATAGACAATTTCAATCCGAACGACGTGCAGCTGAATCAACTGATCGAGAGCCACAATCATCGTTATGCCAGTCACACATTCGCGAACGACATATCGTCCGTAATGGCTGGCGGCAACGCCGAGGCTCTGGTTCACGCTCAGCTCAATCTGACCCTTCAGGATCAGTATCAGCTGATGCAGCATCACCACCATCAGCAACAGCAGCAGCATCAACAGCAGCAACAGCAACATCATCACCAAATGCAACAGCAGCAGCAACAGCAGCAGCAGCAGCAGCAGCAGCAGCAACACGTGATGGTCCGACCGCTTCAGCATATGGACCCTCACGCCGACGCCAGAGTTCAACCCGTCTCCATGATGGACCAACAGCAGCAGCAGCAGCAGCAGCAGCAGCAGCAGCAGCAACAGCAGCAACAGCAGCAACAGCAGCAGCAACAACAAGTCTCCGCCATGTCGAACCAGCTCGTGGATGACATTCCACCCATGGACATGGTAAATCGTCACTTCATGGGTTTGCCGAACGCCGAGGAGGATCACACCAACGCGATGGACAGACCCATGGACAAGGACGACGTTTCCTCCGAGCTTCGTCAGGACTACGGTCAATCGGGCTCTCCCTACAACGACGTAAACAATTCTCGTCAGGACACCCGATGGGCGGAGTCTCAGGTTTTGCCCTCTCGCAGATCGACCTCCTCGTCGATAACTTCGGCGTCTTCGAACGAGGATCACGCGGCCATGCCGCCTTACAAGAACATCCAGACTATGCCCTTTCCTCCGTGTTCGATGGACGCCGGAGCTTATCACACCTACAGCGAGTCGAGTTCGTACACCGGACCCGTATCCCTTTTTCCGTCTCAGTCTTGCACGGCGCCTCTGCCTTATCGCTCGCCCGGTACCGCCATGTTTCCGCCCGTCTTCGGCGCCCCGTTTCCAACGCCCCAGGGTCTCCTGCCGCACGTGACGAAACCTCTCGAGGAGTCGTTGAACATGCAAGCATCGCCGTGCACCGCGGCTTTCACGTCGTCCTCGCACAACATGGCGTTGACCGCGGCTATGGTCTCGCCGACGAAGATCCCGACGCCACCGCCGCAGCCTCAGCCGAGCCTGGCCCCGGAGCCCGAACAACCCCAGGAGTTGGAGCGACAACAGCAGGCGAACACCCAAAATTTGCCTCTCTTCGTCAACAATATGCCCGAGGCTCAAGCAACCGACAGCGTGGACAATAATATTCCTCCAATGATGAACGACGGTAAAACTTCTCAATCCGGCAAAAAATCGCCGTCCAAGCCAACGAGAACCTCGGCCCGGGTGACGTCGTTGCAGGGCAAATCGCCCGGCAAATCACCGCGACAGGAAGTACCGAAGAGCGCGCCGAGCTCGAGATCGCGCGGCAGAGGGGCCAAGGGCTCCCAGCAAGCTGGTTATCGGGGCAGAGGTCGCGGACGAGGCAGAGGACGAGGAAAGAACAATCAGAACGCTTCGATCGCCATGCTACCGGCTATCGCCAATACCATGCACGGCGACGATTCCATTCAGAACAAACTCGTCGGTACCGTCTACGACTTCGACTCCGATGAGGATTCGACCGCTGAGACCAACATCGCGGATCTTCGGACGATGAGGGAGAGAAAGAAGTCCACCGACGTCGGCGACAAGAGGGAAGTCTCGAGCCTCGCCAAGGAGAGCGCCCAGTTGCAGTTGTCCAGTCCGAGCGTTCACAAGAAGTACGGAGAGGACAGGAGGGCGACTATCGTACCCTCACCGGACGCCAACGAAGCGACGAACATCGTGGAATCCGGCGGTCACGCCGGACAGTCGTTCACCGACACTGTTCTGCCTCTCCTGCCCGGTCCCGTCGACATGAGAACCTACAACTCCACCGTCGAGGCGCAGACGTCCCTTCACGCTCAGTCCTACACTAACAACCTGCTGAATTCTTACAGCAGCGTGTCCGCCGATCCATTGATACCGGACATCGACGAGGATCTCGAGAAAGCCCTGCACTCGGTACTGATGAGCAAACAGCAGACCGACCCGAGCTCCAAACCGGACCCGAGCAATCCGATCCTCGAAATTCCGTTGCCTTCAGTAGCTGACGTCACGAAGGTTTCGCTCACCGACTCCCGCAATCAACTGAAGGTCAAGATAAAAGGACCCTTCTTGGATGCGAACTACGTTCCGGCCTCGTCTGTACCGCCTCTGGCGCAGCAGGCGCCCATAGTTATAACACCCGCCGCGACGAGCGCAGCGGTCGCATCCGGAACTTCGAATCTTCGGCGGATGAGGAAGAAGGAACTTCTGCGACAGTATTGCTCGCAGGATATGAACATGGACGATCCGACTTACGGCAGCGTGACATCCGCTCCGATAACGATACCACCGCTCAACAGGACTGTTATCACGATACCGAAAGCCGTCGCCTCGATGACGAGCATACCGACGAGGGAGGACTACAAGGCCGTCGTCGACGCGAACAGGGAAACGAAGCGGAGGAAAGAGCGCGGCGGCTTTATGGACGTGGCTGACGAGGACGGTGGCACGGACAGGCGGAGAGGCATGGTGGCCGGTAACATGGACAGAAGGAGAGGAAAACAAGCTCGCCCTTCGATACCTGTGATAGCCAATAGTGGCCCTCCTAAGCTCAAGATAAAAATAGGCAACAGCATTATCGGACAAGAAATAGCGAGCGTGCAGGACGATCGCTCGCGCATAAGGCCGCCCAAGAAGCGTCTCAGCAGTATGCAGAGCAAGCCGAGCATGGAGGAGCTCAAACGAGAGTCGATGAAGTTCCGTCGAATGATAATGGCCGGTTTCGACAACGACGAGAAGACCAAGGGCAAAAGCAAGAAGGACAAGAACAGCAAGAGAAAGAAGAGACAGTCGAACAAGAAGCAGGAGGGTAGAGTGCAGATACTGGACGGCGGTGATGCGACGACGAAGCTGATCATAAGATTGGGCAAGGGCAACGCGACGAGCTCGAGCAACGACGCGGCTAACGAGTCGACCAACGAGACGAATTCCTCGAGAATGGAACATCAGACGGGCGATTGTCAGTCGAGGGAAACGGCCGAGAGCAGGGTCGGGGGAGGAGCACCTACCGGTGGCGAATCCGCCAAGGACGCCCCCGGATATCCGGCCGATCTTGCAAACAAAGACGAGAAACAAACGAACGATCCGAACGCGAGTGGCGCCGCCACGCTTAGGAACGTTAGATCTTCCAAGGTTACACCGATAAGATTAAAATTAACGAGATGTCAGGAAGGTTACGAACTCAAAGCTCCGGTGGCTAGTAGTGCAAGTGACGACAGTGGTACGGTTACGAACTCTGTTTTACCGACGGCGACAAACGCCGACAGTGGTGACACGAGAACCGACAACAAGACGACGACAACAACGTCCGACATTGGGTCGGATAATAAATCTTCCAAAGAGGACAAAATTGATATCCTGAAACAATCGACGACACACAATACTACAGGCTGTCCGCCTGCACCGCTCCCACAAGGATGCCAAGTTAGGTGATAATTAATGATAATTGTATAAATACAGTAATTAATGGTTCTTACTTTTAGTTTTTAAATGAAGAAGAAATGATAAAAAAAAATTGAAATAATAATTAAATAAAATAAATACAAAAAATAGGTATATATGTATATAATTATATATATCTATATATAACATTATATATATATATATCTCAATCTCTCTCGCGAATGTATATATTAATAATATTTCATATAATGTATGATAAAATGAGAAAAAAAAGATTCGTGTCCGAGAAAGACTCGCTAGATGAATGAAAAAAAGCAACAAGAACAGAACAAGAAACTGTTTACTTTATCCGTGTAATATAAATTATTAACTTCGATGTATTGTAAATGATCTGAAAGGGTGAAAAAAAAGAAAAACAAAAACGTGAAATGTCACAAAGTGCCCAAAAAATTCACCGTAATTATTTAGCATGTGCATTTCGAGATGTGAGGTAGTGGCGGAACGTTAAGGTGTCTTTCGTTAATTCGATTATCTCTGTTAGATCAGCCCCCTTAATGTTTGAGGTATATTCGAGAAGCGCGGCACATGACCCGGCACGATTTATTCGATGTTGTTTTTTTTTCGTTTCTTAGACATTTTTTTTTGGTAATTTTATATCCGCACGAGATAAAATATGAGACTCGAATCACACTCGGTACTAAACATAAGAAAATTGTCAATCTTGAGAAACTAACTGTTGTCATACGGTTTTCAGATTCGTGAGTGCAATTTTCGTTATCCTTTTTTTTAAATCTAAATTTGTATTACGAGTTTTTATAACTGTTTTGACATCGCGCGAATTTTCAAAAGCCTCGAATTTGACTTGAAACAGTGCGTAGATCGTGTGACGAGACTGCGCGAGATACGGGCATACTCAGTGCAAATATAATTCGTATTATTATATTATTTTTCGTTTTTTTTTGTTTTTATAACAATCTATAATTGATACTTCGTGCAAGAGAGAATTTTAGATAGAAATTTCCCATTATTTTTTTACATTAATTTATTAGAAGTTCGTGTTATGTAAATGAAAGATCGTTGGAAAGGGGGGAGCCGACGGGCCTTCGATTATAGTTGCGACGACTTTTACCGGTGTAGCCTCTCGGTGCGGTAATGACGATTTACCTCGAATTTATTGTAAAAAGTATATAGTTGCGCGTGACGAAACAACAACACGATACACATATATATATATACACGCGCTACGCCCGTAAGTTTAAAGAAATGAGAATGAAAGAAAAAGAGAAATAAAAAACAAAAAATCTGCTCAAAGTAACGATTGATACCTTAGCAGGAGCCATAAACTTTGAAATTACCCTTGTACAAAATATTCTTCATAAATCACTGCTTCGAATCGTGATTTTTAAACACTAGGTATAATGAAAAATTTTAATAAAAACACTATGAATATATTTCCGATGACTATTCATTCAAAAAAAAAACAACAACACACATTAATATATGCTGTGGCGATCCATGAGTGCGTGTGCGGTATGCGTGCGCTGCTAACTTTTCCGTTCGTTTAATTGAAATAAATTATTGCGCGAGTAGTGAGAACATTTTTTAAAAAATCAAATTTATTTCGTTTTTACAAAAGACAACATTTTCAAATATGTAGATCGTACATCATGCACAACGTTTTTTTTCTTCGTGTAGAAACGTTTGACCGACATCTATTTTATATCCATGTAAAATACTCATAAAGCAAAGGTGCCATTTATTGTGAAAGATTTTTTTTTTTTAAGAATCATTTTTTTTGCCGACTGTGTTAGACCGGGTGTTGTGGCGATTGTGTCCGTTTTCAGGAATACGAAAACGATATTGGAATGTTTGTTATATTCATCGGTAGGAGTGCATAAAAAAAAAAAAAATTATATCACCTGTGCACTATAAAGAGATCATACGGTGGGAGACGCGCATCGCGGCTAAATCTCGACGGCAATAAAAAAAATACGATCAAAAGTAGATCCTTGTAACATTTCCTGGCATAAATATCAAGGCCCACGATATAAACGTAGTGCCTAGGCAATTTATTCAAGTTCGATCATCACGGAACCGGCGAAAAAGTATTGGAAAGACATTTTGGATGGGTATGAACAATCCGATAAATCGTTGAGTAATGTTAACGATAATCGACTTTATTACATTAGTGTAAAAAAAATAATGAATCGCGTTTAGTTATCGGAGAAACACACATACACGTACACACTCACACACTTCGAACATTCGTGTCGAAACTTCCCATTCGTCTGCGGTGATGTATAGTATCTTGTAGAATATTTCCGAATACTGATCGATAGAAATGACAAAACGTAATTGACCGCTGTATTGCACAAATACGTTATGTGCAAAGACATATGTATATATATATTAAAATATATATATATATATATATATTAGTTGGTTGACTGAGGCACTAATGAAAAATTGCCACCATCATTGTTATAAAAAAAAAATGACCACGATAATTGACACAGGTTTCATCGATGTAATTTAATCGCTGAAGTTGGGAATGTTAAATCGCCGGTCGCTGAGGCCCACTTGTCGGCGCCATATTGGTATCGTAGGACCAATGGCTGTAGATCGTTTAGCCACTGCATTGAAACTATCGGCTGCGGGATACCGATATAGCGCCTTCAAGCGGTCTATATCGCTGCGCATTCGATTTCCAATAAATAGATTTTCCTCGCAACGGTAATATTACTACGTACTTAGAGATACACGCGATTGGACATAAGGGAGTTTGAAAATAATTTTAAAAAACACCTATAATTATTGAGGCCCCAACACGAAAAGAAGAAATTTAAAAAATTGTAAATACATCAATGCCAGTGATAAGAAGAGTTTTAAGAGCCTACACATTGTACAGATTTGAAATAAAGCATATTTGGTTAATTTTTAATTGATTCTTACGCATAAATGGTTAACGATGACGATATATATATACATATATATAGTAATAAATAATAATGAGGGTTAACAGATACGATGACGGCGATGAATTTAATATTATGCATATAGATAGTTTTATTATATAAAAAACCAACAACAACAACAACAAAAAATTGCATATAAGGAATATGATATTTAGATATTGTATATAGTGTACAAGAAAAGCTGGTCTTGTAAGATACAAAGGTAAGGTGTTTTAATGTGCACATAGCCGCGTCATTGTCAATAATCATATAATTACGATCAATAATAATTACAGTTTTTTAAAAAAATCATCGATCCGTTTGTCATTTATCTATCCCCTCTTTGCGTGATCATAGATCTACATTAATGTATGCGTTAAAGAGATCAAAAATAAGATTTTCGAACCGGAAGTCATTTGCTTCCGGTATGACGTGAGGTCCGATCGAAAAATGCGATTTGCAATCCGCAAGTGGCGTATTTTCGATAAGACATCATTTGCCGTCGAAAAATGAATTTTCCGAAACGGAAGTGGTGTCGGAAATTGAAAAAAAAAAAACCTCTCGTTCTTATCTCGAATGCGGACAGTGTCAGAAACGAGTGAATAAGGTTACTAGCTAGTAGTTACCGGCTAGTAACTAAACTAGCTGAAAGTAACCAGTTACTTTATGGCGGAAATGAGTTTTGGCTGATATGAAGTCGGTGTAAATAATAACCTACCTTTGAGTTATTTCGGGTGATTTCTGTGCCTACTCTGAATTAAAAATAGTGAAAGACACCTGATAAATAAATAACAATGACGACAATGCAGCGGACAAGATTTTGCCAAGTAATTACCTTCTGTTTAACGGTGAGTCAGTACCGACGATAAACATAACCTGTCTCTGGAAACATACGACAGCCTATCGGTGCAACGCTGTAGATTAAAAAAAGCTCATTCGACGTGTCGACAATGGATTTGACAGTTTTGTTTAGCCGCCGCTCATTTTTCCGGGGAGGATTGCAAAGCCCTTGGATTCAACGAGGCGAATCTCTTGTGCTCAACATGCGAAAAATTAAAACAATACAACCTCGAAGATGTTCAGTGAGTACAGCGCAATTTACAAAATAAATAAAATAAAATCATTATTTTTATCCACGTCGAGTGTTTGTAACGCACTTTCTTTCCATTCCAGCGAAAAATGTATAGAGTGCTGTTTGAAAGATGACGACGACGCGATTGGCCTGAAACGCTATCCGAAGGCGATTCTCGAAGTTTGCACCTGCAAATTTGGAGCCTACCCGCAAATTCAAGGTAACAGAAAGAATGTTGTTAAAAAAAAAAATAGTTCGGTTGAGATTTTGGGGAGAGAAAATGGATGGCCCCAAGGCTGTGCTGTTGAGCAAGAGTAAATTTCTCGTACCTTTGATCTTGTTGAGAAAAAAGAAACACCGAGCTTTAGGATTATAATTTATTGGACCATTGGGGGCAATCTAAATTTGAAAAAAAAAATTCTTGCAGCTTTCATAAAGAGCGACCTTCCAGAAAAGTACAAAAATCTCCAAATAAACTATGTCCGTGGCTTGGATCCTATCATCAAGTTGTACGACGCTGACAACAAAGTCGTGGATAAACTGGACATCCACAAATGGGACACAGACTCTGTGGACGAATTCCTGCAAACTCATCTAGTCCTCTAATGTTGCAAAAAAAAAGCAATAATGTCGAACATTCGTCACGCATTCGCAGAGAATCTTTGTCTACACTTTGCTGTATTTTTTTAAATCTTTTTTTTTATTGAATTCAGTGATACAGAAAGTGAAATAGAAAAAAAAAAACATTTTCGTTTCTCTCACTTTATTTCTTTACTTTCTTCTTTTTTATACTGGAATGAAAATCTTAGTTCTACGGATTTTTCATGGATTACTCACTTCCCTCATACGTTCGTTCCTTTACACGGCTAGATTATCTCGCGACTTTACGAAATTGGCTGTATCAATCATGTATTTTTTCTTAAGTGTTGTAAGAAAAAAAATTAATAAAATTGTTCGACTCTGCGGAAAAAGAAAAAAATTGATCGATCCACTTCTACTGGACGATTCGACCGTCGATATCTAAATTCACTTATTGCAACTCATCGTCCGCGAATACTATCTTCCAGTAACTGCATCTTTCGGACTCGTCATACGATAAAAGGAGATACATTTTCGTAGTCCTCGATATATTTTTTTTCCGATACGATCTATCGTGGCTATTCTTCGCGCGTACTGTATGCATTAGTTTTTTTTTTTTTTTTTTGACATTGTTTATTGTACACATTAATCCGATCTGACTGTTGATATCAAAGATTATTGGATTTCGACCCCTTGTCTCTTTCATTTTTCTTTTAGCTTCGTCGATCGAGTAAATAATTCAATAATTACTCGAAGCTCGAATTAGATTTATCGTCTTGATCTTCGCGCGCGGGGGGTTCCGCGGCCGCGGCCGTAGCCTCGCCCTCGGAGTATACCCGCGGGCTTTGCCTGCGGCGTAGTGTTGGCCGATACCGGCGTTGTAGCCTTCACCACCACCGGCGATGGTGCCGGTGTAGTTTTAGGTTCTACTTTAGCCGGAACTTCCGGCGTTGCCGGCTCTTCCTGCTTCGGCGGCACCACCACCTTTTCCGGCTCCGGCTCCGGCTCCGGCTGCGGCTGATTATCCTTCTCCTCGCCGTCATCGTCGATCAAATTTCCGATCTCCGGATCATTGTCGTTGTCGATGTCGGCCCACATTTTTTCGACCGTCGTGCCCTTCTCCGGACTCGCGTCCGGAGCCACTTCCGGTTTATCGGCGATCACCGATTTGTCAGGTTTGGGCTCCTCCTCCTCGGAATCTGCGTCAGCCTCCAGTGGATCGTACTTGTCGTCGCCGTCGTCAATCTTTTTCGAAACCGACTCGTCGTTTGCGCTCTCCTCGGTGTCCTTCTTTTCCGTGTCGTCCGATGTTTTCGAGTGGTCGACCTTGCGCCGCTTCCAGTCGCCCTCGTAGTCGTCGTCCTCCTCCTCTTTCGTCTCCGCTTTGACATCGTCACACGGCTGGATGAATAAACGAATCATTATTAATTAAGTTGTACTTGTAGCCGATAAAAATTGTCTTCTTGAACAATATTGTATTGCGATTGTAAAGATGATCTTTCACGATTCGAATATTTTTTGACGGAAATCCTTAATGGATTTTAGTTTTTAAAGCGATATAAATCTTTGTACTCAATATTTTTCATGTCTCAACGAAGGAACTACACTTTAAAGTTCAATGCATTTTTTTCAAATTTTCTCGACTAAACTTCGTTGATAAATAGCCAGATCGAATATGGTGATAAATCTTTATCTTACCGGCACTTCCGGTTCGGTTTTGGCTGCGGCCTCCGTTGCCGCAGCCGCGAGAGATTTAACTTCTTGCAAGAAGTTCCTGTAATGCGTTATACTGCGAACGTGGGCCGTCATGTCGGCTTCGGTCAGCATGAATCGGCGACACTTCTCGCAGTGGTAGCCTTGAACTTCCTTCACCAGTGAATTACCTAAATTCGCGGTAATTATTATTTTAAATATTCCTTTTTTACATAATGTACTGCAGATTGCAGAAAAAAAATATTGTGTTGAGAAAAATTGCACAAATATCCTTTTGGCACCCAAAGAACGACAAAAAAAAAAAATTATATAAACAAATTACGTACCAACGGATAATTGATTTTGACGACAGTGCTTGTACGTCGGAACTTTGTAATTGGTAAGATTCATGTCTTCGGTGATGTCAGTTACGTATTCAGTGTCCTCCGGCATTTCTTCCTCTTTGTCGGTAGCTTTTGGATCCGGACCGGAATCTTTCTCTTCGTCCTCGGCTGTGCGCACGTCCGACTCGCCTTTCCCCAGTTTATCTGCAATTATTCAACGTCTCGTTGAAATCTGGATTCAATGAAAAATAGCGAATATGTAATACGGGTCAAGTACCTTTTTTCTTATTCTTCCGCTGTTCTTCATTCAGAGCCGAGCTCTTCATGTGCCCCGGCGTGAGGCAGTGCTCGTCGTACTCGATACGCGAGGGAAATTCTTTCATGCAAGGAAAGCAACGAGGATGCAGAAACGTCTTGAGCTGCTGATGCTTGTCGCTCTTTCTGTGACTCGACAGAGTCCCGAAGAAATTCAAGTCGCACATCGTGCAGTACTCACGAACGTTCAGATCAACCGATACCTACAAAAATTAATATACATTGTGAATTTGTAATGTTTTTTTTTTAAGTATTGTTGACTGTACGAGAAAGATGACTTACCTTCTTGCCGCGACGTTTGGAATTGGTCAGGCTGAGCTCGCGCTGTTCCTCGGCGACACGAAGCTCGTGTCTCATCAAGTCAACCTTCAGCTTGTACGATTCGTCCAATTTCTCCATCATGAGTTGATGAGCGCGTCCTCGTAAATGATTCTCGAAAGACTAAAGACAAACGAAAGAATTGATAAAATTTGAATAAAAATGGAAAACTCCAAAGTGGCCCGATTTGACCCTTTGAATCGTGATGTTCTGTAACATCTTTTTCGGATGGAAAAAACATTTTTTTTTTGTTTTTTATACTGAACAAAAATTTAAAGAGATTCATGACGATTTTTCAAAGGGTCAAGTAACTAATCAATTGTTTTTATTGCTTACAAATCCATCCCACATGTGTTTGTTGCAAACGTGACAAAACATGTGACTCATGGGTACCGCCGCGTAGCGGCTTTCCGCGTGTCTGGATGCCGATTTTTTTCCGCCACCTTGTGCATCCTCAGCTTTTTTCTCCGGCGAAGCTGTCTTCTCACCGTCCTCGGTTGCGGGTTCCTTCTTCTCTTCCGATTCCGTCACTTCCATCTGGCTAACTTCGCCCTCTTTCTTTTCGTCCTTCCAGTCGCGTTTCTTCTCCTCACCTCCCTCGCTCTCGTCGCTAATTGAACAAGTTTTTTTATCGTATCAATAACCGAGCAGACGATCAGACTTTTGCACGAAAAAAACACTAGTGCGTTGAATTAAAAAAAAAAAACTACTGGCGAACATTTTTCAAAAGTCCAGTAAATATTTTTTTTTCGCACTACCGACGCAATGATGTTTTTCTGCGGCCTTCTGTGTGCATTATGAAGATCGATCGACAATTTGAGTCGGAATGTCTCTACAAATGAGTATCTCGATTACTGTCGCATTTAGCGAATACACGCTAAAGACCTTATTTGTATAAAATTTAATACTGTACTTAAAAAAAAAAAATTTCTCACGTAATTACCATCGAACTGAGCGTTAATAAGGTAAACGTTTTTTTATGAAAGGCGAAAATCTTAAAGATATATATATATTAAAAAAAAGAACGCATGGAAAATATTAGACTCGGTTTCATAGTGCACACGGAAGATTATTTCTTCTTTGCTCGTATCACGCTTATGTCCAGTCTGTGAAATTGACGCTATCCCTCTCCGCTGTTACTATTTTCAATTATTAACATTAGCAGTTGTTTTTTTTTAAGTTACGGTAGATAATTTTTTTTTTTAGCATTAGGGTGTTAATGACGTTTAAGCTGCTTTGCATTTATCCGCGCGCATGTTTTATAAACCGACGCGAAGAAGAAAACAAAAATTTTAGTGCTTTTCTACGCGAGAAGAGATTCGTTTCCGTTTCAACGGCGCGATCGTACATTTCAGCAGAAAATAAGATCGTCGAACCAACTGATAGAAAAAAAAAAACGAACGACGATGGAGGATCGTTGGATGAGATCTCCTACCCTCGCTTTCTCACTGAGTCAAATGAACCTGACAACGTGGACGGAGTGGTATTTCTTCTTTTTTAAATAATTTATCATGAAAAAATTAAAAAATTTGTATTACTGCCGATGGAAGAGGCAAGAGATCGACAGGAGATCGTAAACAGATCCCTGTGGAACGGAGAGTAAATCGAAGAGTGAAACTTTTTTTTCCAAGGTTCTCTCCGATGGATAAAATATTCCTCGTAAAAACAGGAAACGACATCGCAATTTCTGCGAAAAATTCGTTGCGACAACCAAATCGAAGAGCGATTTGGCTTTCAGGGGGCTGGTTACGCCGAGGGAGCGTAGCAAATTCTTTTTTTTTCATTCTTTCATAAAAAATTAAACTATTGAACAGTGAAAAATTCACTCAGTTTTTTCTTTTCTTTTTTTGCATACACGAACAATTGGTCTGTGACTCGTTAAATGTTGTCAAGTCGATAGTGAAAATAAGCCAATCGCATTTTGTGTGCAATAAATAAAGAGTAGTCGATGAACGAGTCTCGTTTAGAGATATTCGAAGAATTTCTTTTTTGCTTTTTTGTTTTTTTTTTCGATGCTGTAAATTTGGAATTCGCCAGGCGAGAGAGCTTACCTTTTCGCGACGTGTGTATCAGCCTTCTCTTTATCAGGGTTCTTAACTTCCTGCTGTTCCTTTTTGCCTGTCTGATTTTGTTTAGAGGCAGTATTTGGTTTAGAAGTTTTATCGTTGCGATGCTGATTTTGGTTTCCATTGATACGCTGGTTGGCGGACTGGGGCGCACGAGATTGTTGTGCGGATGGGCCACGTCGCCCGGCGACGCCGTCACGGGCCCGATTGCCCATCTATTCATGTAGGTCAAAATCACGACCAATTTTTCATGAAAATTCTTTTTTGTTTTTTTTCGGTAATCGTCAAACTGTGATCTTTCATTTCAGGACCCAATTGGATCCTGGCAATCACAGTCAAATAACTATACTGTTGGGATTCTTGAGAAAGGATATTTTTTCAGTTTTCTTTTTTTTTTTAGCTTTTTCATTAGAAGGTTCGAATCGGGATGTTTTTTTCGTAACTAATTATTAACAGTTCGCTTCAGCGCGAGGGCAGCTCTGGGGAGAAGGAAAAAATAGTGCCTCGGCGAACAATTCGGGAAGAAAAGACGTTGATGAACGTCGAACGAAAATCTTTGATTATTCATCAGATTTAGTTTGTTTTTTTTTTGGTTTTTTTTTCTTTCTTTTCTTCTAAATCAGATCACCAAAGACGTGACCGCCAAGAGGGAGCTCCATCGGGATCTCGATAGAAAACGAAAATTGGAGAATCGCTAAGATCGTCGCGATGGACTTGGCTCCGACGCGAGCGTGCACCGTGATTGGTTCAATTCTCACGATAGTGCACAAGTACGAACGAAATGAACTCGAGCTAATCTGGAACGCCTTAAATTTCGGTGCAAGCCTTTTTTTCATTAGCCACGCTAGCGAGCGCCCTACCAATCGTCTTTCGGCCCGATTTTTCGTACTCGGCGCAAATTGAATTATTCAAGCGAGACTATCGCACGAACATTATATCCAACATAATGTAAATTTCGTAATGCAATTTTCTCTTCAACGAATCTTTGAACCCTTTCGCTCCATATTTTGTTTTTTTTTTTTACCAAAAATACATTTTTTATTAACAAAATTACTTTCAAGATGCGATAAAATGTAGCAGAAAATTTTATCGCGGTAAAGGGAGCGACAGGATTGAAAATTCTACGAATTTTAAGCTTTTTTTTTTGTTGTGAGTCTTGCAATTTTCAACTCTCGGGAATTCGGCTGATACAATCGTTCCGTATTGTATCGATCCGTCCATACCTTATTGTACGGTTGCGGCCGTTGGTTCTTCATGGGATGTCGCATAGGACGATCGTTGAATCGTCCCGGCCCAAAATTCGGCTGACCGGCGAAATTCGGTCCGGGCCCGTTCAGGGTGTTTCCCAGACTCAGCAGCGAGGGAACCTTTTTGGACAGTAACTTTTGCCATTACCAAAAGGGTGAAGTAGCGACAACTTTTTATTGCCGGTAAAGATCGAATATCTACCTGCGGCTGCACTTCCTGCTGGGTACGAAGAAGATTGCTCAGTAGATTGCTGGCGATTACCAATTGGGCTTGGGGTGAGCTGAGGGAGAGATTGTTGTTCGGAGTCGGGAGAAGACCACGTCCCGGCATCATGCCGCTCTCCCACGGATTAACACCGCCGCCTCCTCCACCGCCCGACGAACCTCCCATCCCTCCGCCCATCGAACCACCACCGCCGTTGTTGCGGATTGGATTCCCACCACCGCCGCCGCTGCGGTTGAAATTACGATTCCCAAAGGAATTCCTCTTCGCTCCTCGGTTGAAGGACATGATTGCTGAAAAATAAAAAATTGCTATTACAGATGAAAATAAAAAAAAAAATTTTGATACTAAAACCAAACGACTGTTGTTGGAGTAGAATAAATTTTTTTGAATTATAAAAATATCATTTTTTTTATGGGCAATTAAGAAATACACAGTAACAAAATCTTTTTATCTGTAAATGCAAAAAAAATCTTGAAAGTAAAAAACTTTGAGAAAGGAAATCGAAAAATTTATCTTAGGTAAGGTCTTTCATTTTTGAATATACGATTTTGACAAAATGCTCGTTATGTAGATTTCAGATAGAAAAAAAAAATTCAATAATTCGAGGCTATTTTGTTAAAAAAAAAGAAAAAAAGAAGTTTGGTAAGATGGAATTGGTTGAAAGTTCGATGAAATATTGCTTATATACGGGGGGCGATATCGGGTAGAGTCAAAAATAGGGACGCCCTCAATTGTCCCGAAATGGCGTGACGCCCGATATCTCAACGACATGGTGCCGGTACGTGCATCCTATAAAAAAAAATCTCGAATATTTACTCGAAAATGAAATTAACTTCGAAGCATACGTAGCAGGCGATGTACATGTCGGAAAGTTTTTTACGAAAAGAATCTCGAAATCCTTTCGAACGTAACGAGTCGTTTGTAACAATATAAAAAAAAACGGCGCTCGAACTTCTAATAATCGGCGTCGTGAGCCTCTTGTTTGGAATCGCGACATTCAACCAGCCGTGAAAAAAAAACACTACGATATTTAACATCAACGTACATACCTGTGCGGAGTTTCGACTTTTTAAATTTCCTTCGTAAAATTTAATACGAAGTTTTCTTTTTTGTACGATACGAAATGAAAATAACGCACGAACGTGACCCGACGCGTGACGCACCAAACGCAACGATGGCGAGTACGAAAAAAAAAAAAGAGTTTGGTGTAGACGTTAGGTACGCACAGCGGAACGGGGGAGAGCCAGTGAGGACAAGAGTCTGGCGAAGCACTGCAGGACGGACCGACTACAAGGACCGGAGAGAATATTCTACGGTCGATACCGAGAGACTGAAACAACACGCGCTGCCCTACGGCGATCCCGATAGGATCGTTGGGTTGCGCCGCAAGAACGGAGCCAATTGGAAGCTCACTCGAAGGGAACTAAATTAGGCGGATACGCATGGCGAAATAAATGGACAAGTTTCCTGCGTGAATATATTTAGGGAGGAAAAGTGCGGATCAATGTAGAACTTGGAAATAATATCGAGACTTTCTGATTGGTTAGCGCGTTTCCGTTCAAGTATGTCGCTATTCATTCGCCTCTTAATTGACTAATTCGGGGATAGTTTTTGCTAGAAGTCCTTGAGAAAAAAATCTATTTAAACTGCGAGCACGAGTTTACGAGAAATTGCCTTACAGATTTAGATTCGCTTCAGTCGGATTGTCAATCAAACGATTGATTACCTTAAATTTCCGGGAATTCGCCGCAATTTCTGCACGGAGCTGAAGACACTGAGAATTTCCCTTTAAAAAAAAAAACGCTAGCGAACGCATGTGCACAGTGGAGCTATCCGGGGGTAGCTCTCCGAACGCGACGGAGGCTTTGCAAAACGAGTCCGTAGAGCGACCGATCGAGAAAACAGAGACTCTCGGGGACTGGGCTGCTAACATTGCAACTATACCCGATGAAATCGTTCTGCCCGTGTTTATAATACACTTTATCTATTGTTTTTTGTTTGTTCGTTTGTGACTAGGCTAACATTTCCTATATAAAATCATATCTGTTTAATAGAACAAAAAATACATATATATTTTAAAAAGAACAAAAATTCTTTCACCACGATCAAGCTATAACCTCGTTTAATGTCCCATACGCGATATAACAGGATCCATGCCATGCTTATTTGATAGAAATTTTCGTAGGGCTATATACCGCGAAGAAACTCGGATATACAGCCGAATCGTCGACTTCGAGGAGCCTCAACAACATTCCATTATTTAAGTACGAAAAAACCATTTTTTTTTCTTTCTATCCAACAAATAATCCGACAGACAACTATCTTTCGTCCACGTCGTATACTTTGCTGATTTGCGATTGTTCGATGGAGCCAACAAATTAAAAAAAAAAAAAAAAGAGACGAACAAAAGAACGAGAATGCTGAGTGTGGCTCGTCCAAGTCTAAAAATTTGAAGCTTTTTTTACGATTACGAAAAAATATCTCGATCGAAAAAATTGTGTTGGGAGAAACGAGCTCTGAAAATTGAGAAGGTTAGGATTTTCCGTCCTGTCCGCGATTTATGTCGCGCGATCGAATTATTAATTTTTGTTTTTTTTTCCATCCAGAAAATTCGGATTTTACATTTTTTTAATGTTCCTAATATCGATACTTAATTTTCATAAAAATTGATTTTCGGAGTTGGATGTTCTTTAATCCGAGGACAGTGTAACGTGTGAGTTTAATATATTTTTTTCTTAACTCTGTACATTGTAATTCACAGAGCGGAAGATAGAAAACAGTTGACGTAGAGCCAGTGATGTCCGTACCTTCGTCGTCGTCGAAAGGGATAGATGGAGAAAAACCAGGTGGCACCAGTCCGAGTCCCGTTGAAGGAGTCGAAGAAGGCATCGCCGGACCGAGTACTTTGGATAATTCGAGGTGCCCTCTGCCCCGTGAGGTGGAATTGGAGAATTACGGCAACATAGTCGACGAGGAAGACGAAGACAGTAGCGAAGAAGAGGAAAGTGAGGTAATTATCATAATTCAAACTAGCTTTCTTACCACATACAGGAAGCTTTTTTCAGAGAATTTTTTTCTTTCATTTTATTTTGAGATTTTCTGTTCACAAAATACCAAATAATTAAAAAATCATGTTCATAAAAAGTGTTCTTGGTAAGTTTATGTGCATATATCAAAAAGGACTGCACACTAGTCGAGTTACAACCATAATTGATGGACACTCAGTTTGGCAAAAATCTATAAATTGATACAAACATAACAGTTTTTTTTTAATGACTTGCATTTTTAACTTGAGCAAACATCTGTGTAAACATCTTGAGCTAAAACCTGATACATCTTACACTAAATAAATAGAACGTGAAATGAAAATAAATAAAAATGTATGGCATGGACCTGGAATGTTTGAAATTTTTGTCAAAAAATGTCTGCCTGTTTTCACAATTCTTTTATTTGTATAGCTTGTTTTGTAAGAAGGCCAAAGAACTGCAGAAGAGGCTTTGTTACAGGAGAAGCTTTTTAAATAAAAGCAATTTACGAGGAAGCAGCCCGAAAATTAATACTTTTCATAGTTTTTTAAAATGAATCTACGATTGTTTGTTCATTAATTGCAGTTCAGCGAAAATGGCTTGTTCTGCGACGCGGAGGAGGAAATTGAGGTCGAAGAGTGCGGATCTCCGGACTCTGCGAATTCGCAGCAGCAGCAGCAGCATCAGCAGCAGCGAGCTCAGAGTCCGATATTGCACATGTGTATGCCTCTCAACGTCGTACAACCTCAGAGAAAACGAAAGAGCGAAACGGAATCTAGTTTACCCTGCAAAAAACTCAGTCCCGAAGACAAGAATCATACCTTGTGAGTGCCGGCCTATATACGCGTATACTTGTTTTTTTAAATTTATTTCCTTACCGACAATCGAAATGTGATTCGTGTTTTTTTTTTTTAATGCAAGCAGGATCGTGAAAAAGTTAGAGGACAAGGGGAAACACGTGCGATTCGTTATACCAACGAGGGATAATCCTCCGCCCGAGATGAGCAGCTGGCTTCTGCAATTTCAGGTACGCTATTCTTTTCCCATATTTTTAGTTTGCTTCAAACAGATTTCGTTTGATGTAACGATGTTTTTTGTGTTTTCTTGATTTACAGAGGTGGTCGAACGCGGAGAGAATGTTGGCGATAGACGAGTTGATCGAGAGATGCGAGCCGACCCAGGTGCGTCACATGATGCAAGTTATCGAGCCGCAGTTTCAAAGAGACTTCATATCGTTGTTACCTCGCGAGCTAGCCTTATCCGTACTGGCCTTTCTCGAACCAAGGGACCTCTTGCGAGCGGCCCAAACCTGTCGCAACTGGCGCTTCCTCGCCGACGACAATCTACTTTGGAAGGAGAAGTGTCGCGTCGCCGGCATTGACGATTTCAAAGAATTACCGCCGAACAAACGAAAGAACTATCGTACGATCTCGAGCAACGGTGTATCGCCGTGGAAACAGGCCTACATGAGGCAGCACAATATCAAGATGAACTGGAGAACGAAACCCATAAGACCCCCGAAAGTTCTCAAAGGCCACGACGATCACGTTATCACGTGCCTGCAATTTTCTGGTAACAGGATAGTCAGCGGCTCGGACGACAACACTCTCAAGGTCTGGTCGGCCGTCACGGGCAAGGTAATCGTCAATATTTTTATTCCAACCAAAATATCAATATCTGAAAAATATCAATTTACACAAACTCGAAAATGCCAACTTTCGAGCGTTTACGAATCCATTTGTCAAATCCCTACCATTTGTCAAATTCATTCCCATTTATCAAATCCATTCCCATTCATCAAATCAGTTAACTCGATGCTGTTTTAAAATTGAACAAAAGAACCATTTTGACACTTATCTTTGTTTGCGCAGTGTTTGAGGACCTTGGTGGGCCACACGGGCGGTGTTTGGTCATCGCAGATGGCCGGCACGACGGTCATAAGCGGTAGTACGGATCGTACTCTAAAAGTGTGGAACGCCGAGACGGGACAGTGCATTCATACGCTATACGGTCATACGTCGACCGTCAGGTGTATGCATTTGCACGGCAACAAAGTCGTTAGCGGTAGCAGAGACGCCACTCTGAGGGTGTGGCAAGTAGACACCGGCGAGTGTCTCCACGTTCTCGTTGGACACTTGGCCGCTGTTAGATGCGTGCAATATGATGGGAAATTAGTTGTTAGCGGAGCTTACGATTTCCTCGTAAAAGTCTGGAATCCCGAACGCGAGGAGTGTCTTCACACCCTCGAGGGACACGGGAACCGCGTTTATTCACTCCAGGTAAAAATAAAATTCAACAATCATCGTTTCGTCGATCTCCGATTTTTATATTTTGTTTTCCTTAATCATTCAATTTTTTTTGTTTCTATACGATTGTTCATTAATTGAATCCTTGTTCTCTCTTCTATGGACGAAGTTCGATGGTGTCCATGTCGTGAGTGGGTCGTTGGACACGAGCATCAGGGTGTGGGAGGTCGAGACCGGTGCGTGCAAACACACTCTGATGGGTCATCAGTCTCTGACATCGGGAATGGAACTTCGTAACAATATCCTGGTATCGGGTAACGCGGACTCGACGGTAAAAGTCTGGGACATCGTTAGCGGTCACTGCCTACAAACACTTTCCGGCCCCAACAAGCACCAGTCAGCCGTAACTTGCCTCCAATTCAACAGTCACTTCGTGATCACGTCCTCGGATGACGGAACCGTCAAACTCTGGGACGTTAAGACAGGTACGTTTGTCTTTAAATAAAAATCAGGTCAGATCGAAGATAGAGCATTGCATTTTTTATAAGTCCCCGATCGATACATGCATCTCTTAACTGCGCACTCATAAAGTTATCGGACTTTCAGTTATTGATATATCGCGAGTTCAAATTTAGACAAACTGTACTATATTTCTTCCTGCTATAATAATAATTCTAAGAAAGGAGCATTTTTTGTAATAGCCACTTTTCGAACAATCGGTCGGACTATATGACATTGTTTTTCTCCATTGATCACAAATCTGACGCTTGTTTTACTCGTAGCATAATATTTCATACAGAAACCAATTCAGGAAACAAAATATATATATATATATATATATATATATATATAGTTATATTGTTTTTTCAATCAAGAATTGCAACAACATTACAACTTATTTATTCCTCTGGCCAATGTGATTTTCGTTTCTCCTGTTTTCAGGTGATTTTATAAGGAATCTCGTAGCTCTGGAGAGCGGTGGTAGCGGTGGTGTCGTTTGGAGAATTCGTGCAAGCGACACGAAACTCGTTTGTGCCGTGGGCAGCCGCAACGGCACCGAGGAAACGAAGCTTCTCGTGCTCGACTTTGATGTTGAGGTGAAATAGTCCAATTCATCTGTCGCGTCGTCGTCGTCATCGTCGTCGTCGTTGTTGTCGTTGTCGTCGTGCCTCGGACAGTTCCGCTATGTGACTTCTGTACATATTTTAATTAGGTAGCGTAACCAATCTACTGTACAATGTTTCATGTATTACATGGTCCGATTGTGATAAGACTGCACGTGAACGAATGGCTTAGGAATCGATGGAAATAGTTGGAATCGCGAGTTGACAAAAAAAGAGTATGTCAAAGTGATGTTAAACTCCTTCAAAGGTTACACAGCAATTTATAATTGAGAATTCGCATCGTTTAGGAATTCAAGTGATTACTACCGTTAAAAAACCATCTGTATAGCTTCCTCTTGAATTTTTAAATGAAAAACTCGAACGAACTGTTCTGAAATAAATCGTAGAGAATTTTTGTTTATCTTTCTCCAGTTACCGACAATAACGGTTGGGCCGTTTTTTACATTATTTTGTTTACTCAGATTTTCAAGATGAACCGACACATATGCTGCATCTTTCGTTTGTCCAGATCAAGACATTTCATTTTTGGCTAACGAATTATGTGAAATCGTAAAAAAATTCGAATATCCAGTTGCAGAGACATGGTTTACCTTTGAAGGACATTAATCTCACTTCGAACGAGATGGAAGGTGGCTGAGCAGGGCGCGAAATAAACTAGAAGACAAAAACACGAGATCCTCGTCGAGCGAGCGTTTGTTCGACGGTCGAGGCCATTAGTTGTATCAAGCGAATTCGGCCAGCCAAACAGCCTCGAATTAACGATCACAAGCTCTTCTTTTTCCTCTAAACAGTTTTTTTTTACTTGTATTAAAAAAAATGCCTACGTTCGACGAAAAATAAGAGCTATGCACCGTCTATTCGCGGTTGTTTAGTTGGGAAAATTCTCTCAATCAAATGGGAAGTACCTACCACCGTGTACAAAAAAAAGAGATTCAAAAGACTCGATACAATACTACGGAAAAATAAGGAGCTTATACTATATTATGATTTTTTTTCTATTGTTTGTCTAAGTATGGAATTAATTTTTTTTCTGTTACATTCGATGCGAAATGCGGTATCGTTACTCGTTAGTAGCTTTATTTACATAATCGAGCGGAGGAAATCGAACGAGAAGCTTCAGTTATCTCGTGAGCATTTTTTTTAACATATGACGACTTATGTGGGCCGATCGTTCTTCGATGATTGGGGCCATTCGAGAAAAAAAAATGTTGTACGCGTTTTTTTATTCCACGAATTTTTCTCCGAACACGAAGAACACGAATGTGCATATATCCAATTGTGATTTCAATATAATTATTAAGTTTAACCGGGCCACGGGAGTGCGCGTAGGCCAGTCGATCTATTTACAACTAATATTTAAATCGTGATACGCGAAAGTTATTTTCGACTATTAGGGCATTATTTTTTTCATCGCTATTAAGAGAAGGAAAAAAAATCGAAATTCTTAAATTATACTCTCTCCTTGTCTCATTTATTTATTTTTAATTAAAAAAACAAACAAACGAAAAATTGTTCGCAATTTTTCTTTTTATTCACATATCGCAAATGAGATTGTTCACGGATGTCGATGTCATGTTCGATCAAATATTTTTGTCCGATATATCGCAATCTCGGCGTATGTAGAGATCTGGTTGATACTTTCATTCGCCCGCATAAGTGCCGTCATAAAAATAGGGAGATGAAACGAGTTTCCCGGACGGGAGAAAACTGCGAGAGACAATGCGAAGTACAATTGTAAATTTTGCGGAGGCGAGCTAAATCTATTTCTCTAAAGTAATCACATCGACTCGAACGATAAATCGTATTGGTGAAGGCTGAACCTTTCGTTCGTTCTTTAATCTTCTCTGAAGCGTGATTATAAATTCATAAATAGTATTTTTCCGTTTAAAGAAGATTGGAATCTGTCCGTTCAGGAAATTTTCCATCTCAAACTCTATTTGACCAACTCCGTGGCGATACCGTGTTATTTGCGTTCTTTAAATCGACTTACTGCTGTAACGCGCTAAATGAAAAAAGAACAAAAAAACATGTCACACGTGTGTGGAGCATTTTGGATGTGCCATAAAAAAAAAAAGAAAAGCCACTCCGGCGCATTTCCTCAAAATTTTGTTTGTCGCGAATTTAAACGCGAAGGAATATAGTCTGTGATCTGAATAATATTTTGAATAGAGTTTTTGTCTCGATCGATGTTACAAAAAAATGGGAAGGACGATAGTTGATCTGCGAATAAAATAGTGAATAAATGAAGAGATAAATTAAATTGTATTTTTTTTTTTTGTGGGCACAGTCTTGTGCATTGTTTTTGTCTTGAAAAAAGAAGCTTTTACCAGAAAACGACGTAAGAGTATGTAAAGAGTAGGTGAAGTTTACGTAGAAGAGAAGTTGAAAATGAAAGCTAAAGTAAAATAATTGAGCGGATCCTTGCTCGTTCGACAAGGGCGATTTGTACATAGCCTTCCAGTATTTTGCATTGTCCTCTAATTAAAACTGTATAAACGATTAGACCATTTAGCCATGTCCAAAAACAAACAAACAAACGAAAATGAAAAAAAATATAAGTAATGTATCGCGATGTGGCTCTCACAAGTGTGGCATGGTAAAGGTATCATTATGTATCCCTTATTTATAAATTAATGTCGTATAAGTAGGCAACTCTCTACCGATATAAAGTAAAAACTTTTTTTTTTCTTTTCGTAATCGAAGAAAAAAAGAAAAGCGGAAGAGTAAAGAAAGGAATCACGCGACGATAACGGCTCGTTGCTTGTAATCGAATCGTGAGGCTTTTCAAGCCTAGAAGGAAGAAAATAGAAGAAAAAAGAATTGAGAAACATTAATGACGACGATCGGTTATTCGTAATTCGAGTCTGGCTTTGCCACGGGACAATAATGAAGGTTGCTGAGATAAAAACAGCGTTCCCACAAACGTGCAATAGAAACTCGAATGTAAACGAGTCGATAGTGAAGAACAAACAAAAAATGCAAATATTTCGGTCGAATCATTCATTTATTACGCGTACATCTTTTTCGAATTTAATTTGGTCACAACCTGCATTCGTCGTTCACGAACACTCTTGCCAAGGGCAGCTTTTATTATTGGACTCTGGTTATTCCAAGGATCGGGTTTTATTTGTATATTGCTCAATAGTTTATATTACTATAATGTGTTATCTGTTGTATCATTTTTTATAAGAAATAGAAAATGTTGCTGCATTTTATATCCAGTCTTTCTTATTTCGTTTTTTGTACCTTTGCAATATTGCAAGCATTGTCAAAGCTCTAAACAAATTTGTTCCGGTTCCTTTTAACGGACAGTCTCCCGATAAGAATAATATTTAGTGGAGGATTCTGCAATGTCTAAAACAACACTTTTGGTCGAAAAATCACGGTTTTTAATCGGAAGTGATGTCAAAAAGGAAAACGTCACTTCCGATTTGAAAATCTCATTTGTCGAGCGCAAGTGGCGTATTTCCAGTACAACGTCACTTACCGTCGAAAAAATGAGATTTTCAAACCGGAAGTGACGTTTCCCCTATGTAGACCGGTAGACATAACTACCGGTCGAAAAATGAGTTCACTTCCGGTCGAACAATTACAGAAGCGGATGATTTTAAGAATATAGGATATATAGGTTAGAAACGATCGCGACACGAATAAAATATTCAAACACAAAAAGAACGAAAAAGCATGGCATAAAAGTTGGGAACGAACTCGCGATGCTTCATTTATGGGTAACAAGCATTTGTGCGCTTAACCACAAATGGCTTATATAAAAAAGGAAGTGTTTCCGGTTAATTTTTATTCGTACGCTTGTTCAAACTATTCTATAAAAGGTAAATCCGGTCCAAAGCAGCCTTACAGCGCCATCTATAGTATATAACTATATAAGATTCGGATACATAGTGTTTCTCCAACCTACTTACTTTTTGGCGGAGATGCGTTTTGGCTAAAATGAATTTGGCATAAATGCTATCCTGACAATTCTCAGGGATTTATGAAATCCTCAAAATTAAAACCTTGACGCTCAAAGTCGTTCCCTTATCGTTTAGGACGACAAAACAAAACTATATAAATTATCTTATAACAAATTAGCTATTGATACATCCTTAAATCACAAAATTGTTTCCTATGCGTGTAAATAAAGTTTGCAGCCAAAAGAGAATCCTCTGGACTAAGCACGAATATATTCAATGCTGACATCATTCTTTGTACAGCTATTTACAATTAAGTCTCTACGACTATGACGAAGGTGCACTCCTGGCAAGGAATGTGAAGCGTACGATTCTTCTCAAGCAAATCTTCTCTACACACTAGATAATAACTGCCGCATCTGCACTGGTAGCTCAGTGTATTCTCGTCTGCAGTAACTTCCATCTCATCCACAGTTATCGTAGCGTAAATGAGAACGCTTTGAGACTCCAACTCGGCTTGTCTGCATTGCGCATCGTATCTTCTCTTTGATGCCGGATCTCTCAGGACCTTCCAAGCCTCTTCTATCTCCTGAAACTTTTTCGTGGCTTTATCTTTCTGCACGTCCACCTTGTCCGGATGATGGCGCAGTACTAACTTCCTATAGGCCGCTTTGAGATCTGCCTGAGACGACTCCTTAGTGCAACCAAGAACTTCATAATGCTCGTGAACACTCATTTTTTTTTTCTTGCATCCGGAGCACCTGCGAAGCTATCCATTTAGGACAGCTTGAGCATAAAACAAATTAATGACCAGTGACGCGATTCGAAAATCTTGAAATACAAAAATGGTAGAAAAAAATGCATCATCAAATATCGTACAAAAGGATAATGGAGCAAGAATTTTTTTTAATTAATCATTACTTCTTTTACCAGCAGTATAAAATTAATCCATATTTTAGAGCTGTGAATAACGAATTATAAAAGGTATGAACATCTCAAATTACAACTCTTGAATTTATGATTATGATAGCGGCAAAAGCTGGTCTGAAATTATACGACGTCGGAAGTGATGATGAATCTTTTTTGAAACGAAATCCCTCGAGTTGTTTATTGACAAACGCTAGTTTAACCTATATTTAAAAAAAAAAAGTAAAAGTTTACGAGACTCAGAAAATCGATCGAATTGGTTGTTGCGTAAGACGACGATGATGAGGATGAGGAAACTTTCGATAAATCGTATCGGGTTTATAATAACTGGGATCGATTACTTCAAAATTAATATGAAAAATTAAGTACCTTGACAGAAGAGCGTTGGAGTCCCCACGTGCGCCGCGCGATATTTTTCACGCAAGTGGCGCTGTTCAAACCTTCGCTAAATTGTAACTGCCTACGATAAGACAGAAAAAACTTTTTTTTTTGATTCGCAAGCCGTCCGTGCTGCCATATAGTCGTGTTATTTGAATCGCTCTGATTCTGTACAGTTGTTTTGCGTTCGAAACTTAATCTTCTGATAGTTTCCTGTATAAAATTATTTATAGTGCCTAATAAGAATAATTTTTTCTTTTTTCTTAAGTCGCGTGTGCCTTTAATAGAATTAGTGTCTTGTAATTTCATATTATTTCCTCTTCCTTCTCTGCAAAATTTTCTCTCCTTACGCATTTCATTTCTGGTGAGTCTTATCTGTTTCTAATTTTCTTTCTTTCTGTTCTTCAATTAGTTTTGGTCTGTATTAATTTCTGTAAGAGCTTTTATAATCGTAGTGTAGTTGTGCAATTCTTAGTTCATAGCGTATTTTAAGTTTTTTTTTTTTTTTTTTAAATATAAAAATATAAAAAAAAAAAAAAAGTTCAAGCGTAGTTACAAGTATGTCAGAAAATAGTCCGTCGACTCAGAAGCGTAAAATGCCGGTCAATGGCAGTGATAAGGGCGTGATGCCCTCTAGAAAATCCAAAGATCGTGATATTGTTACTCCTAAGTACATTCTCAATCAATTATCCAATCGATACGCGGAAGACGCTAACCCGCCGTTTACTGTAGAAGTTGTTGACAACGATAACGATAAAAACTTGGGCAATCTACATACTATGTCGATTGGCAAAAGCTTCACGGAGTATAACGACAGGTTGCTGCAGATCGTTCCGTCGGGAAGTGACCGTATATTTTTGAAATTTAATGACTACTCGGCGGCTAACGCAATGATTTCGGACATTAAGCGTATCAATAACAATTGGTCTGCGTTCATCCCTGATCATGCGATTATGTCTATCGGCGTGGTTCGGGGCATTGATCTCGAATATTCTGATGAGGAAATTTTGGAAGGGATTCGCGTCCCGTCCCCTAAATTCAAAATAGTCAAAGTTGAAAGAATTTTCTCTACGTTTTCTCCCAACAAGGGCGAACGGGTGGAGCCGTATCCGACTTTTTCTGTGAAGGTTTTTTTTGAGGGTAAGGTACTCCCAGAATCTGTAATCGTGTGTTACTTCAAAAGGGAGGTCAGGGTTTTTATCCCTCCGTGTAAAAGATGCTTCAATTGTTTTTTGTTTGGTCATATGAAGGCTCAACGTAGACAGAAAAAAAGCAAATGCTCTAAATGCTCGGGGTTCCATAAGTTCGAAGATTGCCCCTCTACAGAGGAATTTTGTTGCAACTGTAAAAAAAATCACTCTCCTCTTAGCAAAGACTGCCCAGCGTATATTTTTTACCAGAAGGTCCACAAATATAGCTTTGAAAAAAAGGTTTCGAAGGAGGAGGCTAGAAGGATTATTAGTGGCAAAATTAACAAGGCTCCGAAGGTGTTCGATCTTAACTCGATGCCTAGTCAATTCCCGGCTTTGATAGGAAAAAAACAAAAGAAATCGAACCAATTGTCCGGGCTCGATCGTACAACACAAACGGTCAACGACATAATAGACTCACTGAATAATATTGAGGACAATAGCGATGTTGATATGGCTGACGAAACTCTTATAGAGCAGGACGACGCTTTTTCTACAAGCTCGTCTCGGAAATCGTCCAAATCCAACGGTAATACTATCGATATAACCGCTTTGGTAGCAGCAGAAGTATCAAGACTGTTGAGAGCTTATAATAACAACCTTTGCCGTGAACTAAGAAAGAGATTCCCAGGATCAAACGAAATCGTGGAAACGATAATTGCTTCGGGGGAGCAATTTATCAATTCGCAATTAAATTATGGCTAATCAGAGGAGGTTTTTTGAGATTGCGCAATGGAATTGCAGGAGTGTTTTAGGTAAACTACCGGATGTTCAAAAATTTATTCTTGATTTCGATATTGTCTGTCTCTCTGAAACTTGGCTAAATGATAAAAATAGACTCTCCTTCAATTCCTTCAATATAGTTAGGAAAGATAGAAAAACCTTAACTCATGGGGGAGGTGTGGCAATTTTACTCCGTTGCCGTATTCCATTCAAAGTAATCGAAAATGTACAAATTAACAATAAACTTGAATTTAACTTTATTCAATTTAAAATTAGTTCTTCTGAATATCACCTTTTAAATGTCTACAAACCTCCTGACGTCTTTTTGTCCTCAACAGAATGGTCCATTCTTTTTGATTCCATAGTGCCTTTTTATAAAAATCTAATTATTTGTGGTGATTTTAATGCTCAACACTTTTCTTGGGGTAGCGATTTATTTAACCAATCGGGTACCGCGCTCGAATTGGCTCTTAATAATTCGGGCTTGTCGATAATTAATGATGGCTCGTCAACGAGAATCCATATAGTTCATGGTAAAAAAAGTGTCCCGGACTTAACATTAGTTTCTGCCGATATGGTTCCTGTAACCTGTTGGAAGACTTTACCTGATTCAATGTTCAGCGATCATTGGCCGATTAATATTAAACTTCCGCTACCGGGTATTTTCTCTTGCAATGCCAGAGCTAGGTATAACTTTAACAGAATAGATTGGAAAACATTTAAATATCAAATGAAACTTTCTTCTGAGCAACTTTCTACGGACGTTGGCCTAACCCTTGTTCAATACGAATCATTTATTGAATCAATTAAACTAAATCTAATCAGCGCGGGTGCTAAACCTCCCAGTAATTCAAAATGCTATAAAGCCCCACCGCCTGTTCCGTGGTGGTCCCAAGTATATGTTCAGATGTTGTTGACCTGCACCTTCCGATGATTCTTATAAACGGTACGTAGATTCCTGTAAAGAGGCAACGAATTTGTGCGAATTTTTTATTCACAATAATATATTGATTTAACCTTTTTATAGTTATATTATTAGTTAGTTGTTATTATAATCTAAGGTTAAAGTTTGTCAGGGGCTCACCAGATCCCCAAATATCCCTACATCTTCCTTTCATACCAACTGCATAAAAAGAAGAAAACTCACAACTCTATACAATAGAAGTGGCACATGCTCTCACGAGAGGGCGATAGCCAATAAAGGAAGGAAGAAGAAGAAGAAGAAAAAAACTTTTCAGCTGGCCACCCGGCGTTTTCGGTGCACGCGAAAGGGAGACGCAGGGAGACTATTGTTGTCGTTTTCACATGGGCATGAATATTTTTAAATAACGAGGGCGACGACGTTGTAACGGTTTTTAATTTTATTTTGCAACATACATTTCTTTTCCGTCGATTAAAACACGACGTAGGAGCGCTTCGCGACGAGAAGGTAAAGAGTAATATGTTTGAATAAAGAAAAAAACTAACGGCGAAAAAATGCATGCCGCGGTTTACAGAGCTCGCATGACAGAAGTAAGATTATCGAGGATGCGAAAAACTTTCGTGGTTAGGTCGCGGAATACAGATTTATATTGGTGTTTTTTTTTTTTTCTTTTTGTTTTGCAGGAAACTTTTCAAGTTCTTCTGGATGTTATGGAAAGACACTTTGCTGCTCTGAGCTTGCCAGATCCAGCTGTCGACCCTAAAATCACCAGAGCCATAAGCTTCTCCGAACTACCGTCCACTCGTAGGATACTCATCGAACAGTGCTATCAGCACGACGATTCTGGCAATCTCATTAGGCAGTACAGTTGCGAACAGATATTCGACAAGTCCTCCAACACTAGGTAAATTGATCGAATGTTCATTGAATTTTCTTGCCGCTTGCACGGTTCTGTGTTTGGTTCGACAAACACTTTAAACTTTTGTTGAAAAACTCATAATCAATCAAGATAAAAATAAAATCCATAACGGACTTTATCTGCAAATTTATGGTAGAGACATCAAAGTCTCCCTACAATATTTTGCCCAAAAATATTTGGCTCATTCTCACAGTCCGTTCTGCCACTATTTTTCCAACTGTTTATCAGTGATATTTAAAAAAACCTGCGGGTAGTAGACAATAACTTTACTTATATTGGTTATGATACTGGATAGTTTTTATTTTAGAAGTGATTTTCATTGTCTGGTTACCCCTAAGCAAATTTGTTTGATCAATCGCATTGCACTGCAATGGTAAAACAGTTACCTGCAGTCTAAATACTTATGTGTTATATAAAACTCTATTTTTATGTTTGTTGAATAACTAATAACACAATGAAGATAAAAATAAAATTGGCAACACCCTTTATTTAGAAATTGATGGTAGAGACATCAGAGTCTCCCTACAATATTTAGCCAAAAAATTTATTTTTCGAATTTTATTGACTATATGGCACTTCGCCATTTATCGATTAATTTTATTTATTTATTTTATCTCGTTTATGAGTTTTATCGCACAGACGCGCGTCTCAATCCCGTTGCAATTATGCATCACAATTTCACAGTCGCTCCACAATTGGAAAAAAAAAAGTATCATAATTTTTTTTTCTTTTCCAGAGAGGTCAAAGTGTCCGAGATCGTGAGAACGGGAAGCGAGCGTTGTCTGACGAACACTTGGAAAACAACCCTCCCGGTATTCGGTTCCCTCGGAAATGTCGGCTGGCACACGGGTCAGTTTGGACAGATGATAAGCGCTATAGAACCAAAGCCGAACGATAAAATGGAGTGCATGGATATCGAAGAGATTCATCCAAAGCCCCTCGAACGAGCCTCCTTTCGGAAAATAAAGGAGGAGAAAGTTCCCACGTTGGAATTGAACGGAATGACTTTGTCGACGAACGAACGCGATGACAAACCTCTGATCAGAGCTTCGACCTTCGGGATCTACTCGACGGGCACTGGAGCACCGGTGAATACAACGAAACAGCCTGTCGTCAGGTCGAGATCAGCATCACCAAAAAAATTCACCGATCGTCCACCGACAATTGATCTCGATAACACGGAAACCTCAAACTCTCACGAAACTGTTATTCAAAAGCTCGACTACAACGCGACGAAGAAAAAACTTCGTTCTCTCATACCCGAGGAGAAAGTTAAACCGAAGAATTCGCGTTACTCTTGTTCGTGCTCGAAATTCTTATTTTTTCTGTTACTGTCATTTGCCACTGCGATTCTCGCGATTATTCTCTACGACGATGATTTGGCGCGAAACCGACGTGGCCTCGATATAACGAACATGAGCTTGGAATTATCCGAGAGAGTCTACGGACAAGGTCGAGCCATCGAAGAGCTGACAAAAGATTTGCGAAAAAGTTCGGACGGTATAAATTTCGTAGCTTTGGTCGGTGGAACCGGTGTGGGAAAATCTTATACGATCGGAATCGTGAGAAAACATTTTCCTCACGTCAATTCCGTTTTCGAATATTCTCCGCCTCTCCACAAAGCCGTTCACGAGGCCTTCGGCGTTCTCTCGCGGCGACACTGCAACTTGATAGTTCTGGAAAATTTGAACACGGAAGATCTGCGAGATGCTATGATATTCATAAAATTCTTGAGGGGACAGAAGGATCAATATTGTGTTTACGCGATCGCTGTATTTAATCCACAAAAGAGAGACGACGATTTTTCGAGAAGATTGGATCTGAAGAGGAGCGTCGAAGAAATTTCCGAAGTGTTGAAGATGAACGATCTCGGAGATACGAAAGTCATTGGGTTCGAGGAGCTCGACGATCGGAGCCTCGACGCTTGCATACGAAAGGCTGCGAAGGAAAACGATGTGAGAATTACGGAGGGACAATTGACGGATATACGGAGACGCTTGGTCACTGCTAACAGCGGATGCAAAGGAGCTTACGCCAAAGTCCAACTACTTGTAAATTCGTAGTTTCGATCTTTTCTCGAAACATCGTTGTTCCATAATGATTAAAAAAATAGTTACTGAGACACTTGCATGTTTTTTTTTAAGTCTCAGACTGATTTTTTAATCGAATTTACGTAATTTTTTTATCGGGCATTCCAAGAGTTCGAACGCCGCTGATAGAACTCCGAGGGCAAAACAGTTATCTGTCGCGCGATAATAACAATTCGAGCAGAGAAGGTTATCATTTGTTATATCGTTTGTGCGGCGTAAATGGTAATATTTTACTCTTGAAGGACTTAGGCATCTCGTTTAACGAAAACTATATAACATCTTGCTGGCTTTGAGCAAGTGGGTGAAAAAAAGAATTGCTCAATTTCTTAAATAGGGACGATAGGATAAAATGAAAAAGCGTTTCCGCGTTACCGCTCTATCTGGCATATCGTAATGGCCGTTCACGTTACGCGCTCCGTTATTTAATATGTCAGTCATGTATAAAGCATACGGTTTGTTGTTTTTTCTCCTCATTCTCCGGTGCCCGAAATAAATGTTACTCCTGTCTCCGAATCGGTGCGGTTTCTCTACCGAGCGCGGCCGAGTGTAACGCGATGAATATCTATTGTCTTTCTAAAGCGGGCGAAAGTGAGTTTAGCATGGTAACATCATAAGTAACTTAAGAATATTGTTTTACGTAACGGAAAACTGCTCCACCCGAAATCGCTGGCGATCCGTGAACTTTCTATTTTTTTTTTTTTTTTGAGTTAACCCTTTTTTCATAAAAACGGTTCATCGATTTTAGTTTTCTCTTCATTTTGTCGATAATTTTCTAGATCGGTGCGTTTTAAAAAAATTAGTTTTTCTTTCAACTCGTCAAAATTCGTGGCGGCACGCATATCCATTAAAAAAAGAAAATACATTACTCTATATTTTTCTCACAAAACCGATGAGTACCTTTTGTTTTAGTTATTTTTTTTTATTGCCGAATCTCAATCAATGTTTCCATCATCATTTTTCGATACCTTGTTCTACGGAAATTCAACATTTTTTTTCTTGCCGATATCTTCACGATACCTTACTGTGTGTAAGGTTTAATACTATTTTTTAAATAAAATATTGCATTTGTATTTTTTTGTTTGTTTTTTGTTATCGATCTTTCGAGATTCTTCTCAGTTATTTCTTGCATATTCCTCAGCTCTCCTCGAAAAGTTCTCGAAAAAAATTGGAGCTGCGATTGCAACCGTGGAATTCCCTGACGGGCGCTCGTGTATCGTTGCAATACGCGGATACACCTCGAGCAGTATAATATTAGATGTCTGGACACGAGTGTAGATACGTATTTCCTTGCCGTATAATCGCATTTCACTTTTCTGATTATTACGACTTCTGGCGGCGCGCTCGTCCCCTTTGCGTTGCACGTTGCCCCCGACCGGATAGTTAGCTTTGTTGCTTACTCGCAAAGTATTGCGTGCCGAGCGCCCAGCAGACAGGATTATGAAGTTGTGGCGAGCCTCGCACAGGAAAGTGTATTACACAAATTATCATTACCCTCGATCCTTTTCTTTTTATTCGGCATTCTTCGTCGTTATATTATGCATTCGTCGAGTTATGCAAATCCCAAAAAAGTAGAGGTGATGAAAGTTTTCGCCAACGCCTCTTTATCTCATCGCCGATAGCTCCACAGAGCTAACAATAATTTGCTGCGCAACTGCGCTGTCCTCTCGTCAACCTTCGATGAGCAAGAAAGTCAACCTTTCACCGAGTGTTAAAAAGAGGTCCTTAATAGTCTCAATACACTTCCGGCCGTCCGTTATGAGAGATTGGCACGTATTTTTTTGGCCATCAAGGGAAAACTTGAAAAGAAGTTACTTTAAACACTATTCGATGAACTAAGGCCAATAGTTCAAATAAGAATTTAGAGTACAGAATCACTGTAGGGAAAACAATAGCTTCTAATTGATGGTGCTATTGAAATGCTACCAGTTTCGATAGTGATTAAAAGCATTTTAGGTATTTTTCTTCAGTGATTTATTATGAATGGTATGATCTTCATCTATAGGTCGTATTAATATTTACGACGGAAACATGTAAGACGATGTTTAACATTCTTTTTTCACCTTCATCCCTAAAAAAATTATGTTCAAGGTCTCAAATGTACAGAACAATGTTCCTGTGTCGTTTAAAAATGTAATATGACGACATAAATCAAATCCGGTCAAAAAGCGTTATGCTATCTTTCGAGGGCTTAAAAAAAATGAATTTCTTAATGTCCAGAAGTTACGTATGAGTGGCGTAACGCGGAACGAGCACTAGACCTCCTCATTGACGATGTCCAGAGTCCCACAATCATAACGCGCTTTTTTCCACGCACGCGTGCAGAATGACTGCATCTCGCATTTCTTCATTATTACACGTGAGCGAAGAAATATATTTTGTTTGCGATCAACAAATCATCCGGGTAGTTCGTTGTTCACAGTTCTCTTTAATTTATTCAACTTTCAGTCGAACGAACATGATTTTTTTCCACGATCCTTGTTTTAAGTTTCTTCACGAAAACAAGAAATTTTTTTTTTTCTTTTTTTGTTAGCCTGATCTCCGGTGATTCTTTTAGCGCTTTCACTCAACGAATTTCGATTCGCTACACTGTTACAGTAATCATATACTCTATACCGTAGTTTTTTTTTGCATCCGAATTTCACGATTCGGCAATTCGTGTAGAGAGACGCAGTTGTCTTTATCTTCATCTAAACGACCATTCATACGTCTAGAATCTGATCCACGCAATTCCATTCTCGGCCCTGCTGCTCCCGACACCGAGATCAGAACAGCTTCTTTCGGTCGTTCTCTTATATTTATGTTTATCACTACTTTCACCGCGGCGCATGGAATCTGTATTACACGATTTGTTTAAATATCCGATTATCTTTCACCTAGCTCGACAACGTCCCCGTAGAATAATTATCACGTTAACGAATAGTTAAATCCGAAAGATTCTCCGCGATGTTGACACTTTGGTGTTTTAGTGGTTGGAAGAAATTTATGGACACTGTTGATGTATTGATTTAAAGAAATTCGAAATACACCAATTTTATCTGCAAATCGATACCCGTGATTTAAGGGGCCCCCGAATGTTTTATCGACAATGATTCTTGTCATTTTGGAAGAACGAAATTTAAAATAACGTTATAATATAGTACGACAATTAATTGCCAAGAAAAACACCCAAGAAGAAACTCGCATCCGAGAAATTAATTTTTTTTTATTTGTAAAGTAATCAATTTTATTACATATCGAAGCCTAAAACTGACAGAACACGAAATACACCCCCGTAGTTTTGCAGGACTAAAATGGTACTTGAACTGATTTAAAAAAAATGTAATATTTCTATTTTTTATCGTGAGCTTCTTCCGAATCATCATCGACTGCGAGTTCTTTTTTTAAGCATTACGTAAACTCGCTAGATCTTCATGCACGCAGATTGCATTTGAAATTCAACGTTGCAAGGACTCTCGTGAAGCAGGCATGAAGTAAGTACCATAGTGCAATACGTACAAAGCTTACAAAAGAACGATCTTGACAGCGCGATGGTTTTGATATCAAGCCAGGTCTGACAGATCATTATATCTAATCATTGTCGCATACGATCAAAATTGCAAATTCTACGAAGACCTTGGCAGTTTTACCTATATATATGTCGAACAAGTAAAAATAATCGAAATTTCATTAAATGCAACGACGCTTCGTCATTTTCATTCTTGCTCGAAAATTCAGATTTCCGGACAGCAAGTGACGTATTTTCGGTATGACGTCACTTCCGGTCTAAAAATGACTTTTTCAAACCGGAAGTGACGCATTTCCAGACCGGAAGTGACGTATTTCCGGAATAAGGTCACTTTCAGTCGAAAAATAAGGCTTCCGCGCCGGAAGTGACGTCACTTCCGGTCGAATGATGAGATTTCTGGACCAGAATTATTCCCCTCTAAGAATCGCTTCCAGTCCATTATTGAAAAAATGGGACAACCAAAGAAGGAACTTACCAAATGATCTATTTGTTATATATTTCCAGCGATAATTCTTTAATGGACTCGAAAGTGTACACAGGATTCGTCTCGAGGTAGATAAGGAAGCGAGCTCCCGTTCCGCGTGACTGATGCCGAAGCGCGAAGGGACCCGGCGCCGAGCGAAGAACACCAAGCCGTCGCGACAGCTGATCGCTCTCTTGGTTGACCTCCTCCGGGACGACTCTCGAGGCGTTCGAGTAGCAGGAGCAGGCACCAACCAGGTGAAGCAAAAGAAAGAAAGGTGCTCGCGGAAAATTATAAAAGAGTGACCGGTTACCGCGATGGGGGCAGTCGTTTCCGAGTGTGCCGCACGAACGCAACGGTTTTAGGGTACGTCCTACGCTCTAATTAGTTACGTCTTAGATCACTGGCTACGCGTAAACAAAAAGTCTTCCTTTTAAGAATATGTAACTGTATATTTATCTTAATTTCTTCGACTTTTGCTTATGGAAAAAAAATCGTGCTTCCTCATTTTTTTTTCTTCAAATTTAAAGGAATTAAAGAGAAAACTTCTTTACATGGAAATCACGAGTGTTTTGTATCTACAGTGCGCGCAAGGATCTTAGAATATTGAGTATTGAGTAAACGTAGATACGTGAGTAAGAAATCGTAAAAAAAATTATCCGAGTGAAAATTAATGTTTGATCGAATTTTTTAATAATGAAGAAATAAGGAAAATAATTGTTTTGGAAGTCGTTTTGCTTGAGAAGTTATCGAAATCTCCACTTTACGTCAAGGCTTTTTGTTTTCGATCGACCGATCACGTGTTTCGATGATTTGATTGTCCGCGTCCTGAATTTCAAACGATCGAATTTGTCCTCGGATGTTCGACAGTTTCGAGGGTAAATCGCGATTTTGTTAAGATTACACTTGACCGAGTTAAACAGCTTTTGTATTCACACTGACGCTTCTCCTGATGCACGGGCACGATAATTGTGACTTTGAACTTGCATCTTCGTATATATACTATTTACTCGTACGTATTCGTTACAAAATCGACGATAAAGATTTGTACAGTTTAATATAACTCATATAACAGTGGATTTTATTATCCCAACCGGATTTATAGATTTCTGGCGAATTTATCATTTTTTTTTTTTTTTTTGTAAGTACGGAGACGTAAAAAATTTGTATTTTGTCCGAGGATCACAAAGTTTGCTAAAGCTATAAAGATTGCAATAATTACAGGCGTTTAAACGACTTCTGCTATTTTTAATCGTCCTGTCAGATTCTCTAACGCGCATAACGCTATAAACATGAAACAGAAAGTACATAGTTGACATTTATTTATTTTTAATCTGAAAAAGAAAAAAGGTACCACGAAGACTCCGGTTGGTACCGGTCGGTACAATTTAAGGTAACGATTGCGAGATATGTAGCTATCTCGCAATCGTCAAGTTAGCAGCAAATAATTATCTGTTCGGTGGAATACCGAATACCTAAATGACAATTAAATACGCCGCTATGAAATATAAAAGAATTAATTGCATGTGAAAAGATCTATAATTATAGGCGTTTTAACGGTGTCCATATTTAATCGTCGTGTCAGATTCTGTGGAGGGCATGGCGCAACAAACATGACACTGACAGGGCATAGTTGATATTTTAGTTTTGTAATCTCAAAAAGATAGAAGTACCCCGGAGACTTCGATTCTTACTAGTCGGTAGAATTGAAGCTAGCAGCAAAAAATAACCTGATCGATGAAATACCGAATGACCAATGAAATACACTGCCGGGAAAAATAAAAGAATCTTTAGCATATAAAAAAATGTTTGTCGAATGGAATGAAAAAAAATTGCTATTAAGTTGAAAATTGTCTTCCCACGGGCCTCGGAGGAGGAAATCGAAATTTTTTGTTTCTCTCCAAGCATTTTCACAACCGCGACATATAATGTTCAAAGTTACATCGAAAGTTCGTAATCGTGATGGCGAATTCATAAAATTACTCGGACGTCGCACAGCAATGAACGCTAAAGAGGAAAGTCGTAATCGTCTTCATAATCGTCCCGGGTGAATGAGAAGCGTAACGCAGCTCGATCGTAATCGTGCCAGGTAATAACGATTGACAGAGTTCTGCGATAATTCGAGGATCCAATAGCGGACGTAGAAGTAAGCAAAATCGACGACATAATGGTAATAGCCCCGTAGTGAATAGGATCTCGCGTTGCGGTAACAGAAATAGCCATTACTTTCTATGCGGAAAAGGTGGTGATACCGCGACTTGCAATTGCCGCGCCGCCAGTCTCGAACCTCTTTTTTTCTGTACCCCAACTGGTTTTACCGATTCATTTTTATGTATTTTTATTCTCTTTTTTTTCGTTATAAATCGCCAGGTATTTCCGAAAGCGAACTCGAATGCGGTGGGTATTAATTATAACTCTGATTTGAACACGCACATACGCAACCAATTTTGTGGCACACATGGTGTAACAGGTCGATGAAGAAAAAAAAATAAAACGTGATAAATTAATATATATGTATCATGGCATAATACGCGTATCACGTAATTCACGTAATAGTTCGGTGGAGATAAATGCGTATTACACAGATGGAGCAATGTAATAGTAATAGCTTCACTGGGATTTCCATCTCTGCAATTAACAACGCGAAACTACTATCACTTTCTACACGGAAGACTTGCATTTTGATGCTTCCTCTTTTGCTTTTTATTGCTTGATTTTTTTTTCAATTCATATTTAAGTAGCTTCTGATTACTGAGCTATCTTTTGATAGCTTCAGTAGCTTAGTGTGGCAGCGAGTTGATTAATGCGATCGATCACAAAAAAACAGTACAGACCTTAAGTTTTTGTTTTCGGATGCACTATTTAATCATAATTTTTCCAACGTCGTTCTGAGGCCTCGTGGGCCCGTTTCGGTCAACGATACGTTGTTTTTTTTGTCTACTCGGAGATTCTTGATTTGGCTGTAATTTTCAGAGAACATCGGTCGATGTATGTTTAACGCGCGGAAAAATTACCGCGGTCGACAATCAGTGTCCCATTTAATGTGAGACGCCGGTATATTTTTATTTTTTTTCATTTTTTAACGACGATTAATTTTGTGAAGAAAATTGATAGTTTCGATATCCGGAATGCCAGTTTTGACATAATAGAAAGTTGAATGCTTGACGGAAAAATTACACACGTGAAATACCACGAATTGGATAAGAGACGCTGATTGCATTTCTCTATTTCTCTCTACTTCGTTCATTAATGAGTCTCCGGCCAAGGACAGCCAGCGGCATGATTTTTGCGCAACTATTATGAGTACGGACGGAGCGGTGAGCCGCGAAATTAGTAGTAAAGGTGCCGGTGCACGTTTGCGTCACATTCTCGAAACTCATTCATAGTAATGAGTAAAATGACCATACTCGAGATTCCAAGATATCGTTGAGCTTCTTTTTGTTGCTCTTTTTTTTTCTTTCTTTTTAACTATTCTTCATTGAATGACTTCATTGAGTGCTCTTAGCGCACTCATCGTTCACTGAACTTGAGGACGCTCGACGAAATGCACTAAGCGCATTATTTTTAATGCATCAAAGTAATCGAGAGAATACCCTATAGTGGTGCTAAATAAAAAGTTTACGTAACGCGTAAACATTTTTTTTTATCGCACGACTTTTTTTATCGACTCGAAGATCAAGTTCATTAAGCATCTTGTCCCGCGTCGACGATATCCATTTAAAAATGTAGTTGAGGTACAAAAAAAAAATTCGTATAAGCAGTTTTTTTTATCGTCGAAGCATCGATCTTGGTAAATGGAGGGAATATACTCATATTGCAGAAAGGATGCTTTACTCAACGGAAAATTGCCGTTGAGTAAAAATTTCAACGTTCTACAAACTTCATTATCTCTTCGGAAAATTTTACTTGGGCATCAACGAAACAAAGAAGAAAAATGTTCTCTGTAAATGAAGTAATAAAAAAAAAGTCACCGCGCGTGGATGATATTCCCTTGTTTGTGTACTTTGGCCTCTCGTTATGGTATCGCCTGACTACGGCAACAAAGCTAACGAAGCTGGGTGAACAACCCAGGTGCCTCGGTTGCGTAACGGGAGAAAGCTGTTGCGAAATACCACACGGTCGCGGAGTCATAAACGCATACATAACATACATCGTGTATCCGTGTGGTACGTACGAGATTCTCGTTCACACAGTTCCGTCGAAATTACTTCAGCGATCCCCGGCTCGCCGAACCCATTACGTATGGCCCTACGGCGTATTACAACGTTCCTCGTGTTATCTAATCGCGAGCTCGACGCCGGTTCGACGCAACGAAACGTTCCGACTTCGTCTGGGTTTTTAAAAATGTATTTTCTTTTTTTTTTTTACTGTGTCAATAAATTGGTCAATTTCCGTCCGTCTGCAACAACTCTTCGTACGTTATGAGAACATATGCTTGATTTATCGCTCGAGGCGAGATTCCCCCTACTTCTTCCGAGCGATGCGTGGTCCATGAGGAAGAAATATCGAGGTTTCGAGGCCAGCGAAACGGAGGCGGTCTATGTGGGCCAAGCTTCTCGAGAAATTTTTTACATCTCCGCGAAGGAAAGTGAAACTCTCACTTTCGTTCGCCGCAACCGAAAACGATGATTTCATTTTATCGGGAAAATTAAGGAGGTTTAAACGAGTCTCCAATACACATAAAATAATCTTGACAATTTTATAGATTAAATGATATCGATAAAATTACATATTAATAATTTTTCAAATTAGACCACATTTTATCGTAATTCTTTATACTTATCGCATTTTATTTTCATTTTTAGATAATTGGACAATCCATCGAGGTAAGTACCTGCATAAAGACTTCCAACTACCATCGTTCCGAAGTCAGAGCTGAGGTGAAGAAGAAACTGCGTTAAGGAAATTCAAACCGAGAGAAAAAAATGGGTGCCGTCGAATGGGTAACCGAGCCGGACATGTACGAGTGTCCTCTGAGCGAGGAGACTCAGAAGGTAGCGAAGGATGAACTCCGTGAAGATAAGAGCACTCGGGACCAGGCACTCGAGCAGATGCGCAATTGGATAAAGCTAAATCCGCGAATCAAGAACTCACGTCTTGGTAATATAAAAAATAAAATATTTTTTATAAGAGTTTATCGAACAGGACTCATTTCCATGCACATTTATCCGCAGACGCGAAATTTCTGCTACGATTTCTTCGTTGCAAAAAATTCAACGTGCCGATGGCCCAGGAAGCTACCGAAAGATATCTTCTTCTCAGACAAGTCTACCATCCAGCTTTTCACTGCCTGAACATCGCCGAACCAACGATGAACGAACTTCTGACTTTAGGGTAAATTTTTCGAAAGCCGGAAGTCGGATACAAAAAACGACTGCAAAATAATATACTTTTACGTTAAAATATATTTCACGTATGGTATATGAAAAAATTCTTCCGATAGTTGTTTCTCGAAAGTATTACCAAATATCATTCTATAATTTCTTTTATTTTGTTTTATCTTTTAGCTATCTCTTCGCTGTTCCTGGCCGAGACTCCCAAGGGCGACGACTTATTGTCGCGAGACCCGGTAATCGAAAATCGATTGGAAAAACCATTCATATTTTTCTATTACTAATTTTTTTTTTTTTTTTTTACTACCAATGAAATATTCGATTGTTTATAATTATACTATGTTTTTTTTTGTTCTGCAAGGTGTTTTCGATCCTTACAAGTATACGAATGCCGACATGTGTAAGATCCACGCGATAACCTACGAGGCCCTGATGGAAGACGAGGAGAGTCAGGTCCGAGGTTTCGTGCACTTTGCTGACGGTGCGGGTGTGAGTTTTCCGCATCTGACACTATTCACTCCGCGCGAAGCTGTTCGCATCGTCAAGAACGGCGAGGTGATAATTTTTCTTCTTTTCTTCTGCGGTCCGCCCACGATCGGTGAAAGCGAGAAAATACTGAAACACGTGTCACAATAATTACGTTATATATTAATGACGATGAGGGTTATGAAATAGTTGGATCGATAATCCGGACCAATTTCTCGCTCGAATTTAAACCAGCGATCGAGAAGACTCGCCTTTCGTTTGCATTCTCGGTCCAAGGACATTCACGTAATGTCGTTTGGTAATAGCGATTACACGCGAGAAAGTGGGAACAGAGGTGAGAGGACCGGTTCCTTTTCGTCGGAGCACCGACGTGCCGGGGTCCAACGTCCCCAAAGTTTTTGGGCTAGCCGAGATATTAGTCAAGAAGCACCCGGGGCCTTTTATCTCTCACCCGGTTTTTGTCCTCCGGCATATTAATAACTCGAGAAGAAATGCAATTTCTCAAAGATTTTGTAATCAAGCGACAGTGAAACGCGAAGCGATGTGCAACTCGTTTTAACATTGAATATCTTATATATATATATATATATATATATATATATATATATATATATATGTGATGTGACGTGGCACGTCACAATATATACATGAGATATTCAATGTTTTTTCTCAGTGCATATATATTTGCTTTATTTGCATAGGTAGATATTTATTTTCATTTACATAATCAAATATTATAAAAATCTGTGTAAACTTACGAATCTTTCCATCGATCTTTCAGCGTACCGTCCCGATGAGACACAAAGAAGTACACGCGATAAACGCCCATCCGTCTTTAAAATTTGCTCTGGACTTTGGCATGTCATTGATATCCGAGAAGATTAAGAAACGGATCAAGATCTACACGAGTCTTCAAGATGCGCTGGACAACAAAATGGATCCATCGATGTTGCCCAAGGAGTACGGCGGTACTATGCCCATGAAAGAAATGATTGGTGAGCATATCTTCTTTTTTTCTTTTTCTTCGAACACCTTCGCAGGTATGCAAAAAAATGTTGCATGTTGGATTGCACGTTTTGAGTTTTTTTTATTATTTTTTTTTATAGATTTGTGGAGAAAGGAACTTTTGGAAGTGAGGCCAACTTTGCTGAGCCACGATAAGATGCAAGTAAGCTTGGAACTTTATTCCGAAAAGGCTCGCGAAGGCGCTGTGTCGGCGTTGAAGCAGGGATTCGGATGTTCCAATGTCGGTTCCGGCGACTCGACGATACACGGAATCACCGGCTCGTTCAGAAAGCTGGAAGTCGATTGAGGACAAGGCGATCGACGTTTTTTTCGCTTTCAAAGAGAGCAGAAGAATAACAAGCGTGAAGACGATAGTCGGACTTTGATAGAATTAAATGTTAGTCTTCGTACGGTCGTCGCAGACGTCTTACGCAGAAGAAGAATACACAGCCTCGCTTTAATGAGGAAGAAGGGACGGTAAGATCGAGCGAGATTTAATGTATGTCACGAAACGGTCCACTGGATCATGCGAGAAGTGAAAAGGAAGAAAAAAAGAAAGATGTCAGGTAGTTTTTTTTTATTCGTTGTCGTTAAACGCAATAACTGACGTTAAACGATTAACTGTTAAGAACGATAACAATTATGCCGCTGTGAGCCAACCACCGACGATAGAACGCACTCGCTTCCTCGCTTCCCTCATATTCGCGCCATCCAGCATACTGTCGGCGTAAAGATCCTCGCAGTGGGAAGTACCTATAATTAAAATGAAGAGAAATCATGGCTCCGAGCTAAGAATCCACCGATAGAACAAATGTAATTGGAGCAAAAGAAACCAAATCGCGTCTCTTGGCTACGATTCGTTAAGTAAATAAAACTCTATCGTGTATCATAGAGCGTAGATCGTAATCGCTGATATTTTTCGACAACTAACGTAAACCGGTACGAGTCCTTATCTTCGATAAAAACTTATCCAAGATATGTCTCGTGCCCACCGATTGTACTAGATAACATACGGTATCGCGAAATCAAGTGATCGAAAATTTTTCTTTTTACGCATTGTGAAACGTCGTCAGGTATTTACCATCGATCAGTATCGCTGGGGAATTCTCATTCAAATCTTCGAGTACCGATAGCGCGTGCCACGGATCGATGTTTCCGTTTGTGAATATAACATTCTTCACGTCTGGCAACGAGCCGCCGTACATCAAATTTGTTCTCCTCACACCCGAGTCGAGCAGACTCGAGTTGTAACTGCAAAAAAAATATACAATTAATTTTCTCTCCATCAGAAACTCAAATATAATGATAATGATAGATGTGGAGAACGGAAAAAAGATGGTATTGCGTTTAAGTACACACCCATAGCAGTAGTGAAGCAGTAGTAAAGTTATTTTTTTTTTGTAAATGTTTTTTTCATACCCAGACTTAACTAGCATTAGAGAAATTAGATACCTAGATTATGCACAAAAAAATGTATGACGCAATAATCAATGTATTATAAACAATTTTCAAATAAAGTATTATTAAAGTGTGAATTATGATTTTTTAATTTTATTTGGTTTCTACTCACTATTCGCCGTAGAAATCTTTGCACATCTGTACGAAGAAGTTGAGAGGGAAGAGTGTTCCAAAAATTGATTTTTTGGAGCTTGTCGTCTGGTAGTATCCGTATTCGGTGCATGTTTGGTGGACCCAGAGTCTCACTGTACGAAAAATGTTTTAATTGTTAATTTTTCTTCTGTGCCATAAAAGATAGACTTTGAAGTATCAACGAATTTTTGTAAGAACTTTTCTGTACAATTTTTCATCAGAAAGAGAACAGTTTCAAGGAGTCCTTACAGATGAGGAAATAATTCACTTACTGACTTCACCTGACTCCCACGAAGTGTTCGTGTAATATTGAACAAATTTTTCATAATCTATGTTAACGCATTGGACGCTAGAGAATATTTTTGCGAGTCTCAACATTGGTGGACCCACTCTTACGTCCATCATCCGGTCGCAAAGTATGCTAATGCTCGAACTACCGCCATAGCCGACGTTATTGTATTGAACCGTTCTGGAAAATATCTACGAAAAAGTATTAATAATAACCGAATTATCGAAATTTGTATATTTGATTGACGTTTATTTATATACTTCTGCGAGGCTGTTCATGAAATTTGCGATGGAATTCGGGGAAGAAATGTCCGGCATTTCGCACAAGCTGAAACAAATATACATATCAATAATTCGTATTTAAACAGAAAATTTAATAATGCGAATTGAAATAACATATGAAATTTACTTACTTGAAGGTCTTTTGGAGCAATGCGGAACCGTTCGGCTGGTCGAGTAGCATTTCTATGGTATCGAAAGCACTTTTGACATCAATCGTACACTGTTCATCGTAACGAGCCAGTGAAGAAGCGACCACTTCCAAGTATTCTAAAAGCGATCGAAATATTTTTATTATAAAAGCGTAAAAAAACTTGACGTCACTGCCATTGGTGATATTTAAGTGTAAAAATTTCAAAGCTCAAAAGAATGAACAATTTTATAATAGTTCAATAGAATAATTCGCTGTAAAATAAATTGTAACGAAGATATAATAATTTACCAAAGAAATCAGCTTTAGCTCGAACCGGGGCGCTACTCGCGACGGCACCTTGGATCAGGTGAGGGTATTTTACTCTGGCCCAAGCTGCCATATTTCCAGCATACGATCCTCCAAAAACAATCACGCTGCTGTTCGTTAAACCAGCAATTTCATTTTTCTTCGTTTCTATGAAATAGGCCACGTCCGCCAAAGCCTGATCCACATTCAGATACTGAAGATTTTGGGATGTCGTATCGCTGCGAAAAATTTACATTTAACAAATAAATAATTACTCCACGTTACTTGATTAATTAATTAATTATAATTTTCAACAATTCTCACTTGACTGGACGACTTTTTCCGTAGTATCGATGTTCCGTATAAAACATATATGCACCATGAGCTTTCGCAATTTCGTACATCTGACCCGTTCGCAGGAAATTCGGTGCGATTTCCCATTCTCCACCGAGCATTATCAGCATGGGTCCAGTGCCATTAAAAAATCCATCGTTTTCATAAAAACGCTGAAAAATGTTTCGTATTATTTTATCAATTTCTTTTTTCTCCTACTAATCCCTAACTTTCTGTTTTTAACATTCAATGCAATATTCATACCATGGCCCAGCTGCGATCGTCACGAGGATTAAAATGATCAACAGGCTGTTGAATCCATTTTTCGCTCATATATCTAGCCTGCAATCGATCGACGTCCGGTTCCCTCAAGCCGTCGTAGGTGAAACCGCGAAAACCGACACTTTGGGCCGAAACGAAAAGAGCGAAGAGAACAAGACATACCTCCAGGAAATTTTTCATCGTGAAAATAAAATATTTCCGGAAGCTGCTCTTCCACGCGTCGTAGCTGCACGAGTGGCCGGCCGAGAAGAATTAGCCCAGATTAAATACGGAAACGGCGAAGCAGATTCGTATCGTCACCGAGATAAATTTGATAGGATATCGCACAGAACGGAATAAAAGCAATTCGATATGCCCGATAAAATACTTCGATATCTTATAAAAATATTTATTTAGTCTATTATAGTTAACGTATATTTCACTTCAATCATAAAAGACAGCCTCAATTGTTCATTCAAGGTGATATCGACCCAAAAAAGTTAATCAGCTTCGGTCGTGCGATTTTTCTTCACCTTCCGAATCGGTAGTGTCCCACTGGCTATCGCCCGCGGATGCAATTTGTTTGTCTATCGGAGTTTCGAAAGTTTGCTTTTCTTGACTGACGACGGGACTAGACAGATTGGATCTCAAATCTTTATCGGGAGTCGAAGGATTGCATTTCAGGGGCTCGATGCATCTTTCAGATTTTTTAACATTTTTGCCAGAGTTGATGGAATTTGCGTCAAAATTTTCGTCCGAGACTTCCTCCTCCGGTCGCGACTTTGGCTTCGATTCGTGGCTCACCCTGTTCTTCTCACTGCGACGATCTCGTTCGGTTTTTTTGCTACTTTTTTGCACCTTTGACTCTCTAACGTCCGAATTGCTACGAGAAATTTCCCCGTCGCTTTCGCTTCGTCTTTTTCGTGGTTTCCTCTCGCGTTTTCTGGAAGCATTTTCTTCACGAATCGATTCTCGTAATTTATCATCATCTTCTTCCTCTTCTTCCGCTCGCCTGGACCGTCGCGACGAGCTTCCGCGCTTGCGAAGATCTGATTCGTTTCTCGAGCTTCTCGAGCTCGACCTTTCGCTCTCGTCGCGTCTTCTCTCGCTTCTCGAACCCCGACGGCGTTCGCTTCCTCGCTCCTCGGGATTTCGATGCGTTCTCTCACGCCTTGTGCGATGTTCCGGCTCCGGAGGATCGGACCAACCCCAATTTCTGCTCTCGTTCGTAGTAGCTCGATCCTCCCATTCGTCCCAGTTGCTGATCGATCTGCACAAAAAAAAACATAAATTATTTATATTGAATATTGACTTTCCTACTGGAATATCGATTACGTTTATTTTTCGCCGACTGACCTCTGGTCACTTCTTCGGCTGCTCGTTCCCTCGTGAACCTCGTTCTTCTTCGCCCACCGCGGTGGCGATTTTATATCGTACTCGTCGTTGGGATTTCTGAACGTGTGCAAAAAATTGCAAGCTCTGCCCTTCGGACACTTGACCATGCCGCAAACGGCGTTTCTCCAAGATTTGAAGCCGACAAATTCGCAATTCAATTGTCTCTGCGCCCAGTAACGTCCCTTAAGTTTTCTCCATGCTCTCGCGGCTTCCCTCTCGCTGCAGTATTCCACGTAAAGATTTCCACGAAGGTGTATCTCCGTGTTGCAGCAATACTTGAGCGTTTTTATCTTGCCGAAGGTCTTCAATTCCGGCAGTACGGATTCGTAAAAATCACGAAAATCCTGCCTGGTCTCGGAACCCTCGAACTCCAACGACACGTCGGTGTCGTATTCGGCCGAATTTTTTTCCAGCGAGAAATGATTGTAGAAACCAGGCACGAGAATTATTTTGCTCAAAGCTACGCGACGATGATTGCGCGAACAACTGTCGCCGTATCTGCAGGCGCCGGTTTTCGTGAAGAACGGACAAGGGTCCTTGCCCGACTGGCTCTCGGAAATGACTCGCATAGCTTCCGGCGTTGGCGCGTCGTTGTCGATGTAGTCGTCTATCTGCTTCTGAAGATCCTCGTGCTTCCTTATTTCCTCCTCGTGAATACGCTTAGCCTCCTCTTTCTTCTTGCGCAGCACCTCCTGCTTCGCCTCGAAGTCCTTGCGAATTATTTCTTCTTGAAGAAGCTGCTCCTGACGCGCCTTCGCCTTCCGGTCTTGAATAACGCGCCATTCCTTTTGCGCTCGTACCTACGAAAAAAAATTATAAAAATATTGTCAATTGTCAAGAATATACCAAATTCTTTCTAAGACTGTATCAAGTGGTGGGTCAGAACTAAAAAAAAATTAAAATGAAATGAAAGTAAATAAAATAAAAAATTCGTCTACTTTAACTCTTTAGATTTTTTTCTACTATTAATAAAGGTTCCTTACCTCCCCCTCGAGCCACAATCTCTCATTTTCCTCGTGTTCTCGTTGCTCCCGAGTTTCCCGTTCCTTCTCAAGTTTTTCTTGTTCGGCAAGCCAATTCGTATATTCCGCGCTTCTTTCCAGTGTCGCCCTCAAGCGTTCGTCATCGGCGTCACGTTCCTGGGCGGCTTTGCGACGTATGCGCCTACGACGCTCTTTCTTCGCCACTCGTCTCCACTCCTTGTGCCTCGTTGAACTTTTACGATTATCTTCCATTTTCTGCGTACATCATCGACCGTAAACTTGGTATCCTTTCATTGTTGATTAACAAATGTTTGCACCATTTTGCCATACACACGGAGAGCTTGGTGACACTCGATCGATCGGGAGATGCAGACGACACGCGAGCTTCGCCACGAGACGCCATATTGTTTATTGCCATGAACCGCACCGCCTGCACAAACATTATCTCAAAAACATGATAGAATCTTGGGCACTTCCCAAATATAGAAATTAATGAACATCGGTCGCTGTACGCCGCAGAGCAGCTGTGGAATCTTGTAATTTACTGTTTTCCGCGGATATTTTAAAGCTGTCCGACGGCCACGACGACTGCTGGACGATTATGAAACTTCGTAGGATCTGAGCGGTCGTTAAAGTAGAAATAACGAAGGTTTCTTTTTCCCTTCATATTTTCAATTAAATACTACTTCAATTTGTACTCGACTTCGTTATATTTATAATGTTATAATGACCGAATAAAAATGTTTGAGAATATGTTTAGTTGCTTTTCACCTTTGTTGAGGCAATTCAACAAGTAACGTTGCGGTATTGTTGGAGTCTCGGCAACGATATTGCAACATTGTCGAGGTTTCAACAATAACATTGAGGCATTATTACATTATTACAATTACATTTAAGCATTGTTGAGCCTCAACGTTATTGTCGATGCGACAATGTTGAGACATTGTTCGGACCCGAACAATAATTGTGAGGCGTTACTGAGGCCCCGCCAAGAACGTTGCGGTATTGTTGAGGTCTCAGCAACAATGTTCAACACAGTGTGCCGTACTGCGGTAAACTATACGGCTCAATTTTGCCAACTCGTAACCGAAATGAAACACTTTTATAAAGTGGTCGACTCCCCCTACTCGGCAGGTGTCGTACAATGTATCCACGGTGTATTACATAGAACGAAAATTCACGGTCAAGTTCGCCTCCGCAAGAAGGGGGCTACAGACGCGCCAGTTGGTTGGTCCCCCTTCTATCGCACGTACCTGCGGCGGTACCGTTATATCCGCCGGTGCGTTGAACCAACTATGGAGCCTGTCCGGTAGAACCGCGTCCGTTTCTACACGAAATGCTGTTAACTCGTGATCGTCTCCGTACCTGCGCCCCTATAACTGCTACGTGTCATTTATCTGTACACTTTTCGTATTAAAAAGAACAATTGAAAAATCATCTATCCGTGGAAAGTGACATAAAAAGAAAAACGTCGATCAACGATATGGGTCTTTATTAGATCCCTTTTATACATCGTTACTTATAACACTTAATGTTATTTTTATTAAATTTCATTAAATCATAGTGAACCGGTTAACAGGTCGAGGTACGGTCGAGGGTAAATGGATTTGGAACATTCATTAATACCCTATTAAAAAAATAAAATTAAAATTAAAAAATTAAAACTAAAAGAGATCAAATTACTGCCGAGTATCATTTTACGTTTTGACAAATTGTTGAAACAGCTTGAAAGTTGAAAGTTTATTTACTGCTGTTGCGTAATTAATGTTTTGTGCCGGGAATGGCCAGTGATGACGTATAATTGCACATCGTCAACGCAGTGCACTTGTTTCATTTATTTCTTCCCATCTGCATTCTTCTTGCCTCGTTCTCTCGTCCTCTTCGATCTCTGTAACGGGAGTTACGATATTATTTAGTATCGTCGATGTGGTCATGCAGAACATTGTAAGACTATTAGAAATAATTTTTTTTTAATCGAGTGTGTAAATATATATATATATATATACTATCGAAGAAATACATTGTGACGAACGGATGAATTTGGTGATATAGTCGAGATGAGCGGAGCGGTAAAGAAAGACGATGGAAACGCGAAAGCGACAACGAACGGGGTGAAGGTCGAAAGAGTTGAGAAAAAGTTGAAGAGCACTTTTTGGGCATACTTTTTTTGGCTCTTCGGAGGTGTTTTCGGTACGCATCATCTGTATCTCGGCCGGGACGATCATGCTTTCGTGTGGTTCTGCACTTTCGGCGGATATTTCGGCCTCGGATGGTTCAGGGACTTGTGGAGAATACCGACGTACGTGGCGGACGCGAATGAGGACCACAAGTACATCGAATGGTACAAACAGCAATTGAGGACCCACAAAAAGGTAATTGAATTACGAATGTCGAAGAGAACAAAATAATTATGAAAAGTAACTCAATATTTTCGGCAGTTTATTTGTTTTAACTCCCGTGGAGTTCGTACACAAACTTTCCTTGGTACGAAGGGAAAGCGAAGATTCGCCGAGTCCACTGTGTATTTTATTTCAATCATATTTCGAGCCAAACTACATCAGATCTTGTCTTAAGAGCATGTGAAACACGTTCTCAGCGTGTCTCTCTCGCCCCGCCGAGAGCACCACTGATGCTATCTCTCTCGCACTCCACAGTGTTTCACATGCTCTTAAGGTGGATATTTCGAGCCTTAGCGTGGCTCGGAAATCATTCAAACGTTTCAGTATAATTTTCGTTGAAATTTCTCTTCACTCGACAGAGGATCTCGAGTGGCTCATCATTCAGGCTTCGGATCCTTATTCGGAACTGATTTATCAGTCGGTTAACCCTTTGAAGCATACATTTTTTTACAAGTATGAAGTTTCAAATAAATCGATTGGTTATTAATATATTTTTTCTGAATTCAATGAAGTTTATCACCTGTGATACACCGTGCTTCCAAGGGTTAAGCACTTCGTCGAATGAACACTATAATGAACCGATAAATGAACGTCCGTAGTTCAGTCATTTCTAAAGCTACTTCAATACTGTTTGACGCAATACACGATGGGCATTTTTCAATGAGTTAACATTAAACTAATTATGTCGGAATTCGCCAGTGGTTAAGCCTTGAGGTTTACAATTGATCACGTAAGCCGCAGAATATCCCAAACACAAGTACTGCGGGAATCAGTACAGCTGTTGGTGTTGACCATTGAAATTTTTTAAGAAAATATTATAGTGGTTCATTCATTGGTGGTGTTCATTAATTAGCATATTTAACATGAGGTATTTACAAAAATACAAAATTGTCAGTTCGATGGTTTAATGCCAGAAAGACAACACAGTAGAACCTCGATTATCCGAACCATGACTCCGTTTATCTGAACGCTCGGTTATCCGAACATTAGCGCGAAACGTTATACATTGTTGCTCGCCGCGGCAACTACCGCGCCCGTGTTGAAGCGTATTGAGGCGAACTTTTCCTCTCGCAGCGTCAATCCGCTTGCACACTGGCTTTTCCGAGCAGTTTCACCCACCCCAGCAGAGTCGCACGACGCGTATCAGATACTAGTTTCAATACCAAATCGTTTGAATCGCCTTACATACCTAGTTCACACTAAAATGGTTTCAAAATGTAGCTGCACAAAAGCGCGTAGTTAGCGTTCGGCAATTAAAAAATAATTGACTACTTTATTTCACAGAACCTTTGAAATAAGACTTCGATTTTGGAAATATGTTCAAAATATGTTTAGAAGTGTAATATATACTGTTATTTCATTTATATATATGTGTTATAATGACGTAGAAAAAAGAATTGGCGTTTCGATTATCCGAATTTTTGATTATCCGAACTAGGCTCAGTCCCAACGGGTTCGAGCAATCGAGGTTCTGCTGTATAAGATCGTACGATATCAATACATCATACGATCTTATTGAATTAGGCCATCGATATGTTCATCTATTCTCCAAGTAACTTAGCCTACGGAGCTTACATGATTGCTTCCGGTACTTATTCTATAAATTATGCCATATGTAAGGTGAACGTCCCAGTGGCCGAACACGTCCCAGTGGCCAGTGGCCGGACAAAGCGTGCGTGCAAGAGAGACGGAAAAACGATTTTTTATGCATGTCCGGGCCTGCTCTTAGGTGTGCGGCCAGTGGTACTTTACCTATTCTATAAACTTATCATCGATGTGCAGCCGTTAGACAATTACGATAACTTAACCCTTTATAAATCATACATCTATCCTCACTCTTAGGCACTACCATAGCAACGCGTGGTCCCCACTCCACGTCCGTCAGTCCCGGTACATTTTTGGGCGGTGTGACTTATAAAGGGCTAATGTGACTGATATAATTTATCGAAGAATCCTGAGTGCGAAACCCCCCAGGCCAACGGCCCAGGGGGCATTGCCTGGGATCTTTTTAACCCCAGGCCAGTCCATCTTGCCCCGGGTAGAAACTATGTTATAACGAGAACAGTTTCCATAGCCTAAAGTAAAGAGGACGTATGAAGTATGGATTATCGATCAAATTTTTTTTCAAATTTAGCATCGACCGCGTAGCCGTTAGAGATATATGATGTCTTAGTGTGACTGATGTGATGTATCGAACAGTTCCGAATTCGATACCCTCCAGGCCAATGGCCCAGGGGGCATTGCCTGGGGCCTCTTTTAACCCAGGCCGGTTCGTTTTGTCCCGGGTGGAACATGTAACGAGAACAATATCAATAGCCTAAAGTAAAAAGGGCCTATGAAGTATGGATAATCGATTTTTAAAAAATGTTACTTGGCATCGAGCCATCGATTTTAATTATTTTTCTTAAAGCTTAGTACCTACCTAACTAGCAAAGAAAGAAACAATATCATTTTACCGGTCGAACTAAACCGTTACATTTATTATTATTATTATTAAAGTATCGATATGCTAATAGCTTAACTTAAGCACGATTTTAATAACGCTCGAAGCAAAACTGATCGAGTTGCAAAGTACCGATAAATGGCGCCTATTATAATCTAAACAATACGTTTGAAATGAAAACACACAAAACACGTGAAAGTTAATCAATGTAATGTAAGTATTAAATCTAAAATTAGAACCTAAAGTTTCTTCATAAATATCGCGATTCGATTAATCGAACGAGATTACGTGCGTAACTCACCGCGTTTTTCTTTTCGGTTGTTAATTAATATTAATTCATTATATGGTCCCCCCCTTCCCCCAAATTTGACCCTTAATCGAGATCGTATTTTTTTGCATGATTAGCCTTTTTATATCTTAAACAACGCTGGAAGTACACGTGATAAAATTACACCCCAAGTGTTTCGATTAATCGCTGCACAAATTGCAGTTATCGTGTATAAATTAGTGTGGGAAAAAACGTTGGGTCCCAATTAAAAAGTATAATTGGCTTATGCAAAAGAAGTTGATTGAGTTAAATTTAATTATCCGGCCAAAAAAATCGTTCGGCAAAAGCATCTGCCCCTTTTATCTATCAATGTTTTTTCTTTCTGCAAAATTCAAAGTGCGAAGGCTCTATATTGTGAATTAAAAATTGCCTGGGAGTGACGGTCGTCACCTTGCCTATGTGCTCGACAATAAAATCTTCATGGGGCCGAGAGTTTTGAATTTTTCGATAAAAAAAATCTGGCTCTATGGAATCGGGAACAAGATTGAAATTGCAGGAATTTTCACATACGTTTTCTGGCTGCCGGTTAAAATTTATAGCTGCGTCGGCGTTGACTTCTGCACGTTGCTGCACCAGAGTCCGCATCAAGAGGTTCTTCCGGAAAACCTCTCGATTCGCTTGAGTCGCCTTCGGTTTCTCCTCCTTTCTTGCCTCGGCGTTTTGTTGCTGAGCTCTCCAGTTTTCTTCGATTTTTCTGTTGGACCACATTTCTCCACCCAGAGTTGCTCTCAAGTTGGCCGTTAATTCGTGCTCGTCGAAGCCATCCTCTGACGTGTAAGATCTGTTTGAACTTCCTGACTCGCTGTCGTTATCATACAAATTGACATTGCGTGGCTGACGTATTTTTCTTGGAATTTGAATGCGATCCATTTCTTCCCTTCCCGGGCCCTGCACTTGTACAAATCGCGTGCGATGATGGGGCCCGGTAATCCGCGATCTTGCGTTCATCTCTTCCCTGAGATCCACGGCTTGTTTTGTGGAATGGTCGTGTCCATTGACGAAACCGTTGACGAGCGGTGCATGACCGTTCATTTTTTTCTTATTTTTCTCGGTGCGCTTCATGATTTTGAAGAAGAAAATTAACTCGAAAGTTGCGAAACTTTCGATGACGAGATGCTCGAAGATCCGGGCGCTTGCTGGAAGAGGTTACGTCGCCTTGAACGCAACTCAGTCACGCAAACTCCGTCGATCACCTTTCACCTGAGAACGTAATATTTATTTTATTAATGTATTTTTTTAACGTCCATTTCGTTTATCGATCAAGCGCTATTGGATTTATCGTGCTTATAATTTTATTTGCGAAAGTATTATTCGAAGACGCGAACTTCCGGGGGGCCCAAAGAAAAATCGTCGTATGCCGACTCCCCGGTGCTACGCGAAGCTTTTACATACAGATATTTTTCTAACCGTTTATTGTTAATTTTTATCGATTCATCGATTTTTCGTTCTTCAGTCGATGATTTATCGACGCTTTGCGCGAAAGAATTCTCGGGGCCCGCGTATGCGCTGTACTAATGTCTCTCGGCGTTTCCTGTGTCCTTTTCGGGCGAGCGTGTAAACAAAGGCAGCGGGCAAAGAGACACGGGATAAACAGTCGTCGCTGTTCTTTGCTTTCTTTCGGTTTCGTTTTCCTTTTGGTTCGCATATCGCTCCGCACGGTCAAATTTCGTTGGGCCGAGGCAGTTGTTTTTCTTACGTTCTCGCGTTTGTATCTTACCTGTGCTGTGTTCACGATGTATGCGTGATCGACGGTGGTTGTGATTTTTCGATCAGTAATATCCGACAGTGGAAATGTACTTGTCTCGAGACGCTGCCGGGGACTTTTTCACATGCTTGACTGCGTGTATCTGTCCACTTTGTACGCTCTTATTAACGTACTATGATTTTTATATATTTAACACCGTGACTGAAAAGTCTTGAGCTCCGTTGAACATTGGCAGTTTTCTGGACCGACAATGTTGGTCTTTCCAACCCGACGATCCGTGCTCAACTAGAGAGGCTCTTCTTCCGTCCGTGTCGCTTTAGGCCCCTTAGCTTCGTGGGCCAGAACTGGAGAGGTATTTTGCTCGTCCAGCACTCGCGAGGAATTTTTCCAAGTGTTCCCCTCGCTTCAGTCATCGTGCTTCATTGTATTTATTTGGTTAGAATAACGGCATCGAGTTTCACCAACGATGCGAAGGACTTCTCGGTGAACTCATGTTGACCATCCTCAATGTATTTTCTTTCGGATTTATCCTCCATGGTATTGACCTTCGTCTTCGCAACGAGCAGCGGCGAGGATAATAATGTTGTCTAATTCATTCATTCGTTCAAGTGATCGTACTTTTATCAATTGACGATAATCTCTACTCTATGTTGCTTCTACACGGTTGCAGTAGAGTGACTTTATTTTAGTTTTCTGATGGCCTTGTCCCGTCGTCGTTATTTGCAAACTTCCGGATGTATCCGGAAATTGAGTTAGCTGTGGGCAATACACGGTGTATTAATAATTCCTTCTTTAGCATTGGTTAGATAGATAGATAGATAGATAGATAGATAGATAGATAGATAGATAGATAGATTCGTTGGTAGAAAAATTTGTTGGAACCAATTTTGGTTCTATCTTTCGGCTTCGTGTGGCCAATAAAATCTTACTTACTTTGACCCTCCGCGGTCAGCTTCGGCCTTTCAAGGCCGCCCAAATGTTCCTGCTGTTGTAGCGCAGTAAAACCATATTTTCTCTCCTTATATACTTCGTATGGGATGAGAAAGTAAAAAGGCTTCGAAAACTCGTGCCTACCGTCGTATAAGGAAAATATTGGCGTCATTAAAAAAGGGAAATTACAACAAAAAAAAATGAATTTCCAGCCAAAATGCTTTAAAGTAAGCTCTGTGCAGATTTCCCACTGTATCTAGTCCAATACTCCATCGTATTATTGTTTCTTGATAACAAATTATGTTTTTTTTTCAGCCACCATTCTCGACTGTTCGTTTTATCGGATCTATGAGCGTTGCCTACCTATGGGCTGAAATATTCGGTCTGGCAATCCCTACAGACGAGATCAATGGCATTAATTTTCGACATCTTTTGTTCCTCATTCCGGCTGTCGTGACGCTGGGTAAGAAAATATCAATGCAACGTAATTACTCAATTAATTAACCGATAAGATAAAACTGTTTTTAGTTACAATTTATACTGATCAGCATTAATTGGCAGTGATTGAAACTGCTTAAGGCTTTTAGATAGAATTTTTCCTCCACCTTATTATCCATTGCTTGTAAGGCAAATAATAAGCCTTACAAGCAATTTAAATAAGGCATAATAAAATAAGGAAAAATCGCCAGTAAAAAAGACTGTCATTGAAGCTTTACTTTAAATTTTTGTTTTAATTAGATTATCACTGATGGCCTTGAAAAACTGACGGAACATACGTTGAAACGGAAAGGATAATTAAATTCAATTGAATTCACCTCATGGGTAACGAGCACGTGTAAAATGTACATTGCAAAGCGCAATCCCTCGTTTATCCTCGTTTCTTGGCCTATATTTCGTATTCGCGTTTTTATCTTTCCGCATTAAGAATGGCGTACAGCCGCAATAACAGAGTACTGTTACGCGATAAGGAAAGTCGAAATACCGCCGGTAGATAGTGAACGCGCAACCGGAGCACCCGGTGGTCGTTCACAAGCTTCGTATGCAGTCAAGTGCATCAAAGACTGCAGCCACATATCGATTTTCTTTATAGGAAAAAAAAGTAAATAAAGAAAAATAGCCTTCCGTTCAATGCCGTCACGGAAGAAATAATTTCTCAATTTTTGTGTAAATAGCCGAAAGACAAGATTTAAATGTAACGCTATATAGCTGTACAAATATATACTTGTGACACACATGTACAATGATGCGTGTGACTCAAGTATATATCTCGAGCTATGTCCCGCCCGTACTGTTGTCTCGGCGAAGCGACGGCAAACCCTCGACCTGCCTGTTGTCTTTTGATTTTGACAATTGAGACATTTATTTTATTGTTTTTTTTTGTTAGGCGTCTGGCTGGTCGGGAACATTGGAAGGGAACGAGGTTCCATCTGGATACCGTTGGCATGCACGTACGCCCTGTATCCAACTTATTACTACATAAACGATGAGTCAACCTGGTTGGCCCTTCTAGTTCTCACGTCTTCCCTGAGCTTCGATAGCTTCAGCAAAGAGTGGCGCCTTCAGCCGCGAAAGAAGAGAAGCAAGCTGCGAAGATTCACTGTTTTCACATTAGCCGTTTTGCTCTACACTTCCACCTGGGGTAGTTATTTCTACTTCAATGCTATGATAACCGACAGCGAAGGCGAGTCCATAAAACTCACGGACGCCGTGAAGCATCTATTTACATCCCCGATTTGGCTCGAATTCAAGGTCAGTAATGAGATAAAACAAAATAATTATTATTCCCGGACTTATATTTTTATTTGTTAAAGTTTCCTTTTGTATTTTTGTTTTTGTAGACAAGTTGTTGGGCCGCTTGGGAACAGCTGAAGAGTCAAGGATTCGCGGAAACTTGGCGACAATTGGTCGAGCTTTCCGATCCACGGGGAGAAATCAATGCCTACAGGGTTAGTAGATAATATTGATGGTCCGGTATTCGCCGAAAGGTCGAACACTACTTGTGTCTGGACAGTGAAAAAAAAAATATATCGTTGCAGGTCTTGGGTCTGTCGCAAACTTCATCCCAGAGTGAGGTCACAGCAAACTGGCGGGCTCTCTCGAAGGAGCACCATCCCGACAAGGTCAAGGGAAGCGAGGAGGAGCGAAAAGCGGCCCAGGAGAGATTTATGGAGATCCAACAGGCTTACGAGATTCTTTCGAGCAAGAAGAATCGCCGACAGCAAAAGAATCGGCGGGCGGGCTGATAAGGACAAGAACCTCTCTTTACAGGAATTTTCCTACCAAGTCAACGTGATACCACAGATAATGCGTGAGTAAAACCAGAAAAAAAACAAGTTATTTTTCTTGCTCGTGTGCGGCGAATTAAATACGCTTTTTCTGATTTTACTCACTCGATATATATGATTCCTGGTTTTATACGGAGAAACAGACAAATTATTCTATGGGGACCTCTGTCCAAGTGTGAAATGTATGAAAACAAGTAGCTGTAGCGACTATTGCGTGAAATAAATTAATTTTCGCGATCGATTTTATTCGAATGATTTGGTGTATTCGGTCTGACGGAAAATCACCTGACCGAATTATTAAAACCTGTCGAATTAAATAGCTCAATAGAAACAAACTTTTCTCGACAGAACGTTTCCCTCCAAATCAACATAATACCACTGATAACGCGTGACTGAAACCAGAAAAAACAACTTACTTTTCTTACTAATTAAATAGGCTTTTTCTGATTTCACTCACTCGATATATATGATTCCTGGTTTTATACGGAGGAAGAGACCAATTATTCTATGGCGATCCCTGTTGAAGTGTGAAATGTATGAAACCAAATAGCTGTAGCGACTGTTGTGTGAAATAAATTAATGTTAACGATCCATTTATTCTATTGATTTGTTGTATTCGGTCTGGCAGAAAATCAACAGGCCGAATTATTAAAACATGACTTTTCTGATTTAACTCACTCGATATATATATAATTCCTGGTTTTATACGGAGAGCAGATGCATTACTCTATGAGGACATCTGTCCAAGTATAAAATGTGTAAAACAAAATAACTGTAGCAACTGTTGCGTGAAATAAATTAATGTTACGATCGATTTTGTTCAAGTGATTTGTTATATTAGGTTTGGCGAAGAATCAACTAGCCGAATTTATTAAAACATATTTATTTATTACATAGACACAATCTGCGTTAACGATACGATATACAGTCGTGATTAAATCCGTTGAGTTTTTTTTTTATTATTTTCTTTTTCTTCACTTAGCTGTACCGAAAGTAGAAATTCTTCAGTTTTTAGAGACGTCGGTCGTCTTCGAGTCTTCCCGAGTGATTCCTAGACTCTCGAGGCGATAGATCTATAAATAAGTTTTTCATAGTTTGTAAACTATTACGGTAGTAAAAAGCCCGCGATGGGCTCGTCACTCGTAAAATTGAATATACCACGAATCGTCGAAGAACAACGTCACGGAGAAGGTTTGATTTTTTTTTTTTTTTTTGCGAAACGGAAGAAACATAACAGTTGGCATTTTCGTACCAGGTTCGCTCTTCCGGACGGCTATTTCATATATACTTTTCGGCTGGTCTTTATCTCTCATTTTTTGTTTCGTTTTGTTTTTTTTTCATACCTTTCACTTTTATTTACAGTAGTAAAAAAATGATAATTTAAAATCCCGAAGTTTTGAACGTTAATATCTTATTTTCTTCCTTTTATCGAAAGCAACAGTCGATGACAATCGACGAACGATACGGACGCTACTTGTTCTTCTTCTTCGCTCTCGGAGGTTTAGCTATCGAGGTCTCGATTTTCTCGGTGAAATTAGTACCGTACTTGTCGGTCGTCCTCTCGATAATTTCCGTCGGTGTCACCAACGTCACCCTTCGAGATTTAAAAGGAAATATAAATTACCGACTGCCGGTATTACAGAAAAGAAAAAAATCGTCACGCCAATTGGGTTTGCAGATTTTACGAATGAACTTTTCGAGTAAAAAATCGTCCGAGTCGTTCGTACCTTAATTGCGGAACGCTCAGTGGTCTGTTGAGACTCTTAATAACCGGCGGAGATTCTCCGGGTTTCGGTAAGGCGGGTGTACTGGCGCACAGCGCAGCGCTCGTTAGTTGAGATACGAGTGAGAAACTTCGATCGGGACCGGAAGTCGTGCGGAAGACGCGCTTGATTTTCGACCGGAAGCCTGTGGATGGTGGCGGCAAAGGGTTCGTGGGTACGGGTATAACCTTGAAAACAAAAAAAAAGTCCCGTTAAAAAAATCTTTCATTGATTACGCATAACTTCGAAACTTTTTAACGAGTACGAAAATACGCATTAACATTTTTTTTCATGATCCCGATCAGGTCAATATTTTTTTAATCACCGAATAGTGAATGTATATTCCCATTTCGTTTCTTATGTTACCTTTCCTTGAAGTACTTTGTTCGCGAGTTCCGGTTCACTGCCCCATCGGCAGGTACTCGATTTTTCGATAAGCCGATGCCTCGCGAACCGCTCGATGACCTCGGCGCATACGTATCTTCCGCAGTATCTTGCCCACTGTTCGGCTCGCAAACCTCTTCCATGGTCCCTCAAGGTGGGATTTGCTCCTGTGTCCAAATACAAAAAACAAAAATTAATACCGCAACAATTATCATCTTTATTGCTAAAATAAATCACGGCAATGAATCGGCGCAAAATACTGACCAGCGAAGAGCAATACTTTTGCACATTTCGTTCGCCCTTGCAGTGCAGCTTTCATGAGTGGCGTAAAGCCGAGAATGTTTCTTGCGTCGACTTCGATCCCGGGAGATCTCTGCAGAAGGATGTTTAGACATTCAGTCTGTCCTGGGAACAATTAACAAATGTATCGTTATTAATTATTTTAGTGACGAGGATAATCTGTTGATCTCGGTTTTGACTTTAAAAAATAGCAAAAATTAACTGGGCAACAATTTTTATTTATTTTTTAATGTCTGTACTCATTTCACGAGACTGCGGCGTATTAAACCGTCGGAAACGACAAATTGCACGATAACGATTATTGATTATCACCGATTGAATTAAATTCTAATTATTTCATTACCGGCTTGAGCTGCGAAGTGCAAGGGCGTGTTACCCTCGTTGTCGGGCAAGTTGGGGTCACTGCCGGCAAAGGATAGAGTGGCCTCCAGCATCGCGGCGGCTCCGTTTCCCGCCATATAACTTATCGCGGTCTGCGAACACACAAATAAACGATCCCCTTTGCAGTCTCTCCCTATACGCTTTACTCCATTCGTGGGTGCGTGTTACGTAAATCTTCACGTTCCGCAGACAGTGTTATCGTGCTGCTATAGTGTAATTCGGGCCTGTCGAACGCCGACGAATTTTAACGGATATACATTAAAGTGTAAACTCTGCGCAGTTACCCTATTGACGCAGTTTATCACGTGCGAAGTTAATCGCGAGTTAAAAATTTAGAATGAAAAAAAAGTAAAAAAACGTTCGAAAAAGTTTCCCAATAAAAAACTAAATTATAGTTCAACCATTGCACATTAATTATTAACTTACTGATGATTAATTAATGCCGGGAATTAAATTTAAAAAATACGGAAAAACTGTTACTTTTAATAGCTCGATTTTCTAAATTTTGAAAGATCTATAGATATAGGTAGGAAAAGCGGGTGTGTTCTGTCCAAACAGAATCCACCATCAGGTCGGCGCGACGGGAGACGACGGACTCGTTACCGAGGACGAGAGATGAGGCGGTTCAAGCAGAAAACGTCGGTCGATCTGTCGTCTATTGGGAATCAATTTATTAAGTGCCCTACCGGAGTTGATTCGATATCCCGTGGCTTATTACTTTCCACGTGCGTCACAGTCGCGACAGTTGAGTTTATTGTGTATGCCGCAAATAAAACGTCATACGATGAGATCTACTTTACAGCACGATAGGTTTATTCTTCGTTAATGTAATTTTCTCATACGAGAAAGTTAACGACCATTTAAAAAATGTTCGTAAACATTCTTTTTCATCCGGTCTCGATATTTTTTTATGGTATGTACAATAGAGAAAAAAACAAACTATCAATGAGAATGCAAATTGTATCTCCCAGATAGACCGAGCGATCGAATCCATCGCGGCTCAGACGTCGATTCAGTTCACTATAAATTTCACCCCGTCGATTGACTTATGCTCTCGATACTCCCCGCTCTGTAATGTATAAAGCGAGTATGCCGCAAATAAAACGTTATTCGGAGACATCCGCAATACGATCTTCTTTACAGCGCGATAGGTTCATCTTCGTTAATATAATTTTTTAAGACGAGAAAGTTATCGACAATTTTGTCATATTTTCGTAAATATTTTTTTCTATCCATCGATTTTTTTACGGTACAATAGAAAAAAACTAACTATAGATGAGAATGACGCGGCTGATACATCGATTCATTTCGCTATAAATTTTACCCCATCGATTGACTTATGCTCCCGTACTTTCCGCTCTGTAATGTATAAAGTACTTCGTTAGGCGAAGGATATATCGTTGGATCATCCTCGTTCTATTTTCGAACGAGCATATGTGTGTGATGTAAATTTTCCGCGGCGATTAGAATGGAGACAATAATCGGACATCGCACGTGTACAATAGGAAAGAATTCGCGACCTCGGCTGGAAATCGAGTCAGGTCAGCGCCATTCGTCACTGTTAGCCTGCGAACCTCCCGCACTATGTAAGCCGCACGGTTTCGTTACTCTCGTGTCTAGGAGGTACACTGACCTCAATGCCATTCGAGGTTTAACGAAGGTCGACCCCATTCTGACTATGGTAGCGTTATTCGTCTTTATGCACTTACGCGAACGATTTGACTTTAATTGCGAGACACTATTACCGATGTTGGTCGGATCGAGTACGAAATGCGATCGGCCAACATCGAAGTCAGCACAGCTTCTTATAATTTCATTTGTTTGTGGAAAATTTTGGTAAGAAGAAAAAAAAAGAACATTTGCTTACTTAACCGATAACATTGGAGAAAATAAATTTTAACAATGTAAAATCATGTTAAAGAAATTGTTGGATAATAAAGTTTCCGTAATAGACCACATTTTTTTTCTTTTTAATTTTACTGTAGTTGGTGACGAATCATGTTTTTTCACTAACATTAATGTTTGTGAAATAGAAATTATTGTTAAATTCATAAACCATTTTTCACCACGTACTTCCGGTGATACAGTTGAATAGTGGTATAAGAAGTTTTACCCTTGAAGGCAACGTCAGAATTATGCATCGGCTCCTTACTCGCTGTTGTATTATTAGAAATTTCGTTCGTTTCTTTCTTTTTTGCCACGTACCGTAGAAAATCTTTTTCCGGAAATTGCCTCGCCACGTTCTCATTCACGATGAAGCTAAAGCTTTACGGAAGGATATATACGGCGTGCAGGTAAATCCTTCGAGATTAGAGCCGGCTCAACAAAAGGATTTTTTTTCACTTACCAAGGGTAAAGTCAAGATATCCAATCAGCCGGCACGAAAGCCCGGTCGAACATAATCGATCCAACATTGAATGTTTTTTTATTTCTATAATTATACCATGTTCCTTGGCTCCGTACTATCAACAGCGTAGTAGTATTGACGCTCTCGATCCTCCCCTCGCGAACAAATTATTTCAAGCAACCCGAGCGACTGCCAAACCTAATTTAGATGATACTTCATTTCGCATTCGTTGTAGAGAATATAAGCGCGTATGTAAGTCGTGGCTAAATATATTGCCGACCTTGGAAAAACTCGATATTTGTTTACCTTGATTATTTTGTGTCGAAAAGTGTAAGTATAGTTAAAGCAGAGGCGGCAAAATGCTTGATCAGTTAAACCGTTGGCTTGATCAACATATTTGTTTTAATTATTTTCTCAAGGTTTCTTTCAATAGAATTTTTTTTCTTCTCATAAATTAATCCATCATTCTTGCATTGACGATTAACTTTGAAATCGTGAAAATAAAAATTTGCCTCTGGTTTTAGGGATGGATTTTTTACGATCAGTCGGTACAGATTTAGCCGTTCTTTAAAACAATTATTGTCGGCTTTCACCTTTTAAAATTTTATTTAACTTACCCTGCCGCTCGAATCTGCCGCATTGACGTCCATCTGCCCGAGCCCGTACTCTCGTATCCTCGAGACGAGATCCTTGAGATCCAAGTCTTCTGCCTCCCGGGAGGCCCGCAGTAGGGCCTTTGGATCCCCGGAAGGCGATTCCCGCGTGGCCGGCACTTTCTTTGTTGCGTTGTCAGTCGCGTTAATATCTTCGCAAAGCACAGAAGAAAAATTACCTTTGATAACGAAAATGAATCTCAACGGAAATGGAGGCCTTAAAAATGATCCCGAGACATTGGTTCACCTGTTAGATTGTAAACAAAATTATGAAATAATAGTAACAGCCAATAAAGTAAGTAAAAAAAAAAAAAAGTTTCGAACCGCCAAGAATCTCTGTTTAATAGACTTAAACCTCGCCAAAGGCCGTTTGTCCGAACGGTTTTATCGTAAACAAAATGATTAAATTAATTGAACCAACTATGTAATGAAATATGACAGTGGTCGCTAACAAACGCGTAAACAAAATGATTTAATAATGGTAATAATCAATGAAGTTAGTGAAAAAAACATCTTTCGAACCTCGAAGAACCCCTTTTCGATAGACCTTAGCCTCGTGAACGGCCGTTTTTCTGAACGGTGCTCTTTTCTCCTCAAAGCTCGTGTCAGAGCTGAAGGAGACTGACTTCTTGACGCCCACTTTCCCTCCGCTTTTCTTCTTCGCGGCGTTGCACAAGTTTTGACAACTCGGTGATCTTCGCAGACCAAGATTTCCCTCGCTGCAACGACTCGTCACCAGCGGCGAGTGTCTCCTCAGCAGTGAAAAACGCGATTTGACTTCCTTCCTGCCGTTGCTCTCGTCCCAGCTTCCGTTTCCTTCGATATCCTTGCCAATGGCACGAAGAAAGCCCCCAGCGCTGCCGTTGCTCTTCCGGTCGTTGAAATTTTTCACGCTCGAGTGCGTCAGACTCGCCAGAAATGCCGAAGATTTTCGAAGTATTCCACCCTCGCTGGGAACTTTGCTTCGGCCGACGTTTCCACCGCCGCTCAGAACCAGCGTACTTCCGCTTACTGAAAATAAAATGTTTGTCAATTAATTTATTTTCAATTTATTTAATTTCTTTTTATGTCTATTTTCTATCACGGAAGATGCTAAAAATGAACTTGGATGTAGGCGAAGTCTGGGATCGGAGTAGACAGTACGTACGTGCGCATTTTTTTCAACTTTGGTGTTTCTTGGCGCGAACGCGAAATTTGATTCTCACCACGGGGTGACGAACTGCACCGAGTTGGAACTGGGAACTGGACGGGGACCTGGCTGACGTGCCAAATGTGGCAGTCCCTATTTATACTCCGTACTACGAGTAATTCTCGAAATCGTAATAAAAAGTGGAAACAATGAATTTTCTTTTGACCACGAGGCAACCGAAACGAATGAATTTTCCTTTGGCGCCTTCGCCGTTAGCGTGTCCAAACGTGGCGTTGCAAATCGCGGTGTAACTTTGTCCTATGCCAGTGGAGCACATGCAAAAGGTAATAAAAATGAAAATTTCAAAAATTTTAACGTCGCTACACCGATTCGATTTTTTACGCTTCTTTGATCCTTAAAGTACTCAAGTTATAATTATTTATTTAATTGGGGGAGTCAAAGGTCGTAATTTACAGTCTGAGAGACCTCCGGACTTTTTGATCTTTTTTAGCAACAACAACCGCAAAATTACCGTAAAATTGTAAGGACTGTTATTTTCTCAAAGAGGTAAAAAAGCGTACAATCGTAAAAAATCATTATTTGTATTGCATCAGAGTTTCACCGAGGTGATATGAAAACGGTAATTAAAATGAAAATTCCAAAATTTTAACGTAATTACAGTGGATCGATTTTTTGCGCTTCTTTGATCCTTAAGGTAATGGGGAACCGCAAAATTACCGTCAATGACCTAAAATTATAAGGACTTACATTTTTCTCAGTGGTCAGAATCAAGAGGTAAAAAAAATAATTTGCCCTGCAAATGAGTTTAAACTTTAACGTTGGAAACTATGAGCGAAAACGAACGTCGGTTACAAACGGCGAGCTAAATTATTCTATATCGGTATAGATCTTAATAGAGAGTAGACGTTGGAAACGCCCGAGGCTATCGAAACTTCGACGCTTGCCAAGCATACTCGTGTCATTAACTTTATCGTAGAGTGGCTACGCGAGAGTCAGCGACTTTCGCGATCTTATATCAACATCCTCTTGCACGTTGCAGACGCTATTGTAAATACGCTTCGAGTTTCATCTTTCATCTCGTGTACGATAAAGCTCGGCGGGTCGTAACTTAAGGGAGTCGAATCAGGTCGAATCACATCGTTTCGTAATACTGCATGGCTCTCGCAGCATCGAGTACGTTTTTATGCGAAAATAACAAAAAATATAGATATATTTTATATGTCGCGTTTCCAATTTCAGTGCAACTGTCGATACTATTTCCTTTCATAACCACCGGAAAAAAAAATCAGAACTTTTTTCATCCAATCAAGACATCTGTTATTAATTTTTTTTCGCTGTTCTTAGCTACAACAACGATACGAATGTTTTTCTGCTAACAGCAATATGAAGGAGTATAAAGATTTTTTAGACATTTATAAAAAAATATCGTTCTAATTGTCCGGAACTTGCAGGCTGGCAAGCAATTAATCGTACGATAGCCAACAGGAGAATAAAAATGATCTCCAAAACGAAAACAACGATACTTTCAAAGTCCCACCTGATTTGAGATTAGCTGGAACAGACGACGATTTCGGTATAGCTGCGATGGCGCTCTGTCCGAAGTTTCTCGAGTTTCTCGGTCTCGAGCTCGATCTCTCGCTGTCCCTGCTGGCCGCTCGTTTCTCCCAGTTGGACTGCGAGTGTTGGAGCTTCGATCGGGAGTCTCTGCCGTTCTGTTGCACCTGTAGCCTCACGTTGTTCCTGCCGAGCGAGTCCTCGCGTCCGTTAACGAAAAATCCGTTTTTGTCGTCGCGTCTCGACGGTCTGACCGTGGGCTGGCAATTCAGCGCCGGCGTCTCTCGAACGGAAAAGGCGTTTCTCGAAAATTCGCCACGCGACGCAACTATATTGTAATTTCCAAGTACAGAAGCGTTGGCCGGCGAAGACGAGGCCGAGGACGACGAGGGAGAAGAACCTCGAGCCCTGATTCCCTGATGATTGTTCGGCGCGGCACGCTCCTGCCAGATCGCGTGCTCCTCGAGGATCCTTCGAACTTTCTGCAAAGATCGAACACAGGTCGAACACTTACACTTTTGCGGTTAGGGCAGCCCCGTTCGGAGAGGCACGCGTCCAGAAATCTATGTTTCTCGGTCGGAGACACCGGGCTCCGATCAAATTTGTTCGTACGATCGATAATGCGTCGAATGAATCAATCATGACCATTCGGATCGATAAATCGATGAAATTGCTTAATTTTTTTATTGACGAAATTAATCCTACAGCGCGGTTGTTTGCGCAGAGAACGCACACGTCGACCAACCAATCGAGCCGAGTTCGAATGATCCATTAACCAATTAAATTTGTTTTAATATGTCTACATTGTAAGACAGAATTACAACGTTTATAACGATCGTACGACGAACAGCACGGAATACGAAGAGCGTTTGACCGATTCTATTTACACTCGAGTTTCCAAGGTCGAATCAACGAGCGACCGTTTGTGTTTGTCGAACCGTACGCGCAGCACTGAACTTGCAGCTACCGGCGAGGACGAAGCCGACTCCTCACTGATCCTCGAACGACTTTACACGAGTCTCTTCCCTTACCGTGGCAGCCTCACTTCAAACGCTCTAGCTATTTATAAGACCGCTTAAACTCTCCGCACTGCTGAGGTATGACTACGCGACGGGCGAAGCCGACGATTCGCGAGATATTACTAAAGTCGAGTGTGCTTCCCTTCCCATCTCCCTTTCTTCCTCGCGCACAGTCTCATCTCTATCTCTCTGCCCACTTGTTTGTACGACTACGTTCCTTTAGTCCTCACAGTGCCTCCGGTAGAAGAGTGTATGTTAAACCGTTCGTACGAACCGCTCGTATGTTTGATTGAATTTACCGTATTATATCTCCGAGACGATGCTCGCCCTCATTGTGTACCGGAGTCTTTTGTTATTCGCCTACCCTGGATATTCCTGCCGGTAGCATTTGCTGACGTCGGACCGCCGTTTTCCGATAATAATAATATTTGTACACGAAAGCGCCGGCGGGGCTGAATAAATATGTTATGCAAATTTTTTCGAAAATCTCATCCAATTGGGCGGAACGAATGATTACTCTGGTAGTGGTGGCTTTGTTTAGGTTATCCCACGCATGACCGGAGAATTTTTCATCGACTTTTATTTATTACATCGAAGACATAAGTACGGGTACAAAATTCGTAGGGAAACCTTGACGTCGAACCCTCGAGACACTTGAGACGCTTTAAGTTCAGATACGTTAAAGTGATGCTATTTTGTTATTTTCTTTTTGCGAGGAAAGTAGTACGTATCGCTGAAATTGCTCACTTGGTGAGTGGTCGGCTGAGCGGAAGAGGCAATGGGGACCGGCATGCTGTTGGCACTGCTGCTGGAAGCCACGGAGGCGTTTGTCCCGGCTATGATCGGTTTCCATCTGCTTACCGGGGCTTTGTTGTTCCTCATAATCGAAACACCGTCGGACACGGGCTCCATGAGTGACTGTAAAAACACGCAGGACCGGTCGCGTCAGATATACGTGACATACGTAAATAAAATATGTAGGCGAACAATGCTGAAAAAAAATCGTAGAGGGCGCTTATGGAATAGTTTCTTTGATCGGATAGAAAATAATTAATTGCACACGAAAGGTGCAATTAATTATTTTATTGAATGGAATAAATGAATAATGAAGATATGTCCTTAGGGATAGAATCTGCCAGATCCGATGCAATAAAATCGTTGGAAAAGCGGTTACGAGACAGAAGCAGTAAATCACTGGCTGTGAATTTATTTCCAAATGCTCGTGGTCATGTGTATATTGTTTTTATTTTCGGCACGGGGTGTCGTCAACCGCGTGGCAAATAGTATCGTACAGCGGTAGTAGTTTGTTCATGTTTCTATTGTCGCGATTATCGTTGGCGTACGCGATGAAGATGTACACATTACACTGCTCTACGATCCCGAGGAAGCTCGTTCTTCCTCGCGCTCTCGGGAGTAAGAGAAAGGAGACGAGAAACCGCTCGGCTCGCGACGTGCCAAATTGGCGTGGATCACGACGAGTATCACGAGTATAACGGAAGCTATTCGAGCAGCTATGCTACGACGGAACGTAGAACGGTCCGTACTTACGTACGAAGTTTACGCACGCGGTTTACGCACGCTCGGCCAGAACGAAACGGGTCCAAGTTTACGAGACGTAAACTCGTGTTTAAGATGATGACGATTTCTCGGGTCTCGGAAAAAAGAGAACCATGTACATGCACTCATTGACGTGAGTTTCAGCATTGCGATGTAAGTCAACATCTTTGCCGACACAAACAAAAAGTGTAAAAATAGATATATATTAGATATAAATTCATATATAGAATGCAGAAATGTCAAAGCGAGTTAAATATATTTCAAAATGACTGAAATTTTTTTGGGAACAATCTGTTGCGCTCTCTGTGAAAGGGTTATTGTTAAATATTGTTAATTATTGTTGATTATTGTCAAATGAAGAATGTGTTGTGATGGCTGAGATTGAAAGTCATAGACCTCAAAAAATGTATATCGACTGCTCAAAAATGGAAAGTCGTATCTCACACAGTTTTACGTGTTAAATTACGCGACATATGCCCTTCTGTCATTCGGCCGTCGATATTAAACCCTACACGTACGTGAACACCGTCTGACACAGGTTTGTGGATCTATTTCGGTGAACGCTCTAAAGGGCTGTGCTCTGACGGGTGCTCGTGAGGCCCGAGGCCAAAGAGGACTCGTCGAGGTGGCCGAGGGAAGGGGGGCGAGCGTTGATGGTGCGAACGCCTGTCAACGTGAAGTCTGGACTAGGGCCAATATTTTCCTCGCGCTCACACGCTTCCATCACTCCTTCCAAAAACGGCCCCCGTTCGCCCTATTCGGAACTTGTACATGATACAGAAAGATTAGGGAACGATTGTCGCCGGACATTTACCTCAGGCGACCCTGCCTAAATTGCTGCGCCCTCCCAAAAAAAATATATATAATAATATTCGGTAAGAAAAAAGAATGTATGAAGTCGGTGAAAAGAAATTCATTGACGAAATTTTTTAATCGCATATAGTGATTCCGGCCCTATTTTCTTTTTTCGGCGAATTATTGAATAAAATTAAAATTGGTTTTTTTTTCTACATTGCAAGAATGTTTTCCGACAATAATTCCAATTATTTAATTCTATTTAATTGTATAATTTAATTGAAGAAATAATGCAATTTTTTTTGGGTTAAATCACTAATGCGTTTGTGCTTGCGTTCTTTTCACCACGCGTTAATTTTGACCGAAGGCTGCGGTTCCGTCATTTACCTACGAAGGAATCAATCGAGAATCGCTGCAAATAGTATTATCTAATCTAATGGTCGATCCGATAAGGAATCGCTTCGAATCAGATTCCGTTCCGCCACTTTATCCGGAAAGCTAGAATCCAGCGATCGTGCCGGGATCAGTTCAACAGCTGAATCGCGTATGTAATAGCGTTCGCAAATTCTATAGAAGGATGGAGGAAAAAAAATCGGTCGATCGGGTTTTCCACCGGTAAGGTAGATTGGGTGTTTTAAAGCGTGCTTCAATCGGAGTCCGGCGAGTCGTTTAAGCGAGCTTAACCCGATATTCCTTTTTGGCTTTGCTCCACCACCCGGAAGCTTCGCCTGATTAGCTTTCGGGCGTGCGTGCCTTCTGACGTTGATTGAGCGCGCTGCTACGCCAGGGAGCGAGAGTGAGCGAGACCCGGAGAGGCTGTCGAGCCGACAGACGAGTGTTTCGCGCGACGTTCCTCCATGCTTCCCGGTTCGCGTGGATGAGCCTCTTTCCAACCCTACGTTTTACCGTAACTATGCCGCGTATTCGAACCCACCGTTCTCCGGTCTATTTTGCAAATACAAATTTACGTGCCGAAACTTGATTGCAGCGGAATCCACGTAATTTCGCATCCCCTGAAGGGGATGACGCACGCTTCCGGCCGAAGGGCCATCGTTATCGTCGCTCTGCGCGGTAAAAAAAAGATTTGTACGATTTTATGCACTGTTTTCAGTGCATAAAATCGAAGATAAAAATGTCCCACTAAACTTACGCAAAAAAGGCCAGCTGATTCATGTTCAACGCACAAAAATACGTCGGAAACCGCCGCAGTTAATTTTATAAACGGAAAAAAACATTTCACACCGACAAAAAATAGTTCATCAAAAATTCCAAGGCTACCCCTTTCCAATCCATTTTTCACGTTTTTCAATGTACTCGAACGGGACGATAAAACGATTGTAAAACTTTGCACAAGGCCCTATTTTGTGTATTTTTTCCCGTAGAACACGATGGACACCCCGGATTTTTCGTATCTCCATTGGGAGCCGAGATATCATCCTTTGAAAATCACGAAATTCGACATTTTTTCAAAAATTGCTAAAAATGGAAAAATCGTTGTTCAATCGATTTTTTTTATTTCAAGGCTATATTCCATGTAGTTTTTGCTGCTGATCACGAATATAATAATTATTTTACTACCAACCCAATATTTTCCATTTAAATCCCAAAAATACGATTTTTCGGGGGATATTCATCGGGGAATAACCGTTCGGGAGCTATGTCACCCTACCGAATAAAAGAACTTCCGCTTCTTCGCACTTTCTCGATAGTTCCTTTCATGCATCGAACAACAATTTTTTGTCTACGATACTCGAGTCTAAATTTGAGCTCGAATGGGATTTCAAGGAAGGCAAGGAGGGCTGCTTTGTTACGAAGTGTTCTCGGGAGTATACACGAGTCGGTATATAGGAAACTCCGGCGATAAGAGGGTCGATGAAGTGACACAGGGTGCAGCCGGACACGCGACCCTTTCGTCGTGCCGTATGAGAATCCAAGAGCCATCGTATATCTGTATAGGTATGTGATATGAAGTTCTATAGTTTGTATGTATATATATATACTATTGTTCATATATAAATATATATGTATATATATTGACCGGTATGAAACAGAAGGGCGTAACTCACACCATTTATCGTATAAAAACGATTGGAGTTACGCCCCTCTGCTTCTCAGAAGACGATACACATATAGGGCCAAAGATAGACAAAGAAGAAAAGAACAAGAGTGAAAGGGGATTGAGGTGGTCGAGGGTCGAGAAGGTCCAAGGTCGACACCCCGCGAGAGCGGGAGAGGGAGCGAGAAAAACGGACAGCTTGAACCTCTTAGCGTGACGAGCTTCCACACGAAAAATAATTTTTAAAAAAGTATCTGAAATATATCGCCACACCCGAGACTGACGAATAAAAAGGTAAAAACGAACGCGCCGTTAAAACAACGCCTCTCCATCGACCCTCAAGAAAAACGTGCCGCCCTCGTCCAGCTATCGCAGCGGTGACGAATTTTTTAATTAACTTTCAATTGATAAATTGATCAATCAATTTTTTTTAATAAACTTAAAGCACCCGAGATTTTTTTTTAGATGTTTGTTCGTCACGCTTTGTTAATGTTCGAAACATTTTGTTCTTTCTTTTCCTTTCTTGGGAGAATCTCGATTTTAGAAGAAATGCCAGATAGTTCTATGAATAGCTGGGATGCGTACATGTACATGTGATTTTTGTAATTGCTAAGTAATTCATCAATTAATCAATGAATTTTTTGTAATAAACTTTAAAGCACTCATGCATTTTTTAAGACTTTTTTTCGTCACACTTCGTTAATATTCGAAACGTTTTTTCTTCTTTTTTTTCTATCTAGGGAGAACTTCGATTTTAGAAGAAGCGCGAGATAGTTCTACGAATAGCTCGATCGTGTACATGTGTGTATGTGTATGTGCAAGCGAGCTCGAAAACACATCGTCCCGCATCCATTTCTCACTCACGTGTCTCACGGGACTAAGCTACCGTTTTAATTTACATTTATCAAGGGTCAAGTGCGGTACAGCAGGCAACTTGTACCTACGAGCTGTTAGCTGGTCTCCGTTTTGCCACTTTGCTCGTTCTCTCCCCGTTTCTCGCTATCAATCGCTCTCGAGGCAGTCGGGAACCTTCGGACTTATGATTTAGTACGTATTATTATACTTTCGTCCCGGTGAAGGTCAACCGTACACAGATATCGGGCTGACTCTTCCAGTTATCGGTTGGTGAGTGTGAAAGCCATTTTTAAGGATTCAAGGAATTTCGAAACGAGCCGATTAACGGAACAACGTTTGTATCAACGATTTTTTTTCAGCCCCATCGAATGTAAGCCAACTTAGCTATTATTATTATATTATTATATTAGCTATTTAGTACACGCGATTTTTTTTTCTTTTTCAAAGTTGATTTACCATCGTCCGCACGCTTTATCGACAGGTGACCGTTTCCTCACATCCTATTATTTTTTGTTATTTTTAAAAATTAACTTCTCTTTAAATACTGAATATTTAATTATATTTTGTTTTAATTTTTTAACTTTTATTTCATTCAAATATTTTATTGTATTTCATTTGTTGTGTTTATTTTTGATTACTTTTATATTTAGTTCGGAACGTATAGCAGGTTTTACGTATAAACACAAGTGCAAATAGTTCATTAACCGTTCCGCCGATTCCGTCGCGCGTCTTCCAGAAATCGGTATGATTTATCTGGCGCTTGGCGAGCCTCGAGCTTTCAGCGCGGCGATAAAATTTTCCGAGTGCTTCGCGAGGATATTTGTGCAAGCTGCGCTCGACTTCGCGAGCCTGCGCGATCCACTCGGCGAAACTTTCTCGAGGAGCTGCGAAGGTTCGAAATCCGTGGCGACGTTGCGAATATAATTTTGAATTTATCGACTATCGGATGTCGAGTCTCCGCGTCTTCGCGTGTGAAAGAGACTACAGCTGCGAGGGCCAAGCTTCGGCACGGTTAATTTGTTTCCCGAGATTCTCGTTGGCTCGTCAAACTTCGTAAAGCAACTTCTTAAGCTCTCGATCGGACGCGAGAAGGCGTCCGCGCGACGGCGAGAATTTTTGTTTCGACTTCCATGACTCGACCAAGCGACGCACGTTTATGTAACGACTAAGATGATGGCTCCGTCGCGAGACGTCAAGCTCGCTGTGTTATTATCGCCCCACTCACGGACTCGCGGGTCACGAGACCGGAGAATAATTTTCGTGTTAATTTAATTAGACGATTCCGTTCGGCACGGGCGACACGCCGCTGGCACGTAAGCGTTCACCCCGGGGACGACCGAACCTCGCTGTTAATTACGAACGTTAACGCAAACTAATTCGCTTCCGGGGCGTGAATTAAAAAATAATTAAATTAATTGTGTAATATAGTTATCATATGATTGTCATGCCGGTTGCGTTATTCTTACCTGTTTGATCTTGAATCTTGGTCCTGCGAGGAAACTTGAATCTGCTATTCTTCGATTAAGGACCATGGCACTTCCGGTTCACGGAACAATTCTTCCCGGGGGGAAGACACTGAAACAAAATGTTTTTTGTTTTATTAATGATTTTTTTTAATTCCTTGATGTCCTTAATCATTGACATGATGAGTTGTAAATAACATGCAATTTAAAAAATATTTCATATCGAAAGAAACATTCATGCCAAAAAAAGAAATCATTTTTCGCGATTGATAATTTTTTTTTTTTTTTAATGCGTTGTACAATATGTTTTTTTCACTTTGGGTGCCGATTATTTATTTTTTCCCGCTGAACGTGAATCTGACACTTTTTAAGCCCCAGTTTAAAATGCAATAAAAAATATTCGCGCCGGAAATGACGGAAGTTTTATTTTCAAAGATTGCACGTGCAATTAATATCTAAAAATGTCCGTTGATTTTAAAGAGTCTGTTCGTGCTGCACGTTAATCAAGCATCGAATTAAACTTTTCGACTGGGACGTTGCGGCGTACTTTTCCCTAATTTCGTTGCCTCTGCCCGCTGATATGCATGCTCTAGGTCAGGGCCTCGCCTATCGCCACCGCCGAATCAAAGTCCTATCCTATAAACCGCGTTAATTAACGACTGTGGAAAATTTTTAGTTTAAATTCAAGTTGTACATACCACCACTTGTACTCCAAACTCGACTAATGATCTTCTCAGAATTAATGTTTTTAAAAACTTGACACCTATTATATGCGATTAATACAATACAATTACGATTAATACAAATAACTTTTTTTTCTATATATAAAAGGTCGATCAGTGTGATTAAAGTTTATGTTTTTAATTTAATTTTTTTAAATCTCATTTTTCCTTGCGATTAACCGAATGTCCAATAACAGGAGTGGTATGCGAACGGGAACCAACTCTCGGCGGCGTGATTCTCCACTGTCGGGCTAAAGTTTGAATTCCAACCCCCGAAGCAAAGTGCGCGCCGGGGGTTTGTCTCGGGCCATGATCCGAGGTGCAGCGCGCATGCGCGAATCCTAGCCAGGTGTCGGTACGCGATACACCTCTAAGGGTGGGTGGAAAGAAAAAATTAGAATACCTTTTCTAACTATCTCGCGGCCTCTCTCGCACGCCTTTGCCTTTAAGTATTATTGGTAGAGTCTGAAACACGTAGCTCAGCTCGTCGAGCTTAGATCTGATATCTACGAACAAAGAACGACCTAGAATGCTGATAGAGACGTTCCCGTGGCGACGATACGGTATATTTATTTTTTATTCAATTAAATCGAATAAACCGTTAACAAAATTCGAGTTTAATTTAACATACAACAGCGTCGATGTAAAAATATCTACATCGACGTGTAGACAAAAAAATGCATCATTCTATTTTTTTTAAAGACAAACAGGATGAATGAAAATTCGGCCCGGTACTGTAATCTATATAGTGAAACTCAATCGATTGGACGCATTTTTTTCGGAAATTTTGTGCTATCCCATTTTGCCCCATCCCAATCCTCGCCCGGTCTATCCTGGCTGCAGAGATTTCGGCAAATTCCGAAAATGGTATGCTATCCCATTTTACCCCGACCCTATTCTCCCCCGGTCTCCTCTGGCTGCAGAAATTTCGGCAAATTCCGAAAATTGTATGCTATCCCATTTTACCCCGTCCCGATCTTCCCCCGGTTTACCCTGATAGGAGAAATTTCCACAAAGTCCTAAAATTGTAGGCTATCCCATTTTGCCCCGTCTCGATCCTGCCCCTGTTTACCCTGACTGCAGAGATTTCCGCAAATTCCGAAAATTGTATGCTATCTCATTTTGCCCCGTCCCGATCCTCCCCCGGTCTACCCTGACTGCAGAGATTTCAGCAAATTCCGAAAATTGTACGCTGTCCCATTTTACCCCGTCCCGATCCTCCCCCGGTCTACCATAACCGCAGAGCTTTCCGCGAATTCCGAAAATTCGCGGTAATTGAAGGTCGCGCCGAGTGCATCGTGTGCATCGTGTGTGATGCAGTTTGCCAAGATATCGACAAAACGTTTTCGCACGAGAATCGTGCGCACAGTCAGCGAGGCGATCATTCAACGTAGTTCTATGTACAAGACAAAAGCATCGGGGCTCTACGCGTCATCTCGCTCTTAAACTATTCTCGTCCGGATTCTATTTCTCTTCTCGCGAGTTTACTCGAGCGCGAGTTGTCGAACGCATCGACCGCCTGCCAGCGGCAGGGGCTTGATAAGTAGCTAATGCACGAGGACCGTTAATCACGAGACTCATCGGCACGTGCAAACCCCCGATTGTCATCGATGACAGAATCCACGTGACTCGTCACAATGCGGAACACACGCTCGGGGACCGCACGAGGAATCCACGTGACGATCGGGAAACAATCTACGCAGTGATTAGAGCGGGAACAAGATCGCGATAAGACAAGAGGACAAGGAATAATTTAGCGATCGAACGGAACATGGATAACAAAGGGAATGACGACGAAGGCTATTATGGACGAAGTGGGGTAATATGGTCGGCCACTAAACGGTAGATCGAATTTCCTTGAAATTGCTATGTATGACGTCAACTCGTACATTTCCGGACCATAATGGCTGTGAACCTACTTACTCGCCTTATTTTAATTCGTCGTTATTAATCGGGAGAAAATCGGTTTTTAATGGAAATTATGAAATAAGGCAAAATATAAAATTTTGCCGATCAGAACAGAAGACTTAATCGGAATGATCGAAGATTAATAAAAAAAAAAAGAACGAACAGAAAGCTGGCTAATAATAATATATAATGAAAGAGTCTTCAAAATTCCAGACCAATGCTTTGTTTTCAAATAACATCATATCAAAGTTTCCACTTCCGGCATATTGGACTATAAGGTTTAATTAATTTTTTAAGTACTTGACATCGAGACGCTACCGCGTCTCTTGATATTAATAACAGGTACTAATTTCTTCGTTAACTAAATTCCGGCGGTACTTCATCCACCGAGACGGGCGCGATAAGTAATCGCATCCGTTTCGCGAGGGTGGAGAACGATTCTAAAGGCAGGATAGCGTATCGCGATAAGGTCGAGTGTCCTTCCAGAGGGTAGCAACCCCCGTGGCCCCGGGTTTCCGATCCTTGAAAACGAAATTAAACCTGCGTCAGTTGGAGCGAGCAGCGCAGTAAGGGTGGGGAGAGAATGGTTTGATAGTTCGCTGCCTCTAGTAAAACGTGACCCTGTACCAAATCGGCACACGAAATGAATTTTTATCTTCGTACACTGATCAGCGATCCTCGACAAGGCAATGAACTCGATACTTTTCCCTAAATATAATTTCAGCACCAGCAAACCTCCAGATTAATTGTTTTATACTGAAAAGTGATTCGTATCATCCCTTTACAATACTAAAAAAATATATGAAAAAGGTGCACAGGGGTAAATTCAGAAAATTTCACTCCGGGCCATCCACTGACTATAACAGCGCAAAGTATGATTAGCGAGGGAATGGTTTAATAGTTTGCCTCTACTAAAACGTGACCCCGTAACAGATTGGCACACGAAATGAATTTTTATCTTCATACACTGATCGCGATCCTCGAGCAGGCAATGAACTCGATACTTCTCCCTAAATATAATTTCAGCACCAGCAAACCTCCAGATTAATTGTTTTATACTGATGAGTGATTCGTGTAATCCCTTTGAAATACAAAGAAAACAAAATAATTATGAAAAACAGTGAACAGGCGTAAATTCACAAAATTTCAGTGGACGGTCACACCGGGCCATTCACTGACTATAGTTCGACACGTGCCGCACCGTTTCGTAACGTTCCTGGAATCCTATAAATAAACTCTACATGAATAATAATGATACCAATAACAATTTTCCCCTAAAATAAATGTTATTCGACGATGATTCGGGAAAAAAATTTTTAGGTGCTATTTCTGTTTCCATATATATACATTTTTTTTTTGAAAACTCAAAAATGTCGATTCATTCGAGTAAAAAAAGATAACGAATAAAAGTCACGTACTCTGGACAATTTCGTCGATGAGGATCCTCCCAAAAATATACACGTTCCCCGTGCGTTAGGAGAGTCAGGCATCGGCAGCACCCACTCTTGCTCTCTTATCTTCGAGCTCTAACTTCTTGTATATTCCTTGGGTACGCTTACGGCAGCTGTTTTTAACGACACAAACTCTTCACTCGCGAACCACCCCATTTATTTGTTATCTCACGAATCTAACGTAATACCGAACCGAATTTATATCGTCTGCATTTCGACGGTTACAGCATCGTTTACGCAAATACTGAGAGGCAATCTTTTTTATATTTCATATATTTTTAGCCCGCCCGCGAAAGTTTCATGCTAATTTAATGATCGACTGCGCAAGCGTGTGGCGGCTTTGCGTAAATGCATTTTTGCACGTGTTCGGTTTTTTTTAAAACTTCTTTCAATACCGCATTTGTATTCCTTTTGCGGTGTTTTCGCGCGCGCGTCGTGGAAGAGCCGCGCGACTACACTAAAAGTGCCGTGGTAGCTCTCGCGCCTAGTCCACCAAACTCGAACGACACGAGAGACCCGACACTATTGCATTCGACGCTCTCGGGGTTTCTATTTCCGCCTCCATCGTCGAGAGTTTCTGTCGTTCGAAATTGCGACGATCGAACGGACAACACGACGTGCTTGTGCGTGACAGAGACCCAGATAACGCGACGCAAATTTCGTCGTCTGCTCGGCGGGTCACGTGGGCGGCCGGAAGGCTCGGAGAAAAAATATTATTGTTTTGATTCTACGGACGGCGAAGATAGGCGCACGATCCCAGGTAGAACAAAAAAAATGTGTTATTAAAAAGTGACCTCAATGGGTTCCACATGACCGCCTGCACGGTAGCCGAAAGTTACCGCCTATCCAAAAAGTTATGTTTTGGACGTAGGATAGCTTATAGTTACCATACGGATGGGCATATGGAAGCCATTTAGATCACTTTTTCATACCAGATTTCTTTTTCTACCTGGGATCGAGAAACAGTCAGTGATTTTTCACGACATACTACTTGCATAAAAATTGAAAATTTGCCCCATAGATTTTTGTTCACCTACAAATTAACACTATAATTGTAACGGGTGTTCGGCTGTGCAACCGGTTTCCAGAATCGGTGCGATCGGCGGACTCGGTGGAACTTGCGAACCGCAGATTTTTCTCCTTCTTATTACTCAATCCAGAGCTCCAAGTTCTGGAAACAATATAGTTATATCTAGAGGCAATGGGAAGGCACTGCTTTTCCTACTTTATTTCACTATTAGCTATCCATTTGCTCTATCTTTTTTTGAATTATTACTTTACCTACCTAATTAGTCTCGTTAGTATCTGTATTTGCAAACAGTGCGTGTCGTTTAAACGCTTACCCATGTAGAAATTTTTGTACTTGCAGGGTGCAACACCTGAGTTACAATAAACAATAATAATAATAATAGTATAACAAGCCACAGAGGAGATATTCGTTGGAATGAAAGGAAATACTCGCTGCTCGTACGCGGTTCAGTCATTTAATTGTAAGCCGATCTAACGATACCGAAGTAAATTCCGAAGTTCTACTACTTTCTTTGTTTGGCCGTTGTTTTCGGCTCTGACCTTTGGCGCGAAGGCTGGACTAGGTTTTTCGTCACACTTTTTAACCTAACAATGATGATCTATGTCGATCGACGATAATCTGCCTCCGAATGTCATTGATACTCCGGCGAAGAAATTTCTATCATTCGGTCCGAAATCGCGACAAAGGAGGAAGAGTTAAATTCTTCCGGTCGCGTGTCATTCAGCGGTTTCGTAATAATTCCCGAGGCTAAAAGTTGCTCGTCGACGCCGCTCGGTCGAGAGCGCCCCGTGTCGATTGGGCGGCTGGAAACTTTTCGACTCCGACGTGCTAAATGCGTGTATTTATTTTTTTCCTTCCGACTTTCGGATCTGTTCGTTCACTCGATCGCTGCAGAATAACCGGGCGTCTTAACCGGGTCAGTCTCCGGGGTATCCCACGAAAGCCAAGTGTGCCTAGGTCGTTTATTTTTACCTGATGCTGACAGCGGCACGGCCACCGTAACAGTGTAATTCTCTAGGTTCGCGCGTAAAAAAAGAAAAAATAACTACGGAGAATAAAGAAAAACTATGCTCGAACTACGAAAAAACACAAAGATCGCGTGTCCTCCGTAAGCTGCACTTAACGCTTCACTTAATAACAGGTACTTTGCTCCATCCTTGAGGGATACACGTGTATGCTTAGAGAGAGTCGGGATGGATAGAAATGAGCAGAAATGGGTGAACAAAGTGTAATGCTATGTATTTTTTTTTTTTTTTTTCGATAACATACAGGATTTACATCGAAGATGAGCTTTATTCAATGCAACGACGACTGGATAATAACACGTAAACCTTAATCTTTCTTTCATTTGGTTTATTTAACTTTGCATTAATTCAATCTTTAATTTAACCCTTTGAAGCACAAGTGTCGTGTATATTACTACTTTGTCTTTAAAGCGGCGGATCTTTCGATAGGATCGATGCATAGTTACAAAAATGTTATGACATTCCCTTAGGGTTGTTGCAGATTTTTTTTCGATTTTTCGCTCGATTCTACTTCATTGCTGTAAGGCTTTTTTTTTAAATATCATGATCGCCTTAATGAGACGGCGTTGCTGTGCTTCAAAGGGTTAAGGGTCACAAAACGGTCCCCTACTGTTGTTAATCGATTAATCTGATCCTCACAAATTGCAGAATACGAACACTTGAAAAATTGACAATTTACTCCAAACAACGAATTCTTTAAAAAATTCTTTCCATCGCTCTCGAGCCTAGAAGACCGGGTTTTGGTGCACCCGGAGGGTTACGTTATAGGGTCCTTAACTGTTATACTATTTGCTACATCTGTATGGCACATCACCAAACTCGTCGTTCACATCCTGTTGTATTGATTTCACTACAAAGCGAAAAAAATATCACTATACGCAAAGTATAAACATCGCGATGAAGACGAGGGTGCAAAAATATTTGTAGTACTCAAAAAATCTTTTAAAAAAATCGAGTGTTTGGACCAAAGTGTCAATTTTACTTGCCCTTCATCATTTATCTACCTCTCCCTTCATATCTCACAATATTGGAAAATAGCATATTACAATGTTCACCGAGTGGAAAATACAACGTGCGCGCATGCGCGCGTGTGTGTGTTGTGTGGATTTTTGGGACGTTCGAACCTCCGGTTAACCGGAGGCTTTATACATATTTTTGTCATCTCTATTTCTTAATACCATCCTTAATTACTCACTCATTATCATTTAATTATTTGGCAACAATCAACAACAATCGGGATGATTAATCGTCGGTTCTCTTGACGGGGGACTTTTTTTCCTTTTTTTCTTCGATCTTTTTCGGGATCGCACGCGAGATCGTTCAATTGGAATAATGAAGTAAGTATTTTCTCTCGCTTGTGTTTAACCTTTTTTTTGTATCGAGAACTCGCAGTGGGCTTATCTATACACGATCGTTTATTACGACGATAAAGTATTCTTTTTTGCTCGGAGAGGCTCAATTGAGAAAAAAAACTTTCTATCGATCTTTTTTTTGTTCTTTCTACAAAGAAAAGAAAAAAATTTGATCGTAGGGAACATGATAAAATTGTAGTGAGAAAAATATTTGATGGAAAGAAAGATGATAAAGTCGTAGCGGACTTGGAACAATGTTTATCAACAATTCTTAATTACCCTAAAAAAAATTATAAATTTTTTCATAGGATATAGGTTCATTTTTGTCTCTCTCGGCATATCTGCTTCGGCGCGCAACGCGAAACTTGTTTGGCAGTGAGGGTGTTCTGGGGGACAACGTTGAAAAATCGATAAAACCCGACATATATATTCGTCAAAATTGACATTGACGTTGATACACGCAGCTATCGTATGTGCATACCTCTCTTTTTTCTTCTATACAAATTAATTAATACTTCGACGTTGAGACTCGTTTTTTATATACCTCGGTTCCAGTCCTTTCGAAATCTTGACAGTCAAGAAAAATTTCATACTCAAAGCCATACAATTTTCCAGAGCCTCAAATTTTTTCTAATAACATAGTAATTAGATAATTAATCAATTAATAAAAATAATAATAATGCCAAGTACTGGAAACCAATAGATTATTCGTTAAATCCAGTAATAGGTTAATTTTATCTTCTTCTCGACTCATCTTGTTTTCATTTTTTACTCGATGAAGAAGTCGAACGAGCGTCACGGAGTACGCGAACAAAATAATGTCTCGTGAATTCGGCGAGTTTTTTTTCTCTCTTCTCTTATAGTGGAATAATCGAGACTTCACTGTACCCAAGAGGCGGGAACCCACAGGGGTTCGGATTCGACCCTGTGAATCGCTGCGACCAATTGCTCGAAGGCCATCGAGAGATCGGCGTTCACGATCACCTCGTCGAAGAGATGGGAATAAAGGAACTCTATTCTCGCTGCGCTGTGAAGAATTTCTTGAAACTCTTCGTCCTGAGAAAAGAAATAAAAAATATTAATTCGTCAACTTCGTGGCCTTACGGAAGAATTGTCCGTGAAAACATCTCCACCATTTTTTCATAAATATTTCATAATACATTTTTTTAAATACAAAAGGCGTACGTTAAAACCCCGTGAATTGGTCTCGTCGAATGTCGATCGAGCTCGTGACTCGTTCCTCGTTTCCTTGAGGATCTCGAACCTCGGTGGCTTAACATAGATAACGTAGGGTTTCGATTGCGGTGTTCTCAGCATCTTGAGGGCTTGATAGTGAGGGTTCAGGAGGCACACGTAGCCGGCGTTCACCAGTGAACTGACGCCTTCCGCGCTCGTACCGTACAAGTTACCCTTGTATTCTCCGTACTCGATAAACTTTCCAGCTTGAACCTCTTCCTCCATTTTTTCTCGGGTAACGAAGTGGTACTCTTTGCCGTTTATCTCGCCGGGCCTCGGCGATCTCGAAGTGTCTAAAAAAACAATGCAGTTGTGGTTTCAACGTAAATATTTTTCATAATGTGATATATTTTTATTTAGTCTGTGTAACTCACATGGAACGGGTGTCTTGTATTTGTCAGGATCGGTCGCCATGAGCCGTCTCTTGAGCTCGTTCCTTCCGACCCCCGGTGGTCCAATGAGAACCACCGGCCGATAGAGGCCCGGCCTCGGATAGAGCTTAGCGACTTCCTCGTAAGTCGGTATCTCTTCGCGATCAAAGTCGTCGTTCTCTGCAGCGTCATACATGATTTTTTTAGTTTTAATTCCCTGCAAGTTGCACTTTGTAGGCGAGGCGTGCAAAGAAGAGGTACTGGGACGGGGGCACAATGCAGGCAAAGGCACTGGAACAGAACACAAGCCTAACCGACGGTTAGGTGACACAATGGTTTCCGGTTAAAACATCGCTCTGGTGAGGCTGAGGAAGAGAAATAATCGAAGCTAGATTGCTTCGCAAACTTTGTTAGATACACATAGACACTTAATAAATTCTAACTAATATTCATCGTTTAGTCGACACTGAGAGGCATTAAAAAAGTATATTTGGCATGCTTTGATTTAACGCATTAATTAACTCGATATTTGAATCGACATGCTTTTATTTAATTTATTTATATATATGTTTTTTTATGCGAGTAAGGCAAGAAAAATGTTATCGAAAAGATGATTTCCTGCAGCACCGGAGAGTCCTCCGACGCTAGATTACTTTTTAACTCACTCAAGTTGTCCGACGCGTCGTCCTCACTTTTGTCCTTCATTTGCCTCTCGAGGATTATTCGGCGCTCCTGGAGAGCTCGGCTCGGTATCAGACCCGCTCGCATGTTTCTGTCACCCTCCCGTCTGGCTTGCCACCTATTTCCAACGAGACATTAATTATTTCTGTGACAATTTTTTAATTGCTTTTTTTCCCGTACCAGTAAGCATCGTCCTGGCTAACGATGTGTAGGACGTCCCCCCTCGAAAAGTCTAAACCAGCTTCCTTGCAGGGGATGTAAGGGTCGTCCGCCGCTTTGTAGGCGAAATGGGCTCGCACGCGAACCTGGTTGAACACATTTCTCGCAGTTAATATGTAATTTGGACCACTGGTGCAAATTTAAGATAGCATTTTTATGGATTTTTACACAACCGTGTTCATAATTTGAAAATTCATTGTACAAACGAGTTTGGAATCAACAAATTACGATTACGACTTATTAATTAAATTCATTAAATCATTACCTTGCTTTCCCTGAGACCGCCCTTACTGTCGGCCGGGACGATCTTGAAAGTTATCGTTCCCTCCGAATTTTGCTGGAAAAAAAAATTATCATATTTTTTATAATCGGTTACCAAATGGTCAATATAAAAAGCTATATCGGAACTCAACTTACGAGAATCTTGAGGACACAGTTTGGAGTCTTTCCCTCGACGCTGATACCGTTCACCTCGATGACCTCGTCGCCGACGTGAATCAGTCCCGATCTGTCGGCTGCACCGCCGTGCATTATCCGCGCTATCACTATCTTCCCTGTGACCTCGCACGTCTTTATAGTTGCCCCCTAATTTCAACGTTTTAATCTAATAGTTTCTTAACGCTTTCGTTTTCTTTTCATCGACGCCGATCGTGAAGACGTTCTTTAAAAAAAATATATGAAAAAAAAATAAAAAAAATAGTCTTCACGTGGGCATTCGGTCTTATCGTTTGGAAGCAACTAAGTTCAAGGTCACAGACAATCTTGGTTGCTCTGGTATATATATGTATATTTTTTTTTAGATTGGCATCGCCTCAAGGGGCTCGGTTATCGATCATGCAGGACAGTAACACAATCACGTACGCATAATAGACGATTTTTTTGTAAAAATAAATAAAAATGCTTTATTTACAGCAAACATAAAAAAACGTACATAGACACACAAAAACTGAAAGAAAATCTCATGCAGTCGGATACAATTAACAACTGAATAAACAGAGGCTAAAAAAAATCGTGAAAATAAACTTCTAGAATATATTTACACGCGTCTCGGGAAAGAATTTTTTTAAAAATTTAACAAAAATAGTAAAAATAAATAAATAAAACGATTAATGGGAATTAACATAGAACACAGTCAGCTTATTAAGATAGCTCAGTTTTCTCCGAACTTTGGGTCTCGAGTGCCCATCTACGTCTAGAGGGTGGGAAGGACTTACCACGATCGGTTCGACGCCGTCGCCGCACTTTGAGGCAAGTTTTAGGATAGAAATATTATACGTTATTACTCAAAACGATTTTCATCGCAAAAAACTAAAAGAAAATACGGTTTTACGAAGTACAGATTATTTTTGATGGAGCGAGGGAAAAATGCTGTGGAAAATTCGGACGGCAGGACGTTGATCTTCGGTAGCTCCGTTGTTGTTGGTCTTCTTTTTTTTTCACTCGATTACTCAAAGAAAAAACTTCAAACTCATGCACGACGAAAAACAACGGTGGTTTTTGTTGATACTGCGAATTACGGTGGAACATAATTAAATGTTTTCGGCTATCGTATTAAGTACAGTACTATTTTACGCAGCACTCCACACAATCTAGGAACAAAAATTTGAAAATCGCGCCCGAAAAAGTGATGCTTCACTCGTTAGTGGAGAAAAAAAATAATGAAGTAGATAACATAAAAAAAATGAAGAACCGAAAGTGTCGCCGGGTGTTTGTGATTTTTGCAGACGTACCAGTGGCTCGTCCGATTTAACTAGCTGAACGATCTTCACCGTCTCCTCGTCCTCGTCCACCTCCAGCGGAATTTCCGATAGTCTCGGATAGTAATCCTTTTGCGCGACTGCATCGTGTGTGCACAGCAGGCCCTGGAGCATAAAATAGGCGAAGGGATATATTAAGACCGTTCGATTTAATCCCGGATCGAAAAGCGCTTCCGTCTGCCTTACAAAGTCAAGAAGTCTCGGCCAGCGAAATACGAAAATTGTGGTCTCGCAACTTAATATAATGTAATATAAGGTAATGTTCCATTTAAAAAAATAATAATAATATTTTTGAAAAATAAAATCTATAGAAAATTAATTTATCCGTAAATGATACACGGTATCCGTATTATATTATCAAAATATTTATTTACTTGTATATGAGGCCTCTGCAGCAAATGGAAGAGTTCCTTGCACTCCTCGGAGATGTGTGTTTTCGTCGAGAGCATGTCGAGTACCTCGACGTCTATGTCCATGGCGTTCGAGAGTATAGGAAAGAACTTGTCGTCTTTGACGTTGGTGAGTATCTTGTTGTGAACGGTAACGAGGGCGTTGAGCTCCTTGGATCTCAGGAGATCGCTGAGGAAACCAAATTCCTCGTCGGTGCAGCTCGGAATCTCGGATTTGTTCTCTTCGAGGGAATTGAGGAGCTTGGTCAGCGCTGTAGAAAATCGATAACGTTACGTGAAATACCGGGGATAGGAATAGAAGTCTCGTGTGTTGGACTATACATATATGTGTATATATATGTATATATATCGCCGCGCATGTGTCCGGTCTGAATTTGAGTTATTTGATATCGAATCCATAAATTAACCGGACGATCCTCGGGAGGATTTGGCCACGGGTCGTCCCCCGGACAGGCATCGCGGGGAGGAGAATGATAATCAAACACGGAACTCCCTCGTTCGTCTCTGATACACGATTAAGCCGTATACCGGCGAGAGACCACCCGGCGACTAAAGAGGAAGTCCCTCAAGCCCTCTACGACGTTTACACGCCGAACTCCTACGGAGATCAATAAATTAATTTCCGAATACCGCGTGTCCTGGCCGAGTTTCCTCCGTTGTCCTTGTCTGGTCCTATTTGAGCGAATCGGTGTCAGGTCAGAGAGAGACACTGAGAAACGGAAATCAGGAAAAGAGATTCGATATCTTTTTGTTTAGAGCCATTCGCTATGTGGAATTTCTTTGCGATTTGAAAACGTATACATATGTATATATATAGGTTTTGTGGAAAGGAAACTGGGAACAAAAATTGGAGATGAAAATCTCCATATAATGTATTAACCCTCCAAAGATCGTATATTCATTTTCTAATGTTTCGTGCCGTAATTATTATTTTTTTTCAATAGAGTATGCGAAATAAGTTAATAAATAAATGAATAATAAAAAAAGCGACTGGAAAGAAAATATAATCTCGACAAAGTGAAAGCTCTACCGGATTGGATCTTAGTTAACAATTTGTCGAACGGAATGTAATACTTTTTTTTTAATTCTCGATACAACGTTTAACTCTCTTGAACATGCCATAAGATTTTAGCAATGACTCATCGAGTCGTTTTAAAGATGCAGAGCTTTAAACGCGGTAGAGCTGATCATGTTTTCAAATGCTTAACTCCTGGTTAAGGTTCTGAAAAACATATGCTTCTCGTATTTGTTTTATAACTACCATGTTAGAATTTTCACAATCGTACCGTCGAACGTAAGAAAGATATTAATTACACGAAGAAAATAAAAATCCTCTTACCGGGATCCCAGTTAGCGTTCTCCATGACGATAGCTGCTGTCATAGCTCCTTTCTAGTGTCAACCGAAATTCCTCGTCGGATCGATTAGTTGTAGGGGAGTAGTGTTTCGGTCGCACACAGGGCTTCCCTGTAACGGAAAGAATCCCGGCGTCTTTTTACACCTCTCCTACGTCGAAGCGCTCGTTTAAAATCTAAACCAGTACCTTCACTTCTCTTCCTCTCCCCCCTTAAAAATCAATGGGATTTTATTTTTCACCCGATATCAAATGTACGGCACGGAAAATCCTTTATCCAGAATAAAAAAAAAACCTTTCGACACAATGTATATCAAACAAATGATAACTGTAGAAAATACTCTAAATATAATAACGTGTGCCTAAGAATCGGGTCACTGGACGCTAGCTATGTTAGTGGCCGTAACTCAGTGGAAAACAGTAAAGGTATCGCGCGTTGCGCTTTATTTCTAGGTATTCCTTGGCAGAGTGCGGGGCCTGCAGTTTATATAGTTCAGAAGAAAAATTATTACAAGCCGCTCTAACGGAGAGCCGCGCTGGGCTCCGCGAATAAACCGGGGAAACGATGGGAATATCGAGTAGCGCTGTTCTCTGCGCCGGATCGCCAGTTGTTTAACTCTAGCGCATTGGGTATGCTATACTACACGACTATACGTCTTAGCGGCAGCTCCGCTGCTGCCGCCGCTGAGAGCACAGAAGCGGGCGTTATCGTAGGGAAAATAATTCGTTACGTAAGCAGGTGTCACTTGACACGGTGTAGGATGACGCTGGGCGGCGAGAGTAAGTATGCGAGACGCTCGGACATTTGGAATGCAAAGAAACAAAAATACAAATATCTCTTTGATGAAATTTTATTTGAAATTTCTATTCGGGCAGAAAATTGTTGATGACGACCGAGCAGTGGTCGGACGCGCCCGAGGATTATTATTATTTTTTATACATCATTTACACTGGACACTGTTTATGAATTGTCGGAGCGTTATTTTTTAAAATTAATTATTTATGTTCTTTTCTTTTGTTGCGTTACCTGGCACCGTTTATCGAGGCAGGTCGTCGAGATAAATTCATTCTTCGACCCGAACGCGGCACCGCGCGTACACTCCCGTCGCCATCTTTGAAGGCACTCGATCCACTGCCACTCGGTTGCAAAACCCCTCGCCCGCTCAACCCGGCACAGATGCGCTTTCGGTCAAGATCGAGAAGGACGGACGCATCCCTTCGCAGGGGCGCGCGAAGACGATGTCGTGCCCCGATCATAGTATTTTCTTCTTAATTACAACAATAAAGAGCTAATAATTATTTCTTCTCCTCGGTTCATGAATTCAGAGAAAGTGAAAGTATTTTTCCGTACGAAACACAGGGCCTGAAAAATTGTAAACAAAAAAAATACGATTTTGCATGCAAACAAACTATCATACCGACCGTCGGTATTTCACTGCACGCCTCCGCTCGACTCGCCAGACAGTTGAGCATCGTTCCGCCGTCCATGGGGCTCGGCGACTTGGCAGCACCGTAGCGCCGATTCTATACACGGAGAGTTGTCTGCAGCGCAAACTTCTCCGTGCCGAAGGCGAGATCCCTCATACAATTAGTTTTAATCCCGGTCGGGGCGGTTATCTCCCTGTGGAACTGTTTGCCATTAACAATCGAGGATAATATCGTTAGTGTCCTGGAGAATATCCCTCGTCAATACCCTGGCCAACTCTTTCCGTTCGGTAAGATAAATCCCCGCCTTTCAGCGTCGTTCCGCGTACAAACGTACGACGAGCGCGCGGCCAAATTTCACATGGCGTTTTTCCGATATTACCTATCTGCGCATAATTCGTCTCGACGATTCGACATTGTTGCGCGACGAACGGATTTGCTTGTATTTCATCGAGGAGGTTCCGTGGCAGGTGGAACTATGAGTCGGGACGTTCAACGTCGCGAAAATCACGAGAGGGCCGGCGTCGAGTCTCGTGCCTCTCTCGTACTCGCACACACACACGCTCGCACCGACGCAGCTGTACTCGCAGTTGTCAAACGACCGCACGAAAAACGCGTGCCTGCCACGACCGATCCACAAGTGGTTCCTCACTCGTGCCCGTGCGTTGAGGCTACGCCTGCCCAGCCACGCTTCCATCCATTCAATGAAACTCTCGGCTGTACTATTCATAGTACAAACAACCCGCCACCTTACATGTTCACGCCTCAAATTATTTTCATTCATCTTCTCGTTCAATCTGCCGGTTGGAATTTTTATATGGTATAACGATAAAAAAAATTATATACGGCATTTCTTGAACAGTTTAATATTCAATATTGTTTAATGTTATTCAAACTGTTGTAGAAATTTGCATTTTTAATAATAATAATTAAAAAAAGATGATTTCAAGTTTAAGTATATTATTATTATAATACTATTTACTGTATCGACGTGACACCTCGACAGCCATGTTGTTTACATTCCGTCGCGTCGATTTTTTCCTCGAAAAACTTGGAGGCATAAATTGCAGGCAAACTTGTTGATGCAACGAGGACGAGGGTTCGACAAATATGTGCGATGCTCTAGAGTTAATATTTATCTTTTCGTCTCTCTTAAAATGATATTAAAAAAAACTGGTCGAATCCAATCCCTTTTAGTTCTAATAGCCCTTTGATTTTTTTTATGTTGCAGAATTGTTTATTTCGATAGGATCGCTTATTGGTGAGTCAATGTCCCGTTTATTTGCTTCGCATTTTATGCATTTTTTATCCGCCTCGCATTATTTTTGCATCCAACTCAATGAATCGCTAATGTGCGCGTCGATCGATCGGCGAAATCGATCTCGAGCCCGAAACTATTACGGCAAAATAACACAACGCGAAGATAAACTTTTTTTTCTCGCATCGCATCGTACATTGTTCCTTAACTGCGTGTCTCTTCGGTTCTCCGAGAGATGGCGGTGGCTCCTCCATTTTTTCACGTCACGAAAAAATCTGTTTTATCCTACCACACGTCAAGCTTAACCTCGTTATCGTTCAGTGTCAAAGGGACAAATCTTTTCTCGAAATAATGAAGAAAGATCGAACCACGGCGAAACTGTGCACAGCCAATTTTTCGTATTCCCTGGACTCGTTTATTTTCCTTCTTTTTGTTCTTCCCTTTTCCACGAATAATCGTAGACAGCAAAAGTTTACGGGTACAGTTTGTTCGAACTTTTTGGCAAGTGTTCTAAATTCCCCGATACTTCGAAACATGCGATTTGGTATCGAATATTTGCTCCGCGATAGTTAAGGGGAGTGCGGGGCGGGGGAGGGGGGATGAATAAAAATCCCAGGGACCAGTCGCGTGTCACTCGAGTGTTTTACTAGCCTTAATTTCGGGTGCTTTCGTAGCCAATATGTTCGAGCAGTAAATTTCAAACTTTTGCCGTGTTTCGAAACGTGCGAGTTTTGCTGCTGTGTCGCTGCGTTTGGGGCCGGACGGCGGAGTGGGGGAATACCCGAGTTTTTTTTCGCCGAACGGACAGACGAGCCACACAGATTCGACGTTCGAGCTCGCCCAAGGGGCTGCGGACTCGACGAAACTCTCCGGTGCCAACCCTCTCAGGATATTAATATTGTAAATAACGAAGCGCTGCGCTACTCCATTTGTAGCGAGGCGCGTTAAATTTTTACTTCTCTTTTACCTACCTCCAACTTTGCCGCGTCATAAATATTTCGAACAAAATATTAGACAGTACTACGGCGCGGCTGGAGGGAGAGAGAGAACCCTTCCCGCGCCGGATGTGCCAAATCTAAATCAACGTTTTCTTAATTAAAAAGTATCGTGTTTAATGCAAAAGGATTTTTCTTTTTGGAGGCTCCGGGAGAGCTTCGTCGTCGTCTCGGTGGAGGGAATAAAATATGCTCCAGACAGTCATTATTGTAAAATATTATAGTTAAAATTTATAGATAGTAATTAATAAAATAATTTATTGATGCTATATTTACGGCCGCGATACGTAACCCTATCGGCCAATCGGACAACAGCAGATTGTACGCCGCAGAAATAAGTAAATATATTCGCTGAACAAAGTGAAAGAATAACAATAAAAAAAATTCTTATAAAACGCCAAAATAACAAAAAGTTGTCTCGTTACAAATTTTAACAACAACAATTGTCATGGCTAACTCGACAACAATAATACAATGATATATCTTATAGATAGTAAACATTTTATTGTTCATCTAATTTCTCCCAGTTTCCAAATAACTCCACGCCAAGTTTTTACAAAGTTTTTTTTGTCCCGTTCGTTCGTATACATACAACGCACATACATATACATATATATATATATATATATATATATATACGTATATGTACATCGCACATACAACTCTTCCTCGATTGTGTCTCACATTTGCATAAAACGCTCGAACAAAAAAAAACATGCATAAGTATTCCCAATGATAAATATGCGCTCTATAAAAGCAGTGCCAAGCTCGCAACCAAGACGCTGCGCTCCGAAGTTTAGTGGCCCCGTCTGCGAAGGCTGCTGCCTCCGCTGCTGCGGGATTGCTTGCTACGTCATATAGTACCTCGTCGTGTGTACATTATTCATCGGCATCGGTGAAAAGGGCGCCGTGGCACGGTATTACGTATGCCGCGGGTTATTATGCCCTCTAAATGTTTAATGTGTTTGCCTTCCTTCGCTAGCCACCGCGCCCGCTCCGCTACGCGCTCTCGCGCGCACACACACACATACACACACATACACAAACTTTATGTTTTACTAAGTAAATTACTATTTTTTTTTTCGTTCCTCAACGTTAATGTTGGCACAATCGATTCGCGCTCCGTCTTGCCCCGCTCCGCGACTCTCCGCTCGCCCCATCTTTTTCGACCCTTTCTTCTCGCCCTTGCCTCCCCCCTTCTCTTCTTCTGCTAGACTCCTTCTCGTCGTGAGCTTTGTTTATTTATTTATTAATTTTTTTCTCTTTGCTCAACGTTAATGTTGGAACAATCGATTCGCGCTCCGTCTTGCCCCGCTCCGCGACTCTTCGCTCGCCCCATCTTTTTCGACCCTTTCTTCTCGCTCTTGCCTCCCCCCTTCACTTCTTCTGCTAGACTCCTTCTCGTCGTGAAATTTGTTTATTTATTTATTTATTTATTTATTTTATTTTTATTTTTTGTGTTCCGCGTTGCGATTTTTCGTTAGTTCGACCATTAGATATTCAATGTTCGTGCAGGAAACTTCAAAGCCTAGAGAATGCAGTGTCTTCCCGCTATCGCATCCAGCAGAACAAATATAGGAACGTTTCGTGGGAAAAGTTGACACCAGTTCATCATCAGTTCATCGCTCATTAAATCGACGCGAACAATAAAATTGTTTTCAATTTAAATTCCATGCGGGATTTTATCTTAAAAAGAATTCAGTCTTCCGAGAATCTTATTATATTCCGACGATCCGGCGATACGTACAATCGGCCCGATCGCCACAGAGTCCATATATATATTTGTTTTCTCTTTAATTTATTTTTTCCTGTCCACGAAGTCGAGGCTCGGCGTAGGAAAAAAAAACAACAAAACACAATAGTTCCGACCTCGTTAGGTCGTGTTTATTTTGCGTAGAAAAATTGGAAAAAAAAGAAAATGGAAAACAAAAAATAGTTCGTCAGAACCGAGAAGAAGCGGGACGAAAATATCGTTTGTTTTTTCAGCTTTCGAGTGTCGTTCCGGTTCACAAATGAGTCCGTCATTCTTTCATTTCCACCGGTTCATTTCATTATTCCCCGGGTTACATCGCGTCCGGGTTCGTAACGATAAATAACGAAATGCAAAAGTTTCGTTGCGGGAGCTTCCAATTACCGAGCAATTTAGTCGCCGTTCCCGCGTCGGTTTTCCTACCGAGAGTTTTCGCACTCTCGGTGTCCCTGCGCGTCCGTCCGTCCGTGTGTACATTCAACGCGCACGGAATATCTCGATTCTCGAACCAATTACGAGAAATAGCCGTAGTCTCGAATCGAAACCGACGAGCGGGGTTAAGTTGTTTTCTTTTTCCTCTCCGCGATCGACGCGGACAATGGAAGAAATTCTTTAAAGTGCAAACAAATGCGATTATTATTTAAAAAAAAAAAAAAAAAAAAATGGAAAAAAATCGTTCACGAGAAACCCGAGGTTTACTAAATACATACGCAACGAGTTACTCGGGTTTACCGCGTGCATCGTCGTACCTTGCGAGGTGCGCGCGCTCGCGACGATAAGAACTTGAGAAACACAATGAGTTATTAAAAGGCGGTGAATTATAAACAATCCTTTATCGCCGCGTCGCGAATTTCAATGCTGGATCGAAAACTGGCCAATGACAACTGTTTAACTTTGTGGCTAATAAATCTTTACTTGTGCCAACATTTCTTAAAAATATAATATTTACAATTGGAATTAGTAATTATAATTTTTTTCTAATAACGTAGCAATTAGATAATATTTATAATATTTCATAACAATCACCGCGATTTTAAGAAAAGATTGCGCATACACATGTCGCCATTTTCGAACAATCTTTTCCGCTCGTGACAGGCCAACGAATAATACGAAATAAATCACTACGAAGTACCCTTGCAATGCTCACAAAATACCTCGACGTGATAATTGAAATTATCACGTTGCTTCCACAACATTTTCCTTTCAATTATAAAAAATGATACAATAAAATAATCGAACACAATAACACATTTTAATTACAATAACCAACCAATACATTTTTTTCAAGAGTCCATCATCGAGGCTCTTCCGCGGCCCGCGGCTGCGGACGAGCATCGCCAGGCGGGCTGTTGGTCGGAGTTTCGATAACCACGTGCAGCTAAACGCGCACAGCGAAATGTTGCCTGTATCCGAGCGTTGCGTATAGCCGCGCGCGACTGCCGACAAAACGAAAGCTATCAGAGGTGACAATCCGCGGGCGACAAATCAGTGTGTATATTTAATGCCCGTAGTGCATCGGCGAGCTCCTCTTCTGTGCCTCCTGTACCGAGCCAGTTGCGTCGAGCTTTCATTTTCCACCCTCTGATCCCCCCTCCCCCTGCCGTCCCCTGTTTTCCTCTTTTCATCCCTTGCCTCGTGTCATCGTGTTGCCTTTCGACGTATCCCGGGTGCCCGAGCATTATTCCCGGTAACGTTGTATTGGCCGAACACTGGCCAGTGGGCGGGGGGGGGGGGGGAGGGTGCATGTATAACGTTACAGCCACGGTACACAGTAACATACCGACACTACATCGAAATTGGAGGAACGTAAAGCTGCGTATACATTGAATGCTATATGACGTATATTTGTATACGATCCGGCGCAATCAGCGCTATTATATTAATATTTATATGACGCGAAGCGCGAGAGAGGAATTCATATGCGTATAGAGTGCAGCTTTCACTTGAAGCTGCAGCCGGGATTAATATACACATGGGTGCGCTATGCTGGACGAGTTCCGTTGTTCATAAAGGTGCGACAAATTAATTTTTTTTTTTTTTTTTTTTTTTTCATTACTGTCATCGGCCGGTTGACGTGAAGGGAATTTTGAAATTTAGATTTTTTTTACTGCTATTTTACGAAGATAACATGATGGGGAGAATTAAGCTTAATCAGCCGAGGAAGGAATGTTTAATTATTTTTTGGGAAACTTTTCTGGACGGAATAATAATTTTTAGAAACTGATTGATGCAGCTCCGAATTGATAGCTATTCAGGAAATAAATGTTTGCAATCTATTTAATAAACATTCAAGAAATTATTAGTAAAATGTTAGTAAAAAAAAAAAAATGGACGTAAATATGCCTAAAAAATTTCAAAAAACGTGAATCGTCGATTTATACGCCGGTGGTTGAAGTCAAATCTGGTCGTACTATATACATGTTTTGTCGGTCTAGCGTGCCACCCCATCAGGCAGCACATGTAACGTGGCGTGTGCCTATCGAGGCGATAAATCGAAAATACCGCCCGCGCGACCGTTCGCCACTTCGCGCTCTCCCCTCCACGGCGGCTCGTGAATTCGTTTTGGATGTACAGAGGTGTACAATTCGACTCACGCCACGCCAGTTCACAGTCAGAATTAAAACTCAAGAAATCTATCACCTCTAAAATTTGTTTCACACTGTATATATATATATATAAATATATATTTAGTTGGAATTCAATTTATCGATCAATTGCATTGTGTTTTTCTATTTATTTTTTTTTTCACGCCATTTTATAGTATGACACTCGAGCAAACATAGAAAAAACAATGAATTATTTGCGAGTTGTTATTTTTACCGAGAGCGATGGAGTTGTTCACACCTATTTCGCGGTTACATTTAGTATAATCCACTCTGTCAATATTATTCACGGCTCCGTCAGCCCTGGTAACTGTCTGTCTGCCCCAGTGAGTTATAAAAATGATATAAAAGTCGAAAAAAACCGTGAATCCCACCGAGAAATGTCGACGTCGCGGGGCTAAAAAAATTAAAAATCGCATAAAAACGCTACGACAAAAAAGAAGAAGAAAATCACTGCTTATTCAATCGAGAATATCCCGTTTTATCGATTAATCGAAACTCTTCTCTACCGGGCGATATAAACCTCACGCTCTCTCGGCCTGTCAACGGCGGAAAGATTAATTTGATTCGTAGACTGGAGCGCTTTACATTATTAAGGAAAAGAGTGCGAAAATATTATTGGCAACGAATCTCTATTTCGCACCCTTTTTTGTTATTATTATTGTCCCACAGTACATATAACTAGACGGTAGGTTCGTTCGTAACCTAATTGCGCAACAAGTCAAACCGAAATCGCGACAGGGTCGATTGAGCGTGGCGAAAAAAAAATGAAAAAAAAAAACGACGAAAGAGGACCAGGCTTTCCGAACCCTGAAGGGTGGCCGGTTAACGAGCGATTTAACTTCGTTCGCGCAGAGAGGAAAAGAGAAGAAAAAAAGAACGACCTGTTTGCCCTACTTTTCGCCGCTAATCCTGCCGCTGACCCACCGAACTGCTAAACCATGAAATTTTTTTCGAGCAACCCCGTCATTTGTTTTAGTCCAAATAGAGACAAATATTAGCAGAAAAATAAAATTTACTTCAATAAACAAAAAAAAATGAATATATTTTTTAATAAATGGTTGATTATACTTGATGGCTGGTGAGTTAGGATAATCTAATTTGGCTTGTATTTTAGACATTCTTTTTAATGGCAGTGGGGGCATAAAGGGTTTCCGCGATAGTTCGGGTCGAAGGGTCGTTTTTTTTTTACGACCGATTAGATTTTGTGCTGAAAGAGGGGTCCTTTACCTAAAAGGGGGTTTGCGTTCGTCCATACTTGTATTCCCCAACCGGTAACCCAGTTTCTTTTTCCTGCGTTCTGTCAAGCCAGGCCTGAAATTAACAAAAACAGGGTGAAACACGAACCCCGTACACTTTGTCACGAAAAAATATCGAAAATTGTGTACAAATTTGTTTGAAGGCTTCGTGATAATTGTGCGTACGCTTCGAAGGCTTGAAAGAGGGGCTGCTGGCCGAAGCATGCGCACCTAAAAACTGTGATGAATCCTTATCGCCTTTGAACCCTGTGCCGTAGATGGGAACACCTTTTTAAAGCGAAAAAAAATCCGGGTGACCGGGACGAGACGGGATAGCTAAACATAAATGTCGTTCGGTTATGTACTGACCCACGCATTGATCCTATAACATAAAAATTATTATATCTCATAACCGTAAAACACAATATGTCATTATATATTAATAATATATAAATTATAGAGTAAAAGTGGTGAATATGGCCCATCTCGATTAGCACGTAAATCAATGACTACTTGGGGCAAAAATATGGCCCGGTCCATATCTACATAGATCGGACCATATTTTAACCCTAAGGCATACTTTTACCTGAATCATAAAAAAAGAGAGTTGAGAGTCAAGAGTTTACAAGGCGGTAGAACTTATACTGCTCGAAGAGGTTAAATTAAGCTTGAAATTTGAAAAAGCCCGCAAAACCCACTCACCAACTGCGATGCAGAAAATTGAATTTGTACTATATGCATTGCCCACCCATGGATATAATATATATATCAAAATAATACGTCTATTCCAGGTGCATCCGCATGAGCTACTCCCAACTTTTAGAAACGCGATTAACGCCAGAGCTGTCGAAGCTGGGTGAATCGAACAAATTGATTTATGTATTTCTATTCGTCTACTCGATCCCCCCTTCGCGATCGCACTTGTCAGGAAACAAAATTCGCCAACCTCGAAGGGTGAACTCTCAAAAAGTTTTCCATTCTCGACTCTTAGTCTCCCTTCGCGCCGTGTTGGTTAGGCTTAGTCCTAACACACGCCGGCCAGAGTAGATCGACAGATGCGAAAATTTAACACCGAACGCGAATGGCCTCTCGACTCGAATCTCTCGATCCTCGAGTCGCAATTATCCGAATTTTTTTCTTCTCGACTTTTCACTCTCCGATATTGCAGATAAGCGCCCCGTCGTGCCGTTTATTAAGAGCCGGGAATAGATATTGTAATCACGTTTTTAACGGAGTAAGCGTTCCCCCCACCTCCTTTGGCCAAGGGAAGGGCTGTGCTATAGATCGAGCGAAAAAAAATACAGAAAAAAGATTTGTAAAGCTCACGGTCAACATTATCTTACAAAAAATAAAAATGTTAAACAATTTTTCTTAAATACTATCTTAATTCGGTTAAACGTTAAGGATTAAATGATTAAACCTTAAGAAATCTTTATGATTGAATGCATTTTTTAAATTAATTAATTAATTTATTTATTTATTCAGTTTTACGGGCTTTTTTGTATCGAACGCCGCTCCAAATTAATATTTTGTTTTTTTACTTTCTAAAGATTCGAAGGGTTAGTCATTGGGCAATGTACACTGAGAGAAGGATGTAGTAAAAACTACCGAACATCTAAGAAAAATTCTTATAGATCCGGTACTCCCTACCATAGGTGGTGCCCTAGTACTATGTGCTATGGTAATATTTCCCGAGCAATATAGTAATTTTTACTAGATCCTTCTGTCAGTGAATATTGCGTTAGATTTTTTTCCGTCCAAGGTAAAAAGGTCCGTTTGGTGCCGTTTAAAGAGTCGATTGAATAAGAATGAAGACACCGGTTACCTCGTTGGAGGTAACCGGTGGAAAGGGATATGAGAAAACAGTCGGAGGATGATAAAAAAAGAAAGAAAAGAAACAGAAGGAGACGATAAAAAGAAAAAGCCGAAGAAGGAAGTCACGATGGGAAAGGAGTAGCTCGTGAGGCCGAGGAGAGTTCTGTGAGCACAGCGTCCATCGATCAAGACAGGTGACTGGGGCGAGCGCGGCTGCAGGGGGTGCAGCTCGAGTTCTCCGGCACGGCTCGCACGATTTCACCTCTAACAAATGTATCGTTTGCTCGAAGAATTTGTGATTGTAAGACCGGTAGGATATCTCCTTCTGTTCGTATCCCGGCACAATGGAGACTCGTGTAAGAACAACTCAATACAATCCTCTCTACAAGACAAACATTTTCTTGCGCGTGCAAAAAAATTAAACAAATAAATTAAAATTCAAATAAACATGTAAGCGACCGTTGCATTAAGCGGTTTGAATCTCCTCAATGGACACGTGGATATAATATGACCGGGTAAAATATTAATTTTTAATAAAAAAAATATTACTTTTTTTTTTTACTTTTTATTTATTCTTCGTAAAATGAATGTCTACAAATTTGCCGAAAACCAAATCGATAATATTAAGCCACTATGTAGACAACCGGTTCAACATGTTCCGCGCAAACACAAATTTCCCACACACACAATCTATCAACAATTAGAATTTATGGCCAACGAAAGAACCACGGAATAAAATCTACAAATCATTTAACCGTAAACTGAGGAAAGGAAAAAAAGGACGCAAGCCGATGGCCTTTTGCCAAGGAGTAAAATTACCATTAGACATAAAATTTAGTATAAGAAGATAACTGTAAATATTAACTTTGGCAATAAATATCTTTTACTACTACTACTACTACTACTAAATATCTGCAGGCAGGTATCTGATATTCTGTACTCTTACCCAAACCGGTAAAAGTTGAGTGTTTTTAGTTTAAAAACAAACATTTTGGTAGTACGTTTTTTTAGGGCGTATTTTTTTGTTTTTTTTTTCGACTAGTCCTTCGAATATAGACGCTTCAGGACGTAGGAACATTGTTCGGTAGACAAAAACTCGGCGGGCGGTCGCGTGGTCCACTCGCCTGCATGGTGTGTTATAGTTGTATAGCAATCGCGGTTCGAGGGTGGTTCTCGCCGCGGGAGGGTTTCGTACTGCGGTGGTACTCGTCGATCCCCTTCGACACGTGGGATATTCGAAAACCATGTACACAACTGTGTGTTTCCGTTGCGCGACGATCTAACCCGCTGGCCAACCTCCCGCGGACACACTCGACTGAACTCCAGACTTTGTCGATTTTTTAAAACATTTACTTCACTCTACCGTTACGCGCGTTCCCATCCATTCGCCGATTTATCGTTGACATTATGATTTCTTAAAAGATAGATGTGCGACGGAAATTTAACCCCCAAAAGAGCTAGGGTTAATAATGGTTAAAGGATAAATTTGCCATCCCGTCTTTTCGAACCCGTGCAATTTTCCAAAAAAAAAAAAAAATCGAATATTTTTTAACCCACTATTTTGTAGACCCGCGATTTTTTTACCGCCCGACATGTCCCCTAACAGATCAGTAGCAAAATTTGTCGCCCTCCCCCACCCGTTGTGTCCGTCCAGTCCCCCGCAGTCGCGTATTCCCGATGTACCACAGTCAGCCGGACTTTATCCAATTTGTAATTGGTGCCGGGCTCCCGAATTGCAGGTTAGATTTCTCCGCGGCGTGACGAGCCTCTCTTGTCAATCAAAATTTCATTTCCGATCGCGCGAATTGCGCTATGGAATGGGCAGCGAGGGGGGGGGGGGCGCACAGAGATCGCCCCCCATGGATCTCCCCGCGTGTGTCCCGAACTCCGAACCGATGCTCGCCTCCCCCCTCCCCACGGTTGCAGCCTTGTTCATGCGTGGGACACGAGTCTCTAATCCATTACGTGCCAATTATCTCGCCACGTGGTACCGAGCAGCCCCCACCCCTTCCCCCCCTCCCTCCTATCTCTTCCTATTTCTCTTTCGATTTGCTTTCTCGCGCCTTCTCTCCTCACCGGTCACCGGCGCATCTATGTATATCTATGTATATCTATGTATAGATGGATTTATATACATATATAGATATATGGATATCGGAACATACGCACGCACGCACGCGACGCACGCACGGTTCAGAGCTGTTTACAGTATTTATACGTTCATCTCACCCTCGGTACGCGTGATGTATTGCCAGAGCCGGCGCGCGAACCAGCCTCGAATTGGTATCTCTTTCCCACTTTGCCGCGGACCGTTCGTGACGCGAACGAAGTTTGACGATTTATTCTCTATGACGATCTAATATTGGAGAATTATCGTCCTGCATGCCGGGCGTGCATACACTCGACGAGTGACACATCTGTAGTTCATATTTCGGGTAAAAATTTTCGTGAGGAGATATTGCCTCGGGCCTGCGGTAATTTTGGGAAGGAAAAAGCATTTCGTTGGGTAAAGTTTACCAGTTCTGTTTATTTTACAGTAGGACCGCGCTTATCCGATCTCCGATTATCTGAGCCTCCGGGTTATTCGAAGCACCCAACTCATCCGAGCCCTCCGCGGTAACCGAGGTGTAGGCTCACATAATATGGAAAACTCGAATCAAACGGATAAAGCGGCAAGCCTGCGCGCGGATCTCCAACTGCTACATTGTTGCATACGCGCTTAAACTTGTACAAGTTTGTTGCGTCTTCATGTTGCGGGCTGTAAATACATCAGTTCTGGTTCGAGAGTCAATGGTAGAACATCGTGATGTCTCAAAAAAGGAAAGAAGCCGTAAATTACGTAATAAAGTCAATGTTTATATGAAGTCGTTTGTTATTTTTTAAATATTTAATAGTAGTACTAGTGTGAATTGAGTATGTTATCCGAGTTTTCGCTTATCCGACGTACGTTCTCCCCACATTACCTCGGATAAACGGGATTGTACTGTATTTAAAAAAATAGGTTTATAGTTTATCTCGACGAGGAGAGACTATTTGCCGAGCCTTGAGTACTCGTGGACCGGACGGGCCTCTCGCGAAAACGAAAATGCTGGATTAAGTCGCCAGGAATCGCTCGTACGGCATTTTTGCAAGAGATCTTATTTGTAGAGCATGAAATTCTCAACAAAAAAGGTCTTAAGGAAAGAACTCCCAGAAGCGAACCTTGCGGAGTTATTCGTACGAATACCTCACACAAAGCAGAATAGAAGCAGCACGCGGTTATGCGAACGGCCGATTTCGCGATTCGCGATTCACCGGCCAGATGAGCGGATAAAGCAAAGAGCAGGGGCATCAGCTATATCGCGAGTATGGATGGGGCAGCTGAGATCGGCAGCAGTATGCCGTACACGATAGACAGAACGAAAGGGCGGGAGGGTGGAAAGGAAGGCAGGGATCCTCACGGTAACGAGCCGATCGTGACTCGCGGCTTTGCACGGTAGCTTATTCGCGAGTTTCTACCGAAGCCCTCCCATTGGCCGGGTGCTTCATCTCGCCCTGATCCCAATAGCTGTACTATATATGTACACACATATATAACACATACACATATATATATTATACATAAAGATGTAGCACTATACTATACACACCAGCATATATCGTAGCAGCGTGGTATGTGGCTGTATACCACTTTGCTGCCACTTACCTTACCCTCGGGTCTTCCGCGCTTTCATAGGCTCGCCTCTAAATCGGCTAAACGATGTATACAACCTATCAACCTATCCGCGGCTGGGCACAATCTCCTACCAGTTCGGTATATGCAAATTTCGCACAGCCCGATAGATCGTTCATTTTTCATTTTTTTACTAACCAAAATTGGTTGGTACACGAGCGGAAAAGAATTAATTGCGAATAGTTCGAGTTTGGTGGCCATAAATTAGTTAGGGTAAAGGTTTCGAATGTGATCCGTTTATCATTGATTCACGGGCCAAACGGGGTCGGTCTTTTTTACCTGTTTACCCTTTTACCCTATTTCTTGAGGTGAATTCTTTTTTTATTTCGCCTGTGAGTAAATTAATTATTTAAAATTACGAAGGGGCGTTCGATTGCGCAGATCTATTGCGCGGGTCGAAATTTCCCCACGTCTTTCACGATTTCAGTGCCGATAGTCTATCGATTACCGTCGATATTGCGCAAGCGGGAGTTGAGCAACGAATAAAAAAACAGTTGCGAATATCAACGTGTACCGCCATTGTTGTCAACGAGACAATCCGCGGGCTACGATACTTTTACTTTCTTTCGGCATCGAGCGCTTGTGTCCTATTCCAGCCCGCTCGGACAAACTGTCCTCGAATTGATCGATGGTACCTCTGAATTATAGAAGAGAATGTGGCCTATCGCCGCAAACCGAATAGCGTAAGAATTTTTGTCGGATACTCGACGAGACACTAAAGGTTGAAAAGTGAACGTAGGTAGACCGCTACCTTATCTACAGGCCGCACCAAAATCAGTTACAAGTTTTCTCTTAAAATCCGCCACAAAAATCGCTTCCCATCTCTAATCTTTTTTCCACGATGCTTCACATCGAAAATCTTATCTTCACCCCAGCCGTGCAGTTCTCAAAGGGTTAACAGATCCCGATACCTTTTCTCCTCCAGAAACACGGCACTATTCGCCTTATGCGGATTAAAACAAAAAATCTAAAAAAATTATATCTTCAGCCGACAGACTGTGGAGTTGGATATTGTGCCGTTGAATCGAAACGATAATGGACGGTAGCTGGAAGGTAAACGGTAGCACTTTCGCGATTCAGAAGAGATCCTTCGGTGCCTCCTCCTACTGATCCTTATATTCTTCTGTTCGATGTTTCTTCTTATTCTCCTTCTTCTTCTACGGCTGTACTTTTCTCTCTATACTCCATCATTTTATTCTTATAAGCCTCTCCTCTCTCCTGTGGCTTGCCGGTCGTTTCTTCTTCTGGCACAGCACACCCCCCACCCCCCACCCCCCTCCGAACTCCCTCCCCCTCCCCTCCCTCATCGAGCCTGGTGAACGCCGTTCCTCCGATAATAAATTGTTTCTTATAGAGCCGTGGCCGATGATGATACGTTGGGTGAAATCGGGATCGCATGTCTGCCTCGAATCTCTCCGCCATCTTTCGTCCCTCGAACGTTTTTTTTATTCCGAACCCTCTCTCACTTGGACTCGCTGAGAGTACTGTATCTTCCTTTCCTCGCTCCTCGGCTCTTCGCTCTTCTTCGAACGTTAGTTCGTTGCCACGATGATGATGAACAGAAGAGAGCGAGGGAAGCAGCGAAAATCGAGTATGCGATTACATTCCCTTATAAATATGCAAATAGTTTGGCGTATCTCGTGGAGGCAGCGGAGGTGGAGCGAACGAAAGATGGGCATGAGAGAAGACGAAGGGAAACATTCGACGCTAACTGAAGCGAAGTGGAGCTCCGCTTTTTTTTTTTGCAACGTACCGCCTCGCTTCGAGAAAGCTTCGGCGAGCTTTCGGGATCGAAGGAATACGCAAATTTGTAAAACCGTTCGTCCATTTTTTATTTGTTGTTTTTTTTTCGAAAAAGGTAACCATGGATTGTACGGCGAAAAGTGGTGGTAAGAATTCTGGCGATTCTTGTATTTCAAATATTTTTATACTAGATATTCTCATTTTTAAGAATCAGCGCACAGTACTAATTACAGAATATGTTCAATGGACATTGAAAATTGTACAAATAAAAAATAAAAATTGTACTATCTAAACGGTTGGATCTGGATTAAATAATGCGTATTGTATAGCAAAACAAAAAAAGAGAAAAAGAAATGCCTATAATTTTACTAAAAGACGAAAGCACAACGATTCGGATAAGGTAAATAAATAATTTCGAAAAAATTACAAAAAATTGTTGGCGAAAAGAAGGTAACAAAATCGAAATAAAGGGTGTAGGCAGAGGCGGAGGACAGCGAAAAAACAAGCTCGAAAAGAAGCGAAGTGGACGGAGGAGAATGGCTGGCGAATGGAAGGGCGAGGAGCACCGGCAGCGGCAGCGAAAATAGAGTGTATACCGGTAATAATTAATGATTAGGTATTCGTGACCGACTATACGCGATATTCAGCTGGCAGAACACTGCGAGTCTCGGGGGGAATGCCGTGCCGAGCTATTGCCACCGATGCTTCAGCTTTTGCAATGCTGCAAAAGCACTTCTCCGTCCCGAAAGACAACCGATCGAGACGTTTCGCGAGTTTATCGGGTTTCAATCAACGTCGATACCTTCGCACACGGTCATTACGAGTTATTTATAGAAATCTTATATCGAAATTTTATAAATAAACCTCGTGCAATTTGCATTTTGCTTAATCGTTAATTTTTTTTTGTCTCAACATGATGGACGAACTCAACATTGTTCACTAAAAATTGAGATAGCAGAGTGCAAATACAATTTTGATTATTTTTACTTCCTCACATCGAATTAACATTTGCACCTTTTAGTTCACTGTTCGTGTTTGGTTCATGTTATTTCCATGCGAATTCTTGTAACTTAAAAAAAAAACATATTGATACAATTTTCGTATAGATAATCATGATTATGCATTTTCTCAATGACGACAATTATTATTGGCATGACGTCCCTGAAATGTGGACGAAATGTTATCGAATGTATTTGCATTACGGAGAAAATTAATTCGATGCAACGAATCGACTAATCAACTCTATATATCCTAATTAAATCAAATAGCCTTGTTGGGTAGCAACAATTCTACCGCACCAGAATTGATTAAACCGCGACGGCTCGTATTTGTCAATATAAATTCTATCGTTGTTCAATCAGGCGGAACGCTTGCGGTACGACGAATCAATATTAAATGAATCTATGTTGTATACAAATAGAATTGAGTTTTGTGGAACAAAATTTGTTAATAACTGTCTCTTAACCTAGGAAGCTCCGACCTTACATGTTTTCATTCTATGAAATCGTTTTCAAGAAAACAAATAAATAAAAAATGGTTTCCTGCATTTCTCCCCGCACAACACGACACTTGGATTATCCGCAATGCCATCGGCAAGCAGAGAACCAAATCAAATACCTGCCTACCTGGAAATTGCAATTTCTCCGAAAATGGCGCGCGAAACAAACTTGTCTCGCTCGGCGTTGAAAACCTAACTATCAATCTTTAACTTATTCTCCTCTTATATCACAATGTCACATCAAAATTCACTCCAAAAGCGAAAAGAATATGATTTTTGATGTTTTCCACGTAAAAAACATAGCACCTGCCGGTGTAAAGAAATTCGACTTGGGTCATCTAACGAGGACCGAGTGAGCTCGAGTGTGCGTATTCGCCGTTTTATTGTTTTCCAGTTCACAGCAATTGCATCTAATGTATCCGCGAGAGTCGCGAACGGCTAGTTTCTCGCATAGTAGCCCGTTCCACGGCAACTACTTGCACAGCGTACATAAAACGTCGAATGGCGTGTGTGATGGCGTGTCGGTAGCGCGAAACCGGATTCTTTCGTCGCTTCCAGAAGCATGCAAATCAATTAGGCCTTGGTTCACCGTGCACGGGGGTGGTAGTTGCGGATCGGCCACGATTCCGCATGTTCATGCTCTGTGTTTCATGCTCCTTCCCCTCTGAGCCATGCTCGCTCGGCTCTCCTCCACCTATAATCCACGATACTTTCCTTCCGATACGATACTTTACTTCCATGCCCCCGTAACTATATTCTTTTACTCCTTTACCGCCCTCGAACCCAACCCCCGTGCCAGACGAATTTTTCTTATGCTGTAGGCACGGGAACTCGTGCACCCGGACTTTGGCGTGCTCGATACTTTTACTGCATTTTTTTTTTGTATAAAACCTGAAACATTTTTTCATTTTTAAAAAATATTCGATGTCAGCCGGCTTCAACTTAATCTCCTTTACCGCCCTCGAACCCAACCCCCGTGCCAGACGAATTTTTCTTATGCTGTAGGCACGGGAACCCGTGCACCCGGACTTTGGCGCGCTCGATACTTTTACTGCAGTTTTTTTTTTGTATAAAACCTGAAATATTTTTTCAGTTTTAAAAAATATTCGATGTCAGCCGGCTTCAACTTAATCGCGATTCCGCAGAGTTTTATTTTAAGAGAAAAGTATAAGATGTTGGTTCACCTGCCCTTCTGAGAGGAGATAACATGAGCCTTGAAAAGGAAGCGGAATTGGGAGAGGGAAGCACGTGACAGACGCTGCTAGTGGCGCCATCTCTGAGGTTTCCCGCTCGGCGTCGCGGTAGCACATGCCTAGCGGAACGGCATGAGTTTTCCCGAGTGGCCACTGTCTAGGGCCTGTCCAGTTTTCCTATACAGGCTAGTTTCAATCCAAGACTATCCTGATCAAGTTCTGCATGGGAAGGGTTTGAGTTTCGGAGCCTACGATTTTCATACTATTTGTCGTATCGCCACGGCGCCTCGATTGATGTGTAGCTGACATCGCGACGTATCGATTTCACTACGAACAAGCTAAACAATGTTCGTTTACGGCAAAGTAATTGATCGGCGAAGAGCGGGATGCACGAAAGTATGCGTGCGGCTCTTCTGGTGTTGACGTCGATTCTCTCCTGTATAAAAATCGTTAAAATGAATTGAGTTGCTGATTTAACGTCCACCTTGAGGATCGAGGATCTCCGAAGCGGCGAAGGGCCCCTCGAGAGTTAATGCGGGACGTGTATAAGTAATATTATACGAAATGGCCGTGGAACCGCGAAGCACGCGATCATCATCGCTCCGATCGAAGCCTCACATATCTCCCGGCAATATATACAGCTTTGTACGGTGCGTAGTGTGTTAAGGCACACACTAGCACGTGTGTACGATGTACAGGAGGGGCGAGGGGAGGGATCGTCTCGGTGTTCATGCGGAATAATAAAGTCGGCGCGATAGCGCGAATAATCCAGCCTCTCCCGATCGTCAAAGACTGGTAGCCGATCTCGGGTCAGCCACGGTGCATCCCTCCGAGTCGCCCCAAAACCCAGAATTATCAAAATAACCGCCGGCGCGGGATTCTGTTTCATTATTTCCTTCTCACTCGCCGTGTGCTCCTGGCGAATTGGCAAACGGCACATTAACCGAGGCAAGCCTGGACCTAAAAAAAAAAATAACTTTCTTGCATCCCCGCATGAAAATAAATTATATCCGAAGTATAACAAAAAATATATAAAACATTTTTTTTTTTTACAACTCACATTAATTTTTTCTTATTACTAAATCACGGGTCGTGCAAGGTTTTTTCACGATGATTTTTACGGAGCATCTTTTCGCAAACATTTTTTTAGTGTTTATTTTTATTGCTGGGCCGCAACTTGGGGATTGGTCGAAGGCGCCTACAAATATTGCAAGATCACACTCCAAGTTTATTCTGAAACATGGACGACTTAATAAAAAGAAAAGAGTTAACTCTACCTACGAGTTTGGATACATTCTTTTTTTTATACATGTGTGTCTATATATGTGTTTTTTTCTTCTTTTATTTTTTATTTTTTTTTTGAGTCGAGCACCCGAAGCAGTTGTGGTACATGTATAGTACATATATAGTGCAGAGGCCTCGAGCGACGTGGGAATCAATAGGAACGATCGATCGTAGAGTTCAGCGTGGCGGATGAAGGCGAGCCTGCTGCCTATATATCCCGTAGAATAAACATGCGGCGTCCGGTTCTCAAAACAATATCGCCGTGCGAATATTATTGCTGCGCGGGGACGAGGAGAGTTTCTCGTCGCAGGAACTCTAAACTATCGTACAGGCATTGCGGGCTCTCTCTCTTGCAATTTCTCTTGATGTATATATACCGAGTACTTCTCTTGAATAACGAAACAAATATTGTCCTGCGATATTTGTTTTCCCAATGTTTTTGTTTATTCACAAACGAGTGAAAATTTCATCGACCATTGAGACTGTAATGTCTGATGAAAAAATTTGTTTGCTTATTTACAATTGCTTATATTTTTTTTATTGTTCGAAAGAGTAAGACAAATTTACAAAATTGTTTATACAGCTTTTTAAATTTTTTTAGAGAGAAAGTGTCTCATTGGTACGGGTAGATCGGGATTAAATTGTGTCTATATAAATGTCCATTTTGATACTTTTAAAGAATTTGCAATTTACAACATTATTAAATGCCGACTGAATTTTGAGCTATATTTTCTATCGAGATATATTTTAGTTCCAAGGCAACGTTATTCGTCAAAGTTAAGTTGTCTTTTCTCATTTTATTAATTTTATTTCGTTAGTAATTTACAACACTTATATCCGTGCGACGGGAGGGCAGTAAGAAAGGAAGAAAATAAAACGTCGAACGGGGTCTCGCGAGTCGTGCAGGGCTCATGCAACGCGCGCGCGCTTACAGCGTTCTCCGTGCATTTTATTGCTTCGAAGGCATATGAGCGGCGGCAGCGGGGCCAACACAAACACAACGGTAAATCACTCGGTATCACCGTCGCTTCCCCCCCCCCCCCCTCCCGTTGAATTTAATTTACGCTCGTATTTGAATGTGACTTTATATTTCCCATTAGCAGGATAAACTGACCTAATTCGCTTGGACGTATGCTTTTTGCCGGTTTGTACAAAGTTCCGAGACGCTTCTGAGCGTATTCGTATTCATGCGACTTTCAGCTCTTCCGACTCACCTGCGCCAGAGGAATTTAATTTCCGTTGTTAAAAAAAAAAAAAATTAATTGAATTCATTTAGTCAATTAAATAAATAAATCACCTCGAGTTCTTAAATTTAGCTGAATTTAACTTAAATATAGCGCTTATTGATCTATAACGGTCTGATTTATAATTGGAATGGACATATCGTTTTTTTTCCCAATCGATCGGTTGCCGATTAAGCAATCTTCCGGCTGTCGATAAAACGGCCACTCGAGTTTCCGAGCTCTTAACGATATTTCGTCGATCATAAATTTCCGTTGTGTCGTTTGGATTAAGTAGAAACTGAGCGATTATAATTATTGCGGTATCGTTGCGAGTTTCTGGACGAGAAAACAATCGCGGGTCACTGCGAGTTGCTGTATTAGCGGGAAACCGCGGGGGGGAATAATACGAATTAGCCTACGTTATCTGAAGTGCACACGGAGCGAGCGCGGCAACGGAAGGGGGGAGGGGGGAGGAGGGAGGGAATTAACGGAAATGCACCGGCTCAAGGCTGCGCGATCATTCGATGACTTAAAGTGCATGCAATCACAAACGTGCGTAATTATTGGTTGTTCGTTTAAAAAAAACGAAAAAATTTATAAAATTGTCGGTAAGATCCGTAGAATTGTAGTCTCACTGCGATTCCAATTTCTGCTTTCCTTTTCAAATGATTATTTGCAATCTTTTTATTGTTTCCGTCTTTTATGCTCGAAATCCGTTTTTTATGTTCCGCACTGAAAAAAGATAAAATACATTGGTTTTTTCCATGCTGAGAACGGACATACTTGTCGAACCCACTTGCCCGATGGAGGTCGAAGTATTTAATATTAAAACTCGATGTACTTAACCTAATTTCAGTGTTTTTTAAAATTAAAATGCGTAAAAACTCGAATAATCATTAAAGTAGCTCTGATGACCTAAAACTTCAAAAATAGAGCTAAATAATGCAATTTTACTGCAATTAATTCGACGTTAAAATTCGTAGTAAAATTTTAATTTTTTTTTTAATTTTCAATTCGCACGCGAGATTTAGCGAAAACAGTGGTGCGCCGCGGTGCTAAAAACCGCGCGAGTTCTGCAGTTCGGAGGTGAATATGAGTAAGAGAAGGAAGAGCGCGGGGACGTAGGCGGCGACCGTGGGCCACGCACGGTGGGCTTGCAAAGCGTGTGCCACGAGTTCCAATCAGGCATAGTACTTCTTGGAACGTATCTGCCTATCAATCAGCGAGGTTATAAATTTTGCCTTGGACGATGAACGAGCGTTCGGCCCGCGAGAGCGTTGCCTCCACCCCCACATCTCCGACTGCACTTTGCCGATCCACTTTGTACTTTTCATCGTGAACAATAAATTCTTGCGTTTCGCCGATGAAAGAAAAAAAGAATATAAGGGCGCGCCTGTACAGATATTAATTTTTTGTTTAAATAACTCAAGAGCGTTCGCGCCGCCGCGTTTCCGTTAATATCCCCCTGCCTCTCCGTGTGTACTCCAGATAACGTAGGCTAATTCGTATTATTCCCTCTCGCGGTTCTCGCTAATACAGCCACTCGCCGATCCGCTTTGCTTTGCCGTCCGAAACCGCGCAACGATACTGCTATAATTATAATCACACGGTGTATCTGCTTAGCCTAACGATATATCGAGGGAATTTATGATTTACGAAATATCGTTAAGAGCTCTCGAGTGGTCGTTGCGTCGATGGCTGCAAGGTTGCCCAACCGACGACCGGTCGATCGGAAAAGCTATGTATGAATTTCAATAATTAAATTTTAATAAGCATCATTTTTTATTCCACTTCCAATTCTAACCGTCTGAAAAGCGCCCAACCAATATTCATGTATTCGTGAAAAGGCTTAAACCTCTTGATTTTTTTCTTTTAAGAGCACGTCTTTGTGGATATTAAATTTTTATGATTTGATCGTAAAATTGAAAAAATTATTGAACAGCTCGATCGATTTTTCGAATAAAATTATCCGAAGTGTAATTTTATTCGATGATGCATTTTTTTTTGTCTTTCGAGTGTACTTAGAGAAAGGTTTTCTTGCACGACCGCGATACCGGAGACGATGACGATGAGGAAGAGTTTGCGAGATGCGCCAGAGAGTGAGAGAGCCAAGCTGTGACGTTCTCCGTGCTGGCATAAACAAAGCGCAACCGCCAATTCCGAAGATGAAATATTATAAGTAATAACATATATCTATAGAGCGAGGCCGGTTTGCCCCGGTTCGGCGTCCCGTGAGAGGGATAATAACACGGCACTAAACTATACGCCCGATACAGGAAGGGGGGAGGGGGGAGGGGGTAGAGAGAGAAAACGCGCTCACGTACCTACCTATATATAATTGTATAATTATTATTAATGATATCGAAGCCCTTATGCGCTCTTAAGCGGAGCCAAATCGTCTTTCCTCGTATCTCTCGTACATCCCCGCGTGCCGGTCCGTACCGGTACACCAATAAACCTCCTCGCACACACATACACATACATAGTCTGGGTAATACACTACCGTGTACCGACGTTTATTTCACCGTTACTGTACCATATTCTCTCTATATTCGTACTGTGAAGCGTATTCAAATTTTCATCTTTAATCATCATCAACAACTACGGGTATCTGCTATTTCATATTTTAGCGACGATTTCTTAAAATTATGTGTACAGGCTCGGTGAAATGATATAGGGGTTAAAAGCGAGGTAAATTCAGTTTTTCGAAAAAAAATATTTTTATCCCGTCATTTTTATAGTTATGGGCAGTCCGGATTTGCTTAAAAGTACTAGGAACACATTCGTGACTGCAAAATAAGAAAGGTTTGTTTTTGGAAAAATTTTGCCCGATGCGTAGTTTCCGAGTTGCAAGCGGTTGAAGTTTCAACCAATGAGGACGCTTCACAGATGGCGCCACGGTCGCTGGAGTGGTCCCATTGGCTGCAACTTCAATCCTTCGTATCTCAGAAGCTATGCACGTTACAATATTTTTCCAAAGAGAAAGTTTGCTCACTTTTTAACTTGGAATATGACTATACCCTTTTTTACATCTTAAAAAAAATGTCAGACGTAGCCGCCACGATTTTAATTGTGCACCAATGTTTTTTGCCCCGATTTATCATCGCGCACGCACTGGTAAAAGTCCAAAGTACTCGCCGCCTTGCTCACAGCTTCGTCCGAAGCTTCGCATCATCTCGGACACATTAACACGTACCCGTAACGTTGTATCGTGTATCTTGGTACGTACTATCGTATTAACGCCTTCGATCTTTACCAGAGAATAGTGGACGGCTGCGCCGCGCCGTCTAGTAATCACTCGGATTATTTATTGCGCCCGAGCAATAACTTTTTCGAGGGCGTGGATCTGTCGCCGTTTCCATGATATGTGCGATGTATGCGTATTACTAAATGCCCACAAGATCCGCCGTTTATAAAGCTACTCCGTAAGATGTATGACGCTCCCACGCTGATAGTACCGGAGAAATAAATCATTCGACCCTCTTCAAAGTCCCACGAAAAATCTCCGATTTTCAGCTGCTCATTTCGGACGTCTAGAATACAAATAAAAATTCGAAATACAAATAGCTCAAAGCTCGCCCTTCGCTGGAAATCTATGTCAACACCGATCCTTAAAGGACCTATCTATGTTCCCGAGTATTCGCTCAAAACCACGTGACAGTCCATCCTCGCCACCGAACCCGGCTCGGTCGGTAACAGAAACTGTAATTCATTTCTTCCACCGATGCTGACCATTTCCGGTCAAAAGCAAATTCTTACACGAAACCGATATCACTGTAGATTAAAGTAAGAATTTTCCGTCAACCCTAAATACTCCGTATGGTTAAAAAAAAATGAATTACAGTTTTCATTACCGACATACACCGACGATTTCACATCGCCTAGACGCAGTTTTAATTTCTGACCAAGACGAATTGTCCCCGATCGGAAAGAGCAAGAGATGCGAATGCTGCTAAGAGGAGCTTGGAGAAAAGTGCCGCGCGAAGGATAGAGGAAGATCTTTTCCGGCGGGTGAATGGCGCGGGTGGTGGGCCAGGTGAATCGACGCGGCGGGAGTCGCCGGTGGAGGTTACGCGCGGGAATATTAAGAGCTCATTAACATAAGGGGACAGGAGGCATACGTGTCCGCGGGATCGTGACGACGTTATTGATTGCCCCGCCAGCTAGGAGCTTCTCTCCGGCTAGGCGAGCGAGTTGGGTGAGGTGTAGTCGACGCACTCGAACGGGACGCGGCAAAACTCACACCGAGCCAACGACATCGACACCGAGAGCCTGCGACTACCCTTCGCCGATGGTGTGCACGGTACGTAAACCGAACTGAACTTTCCCGAACGCTGCCGAGATCGGCTAAACGGTCCGGGAGTTTACACGCTCTTCGAAAACGTGACCGGGTCCGCTGATCCTCTCGGGGGATGAGCTGTGGGTTCATCGTAACGGGTTATCATTTCCGTTTAAGCCTTCGCTTAACCCCTCGTAGCGTCGTCCGTTCAAAGTTACAAAGTATGGTGCAACCGGAAAAAAGTTTATTCCAATCAAAGAAAATTTATTAGGGACGAAGAAAAATGTTCAGTTGGTTCATAACCTAATAGAGCATTGATTAAATTCTAATATATTTATTTGTTTGATAGTGTTATTCTTTTTATTGACGTGTTCACGACTCTGTAATGCGCGTTGCCGGATAATAGCCGTGTTTTCTCTTGGTGCCAAATATATAATTTCTTTGGCGCGAAGAAATATCTATTCAAAATCGTATTTTCAATGATTCGATTTCTTTGTGTCGAATAAACACTTATTTTAAAGTATAAATCAATAAATAGTCACTTCGAATAAATGTTTGTACTGAAAGTAATGAAAAGCCGTTATTTGAATCTAATAAAGATTTAAGGCAACGAAACATTTCTTTTATCTTAATGAAGGTCATTTGAAGATAGAAATTTATTTGATTTGAATAAATCTGTTTTCTGGGTGTACAATTTTTAAGAAAAAAAATTACAAACTGAAATTTGGGGAAACAATTTTTTTTTTTAATCCTCGTGTTTATGTATTGATGAGCTGTACTGGAGAAAAATTCACATGCAGTTGGAGCTGGAAGACAAGTGCAAAATTTGTTGCAATTAGAATTTAAAAAATAACTTCAGGGAGAAAGGAAATGTCAGACTGAAGAGAGACGGTCGGAAAATACTGCACAAGGCGCCGTGAAAGCGGCGGACCGTAAAACATGACGCTAATTAGCAGAATTTTGGCGAACGCTGTACGCAATTTAATATTTACAGCGGGTAACAGACCGCGAGAGGGATGAAAGGAGAGTATACGAAATAAAACCGAGTGACAAGCGACGAGCTCAAGAGGGATATTACGGGCATGAAAGAATGAAGGAAATAACTGCGATGTTGAGAGAATGCATGGAAAGAGATACGGCGAACGAAGGGTGAATGAGCGAAAGAGACGGAGGAACGGTAAGAAGTATAAAAGAATAAACGACGAAGAGAGCCCGAGCTGTCCCATTGTGCGCGGACTACAACGACGATTCTCCTGTTGTATTGTATATCGTAACTGTACCTCGCATACCGATCATGTGAATAATTCGTGGAACCCGACAAACAGTTTCAACGATTTACCGAGTTCTACAATATTACTAAACATCGTTATTTCTCTAAACTTCCCGGAGTTTAATATTTTTTAAGTTTAATCGTTTCCAGTAGCATCGACCATAGCTGAGCCCCAAAAGATTGCAGGCATTTCCGCACCCCTTCATTCATCCAGGCGTTACTCGACCGGAAATGAATATTTTTGAGCTTCTTTGTAGTGAAATCGATACGTCGGAATGTAAGCAACATGACTGTCCGGGTGACGTGGCGGCTCGGCGAATAACATAACAATTACGCGCTCTGGAAGCTAAATGCTTTCTCCGCCTCCACTCGCGCTCTTCTTACGGTTAACTAGAAAAAAAAAACTTATTCGCCTGTTACCTTCCGATAAAAACCCGATTGAATCCTCACCTGTCAACCTCCACCATACATTCTTTCAAATTTTTCGCTGCTCCATAAAATCGATAAAATTTAAATTAAAAAAATAATAAAAAAAAATCTTATTGGGAGGCTCGAGATAAATTCGCGGGACATCATTATCCGACGTCTCCATTACTCGACACGACACCGCATGCGCATTACTATACATATATGTATAATAACGCTAATAAAGTATATACATGTATATAGATATATATATATATATACATATACATATATCTACACAAAGTAGTACGAAGCAGGCCGAGGGATAGCCGGGAGTGAGAGAAGCGGCTGTGTCTCGCGGGGCCACGGTTGCATTACGTAGCGATAGCTTTCCATGGCATTCAACTAATTCCAGGCCTCGAAGCGTTCCATTAAAGATTCAGCATGTAATTGCGAGCGATCGTGGGGCTCCGGCGTCTTGGTCTGCTCGCGCTTGCTTTACGTCTCTGCAGTCTCTGTGTGAACATATATACATATGTGTATATATATACATATACATATATATATTGCATATATATATATATATATGTATATTCCACTACAGTTTCGACTTGTATAGTTTGTATAGTGTTGGTATAGCGGTATGTATGGTGGTGGACCAGACCCCGTACGTCTGTCCGTCCGTCCGTTCGTCGTCCCGAGCAGGCTGCGAAATCATCGAGATCTCGATTGCGCGTGTACCTATATCTCGACCGACGTACGTGAGGCAATCACCGAGGAGCCTGGTGGTGGACCACTCGCACCGGAAAATCGGTATACCTCCTCCCCCTCCACCCCTTCTATTCGTTTCTGTAGCGTACAACTGTGCGGCATGTACGGTACAGTGTACACACAAGCTGCAGGCATATTCGCTACTTAATAGCGTCCTGGGTGCGTGCCATACGCACAACGCGTTATTATTGACTGCGAGTGTAGATTTTGCCATTTAAATTTTTTTTTTTTTTTTTAAGGGGAATTTTACGGTACCCGACTATGAATTATTCAATGATAATAGTTTAGCTAATTTTGGGTTGGCTGGTACCGAGCTGATCTGAAACCCTTGTCTCGTGTGGGACGAAAAGGCGAAGCGATTGGGAAGTTGGGTTAATTTTTGCTGGTAGATGTTTGTGCGTCATTAAGATCGGAGACTTTCTCCTCTCGCAGTCGCATTTTTATAGTTCCCCGGGCGTTGGATTTAAGACGAGTGGTTAGTATTTTTTTGGGCGTGTTTGTGAAGATAAGATTACACGTACTTTCCTGCCTTTATCGTTGCGCCATTTTGGACAGGATAAATATTTTTCGGCTTCTTCGTAGCGAAATCGATACGACTGGATTTAAGACCCTTTAGACGAGGTGCCATGCTGATTCCATAAATTGTATAAACCATTTCCCGTTGAAAAAAACGAAGCAAATTTAATGGATCTTTTTTTTCTAACACAACAAAAAAATTAATAAAAAAATAGCAATTTTCCTCATTCTCGAGAAATCCGATTGCGGTTCTTAAATTTTTCTCCGGTCAAAGATTCTCCCGCATTGAGGGCAAAGCCAGGTATTACGATATTATGGAAGCGCAGGGCGAGGCGAGTGGAATATCGAAATTCGTAACGGGCAAAGAGGATAAGCCGGCGCTTCAGTCTGGTTGTGTATAGGCGTATGAACGAGCTCGTTGCGTATCTCGTGTATAGGTGTACACGTGTGTACACGAAACGGGCACTTAGATGCCGCAAATTCGCTGGATAGTCGCCGCGGGCCGGGCCATTCGCTCGAACGACCTTTGCTTTGTGTCTCTGCCGGACGGTGCAGCATGGGAATTCGATTTAACTGCCACGCGGGCGCCTGCGCGAGTAAACACATCCCCTTGCTCTTTCACATGTGCCCTGTACTCTCTCTCTCTCTTCCTCTGTGTGCGCGTACGTTTACTCTATACAACAATTGGAAACCCCAACGTGTTCACGCGAGCGCTTCGATGTGTGTGGTCATCCCCTTAATGTACAGGGTGGAACCAACGAAATTTCTAAATTCGGAAAATAGACTATCCGCAATGTCATCTCGAAGAGAGCAGCCATAATTTTTTTTTTCTAAATCTCAAATTTTGAAATACAATTCTTTGAATTATTTTTTCAATTTTTTTTTACTTTCAAGATTTTAACGCTGACCGAAAAGAGAGCCCTACTTTGCCTTACAATTGTAGGGTATCTATACATTTTTTGAATTTTTAATGAAACATTTGTACTAAAAAAATGATTCGACATAAGAATCAATATTTCTTTTTTTTTTTCGTATACTCGAGATATAGAGGGTAGCAATTTTCATTCGACGTTGGTTTAGGGGCTTACATGTTCGAATATAATGCCACGCGTAAGCCGTACATTTTCTGCTCCCGCTCCAAAATAATTGATCGTAGGATGGTCGAGATTATTCCGAGCCACCGTATAGTGGAAGCTTGGCGCCGAGCGTCCGACAAAGCTGCTCTACGCACTTGCGGTCGTGCCTCGTCCATTCGTCATGAAAATACCTCCTAATTCGAGTAGCGAAGCGGAGGCTTGTTCTCCGCATACGTCAGGCCGAGCCTGGAGCCCGCGCCCCTCTGAAAGGGAAACCGAGGGTTGCGGAACCGGCGCGACACCGTCATCGTCCGTGTCTTTGCGGTTCGGCTGTGTGATCGGCACGTACAGAATTCATTAACGATCAAACGTAAAGAATAACGGACCTCGCGCTCATCCAACACGATGCATTTCCAAACTCGGCGATGTGTTCTAAATAATAAAATAATAGTCTATAGTCCAAAAAATTTGATTTTCGTTGCGTAAAAAATTCGCCTGCAATTAAAAATTCATCGAGAACACTTCATAATTAGTAATCAATAATATAACAATTAACCGCAACAATAATAATATTATAACATATAAATGATTAACTAATTCATTTAATTGTTTCATTCCCTCCGTATTTCCCGTTTGCGCGAGACATGATCGATCCGCGACACCGGCACGCTTCTCGCCACTCGTTACCGCTGCATTCGCAATCGCGACATTAAATTCATATTTTTTAAAATTATTTTCTTCCCTTTTTTCTCGCTCACTCCGCTAGCCCGGAACCGAGATAGGATCTTTACGCTCGAGGCACACGCGTAGTACTTCTTCTTCTTTCGTCTCCCGTCTTTCCTTCTTCGTGTTCTTCTTCTCGCCGGTGCCTCGCAGTGCGTGTACTTTCACGATGCGTGTTACAGGATACCGCGTGTACAGTATCGCGGCAGAAACAGTATGGCACATACGTACGACCGCTCGCACATATTGGTACCCACACTGCGCGCGGTACACAGCGCGCGAGGACGTGTGCAAGGGCCGCATGCTCGATGCAGTCCGTACTGCCCGGGGGACTGGGAAGGTCGGATAATGATACGGTATTTCTAGCATTCGGATAATTCCTCGCGATAAATCACGCCTAAGTGGGATAGCCCCGGAGATCGGGTAAACACACCTTTGGCCGAGAAGCCCTATCCTCCGTACGCTCTCGTTGCCCTTCGTCTCTCTCGGGCCTCGTACCTATGCCTCGGACTCGAACGCGTGTGCAATACCGATCTTCCTACCGGGAGGGGGGTAAAGAGAGGGGCATAAATGCACTGACCCCCCCGAGGATTAATGATATTTCGAGCACAAAAAACCGACACAGCTTTTGCCGGTGAGAATTCACCGAGCCTTGATGCGCGAAGCCTCTTCAAGGCTCCTCGCGATGTACGCCGAGGTTTATGATGCTTGTACCGATTCCTACAGCGCATCGTCGCTCATCCTCGTGGCGTCGAAGTTCGATGTGAGTAGATCGAAGAGATTGTCTTCTCTTTTGCGGCTCTATTGCGGGGCTGCTTTGGGATTGTGAAAATGGTACGTGAATTTTTTTTTTTCACTTCCGGTTTTTATTTTTTGTTTTGTAATCGAATATCGAGGCATTGTATTTTCCATGGAAATACTATGTATGAAAAAGTATATCCGAAGTATCTCGAATACGACGTTTTTGTATGATTGATATAGTAGTAGTAGTAAGTGTATGTGTTTATTGACGATTCAAACGATGAGTTAACGGCTTTTACATATATTAAATATTTATGCATTTACACATTTATATATGCATCTACATATTGTCAACGCACCATCGACCGAAGTCCTTCAGACCCTGGCTTTCTCATATTTGGTCTGGTGGGCGACTGCGTCGATATAGTAATTAATACATTATGTTCATTTTTAACTAAAATATAATAAAATTGCTGAGAATTAAAAAATCTGGAATGTAAAATGACTTGTCGAAAATATATTTTCACGTGTCGCAGATACATTTTCCGGACACTGGCCCGCCCATATTGTTTTCCACGTGGAAAAATTTCTAAAAAATGTTCCCAATATCGCTTCAACCATTTCACGAATTAGCAGGAAAAAAAAATGTGTAAGCCATTTTGCTCCCGAGCGTTGTTTCCCTTCTCCCGTGCGACTCCGAATTGCCTCCGTATATATTAAACTGCTCCTGTAAATTCATCCATCCACACACTCGCGCGTACACAAAGTTCATAAGTACACGTATCGCTTGTGCAAGTGTGCACTCATATATGTGTACCGAATCGATCCGTGGCCGCAGGTGAGAGACCGATGATTATATCGATCGAGCCTTTCGCGAGTCAGGGGCACGCGAAAAGAGGGATAATTCCCGATATTCGGTACTCCGATGCCCCTCGTACACGGTAGCATGATCGGTTCTGTGCCTCGGCAGCCACCATCACAACAGCCGATACGTCTCTTTCGTGCCCTTTTCCTCTCATCCTCCACTTTACCTTAACCATACACGGACCTAAAACTCGCACACACGAGAGACCCACACGTTAAAGCAAATACACACCGATCCAATCTTTGTGTTCGCATTGTCCGTACGCGTGTATGGTATTATGTGGGTAGGCACATTGTAGAGCAAAATCGAAAGGGGATGACTGGGGCTCCGCTTCTGGCTGCTTCTGCATGGATTTTCTTGAGAAGCTCCCGCGGGCCTCGGGGCACTGATATTACCCTACCCCCTTGATCACTGCCATCGAAAAATACCCCCCCCTCGCCCCCTCGCCCGTTCCTTTTATTCACGAACGTTTCGACATTTTTCTGCGTCTAGCCGGTAGGTAAGTGCCGGTTTCCCCGCGCCGCATCGTGCGCCATAGACAGCGTGAGGGGGGAGGTAGAGAGATGGTCGAAGTGAAGGAGACATGAATTATACAAAAAACCACCCGAAGCCGAACTTTTGGCCGCTTTGATATCCGAGATATTAACGTAGATGGTAGGATTAGAAAATTTAGAAAAATAAAAGAAATGTAAAAAAAATAGCCGGGAGAGAAAAATTTTGAAGGTCGGCGGAATAAATCGATGAGTAAACGTTGAAGATTGCAAGGCGTCGATGCAAATCGCGCGGGAGCTTCGCGAAACCGCGGATTAGCAAGGGATACCGTGGGCCGCAGGGGCAACCGGGGAGGGGGAATGGATGTGTCGAAATGAGGGATCTCCGTCGCGCGATTAGAAAGGTTATTAGATACATTCTGCGCTGGATAGCGGCATACATTTTTTTTTCTTTTTCGCTGTTTTTGCTTCGAGACATCTACTTAGAGGCGACGGCTGCTGAAATCGCGGGTGCAGCGGCAGTTTTAGGGACTCGCGTAATGTTGAAAAATTTCCATGGAATGAATTACCAGTTATTTAAATTATTTATTGGCATCCCAACGACGAACCGTGACGTGCCGTAGTAAGAAAGAAAATCCGAAAAGTATTTGGTAGAATTAGTGCCATTTTGTTTTTCGAGCTATCAGTTAGTGCGATGGAAAACGCTCCAAAAGTCAAACGAAAATTTAACCTTTTTACTAATTATTTTCAACCCTCCAAAAAAATACCTATTATTACACTCGGTGCAAAAATGGCATTTTTACGCTTCGCGTGCACAAAATCCCCATTTTTCACACCTTGTGAAGTAAAATTTGGTATGATACTCATGCGAAAAACTCATGCAGCAAAGTCACGTCAGAAAAAGTTTTATCGCACTAGTATCGTAAATTGCTGTTAACACTCGCGTCCATACTCGCATTATACCCTGCGTACAAAATAAAAATATGTAAAAAAAACGTCAAAAAGTTTTAAAAAATTACCATAATTAACGATAGCCCCCCGCGGCTGTTGGTAAAGCCAACTAGATTACCCTTTGCCCTCGACCGAGCCCTTTAAAGCCGAGTCGCCCGATACGCGTTCTATCTCCCACATAATCGCCCGCGACGTCGCAGCCCGGGTACCTTGACCGTGGTCTTGACCTATCTCAATACCGGGAGTCGGCCCGAGCGGCTATAGAATCGCCGAAGGGTGAAGCAGCCGCGAAGAGGAGCGCGAAGGGCCGGTACAGAAAACGCCGTGCCGGCAAGCGAGCCAGAAACGCGCCGCATGCTCAAACGACAAGAAAGACAGAGGGGAGACGAAGAGATGGATGGCCCAGATAGACGTATCCACCAGGCAAGGGGTTGGAGAAGCGAGAACGAGACGGTCCTTGGCCGCGCCACCCTTAAATTCCGGACAGGAGCTTTGTAGCGGCGTTAAGGGGGTGGAACGGAAAAGGGAGCGCGGATTCACGGTGGCGTCGAGTAGGATGGGATGAAATGGTCTGGGGTGGTTCGTGCGCCAACGACGGGACCGCCAACGTCGACGTTTCATCCCCTGGAAAACCCGTGAAAACCGCCACTTGTTGCGTTACCCTGCAGCACCGGCGGCACGGCTACTCGATTTCCACTACACGAATTTACACCACTTCGCTCGATCTCGGTATACGCAGAAACAGGCATTAAATCCCACGCGTCGCTCATACACACACGCGCGTGTGCCCACTGTGCACACAGGCGTACAACAATCCTACACGCTCCTTCCTATATTTTAATTTAAATACAACGGAAATTCACACCCCTCGAATTGACGCTATTCCGCGTCGTGTCATTCTCACCGAGCCAGCTAATTTTCGGTGCGTGCCTCGCGGATATTTTAATCGTTCGTTTCGTCGACTCGTCGAAGCGGCTGTGAAAGTCACTCGAGGGGTAATCGAGATTTTTTACATTGTGAGGATTTTTCTCTTTTTTTTTGGAGCGCGATTTTATCACGGGAATAATGCAGATCGTGGTTGAGTAATCGGGCATGAAATTGGAGAACTGTGATAGGAGGTGATAATGCACGAATTTGACCATTGCAACTCCGATTAACCATTGCATACTTTTATTTTTATTTTTATTTTTTTCTGCCAAATTGCGTTATCGAATTTTTTTGTATAAAACAAAATGCCACTTTTACGGTTCAATTACATTTTGTAAATGTTTCATTGGCTCGATTTGCGTAGAGAGAGTGTTGTTCGAGCCGGTGTCGGTGAGCCATTATCGAAACGCCGAGCGTCGATTGGTCGTGGCGCTCGCACGGCAAGCGCCTCGCCATGATTAAGATCATCCAATGATTCCTTCTCTATAATGATAGGCTGCGAGTGGCCGGAGTCGCGGGGGCAATCGCGGGGGCCTTGGGGAGCGGAGGCGGTAGGATTCTGCAGCATCCCTTCCCCCTGTCCCTTCCCGTCTCTGGACGGCATTATGCGCCGGCACAGATTGCTCGAAAGAATCTTATGCTAATGAAAATATTTTTGCCCCCACTCCACGGACTCTCCTCTCTCCCCTCGTGGACAATGCCCGGCGTACATTCAGATTTTTTTCAAATGAAGATACATAGAGAAAGAACATTGTAACATTGTAAGGGAGAGACCGGGGCCAAATGAAACACGCCGACCTTGCGACATCGGAGGCTCCAATGAAGGAATGGGACTGGCCAGAGGACCCGCGATTTTTTTGTAGACAGATGAAGAACATCTCTATATGTGTGCCAATGGGCAAATTGATTCGCGACACGATAAAGGAGATACAAATTTTTATCTAAAATTGGGGAATTAAGACATCGATCTGGACTACTCCAAATGAATTTGGTTCTTGTCTAGTATTGGTACTACTCGATACATCAACATGGCATCCAAACATACATGTTGCGAGGGTCCTGCCGTATCGATTTCACTCCAAAGAAGTCGAAAATTATTAATTTTCGGCAATGTGGCGCTAGTTTGAAGACGGGGGTGGAGAACGTTGAATGGTCGTCCGATTAACAAAAGTACCTCTATCGACACATTCCTCGACTGGCAATAAACGAATTTACATGAGATTCCGCGGTCCCGTTTATTACATTTTGTGAAAAAAACAATACCTAAAGACAAATGTATATTCATACTTTGTCGAGCCCTGGGAAACAATTACGTGCCTCAAATTTGAAATTAAATCGAGTTCATTTGGTGTAATGATGATAAGCAAAAATGAAGAGTGAGATTACGGGGAAGATAATAAAGAATTGTGTACCGGGACGCCGAACCGCAGTGCACCGGGCTTGGATAAATTCCTTCTTATTATTCTCATTACAACGTTTGTAATGAAGTATTAGCGTGGATGATATGTGCAGCTTGTGGAACTGAGGGACGAGCAAAAGAAGAATAAGAGAACGAAGGAGAGGAGGAAGAAGAATAGCGGGGGTGGGAAGGGCAGGAGGAAGATCGGAGGAAGAACGGACCCAGTCCGGACCCTCCGACCAATGAGGGATCCGGCGACGGGACGGCACCGGACGGATTGAAAAAAACCATTTAGCAACTGGCCATTATAATAATACGTGATTCGTTTATCCAGGTACAGTCTACGGTTCTCTGTCCCTGCACTGTGGTGGGGCTGGCATACATTACTATTAAGTTGCCACACATACATCTGCTTCACATGGTTCTATACAGGCGGTCTTAAAATGCGAATTTCTCCAAACAATTTACGTGCAAAATGTTGTATATTAAAAAAAAATAATTTAAGAGTTTTTGCAGAATTGTTATAATAATTTGAATTTAGTCTAAAATTGAACATTAGATAATATAAATTAAAATTATAACAATAATAATGTTAAATTCCGTAAGCGGATGAAAAACAGTATTAACGAAAACGGCAAATTTGATTCGTGGGCAAAAACGACAAAAATATTCAAAGCTTAAACGCCGAAAGCTTCGAATCGTGAACTTCCACCAACTGTCCGCGGTACAAGATCGAAAAAAGGCAAAAGAGAATGAATAAAAAAGAAGGAAGAAACAAAAAAAGTGGGAGTGCCGGTGGCACTTGGCGGAAGTAGTTGCGGAACGGACTGTACGATAATACAAGTGAGGTTGGATATATAGACCCTCGGCCGTATTACAATATGAACTCTCGGACTGCCTCGGTCACGTTCGCTCGATGTGTGTGTGGTCCAACTCTGCGTCACTCCTTTTACCATTTTTTTTTCCTTTTTTTGTTCATGTTTCTCTTTTCCCTTCCCTGTGCATACCCTCTCGCTGCATTCTGCTCAGTTCTGCGTCCCCACTTCGTGCTCCTGTCCCTTACTGCTTTTTCCTTTTTACCCGTTTTTTTTTCCATTCGTTCCATTCTTTTCCCAATCGTTCTTTCTTTCTCCGTACCGCTTGCAACGCGTGCACTTCTCTCTACTCTGGCGTACACGCGCGCTTCATCCTTGTCGTTTTCCTTGGCTCGCCTCTGGGACTCGCTCTTTCTCCATATTGCCAAGACTTTCTATTTTTCCGCGGACGGAAACTCATTACTTCCCGACGGCGCGGCGGACCACCGCGAGGCCCTCTCCGGAGCTCCGCTGCCGCCGCTGCTGTACCGGCGGAGAGGCACGCGGGATGTCCGCGGGAACGACGTACTTCCGAGATCCTCTTCGACGTAACCGATCGCACGGAAAATTTCACCGGAGCAATCGAGCCAATAAGAAAAATTGAACATTTTTTTTATAGCACAAACGACCTTAAGCTCCTTAAATTTTAGTATCTTATATATTCATCTGTATCATGTGTGGGTCTTAGATAAAATAATAATCGGGAGTACTAAATAATACAGTCAAAAAGTTTGTACATTTTACAACTTATTGTCCACAAACGTCCACCATTTTTTTTTGGTTAATTTTCCGATCGATAGATCGGCTCTAATTTTACAAACAAAAGCACAGACTAAAATTGTTAATGACAGTGGAAATAAACAGGTTTGTATATTGAATCCTAAACAAAATAGCTTGCCACTTATTTAAGAATATTATTTTTACGAAACTTCGTATTCCGATTTTACGAAATTATTTTTTACTGTGTAGGAATGGGTCAATGCGTATATCTAAATATTGAATCGGTAGTCTGCTGCATCCATTTGTCCTGCTTTATGTGCCCCGTCAGGTGTTGGAGTTAAGGTAAAAAATATATCAGACATTGGGAAATGAAAAATCCCCTGCAAATGTCCTGACTCGCGGATAATCGGTCCGATTTGATTCTCCCAGGTCTTATTAGAAAAAAGAAATTGGTGCCAATGCTAAACATTTTTTTTCTGAGGATTCAATTTTCCGTAGACACTTTTCAAAAGTTGCAATAGAGTTAGATTTTAAAAATTTTTTGTTTTTTTTTAAATTGACAATATTAGTTTGATCCGGAAAGCTGAGCGGGTTGCGAGGGAATGAGCTCAGACGGTAAGGTAGAAGAACCGTGCTGCGACAAAAAGCAGGAGGGCCTTGGTGATCGCGCGCGACAGACATACGTTTTTCTAGCCGTCGGTGCCTTGAAATTTACATAAGCCACAACTCGTACCGTATCATTGTCGTCGCGGCGCGCTGTGTACAAATGCATTGGCATCACTCTTAATGGCGGTGTGCGTCCAAGGATGTTTACCTTAATATTATAGAATCGCTGGGGCGCGGGGAGAGCTCGAAGGTGAGGGGCACCGTGGCTCGGGCAAGGAGCGAGTCAAAGACAGATCAAAAGACCTAAGAAAGCAGAAAAAAGTTATCAATGGGGAAATGTTTTATAAGAAATATTTTTTGCGATTAAAAATGAAATATTTTTTATGTGATATTTTAAGTTTTCACTGCTCGAAACAACGAAAAGAAAAATGACTTTCTATATGTTGCGAAATTAGAAAAAAATTGTAATTTAATTAGTAGCAGTTGAAAATAATTTTTAAAAAACGAAATATCGTTTAATTCGTTACTAATGATGAAAAAACGGGTAACTGGAATCGAACGTGATTGTATTGGAGGCGATACGTGTAATCATTACTTTAACGGTGGATGATTATAGGAATAGGAGTCGTGTAACGACTGCGACGAGAGCGTGCAGGCATAAATACACAAGAAAACACGTATAGAAGAATATATATAGAAAACCTTTTCGTGGATACTTTAGTTATACGGAGTACACACGGTGCTCGATTCTCGGAATCGTAAAGGAATAGGATAAGAGTGAGAGACACGCGAGAGAAGGGCGGGACCTTTTCCCCAACCCCTTTGACCCACGCAGGGCTGAATGTATGACGGGATGCGATTTCTCGATTCCCGGACGAGTTCGCTGTCAACGCGCTTACGCGTCGCATGCTACACTTTCCGGCAGTAAAATTCGCTTGGTTACGAGACGTATTATTTAATACAATCCATGGAAATATCCGATTCTTGGGTAAGAAATGAAAAACTCAAAAAAAAGAATTAAAACAAAACAAAAAAAACTAGTTAAGAAAACTTTTTCATAATTGAAGTGTCAAAAAATGACTTCAATAAGATTTTCTCGGTTTTTTTTTTTTTTTTTTTTTTTAAACATCGTATTGAGTAGGTATTTTTTGGTGAGCAAAGTGCACACAATTTCGAAACTTTGCAGCGACGAGGTGCAAGCAAAAATTCAACCGACCATCTTGACTTTAACCGTAAAATTCGAATATCGTTATGGACTTGTGAGTCCAATGTTGCGTGAACAATTTTGATCCTTAATTTATATCGGTGCACAGTCGGTCATTGCATCAAGTCGACAAGGACAAAAGTACCGGCACGCGCTTCTCGAGCGTTGAAAATTAGATTTGAATATTCATCGACAGTGTGGAGCGTATTTACGAAGCTGTTGCCGATGACAATAGAGCGATATGAAAATATGGGCCACGCGCATAACAAGCGCGTTATAGATTATTAAATATGACCATTGGATATTGTGATTTTCAAGTATGTACGTCAAAAAAAAAGAAAAAAAAACTAAACAAAAAGGCCACAACCCCGTGGGAGAGGTCGCGCTGTAATGATATAGGAAAGTTAGATTATACGAGTTATAAAACGCTGAGCAACTTCCTTTTTAAGCTCTATATTTCGTATCGCGAAATCGAACGATATGCAAATTCGCGTAACGTATTGTTCGATTACATCGCGTTTTTCTTTTTCATAGTTCATTATTATTCGTCGGAATTATTACCTTTTTGAAATATTTCTCTTTACCCACGTGCAAAATAATTTTTTTTTAATATAAAAAAAGCACATGTATAAATATTGATAGTCCAAAATGATAGTGAACTGCCCATGAATTCTAATAAAACCTAATCCAACTGAGTATAACCGAATCTATTTTCATATAATTTCCAGAAGCTTCATTAATTGCAGACGGTTAATTTTTTATTAAAAAATAACACAATCTTTAAGAATAAAAAAAATGTCTCCGAAACACAAACACACGAGGGAACATAAATGTCAACGTAGTTTACCTCGTCGAGTAGTTCAAATTTTTTTAAGTGACGAATGTTTCGTCAAGAATTTGGTACGGTGAAGAGGGATGGGCAGGACGAAGGTTTGACGGGGTGTGGGGGGGTTGAATCGAGTTATCGATCACTCGAGAGCCGACGTGACGTGCTCTCCTCGTGTATGCATTGCTCGCCAAAAGCCGCGGTACAACGTCCTTCTCTCTCAATATATATATATATATATATATGTATATATATATACGGACACTATATATATATGTATGTATCTGTACGTGGATAGACGTACGCATGATGCAGAGTCGTAGGAAGAGGGGTCGGAAGGGAGGAGGGCACGGTGATCGAGATATGTGGGCCTGTGCGAAAATCTAATCGACTAATGACTGCCAATCCTATATGGCGAACATTGCTCGTTATACGGTGTGGGCATATAGGGACCGGCGCGCGTTTCGAATTTGTGGCAATGCTGGCATGCAACCTATGTAAGCTCCATAGGCACTATATTGTATAGTATGCACGATGCATTTTCGAATCTTCGGTATGACGAGCCTCGTCCTTTCCCCTCTTACAATTTCCATCCCTTCCCGCTCCTCGACTCACATGCCGCGATTCGGGATTTTCGAAACGCTCGATTTATTTGTGAAGATATTAATCACATTTAAAAATCATCGAATGAAGATATCGCATAAAATTTTACTCGATCCGTTTAGTCCACTGTCTATCACTATTAACGATATATTTTTTCAATTTTTTTGAAAGATTTTTTTTCGGGTGAAAATTAAGCAAATTGTTATCCTCCGGTTACCGTCAATTAGCTATGTTTATTAGATTTAATTATTATCTTTTTTTTCGCAAATGTAAAAATGAATCTTTCGATATCAGACTTTCATAAAGGTTTATTTTTATCCAAGGACAAGCGTTCATAAAATTCGAACCTTTTGGACAAAAGTTCATCGAACCGTTTGATTATAAAAAATTAACGAATTTTTCCATTCAACGCTGGATCCCCGATATCAGCGGTCTATTATTTTCGGATCTGTCACAGAAGCGATTGCATTACCTACCGGGCTAGTGGCATAAGGATGAAAAATAATAAGGAGTGATAAGTAAGGGAGGTTAATTATTCGAAATACAAGGCAAGCATTATTAACAGCGAGAGACGAAACGACCCATATTTCAAAGTTCATACCAATTGCTTAACTTTTTTATGCATCACCTCGACGTTTCCGCTCATTTTCCCAATTCAACATATTTATAGACGTAGAGACAACCGAGCCTCGGGACGAATGTACGGTACGATATTTGTCGTTCGCTTCGACACAGTTTCCCCACAGGAAGACTTGACTTCTTTCTTCCTTTTCTTTGATTAATTCGATTTATTATCGACATTATTTTCTCAGGATAAGCGTCATTTTTAATTATCGTTCGCCCGGGGCCTCTCGATATTTCCGTTCTACTTGTCACGAAAAAATTCGATAATTAAAATTTACATAACGGAACGTGAAAGCGCCAACACCCTCCGGTAGAGTATTTTCGGAACTTTTTGTTTTAATTCGTAAAAAAAAAAGAAAACAGAAATTAATTGGTTGCTGATCGATTTTGGTCGTCTCGTTATTTCGTGTGTTTTATCAATAGAATGCCATTAATTTCTCGCAATTTTTGTACGACCGGGACAGACTCGATTTTAATTCCGAAAACAAACCCGACAACAATATCCAAATATGTGATAATAAACCGGAACAAAAATTTTCATAGTTACCACGTAAATACATATATCCCGTGAATTAACGGTTATTCGAAGATAATATTGCAGTTGATAATAAAGCTAAAATCGATGATATCGTGAAACGGCACGCGCGTTCGTATCATGCATCGGTACATACACCACGAGCCGGATTCGCTGGAGTGCACTATCGTTGCAACGGAGACCTCGCTGCCTCTGCCTTGTCCTTCCCCGCCCGGTCACCGTATCCTATTACAATACCGAACAATTATAATAATTATTTGACTTTGCCGCGTTAATTGATACCCGGAAAACAAGCGAGCAAATCGGGTTTGCCGATACCACGCCGGAAATTCGCATCAACGGCCGACCCACTCGCTAATCAGCCCTCAAATCAAATATGTGCATATAGTATATACTATGCGGATGTGTAATATATAGATAGATCGATGCGCCGAGTATTATACTCCGGACATACGCAGTGTCCCAGAATTTTATGAAAAAAATTTTAGGGCCTAATTCACGAAAAATCAACTTTTTTCCTCAGTTTTCTCTTTTTTTTTTACTGTCTATGCGATTCCAAACGCTTTTGGATAATTTTTTTTTTCAACTCGTTTATTGCCGACATTTTTAGCTTAATACAAGTATAGCTGTATGACGTTGCCACGCTGTACGACGACAGGTGTATACAATTGCTGTTGCGTCATTGTTTATGTTTGCTTAGATGCGCGTTTCAATATTATCCGTAACAGCGCAGCGGTATTAATTAATATCGACCCCTGCGTTCAAGTACGGTGGCCTGTTTGCGGATAATGCGGACGAGAACATTTATTTATTTATTTATACCGCCCCTACGGTTTTGTTTGGGGGGGGGGGGGTAGACTGCAAAGTATTGTTAGCTCTCGTAAAACATATATGACTAAAAATGTTTACCGCACGATAAGTGATGAGCAATTAATTAAGGACAGGTCGAGTAACGGTAGAAACGGTAAAATTTTGATTCTTATCAGCAGCATTTTTTTTTTAACAAAAAATTATATTAATGAACATCAACATGCGTTAAATAATGTCCACTTCAATTACAATATTTAATATATTGTAACAATGGAGCGAAATAAGAAGAGACACGGATTGTAAAAGAAATGAGAGGCGGAATGTTTATTAGCATGGATGGGAAATCCTAATCGTTACGTAACCGTCAATACGTCTGCTCGTGTTAAAGTCCCCAAAAAGCCCGTCGATAAAATCTACGATCGCTGCGAAGTCGATCGTTTGTTTGTCCGTGACATGAATGTCATGCTGTTCGAGCGGCTCGTCACGACCGCTTGCCGATCGATAAATTCTATTAGGCGTACGATATTCGTCACAATATTATTACATTTTTTTTTTAAATATTGAAATAAAATATTTTCTAAATATAAAAAAACGTTAATGGTGAATTAAATAACGAATAGTTTAATGTATTCCCATATTCGACAAGATGTCTTGGTGGAGTTTTTTTTAAAGTAGAATCCGTAAATCCCGATTTCGATGAGTCGCAGTTAATTTTCCTGGTCGGAAGATCTTCCCCCAGTTGCGAAGCCCGTGAGCCCGCGCATTCCACAAATCGAGTCCTCGCCCCCTCGAATTTTTCCTCGCTCTCCGAGAAACCCCTTAAGATTGAATTTCCGATGGGTAAGAAAATAAATTCGTATTCTTCCGCCCCGCCGGCAAACTTGTCCCGTGCGTTCATTCTCCCAGGAAATTTCTTCAAATTGTATCCACCGACCGTCGAGTCTGCGCAAACCGCGCGGATCCGACTTCCCTACACTCTCAAGATAAGCAAAACTCCCCAGCGAAACTTCGCCTTAATTACAATTATTGGATATTGAATTTAAACGAAAGAATAGCGGGATACCTGCAACCTCCGACTGCCGACGGGTTGCCGGAAGTTGAGCTGTTTTAATATTTAAATATCAAAGTTGCCCCTCCCCCCACCCTTACCGATGAAATTTTAAGAAAAATAAGGTAAGAATCGCTGGCAAGGATCCCTTTCGCCGGTAGGAGAAAAAACGGCGAGGGGAGCAGCCGTCGGATAATAGAAGGGGTTCGGAGAAGAAGAAGGGAAGAAAAGTGGTCCAGCGAGAAAGAGAGCAAAGGCGATAGTGCCCTGGCGGGGGTCCGGGTGGGGCGGGGTGGGGGGGGGGGAGGTTGAAGTAAAACCAACACAGAGGAGACCCAACGCTACAAAGCAACGCCGGCCATTACGTATTTATTAACTTTACAAATTTATAGGCGCCTTCTGGGTGGCGTCGGCTGGCTGGGTGTATAGCGCCGAGAACGCGTCGGCGCCCCGACCTTTCCGTCTGTACTACCGACCCTCCACATTCTCACTCTCTCTCTCAGCTGCAACGCGGCGCGCTGGTATTAAAATGAATTATTTAATATTAAACTTCGTAATTTTTAACCGTATTATATCAGAAATTATTTACACACGAGAGAGTATTCCACGGGTGCCGGCGTTAACGGTGCGCCGGGAACAATTCTCCGTAGAATTTCTACTGTGTTGTGTATACATCATAATGCATGTAATGCCCATTACGCTTTACGTATAGATGGAAACGGAGAGGATGCGAGAGAAGCGTTGCATCGGGAGAGAAAATTGGCCAAGAGCGGCGGAAACATCGCAGCTGTAGGAAGATTTTTAAAAACATCAAAAAATTAATAAACGTTATCAAATTTTAAGAGCCGGAAAAAATTCGATCATATAAAAAAAAATTGGAAACTACGGACCGTGAACATTGTGGGACGATTATTTTGTTGAAATTTTTTTGTCCAGGATGATATTGAGGAATCCTGGCATTATTTTGGCGCGGTAGATTCTCTCGATGAGAAATTCTAACCAAATTGTGTTTAAGGTGCATTAAAAGGGGGTGAATATGGTCCGGTCAACATTTCAATGATTTACGTTGTAATCGGAGGTGGTTCATATTCACCACTTTTACCCTGCACTGTTGGGAAACCTATGCGACGGACTTGCTTTATTGGGTCTCTCAACAACACAGCATATTGGATTATAGTGTACACTATGCGGTGTAGTTGACACCAATATATATATACTTATATACCTATGTAAATATAGATATACCGACTATGTACAGCTTCGAGAGTAACCGGCACGTATCGAAGAATTTACCACGATTATTATTAATTACACGCTCGCGTTATCGTTGCAAAACCTCGGTGGCTGCCCATTGAACGGTAATGGTTCATTCCCGGTAATAATGTTATGTTTGAAAAATGTTTGACTCCCAGCGAGCGCTAATGCACCGGGGAACTCTTGCCAGTCGGCAATACCGCTGCCCAAGCTCGTTAAACTTATCGTACCGCTGACCGCCACCGTTTTCTTCGTATTCACATTTCCTCTTATTTTATATTGTAGAAACAGGTCAATTTCGGATGTAAAGTTATCCAATCAGCAGCGGTACTCATTAAGAAGAGAGTCGGTGCGTTATTTTTTTTTAATTAATTTTTCATCTTTCACCGATGAAACGTCTAAATGATATATCTAAAAATAAAAATGATGATATGTAAAAATCTCGATAAAAAAAAATTATTTCCTTACCTACTTTGGATGAAAAATATTTTCTAGGACATAACTATTGTACTCAAAATTTTGAATACAAACGATGTAAAGACCGTTATTTTTATTACCCGCATGTATGTGCACTCTGGACGTATGGCTCCGCTATAATAAACTCTACTCATTCCAGGAATTCGACCATACCGTTTGATATGATAATTTCAACATATTTTATATGTTTGCCATTCTCCGCCCACGTCTTTCTCCTCGTCGTCCCGTCTTTTTTTCTTCGTCTATTTCTTTCACTCCCGGTCTCTCGTACTCTTTTATTCACGCTCGCATGACTCCCGGTGGGCGTCCTGACGCGTGTGCCACAGACCTCGTGTGTTTGCGCCACGCGAGTGTGCGTACGTGTCCCCGCGACTGGACGCCGGGTGAGTCAGGTGCAGCGGAGCTGCGCGTGCATTGCAGTCGCTAGAAATTAACCACCCGACGCATCGTCATCGTAAATAAAATGTAAATTATTAATGATTCCGGTGACGTTTCTCGTCGCTCTGATTGCTTACGGCACGAATGAGGATTTGTTTCACGCGTTTTATCGATTTTATCAAGATCCCGATAATGTTGAAAATATAACATTTTTTATTAAACGTTCACCGATAAACACGTTTTTTCACATACCCGTCTTCACAGCTGAGTTACTCGGCCGAAAAGCGATATTTTCTGGCTTGTTTGTAGTGAAATCGATACAACAGGATGTGAGAGACATGTATTTTCCGGTACCATGCCGATGCCACGCAATATTAAGGCGCAGAATCCATTAATGGGTCGGACGGAAAAAAATTGCGGGTAAAAAATAGATAAAATATAGATCCGACCGGTCTGGAGGAGCAGAGTGAGCAAGCTGAATTTGTTTGCCGGCGATGCATGTACGTTATAGTATATACAGTAGCCTTATAATGCGCCAGCTCCATCACAGGATTTCCATTGTTAGTATACCGCGTGGTAATATAAACAATTGGCCTTGTCCATCCAGCGACTTCCGGCCGTCACTCAGGACTCCCGACATTTTTATGGATCGTGGCACTCGCGCTCCTTCCAGCTGACAGAAAACAACCCAGCCACTACCTACTTCATGCATTAACCGTAGAATATATAGCATACGCATATGCGGTATAGCATTGCACGAGCTCTACTCACTCGTTTAATTAACAGGCCGAATCTCTTTTTCTTTCCCACTGTGCTCTCCTTCCCCTTTTTCCTTCTTTCTCGACTATTTTTTTTGTTCTTTTCTATCTTTTGCATATCCTCTCACAATCAGCATTTAAAATCCTACGGGTCAGTTAACTAATCGTATCAAAATTCAATACGAGGTTAAAATTTTTTTAAAGATGTAATTTTTTGTTTTTTTAAAGAATAATACAAATGTTTAGAATTACTTTTTTTTAGAATCAAAGGAACAACTCTTCAAGCTTCTAAACTATTTTTTTCCGAATTTTTTTACCACATCTTGTCACCTGCAAGAGCGACATGGGTGTTGAGGAACAATTTTTTCTGTGTCATCGAAGAAACTGCACTTAGAGCTAACTGTATGCATTTTTCAGATTTTCTATTCCACGATTTGTCTAAATTCGAAGAGTTTGAAGTTTGACGAGTGTCAAGCTTGGCTCCTTTTTTCCAGAATTGATCGAATTCATGCGGCGCTTATCTTTCCACCCACACGGAATTCACAAAGCTGGAGTCCCCTTCTATTTTTTTTCGACCTATTCACCACGCTTGTTTCATATTTAATTAATTTCCTCGCACAACTTCATCGCTATTCCATTCCCCCACAGTAAATCCTTCGAAGTTCATGCGCGAAGAGATATTTTCATTCATCTCAAACCCACGCTCTATATTCCCACCTACGATTTATATTTTAATGAAAATTTCGTAAATTCGGTCATGCATGATTTATAAAAGAATTATTCGCTTTTACAAAATGATTTCATTGCGATCTCCGCGGAGAGTCGACATCGCAGCCCGAAGCAAAAGAAAACAAAATCAGACACGAAATAAAAAATACAAATAAAAAAGTGCACCCTCGCGTAGGTTGCGCAATAAAGTGCATACCGAATGTACACAGGTGAAGGTGTACAAAGTACGAGACGAACAATCGATTGCGCATTAAATTAATAAAGTGGAGTCACGCTTGTTCGGGGTTGGCTGAGAGGGACAGAGGAATGTCGGCTTGCAGGCGTTGAGAGACGTTGATAATGCTGCCTCCTCGCCCGCTTTTCATATAATCCTCTCGCGTGTATACACGTGTATCGGAAAAACACGACAGAAGAAACGGAAGGATTGAGTTAAACTGAGACGCAAAGACAACGGAGGGTTTCGCCTAAAATATTCAACGTTTGGTATTAACTCGAAGTCGCCGTGTGCTCCAGGCAGATCGAACGCCCCGGCGAAGTGCCTTCCGTTTCTCGTCGACTGCGAAGGCAAGAAAAGAAGAAAAAAAAAACAAAGTGGAGTCTCCGTATACAGCTTTCCTTTATATTTTCCCTTCCCCCGTTACTCGACTTGTTTGCTATCGCTATATTATTCGTTCCGCTTTTGACTAATAGCGAGCATAACGTACCAGTGGAACAGCCGCGATGGCAACGAGCCTGAACGGTTATAGCTATTGTAATTTAGCGAGGATTTATGCCGTTTAGTCGATACGGTGGATATAATGAAAAAAGGCTATGCGAATGACGTCAAAAAAAGAGCTGGCAATGTGCAAATTAAATTCCCACCGTTATTCGTGGACGTTTCAGTAACGAGCTTATGTACGATCATCTGCACGTTTCGCTCAACGGGAAAAAGAATCATTTTTCCCCATATTTTTAATATTCCGTTTACACCGATGCGCCTCTTCCTTTCACTCTGTTGAACGTTCGAATTGAATTTCCGATTAATCATTATTTATTTTTGTAAAAATAATTATTTTATCTTTATCTCTTTTAAAATTTATTTATTTTCCTTATAAAATTAAAATTTCCTTGTAAACCTCATAAAAACGGAACGCTGAATCAATCGATCTTAGTTACATTTAGTCCGACCCGATTAGGCGATCTCCCGAGCAATCTTTGCCAAAAAAAATCCTAAAAAAAACACGTGAGGGTTTCCTGGGACATTTGGCTTGAAAAAAAATGACCCTTAAGGCAATCCGACTGCCCGCCTCCCCTACGACCGAGCTATGATTCTCTCTCTGTACAGTGACGGTAATGATGGTGGGGGAGGATCGTATTTCCGCGAGTGGATTAACGTCGCTCGATCCGACTCCTCTCGCGTCACGTTAGCTCCGCGCTCGCCGATTACTCGACTCGACTCCGCCAATAGCGGTGGTACGTATATATGAGGGGGAAAACGCGTGGAAGCGAATGAGCGAATGTGCGAGCGTCGACGGAGGGTTCACAGTTGAATCGATCGGTCGATGCATCTCGCCGCGATTGATACAATTAGCGATTCGATGCGTCCGATTTCTGCCCGTTTCCCTCCAACGATTAGAGACAATCCTCGTTCGCATCCTCCATCCCCCCCCCCCGCGACCCTCCTTGCTCGCGGTACTCCATGTCGCGGTACTCCACGTCCCTCCCCTCGACCCTCCCTGTGCCTCAGCCTCGAACTGTGGCTTATTGGTGAGACTTTTGGTTCACTTGATTATACTATGATTCAGGAGGGGCAGGGGGGTTGGGGAGGGATAGGAATTTCACAAATGCCGCAAGCAGACCGATGCGAACTGCGGTATGTAGGATGCAGGGGAATCGGAACGGGAAATAGAACGCATTTGATGATTTTGGGATCAAATTAACTGTGGGCGAATATCCAGATAATGAAAGATAATGAAAGATAACAAAATATTGGAAATCTACTGAAATTGAAATTCAAGCCAAAGTCGCATGTCATGTTTAAACCGAGATTTATGCAAAAGTTTAAATCGAAGTGTAAACTAAAGCTTGTAGTGCAGTTCGTACAATTTAAACCCAAATTTGGGCACAATATTAAGCTCACGTAAAATCTCACCTCAATCTTACTTGTGATAATGTTTGTCCGATTAAGGATGCCGATAGTTTTCTGCATGCACCAAAAGGCATGATGTTCCATTCCGCTTTTAACGGCATTGAATAAAGTACGAGATTGAAAAAAAAAATGTTAACCTGTATGCATGGGGCGTAGTATACGAGTCAATCACCGGGTGTACGAGAAGGTTAGCGCGCGTACCGTCGTACAACAGGCCGCAGCATACATTAATCACCGGTGCTAATGGTATCATAGCCAGGGTATAGCTCGGTCCCGCCGCTATCCTGCACACTCTACGCGGGCCGGCCGTTATACACGCATCGCCCTGGCGAACACGCCGGCAGCGATGGAAGGGTGCGGATGCGCACATACACACACACGCGCTCAACCTTACCGACGGAGTAAAACACATATGAATTTCATCGCTTACACATACGCAATGGCCGGGCTATCGCGATTCGTGATTCACTGGTGCACGTCGAGCCTCGGTACTTGACGAGAATTCTTCGAGTACCTGGGTACCAATAAAAACAAACATCTCGCTGCGAATTCTTGCCTCGAAGAAGCATCGTATTGTGTCCCTCGGAAGATTTATCGAATTGCATAATTGCATAGCGAGCAAAGGGGGGAAAAAATTGAATAGCAATGAGAATGAAGCTATAGAGGAATATCATAGCTGACCTAAAATGTGAAAAAATCCGCATTGTGGCAATCGATGAGGGCCAGAATGGTGAATTTCTCGAGCGACGCTGATGCACAGGCGAATTTAAATTTTGTTTCTAGGTAACCTACCGATTACCTAAATTTAGACAAAAAATATTCTTTTCTTTTCAAATCTCCCGTGGTACGTAAAAAGTCTGATCTCAACGAAGGAAACGGGACCGTTTTACCCCCGGGTTCCGTTTTGCCCCGCTCTCCCCTGTCATGCCTCGCTCAGTTCTGGAAAAGGAAAATGGTTTTAAATATTCCTGAAAAGTTACCGTTCTGACGGTCCAGAATTTCTACCAGGGTTCTTGAGAGACCACACATGAATATGGTAAAGCGCGTCCAGATTCTTGATTTCTTCCAGACTCAGCGTCAGGAAAGAAATCCCAATTTCCGGCAAAGACCAACACCAGTGCGAAGACGCGAGTGCAAAAGAGTGACCTCTTCCAAGGCTCACCAAAAAAATCCTATGACCGGAATCCCCTTAGCAACCCCTTCCCCAGCAATGACGCGGGCGAATCTCAATCCCACGACCTTCCTATTGCGAAGGGGTTAGCAGCAAAGTAGGGGAGTCCCTCCCGATCGAAGGAGAAGCGGAGTGCGGGAAGAGCGCATCGGAGAGGGGCAAGAGGGGCTAGGATGAGCGTGAGTCGAGAGTCAGGGGCTGGCGGGGGTTGGACGAGGGTTTTGCGGAGGTTCGTCCTATCAATCACGGTATTATTATCGAGTCCGTGATTAGCAAGGCATGCTAACGATATCTCTGCCCGGAGGCAGAGGGCAACACTAGGCCGACGATGCTGCTGCTCTGCTGCTGCTCCCGACGATGTTTCCCCGTGTGCGTATAAATACCCGCGTGCACTTCGCGAACGGTATAGCACGCGTGAATCTATGAATACACGAGAACGCCCACATGCGCACAGATTACACTGACACGGAAAACACAGGAATGTACACTAATGCACACAGAGGCGAAACGGACGATGAGGCAAATATACGATCATGCATACTATCGTAGCTACTTACCGATACGTGCATTACACGTATTGTATATAGATATATATATATATTCATGTATGTTCCATGTATGAATGTATGCATGGACGCATAGGCAATGACACAGCATTCAAACTGCACATCTACCGTTAAGAAACTCAAGGCCGTATTCGGCAGTGTATCGCGTGTTAAACGCGGCGACTCACGCCCTTCTGTTTCTAAGCGGTCGATATATGTACTTCGCGTTTGTATCCGTAAACATGTATGCACTCGAAGTTGAATCTAATACCCGGTCGAGGGTTGCTGTGCGGGTACAGGGAAAGGGAGAAAGAGGCGGTTTCGATGGATAGACAAGCTAAAGGGATCCGGGGGGCTAGTGCATAGATAGACAGGTAGAGGAAATTCTCGTTTTCGAGTAGGTACGCCCGGCTCTCGCTATATTTACTTGTGTGCTCTCGCCGATGTGGGTGTTTACTAATCTCTGTAATTATGTATGAGTGTACATGGGGGGTGGGGAAGGTTTTTCGATAGTATGTGAATTTGAAGGCGGACGCTATAATGTATGCATTCTGTTTGCATATGTGGCGCGCAACGCTAAGCATATATTGTCAATGTTTAGTTATGGTTTGGTAAATTAGTGAAAAGTTCGGTGTCAGAGGTTGCTTTAATATTGAGCATTTGTATAACGAACAGACTAAATCCGTAAATCGCTTTAGGGTCTTTTCTGGATCAGCCAAAAGGATGAAATTTGAAGCAATTTTTGTCGTTTTTTATGTATGTAACAAGATAGGGTAAAAGGGGTGAATATGGCGCACTCTGATTCCACCTCTATAAAGTTGGTGACCCACCATATTCCGATTTTCTATCGAAATTATCGACGATTCGATATCTTTATTGTCGTTTCATTTATTTATTTTTTTATTTATTTCATTATTCGCAGGCGTAACCCATTTACTTAATATTGGCAGTAGAAAAATATCGTATCACAAAACAATTCACTAGTTTTCTTCGTGCCATGAGTGTTGAGGGTCATGCGATCAATTTAGCACGGAGTAGAATCAGGTAAATACGTGTTCCCTGTGTTCCTTAATTCATCCGATTCAGTCGCTAGCTACAATCGAGATGAAACATAGAGAAAAATTAAGAATTATCTCTGTACCGTCACTTGAAGTTTGAAAATCTCTTTGCAACGTCACTTCCGGTTTGAAAATTGAATTTTTCGACCGGAAGTGATGTCACACCGAAAATACGTCATTACACTGTTGCCCGACCAGGTTCATGTTAGAGAAGTGAAATATGAAGTCAAGAAGATCCATTTTGATAACATATCTCAATTCTTCAAAACTATTTTGGCCGATATGATCGGTATTTTGTTGCAAATCGTACAATACCGTAAATGTTGGGTGTAGACTGAGCACCCGTTTTCTCTGCCTCCTTTGCTAGCCCACGCTCATCCTACGACTCATCGTCAACCAAACACAACCTACCAGTGTCTGTCGCGAGTCGTTTGGTAGTGCATATCCGTGTGACTCTGTGCTCGTATGCGATGCAACCGGAGTGGTGACGATGCGATTCTACCGGCGTCAGAGTAGGTAGCATAGCCCGAAGGCTTGGCATCTATTCCGGGTTGCACGACGCAGCTTTCTACCGATGGCGACACTAACGTCGATGATGATGCATCTCGGCCCTTCACATAGGTCGTCCTTAGTAGTGGTGCAGGTTTCGGCGCTGGTATGAGTAGCATGGAGCATATCCTGCTCCATACATGCTTTCCCCACTGCCTTCGTTACGACGTGGACGATAAACTAGTGCTAGTGCCGGTCCTGCCGAGCTATCGGTGATTTTGCCCCGTATGCCCGTTTTCTTGATGATCCCGACGTTGCCACTGCGAAGCCTCGACCAAGCAGGACCGGCTCCTGATGGTGTACCTACCATATTGCTTCTGGGCTTTCCGAGTCCTCGTCATGATGACATCGGCGATTGCGGCATCGTCGATGACGTGAAATGCAATACTCGTTGCGGTTGCCAGCATCGAAGCCACCCCGAAGACGATGATGGGGATGGCGAGATGTTGAATAGAAATCCATAGCCATGGCACGACAGTTACATGGTTGAAAGCGATGTGTACCGTATCCGGTACCATATTGTGTTTTTGCCGTTCTAGAGTTACCGATGGATCTAAACTGGCGTCGATAGTCGGTCTTCCTTCGTTGATCACCCAGCTTACAGTGAAAATGCAACATGCTCATGTTTCATTCATATCCCACTTCGGATAATCCCCAATTGCGGTAGATCGGATTGTCACATGAGCAACTTAGCTCCATATCTGGGATCATCTCAACAACCACCGGACCATGGGTCGGAAAGGAAATTTGGGATCAATGAGACCATGTCGGATCCAGTTAGTCGTTTCTGCCATGAAAACACGCACGGACAGACTGATATCGGATTCGAGTTACTTAAAGGAAGCGAAGACAAAGCTATTAAAATACGGTTGCATGGAATTCCGAGAACTAGGATCATTTTAACGAAGGACCTGAAATGAGCGTCTTATCAGCGCGAATTATTGTTTTCCTGCTGATCGTTCATTTGTCGGGGTCTCCGATCTATAGGCGCTGTTTCATGCTCCAGGAAATCAAGTACATGTGTGGTTGCGCTGAATGCAGTTGGTACGGTATGGGGAATCGTGGGTTTATAGAGTACTTGCCCGGTCGACAATGTGAACCGTGGTTCGATCTGCATTGTGCATTGATTCAAGCTAACCCTTACCACTGGCCATCGCGCAGCCCTAACCAATGGTATTAGCGCCATCGTCGAGGGTGCTTTCGCCATACATATCATGTATTATACTCGAGTTCCTGCAAGGATACGGAATATGGCTCGTTGACCGCTATACGAGAATGTAATCGATCCAACCCTGATGAATTGTTTCAATAAAATGCTCTTTTTGCATGGGGTAAAGCGGGGCAAAAATGGACCGGACGAGAATTAAGGACAGTACTATCAATTTTCTGATCCTACGTTGATCGGTTTGCAAGTGGGCTACGGGTTGTAAATTGCAGTGATATGATAAATTTATTTGTTGTAGGGAGTGGTCCATTTTGCCCCGGTCTCCCGCAAATTCCGCTGATAATCGTTCTCATCAGTAATTTTTTTCTCGAGTCCTTTCCCATGCGCTTTCACCGCCAATTACCAGTCATGCAACATTGCTTATCAATTTTTGGGCAAATATCGCATACGAAATGTCGAATTCCCCAGGGTTCGTTTCCGTTGATTATATTCGCGATGTCGGAGGCTCGCACAATCTGCAGTGTAATTATTATCGGCAATACAGGTGCGCGTAGAAGTACCAAAAACAACGAACAACCGCAGGAATATTTGGTTGTTTCGACCCCGTCGAACTCGGCAAAGTGAATTCCAGTCCCCCGGACCCGCGTTTCACCCCCTCTCGCGTTCCGATCCGTCTCGCTCTCGCTCCTCGGTAAATCCCAGCGATCGGACCAAATTATCGATACATTTTATTCGAGTTATACGGATCGCTCGCAATGCGATTCGCGGCTAAACTTGTTACCCGGAACGTAATTCAGTGCCGGTCGCGTACCACCGACCTTCGTGTGTGCATCGATGCGTCGTGACACGCATCCCACCCTCTTTATACCCCTCCCCCCGCTACTGTTGCCGCCGCTGCCTTCATTCCATCAGTGCATTCGTACGTAGATACAGATATAGAACAGGCTATATCATACACGTAGAGAATGATCTCGGCATTTCCTCTATTGTACAGGATGTACTAAAATATGATGCCTTGGAATCCTCGAAGATGATGAATATTTTCGCACCCCATTCATCATACACTCAGAAATGAAATGTGTCTGTTTGGTACTCCTCAAATAGATATCAATAAATCTTTATTTGAAATAAATGAATATTTATATGAAATCATAAATATTTATTTACGGAGCATATCTTTCTGAACCGCAGGCGTGCGGTCGAAGGCACATCTCAACATTTTCAAAAATCCTGCTTTATTCCCCGCGAGAACTCGCACATCATTCGCTGTTTCTGTAACACCTTGTACGGTCCGCTTGCGGAGTTCACCGTTCCTGCCAACACCGTGTTCGTTCGGCCCCCCCTCCCCCACCCCCGCCCCTCGATTTCCCGAAGGCTAACGATGTTTCGCGCCCATTATGAAATATTCGAAATGATTTGACTGGGATTGTGCATTTTGATTTGACGTTCAGTAGAAACCAAGAGGCACGCTCAAGCGCGACCGTAGAAGAGCGGAAGGGAGGGGGTCGGGGTGGGAGATCATCGAATATCCAGCAACAGTCTCGCCAGCAACCACACTAATACGTATAGCACATAGTATGTATCATGCTATATATACATATAGTATATATCTATATACGATAGCAACCTCGGCTCGCCCGCTGAGCACCAACGAACCAATTCCTGCATCATCCCCAAGCCCCGTTTCGACCACCCCGGAGCTGCTTCCTCTCACCCTCTACTTTCTGCGGACTAACAACCCACCCCCCGTCCATCCCTTTGCCTTTGCCTCCGTTCTCCCTCGGTTCTTCCCGCGCCCGTTGGATCCTCCGGTAACGTCCTCCCCGATTCCCCCGATCCCTCTCTAAATCATTCCAGGGCCTCCTGATCCGCGTACGAGCCTCTATCCGACACGCGGAACTAGCGCCAATTTGCGCGAATTCTCGGCGAGCCGAAATACCCTCGATACTACTCTTGTCTATAATCCCTGCCCTGTGCTCGCCCGTTCCCGATTCCACCGCTGTCCTTCCATCCACTTCTTCTTCGACCGATCGTCGGCCCGGATACTCGGCCTCCGTGAGAAATTTCCGGAAAATTTGCTTCACCACCACTTTCAAGCGGCTGAGGAAAACAAATTGCCAAACACGAAAATACTGCCTTCGTTCCCAGCTGGGGTAAGCCTGATCGGTGGTCAACAGCCCAGCACTGGCAGGAGACAGCGCCAAGCCCGAGAGTCTGGCCAGTCTTGCGCCAGTGCTGGGATGTAGCAGCCAGCCGGACCAAACCTTATCTGGATCATCACAGCATCCATAAACGCTCGTCGCCCTAAGCCCGAAGATTGAACGGGACCGAACTGGCCAGTTCGGGGCCAGTTCTGGCACAACGTCGACCAGTGTTCGCCCAACATTGGCCAGTACCGGTCCTCCGCGGCATTCTCACTGGCGTAACTTGAAAACAGCAAATGCGAATCAGGTCGAACAAGTTTGAGGAAACTTACAGCGGGTTAAAGCGTCGAGTGCTGGCCATCCGGATCGTCGCCGACCAGGGATGTGAGCGAATGAACGACCGCGTATCAGCGAAACCCCGGGGAAGGGAAGTTCGTCGTAGTGCCGTGGTAGGAAGGGGCGGTTGTGGGGGTGAGTAAAACAGGGTTGGTTTAAATTCTCTTCTGTCACCGCAAACATGCATAATGCAGCCACGCGGCGCGTGTAAACGTTGTCCTGGCCGAGCGAGAGTTCGCACGGCGTACGACCGGCTGCAAACCGCTAAATACAAAAATCCCCCAACCACCTGTGCACCACACCGAGCGGAGTACGCGAGAGCGATATACACCCCCGCGGGAGCGTCCACCCGTACGGCGATTCGCGCCACGAGGATTCGCCGCTCGGCGTTTCAAGTTAATTACAGCATAATTGCGGTCGACATTTTGTTGTTCATCTCCGCCGAACTCGACCTCGCGATCCTCCCGTACGCCGACCCTTTTCCTATACTCGTTGGCCGTTGCGGCGGTGACTTTTTTTTTCTTCGTTACACCTTCAGTTATTTGTAATTATCCTGTTGAGGAATTTATGGTCGATCGAGACCAGTTACAACGCGGGCTCGTGTAACGAGTGCTAAATATCAAAACGGCGTAACCCACGTTAACTTTCCGATAAATTAAAATCCACTAATATTAATTCTGAATTAAAAATGAACAATAAAAAATCCCCAAAAACTGTTTTTTTTCACTTCTCTTTCAAATGCCAAAAGGGTTTGAGACACGTAAATGTTTTCGGTCCAAAAAACTGAAATCCACGGACACCAATTCCTTTAAAAAAAACAGTTAAATCTCAAACTCTTTTTTCTTCATTTTTTCTGAAGATCACCGGAGCTAAGTATCAGCCGCTAATGCACACACGCGTACGGAGAATACGAACTCGAGCCTCCAACGCTGGAGGGGTGGCGTGGGGCGCGGCCTCCCTCTCGTCCCATAAATTGATGCACGGACGTACGTGGGGCTGTGCGAATACGTCTGAATATTACCTACTCGCCCGCATTTACTTCGCATCCGCGCCATCCACACACACACACACACACACACACTCACACATATACCAACGAACCAGACATTCTCACATTATCGCACATACACGAAGCCCCGACGATGAGCCCGACGCGTATTAACGTCCGTTTTACAGATATAACGCCCGATTAAGGTCAGAACGGCTCGTCCGCCCTTAGCAAGCCCCACCAGATACGCCCTTCCGATTTCACTAAGCCGGAACCGAGTTTCTACGAACCGTTTGATTCGTACGTGTGCTCACCAACATCGCACAAACATTCGCCAGTTACGATACCAGCCCCCCTCCCCCTCCCCCCCCCCCTCCCTGTACCGCTACCGTATAGAACACAATTAAGTAAATGAGCACGGGTTGCCCGCGCCCGCTATAGATACCCTCTATTATGTATATTGATCTCTAGCTCGGACTCCGGTTACACGTAATACGTGTTTTGTCGTTTATGCATTCGTACTGCAGTGCCCAGTCGCGGGGGGCCGGTAGGAGAGCTGCTGCAGTGGCCAAGCACCGATGCACGAAGCACCGATCAGTCTCTCTCTCTCTCTCGTGTCGCCCTTTGTACCGGCAGAGCCCTACACCGGGATACCCTTGTCTCCTAAGCCCCTGCCCCCTCCCCCCTCCCTTCATCCGGCAAGAGAGAGAGCAATAGTCAATGTCGCTGGTACAATTATTGAAGCGCGTCGAAGCACTCCGGTAATGAGTGACGTTCAGATATTATAATATATAATGGCACGGTAACGCTGGCGATATCCATTTCGTAATCATAGGGCTATTATGGGTTATGGATTGGACGCGTCTTGTGAATTATTGATTTTGTACTGGGTTATGGAGAGACGTTTTTAATTTAAAAATGCAGGGTCCAAGGAGATTCGAAGTTTGAATTAGGAGCGCGGTCGTTTTGAGATTGTAATTTTTGAAAAACAAAATTATTTCTGAAATGTAGGGACCCGAGAATTTGAAATTTTTTGCACATCGAGAGACGGTTCGGGTCCCAGTATAATTAGATTTTGGGACTCAAACTTGCAACGTCGTACTACACGTTGCACTTTTTGCTGTTTTGAAAAAAACTTTTTATTTTTGTCTGACGGTGTACGATGAAAAAATTAAAAAATGGCGATAAAGTGAGAGGTGTTCTCTGCATTCCCTATTTAAATAAAAATACCATACCGTTTCATGAACAAAAAAAAAAATTCGAGGTTTTTGTAACGACCCAACGCGATAGCCTTAGAGCGATAAATTCGCGAGAAGTGGATGCACACAGGGAATTATTGATCTACGGGGGAATTATTGAACTTTGATCCTGCATCTTATTTAATCGAGAATAACAGCGGCGAAGCTCCGGTGGAACGGAGCCGGGTAAACATTACAAGAAGAAATAGTCGTGGAAACCGCGGGGATAGCCGAAGATGACGGTACAATGAGTAACTGAAAGAGTACAGAGGCTGCCGAGACGAGGGGGACGTCTACGCGAACGAGCGAGCGTCTTTCCCACGGGTGAAAATATATGTAATCGAAAATTCAACACCGCGTCGTGGATTCTCGGGCTGGGGCTATCGATTCGATGCCACCGGCCACTCGTTTCAACCGTGGAATATATTAAGTAGCAAGCGTTACATGTACACAAACAAGCACTGCGATGAGAAGACTATCGAGCCTGTGTCGATCGTTGAGACACGAGGAAGCCCGACATAGAGGAGTTACAAATTATCGGACACGGTTTACCCGGATAAAATAATAAAAAGTTCGACCCCACTCTACACACGAAGCGACTCCAATTGCGCCATGAAATTTACAAATTTCGCCACAAAAAACTTTTAAAACATGGTATTATATAATATTTTATTGATACAAAAAATGTTGGCACATTTACATCTCTACCACTCACAACTCTACCAGAAAACATCTTTACCATATTACAACTCTACTGTATTAGAACTCTACCAAAATTTCTACCAGAAAGTAAAAAAACTCTACCGGACTTGAAATAAAACTTTACCGGAATACAAGGTTACCGTCTAGCCTTGTATTCCCGTAGAGTTTTATTTTGATTCTGGTCGAATTCTAATATGGTAGAGTTGTGAGTGGTAGAGATATAAATGAGCCAAAATATTAACAATAATTTCGTTTCAATAATATTAATAAACCTAATTAAAAATAAAAATCGTTTCCGGCAGCATCCAATAATCGGCCGAATAAAACGACGACTCATAGTAACCGGACATAGATTCTTTTTTCAACTCCCGACTGCCCGCCAGGGCAAAAAGACGGGAGTTATTTCGATACAATATCTCCATGTATTTTCTACGAAGCTGAACTTCCAGTAAAAAAAAAAAAAAAATCATCAGCAATAAAGATATAAAAATATGATAATATTTTCTTACTTGTTTGGATCCGAAGCGCCGGGGATAATAAAACCGTGAAGTAAACGAAAGGTCGAAGAGTGAGCGGCAAAGTGACGCAAGGCGGAATGAGGGAGGAGTATATAGGTATAAAAAGAATCGAGGAAAGATAAAGATAAATATACATATAGGAAAAGAAGAGAGGTATAAAGTCGAGGAGGGAGCCAGGACGTCCGCGTAACAATCCTATCTGTACGTGTAAATCTCGGGTGGCTCGTAACGAAGCGGCAAATCGAAACTAAACGGGGCGGCCCCGTGAATGGAAGATCGGAAAATAACGTTACGCCGATGCCTCGTCGGTATACTTCCGGTCTCTCTGACTGCAGCCGCCTGGGATCCCCTCCTTCCCCCCCCCCTTCCCCCCAACCTTTCCATGTAGGTATACGCGTGTCTCCACACTCGACTCGAGTTAGCGCGCCTCACTCGACCGCCCGTCGCTTCTACTGGCTGTTTCTACTAGTATCATCTACTTTACTGTAGCACTGCACCACTACACTTCGCTACGTGCAAACAAACGTACCACTACGCCGTGGAACACTTTCGTGACGGAACCCCAACGGTGTTCAACAGCGTGTGCGAGAGACAGACGAGGGTCGCCGAACCCGCTGGCTTCGTGGAGTCGAGTTGCAAAAAAAAAAAAAAAACACAAAACAAACAAACAAAAAAAAGTCATTCGTCACGCGTGCAATTACAATTAGATAGAGAGGCGCATATAATTACACTTGTTGTAATTTCGCAGATTGTGACTTTTAATACATTATCTAATAATAATAATAATAATAATAATAATAATAATAATAATTTAATTTTTTAATTTTTAAGATATATCTGCTATTTAAACTGATAAAATCGGTTGTTTACGCGGTCCTCCGAAAGTTCGTAAAGTTCGATGAATCGATGAAAACTGTCGTTATTGTTTCTATCGTAACAAATTACGTAAACATTTGCAGTTCCAATAATTTTTCTTACATGCGCTTACCGCATCGAATCGGGTAAGTGTAAATGTGCGTGTAACGCAGAGCCAGCTGAGACAGGAAACCGTAGAGCCGCCGAGCAAACGAACGGGAGGAGGCGAGTGAAGAACGCGAGGAATAAGATTTCAATCTCTGTACCAACGACCGGCAATACAAATCCCGGCGACGCCACAGTTATTTATTTTTCTCCCCGGCTGATTATAATATTACGCAAGAGGCGCTGTACACAGCGCCCGGGAGAACGCCCCTGGTCCTCGCATTGCAGTCTCGTAACGGTCATGCAAAATAGATTTACACACATGCGGCGTGTGTGTATTATCGGGACAGCATTCGATTTCAGCGTAGGGAAATGCTCTCGGCATCGATATAAATTCATCTTATTCGCGGTCGAACTCGGTCGCGGCGACCTCCTATCGCCTTCGTCGACGAGTTAGCTCGCAGTTGGACAATCTTTGACGAATTCAAAGTCACGAAGACGACCAAAAAATCGGAAGGAATTACTCAACAAGTGAATACTGAAACCATCGATCAGGCATAAAAAAGTTAATTTTTTTTTATACCAAATTATTCGAACCTTAAATCACCCACGATTGGTCGTTCATAAAGGTGTTCTGATCGTGGAAAAAAATCCCCAGGTCCGAATATAAAAAATTGTAGGAGTTTCATTTTTTTATAATTTTTGAAAAATGTTTCATGGTTGAAAATCAAAATTTAATTCCTTTAACATTTTTTAATATTATTTAGAATGCTAAATCCTCGATTATTTCCGGCTTCGTGTCAAAAATTAAGTTGGGTGGAGAAAAAGAACAGAAATTTGAATGATGACGGGTGAGGTAAAAAAAAAAGAACTGCGGCATACCGAGATTGATGAAGAGGACGGAAAACGTAGGTCGGGAGTTCCGTAACTCTCGAGCTGAATGCAGCTATACGCCGAATCCAATAATATCCTTTACAGCGGTCGTTCGCACGCGGAACGGGCTTGCACGGAAAACGAGTGGAAAAAAGTGGCTCGTATAACCCGTGCGGATTCCCGTGGTACGGGGAAAAGCTGTATTACATCTATATACACGCTATAGAATATCCCATAGATTGGCTGCAGTTGCTCTCGATGCACAGCTTTTTTCCGCTGCAAGCCAGTCGCGAGAGGTTCTCTCTTCTCTGTCGAAATAAAACAAAAGTATAAAGTATCGAGAATTTAGAGCTAGTGCCAAGGAAAGATTTCTCCGCACTCTCTTATATATGAGATATGGCGTGCACTCGAGCTCTGACTTTATCGTAATCGATAAATCGAACGGGGATAAATCGAGAATTCTGATGGATTTTTATTTTTTTAAACAAAACCTTTAAAAATAAAAAAGAATAATATTTTGATCACTTAATCATATCGCTCTTATCGTTGGCGCTCATTTCTCTTGTCAGGGTTATTTAATCCTAAAAATATATTTAAACATATTCTTAAATTAAAAAAAAAAAATTTTTAATGTTTAAAAAATTTTAAATCACCAGTGTATTGGGACGAAATAAAGAATATTTTTAATTGCTCACTCGGAATCGAGTAGCTCGGGAAGTTGGATGAACGGGAAGAAGATGAAGTTGCAGACGTAAATACAGTGTCTTGGGGAAGAGTTGGCGCGGAAACCAGCGGCAGGAGAGGCAGCGGAGTAGAGCAGTAGTGGCGATGCGGTTACAGCAGAATAAACCTCTCAATAATGAGTTCCTCGAGTGAATTCACTCGACGAAAGGTACGGGATAATAAAACGGCGAAGTGGCGAGACGTCGGTGATGGTCGGGGATGGTGAGCTGTGTGCGCACGCGGGCTCACCAGGCCCCCGGGGGTAATGGTGAGAGGCAATAAAATATAATGAAATAACATCCAATCCGCGAAGATGTACAAGCGAGACAGAGATATTGCGAAAATATTATTACTAACTTATTACCGGACTCGCCGTGAAAGGGGGGGGGGGGGGCAAACGGTACGCCACAGTTTGGCCAATCTGTCTCTCCTTCTTTCCTTTCCCGTGCAATTATTCTTCACACTGTTGGCCAAACTCCACCCTTCTGTTATTTCTGACGATATTTTTATATACTTCCGAGCTCGATGGATATTTATTTTGTTCCCTTTACTTTTTTCGCAAAAATAAGGTATTGTCTGAGCGTATTTTCATGGTTGGTATAGCAATAATATTTACTGGACGAAAGAACTGAGGTTGTTTTTGGTAGGGCTTATTTTGTGGATTCTGCAACTTTATGTTATAATTTTTATTACGGTTATTGTCCGATGAATCAGCGGTTTGGCACACATTGTGCTATGGTTTTAGTCCATCTATAAAAAAAATTGCGAGAATCCTGTGCAATCATTTTTGTTTTTGTATCGAACCCAAAATGTTGCAGGCTCGTATTTTTGTAGCTTTACAGCATAAAGTAACTTATGTTTTTTTATAAAAACTACGTCGACGGTAAAAGTGTTTTTATATTCCACTGTAACCAGTTCCAACCGCTTGTTGGAACGGTGACGTCGTGCCGGTCCATATCGATCGAGATCGATCTCGTCTCGCCGAACGAATCTCAAATGCAAATTATCGTCGCTGACGTCGCTGGCTTCCAGAAACAAAAAAAAAATTATTACGTACGCACACCCGACTCCAGATCTATCTTACGTAAAACGTCTGCTGAAGCCGTTTTACAAGTATCAGCGACAAGACGAGAGAAAACTTTTAATATTTTTAAATAAGGCCAACCACCAAATATCCAACTATAAAAACAAAAGTAAAAAAAAAATGTGTAACCCTTCTTTTATTATCAGTGTTTAATTAAATTTTTCTATCAATTTCATTATTACAGAATTCAGAAGGGAGACCCGCTCGGGGTATATGGAGCAGATGGACTCGTTCACCGACCGCTGGATCTCGGTTTCACGACTTCCGGCGCGAAGTGCCCTGGCAAAACCCTCGGCAGCGGCGTGGACAGCCTTCGACATATAACGTACAGGTAAGGGAGATGAAACCTGGCAATTTTGAGAGCTGAATATATATTTTTTTAAACTCCGATCGCACCTCGGTATCGGCAGTGAGAGATACAGAATTCAAACGATCGTGAGACTGGCGTAAAAAAAAAGTGAAAAAAGGGAAATAGGAAAGATGAAGCGAGCGAGCCGCGGTAATAAGGTATCATCGTGGAATCGATTCGCGGCCGATCGATCCCATGGGAATGTATGTTCGTTCTCTTTTTTCTTTTTTTTATCCTCTCGACCAACCCTCCGCTCTTCTTTCCTATTTTTTCAACCTTTGCGCTCCGCGAAACGCCCTTCCGCGATATAAAACTTTGTACCGCTGCGAGTTGGGCGCATCCATGGAATATGCATATTGTACGATGGAATGAAGAAGTGAAAAAAAAAAAACGAAAAGAAAACGTACGTACTTTGGGGGAGGAATCGATGAAATAAAAAGACACAGTTGAACTATACAATTTGTTGAGCCAGTCGATAGACTTCGGGTCAATCTCACCTATAATCGACTCCTCGGTACTATGTGGTAACCCTTCCACTACCGCGGCTCGCAAGATCATCGAGCTGAGTCACAAGTTCGTCATGGTATAAATTGAAGCGGATGAATAGATAATTTTTAAAAATTCTAGAGGGGAAACAAAGGGAAGAATAATTGTATGATATTAGCGTGTGGGCTTGCGCCGTACGGGGAATTCGAGAATTATCGGAAGCAAGGAGCTGGTTACGTCGATCGGTTAATTGTCGATTCGATCATCGACGAGTTTGCCATGGGACTGTGTACTTTTCAAACTAATAAACTAATAAACTAATAAACTAATAAACTAATAAACTAATAAACTAATAAACTAATAAACTAATAAACTAATAAACTAATAAACTAATAAACTAATAAACTAATAAACTAATAAACTAATAAACTAATAAACTAATAAACTAATAAACTAATAAACTAATAAACTAATAAACTAATAAACTAATAAACTAATAAACTAATAAACTAATAAACTAATAAACTAATAAACTAATAAACTAATAAACTAATAAACTAATAAACTAATAAACTAATAAACTAATAAACTAATAAACTAATAAACTAATAAACTAATAAACTAATAAACTAATAAACTAATAAACTAATAAACTAATAAACTAATAAACTAATAAACTAATAAACTAATAAACTAATAAACTAATAAACTAACAAAGACGTCGTGCCAATATTTCTGGATTTCGTGAATGAATCAGGGTGCATTCTGCGAACATTTTGGAGGCAAAGGCTTGAAAAGAAAAGATAAAGGCTTTTACGATGACAATAAAGATCCCGGGGAACGGTACGGCCATGCTCCCGTCACGGTATATCGCTCGAGCGGGACTTTATTAATATAAACTCGGCGTGACTAATACAACAATTTGTTCGTACGTGTTGAGTAAGAAGGTACCCGCACACTGCAGTCGGTAGAGTCGAGAGGATTTAAATAGTTATGACCTAGTGCGAGCAACGCGTCGTTGCAACTCCGACGACCCGCGGGGCTCCTCGTAGATTTTGCAGTTTCTTTAAACTGTACTGACTGCCAGCGCTATACACTGCAGGAAAACGTGCTCTCTCGAGCCTCGTGTGGCACCGAGTGACGGAACGATTTCGTCACGGTTTAACTTGCTCGAATTAAATTCGCCTCGCACTCGCTTTCGTGAATTAACTTTTGTGCCGCCTACGAGATCGCGGATCATCTTAGAGTTCTAGCGGATTATTTCAAGACTACGAAGTTATACGAGTCAAAATAATTCAAAGAGCAAGAAACACAAAAAAATAAATAAAATTCTCTCGTGAATTAAAAATGGCCCGAAAGTTGGAAATTTGGATAGTGATTTTGATTATAATTTTTTAAACATTTTAATTTATTTTTTAACCATTCACAGACGTTCTTATTTTAGTTAATTTTACGAATTTAAAAAATCATGAAACATTTCATAAATTCTTACCACACCTTCATTGACTTTTCGTAAAATCCAATCTTAGAAATTCGTTCCACCATCTTCAAACATTAGTACAAAATTCCAGCCCTATATTCCAAGATTTTCTTATCCAGTATCTCGATACCGATTCTTTCTGAAAATAAAACATAAATTCTCATTCAATTCAAATGCCTCTATCGATAGATTTTTAAAAAAATCTAAACGTCATGTGAAGATAGAAATGTTCACTTTTCTTGCCGACGAAAGCTATGCGCGTAATTCAGACATCGAATGATGCGGAGAATGCGGCTAGTAAGCTCTCCCCTCTATCGTCGAGAGTAGATGCTCGACAGTGCAGTGTACGAAAAGGCAGAGATGAACGGGCGGGGGGAAAACGGAGCCCAGAAGTGACGGAGAGAACGAAGCTTCGACGTGTGTCAAGAGAGACGGATAATAGCGAAGTACATAGGTCAAGCTGGATAATTCGATGGAATTACGGGAGGGTGGAACGCGCGCATGGAGGGTTGATGGCTAGAGCGAGTGGGCAGCAGTACGGGTTGAGAGGATGGGGGTGGAGGGGGGTTGAAGAGGAGTTCGACCGATCCTCGAATATTGGACAACTAATGACCTAATCACTCATTATCTACCGCAGAGTCGCCAGTAGATTGGCGAGGCAGGTATACCTCGGTCCGATACAGCTTTGGCAGCAAGTAGTTCAGCCACGAGGCCGAACTGCGATGAAAATAGGGGCTGACTGGGGATGCGGGACGGAGATAAAACAGAAAACGGAAATCTCCTTTGACATCGCTTCGGAACAACTGGTTAAAGTCTTTTAAGTTTTTTTCTAATAAGTAAATGCAAGATGATGTTATAGCACCTATGGTACAGGGTAAAACGGCTCGAGCAAGTTTTTACTAAGGGCCAGGGTGATTTTTTTTCTATTGAGTAGTGGGGGAGAAGATGGACTAGACTTATCCCATTATGAGAAGACAAAATCTTCAAATCCAATATTTTTTTTTTAATCAACAATTTTATTTTTTTCTATAGATCAATCTTATTTTGCCCCTGTGAAAGACTTCGGTCTTTGACCTCCCATCGTTCCCTTCCCGAGTTCAACGACCCCTGTCCCGGGTGAAAGGATACACCCCGGAGCCATCGAGTTCCAAAAGACACTGCAATTTACCTATCCATATAAACTATTCCGCGCTATAATCCCATTGGAAAATGGAAGTAGCCTCCCGACGTCGTACGTACGGAAAAACTCGTTGACCAAACTTTCCACCGCAATCATACAGCGATCATCCACGTTGCACCCCGCACATCCCCCCGAAGAGTGCGCGGGAAAAAAAGAGCCGTAAAGCTGGACATCGAGCACAAAATACTAACCGGCACACGCACCGCCCGACAACTGTACAAGTAATATCGGAAACGGCGATGACAACGGTGAAAGGGATGGTAGGCGGGCCCTTCGTTCGGTCTCGCACTGCAAGCCGCACTACAAGGGTAACCGGCGCCAACTATAGTGGACGAGAGCCACGCAGTTGAATATATGCCTATCATCTACCCAGCCTTTTTTCATTTCTTTTTTTCCCCGCCCTCTATCTATATGCAATCGAATATACTATCCTCGTGGAAAATGCTCAAGCACCGGGTTTGAATAATTGACGATTTTCGCGTGTGCGAAGAGTAGCTGCGTCGAGGCACCGTGGCAAAAGGAAACCGGCGGGCGGGGAGGGGAAAGGGTTGCAATGCCGATCGTAAGAATACCTCGACGCCGCTGGTGCTGCTCGTCAATTATTCAGGGGCTGTCATCCCCCTGTTGGCGCGCTACCCTCCACACAACCCCACCCCCCCAAAACCACCCTCCACCCCTCCACCTGCCGATCTTTTTCCGACTCTATGCTATCTAACTCACTTCTATATCCGCGATATTTCTATCTATCTATCTCCGTTACGAGATCCGGCGTTCTCCCCCTCCTACGCCCCCTCCCCCCCCCCCTCCCCCTCTCGCGCCACGACCGGAAAACCGCTGTCCATCTACCTCGCTGGTCTCGTCTCGTTCATAGATACCCCGAACGCTCGGCCAGTTGTCGATCAGTCTGACTACTCTATACCGTAACCCCTATCTGTGTCTGCCACTACTAGGATGCTATCACTACTACGGTACTGCTCCTCGCCACCTGGTTGACTGCTCGCTGACGATTGCTCGATAAATTATTTATACGATAATTCGATTAATGAGATTGCGATATTGATTACAAGGAGGAAAGAAAGTGTCTGGGTAGGTTGAATAGCGAGGACGATGGTGGACGTTCGATAGTGAGATTGCTTGGGTTTTCTGAACTCTTTTTTTTAAGAACAACTGAAGACAATATTTTGTTGCATTCTGAGACGGATTTTTAGGCAAGATAAGTAAGATTTGTTATTGGGGAAAAGATTAGCCTCGAAATGACTTGTTTTTCTTGTTAGTAATCATTTTCGTCCCTAATATTTATTAAAAATTCTACGCAGTGAGGATAATTGTTATGGTTAATATTCGGGCGTTTATTAGCTTCGGAGGGTAATAAAAAGTAGTAAACGAATAGTCGAAGATCGAACCTTACTGTCTCGAGCGTCCGGCAACCCTTCGACAAACCTTCGCCTTCCGGTCAATGTCCCATCGGCCCGGTCGATCCTCGCCGATAACCCAAGGAAACCACGGCTGCGTTCCCGGCAAGGGTTACCCACGTACAGGAGTCTTCGGTTTTCGGTTCGCTGGCCGAAGGGTCAATCTCGCCCGAGGCTTGTGACGAGAGGGGTTTCACTCACACCTCCTCCTCGCCTCCCATTCCTACGTAATCCCCGAAATACATGCATGCATAACAACCCCCAACTCGCACAATATATCCTCCACACATACACATCGCCCGCCGGATAACAGAAGGGCGTATCCGATATCACTCAACGTCAAAAACTATTTGAGATACGGCCTTGCGTTTCTCGACGGCCGTGACATTACACATACAGGGTAATTCAGGGTGATATGAGTGCCGGGGTGACAGGATCAATCGCCAACATTATTCAATAGAAGCTAATTGACTCTTCTAGGCTGTCGAATAATTCTACGTCAAATTTCAACGAATAATGTTTGTATAGTTTACGATGAACGATATTTAAACGAAAGTTCACGACCGTACAGTAAAAATGGTGTCTAGATTCAAAACTCCTTATCATCTGCAGAAAATCAAAATTGTTTTTCTTTTAATCGTTCAGTTGGTCGTTTATATTTTTTAACGAATCCCATTGTTAACTGCAAACATTCTGACATTAGTAATAATAAAATAATAACAACTATTATTATTGTAAAAAAAATTGTGGAACTTTGTGAGCGACAAATGTTCCCTGCATGTAAAAACCTTTTCCGCCGTGTATATCACCCGGCTTCGCGGTGTATGACGGGCTATATGTCCGTCCGCACCAAGACAAAACATAGAGCGGCACATACACGGAGCGGTCCATCCACCCACTGGATCACAGAGTGGGATGTTAACATCCAAATCTCTTGGTTACCGAGCTACACGTGGCCGGCATAACCGCGTCACGCGTTATGGGGGTTTAGACCAGCAGACTGTACTAACTGTAATCAGAGACGGGCGTTCTAGCGTGTATCACGAATATAGGCTGATGACGAGATCGGTGTGGGAGGAAGGGCCGGAGGGGGGTGGGAAGGGACGGTGGAGGAAGGGACATTGAACGAAAGCCAGACGAAGACCGAGTACCGGAAGAGGTAGAGCCCGTTAACCGGCAGGATCGACACAGACACAGAGAGCGGCGGACGAAGAGGTAAGAGGGCGAGTTACCGTAGAGCCCCTTGACGAACTTGATGCTCGGGCCCTAACACCCTCACCCTTACGTTCCCTGTGTGCTTCCCATGTCCAGTGTCCACACGCATCCGCACACGACGAGTGTACTTCTCCCTGGGCTTTGCGTTCACCCAGGGCTGAACTCCACCGATGACCCCCCTGAACCACCTTGCCCCCCCCCTGCTCTCGGACGACTATGGACCATGGCCAGCCCTAAAATCGGCGACCCTTCGTCACTCGGTACACCTTCGAGCGAACACCAGCGCGGCAGTTAATCCTCTTAAGCGTTAAGTGGTGCGAGTAAATATCAATCAGGTTTCGTATATCGTAACCAGGGTCATCGGTGATAGATATATATCGGGAGACGGAGCTAGGTCGATGGACGGAGGGGGATTCGACGTGATATTTTTGGCAGCGGAAGGTTAGTGAGGGAACGTTTTTTCTTTAAGCAGCCGGGACTGCGAATGGAGTTTTTTTTTAGATTGCAGAGTCCTCATGAAAACATCACGTTTTTTGAACGTATAGATTAAGGGCTTAAAATTTATTCAAATTTCTTTTCGAACCTTTTTCCAAGAAATACGTCGCATTGGGTCGTCGAATAAGTGCTCCTGATTTAGAATTCCGAAAAAGGGAAGGATAAAGAAGGTGCGAGCGATATATTTTATTTCTATATATACTTTTCACATTCAATGATTCAGGAACTGGATCTCGCGACGCTGAAATATTAAACGTATATATGAGGTGTATCTTCGTATATTTCACGTATGTGTCCATGCGATCCTTCTGGATCGCCAAACTTGATCCCAAGTAATACGTCGCATCCGATCGTCGAATAGTTGCTCCTGATTTAGAATTTCGAAAAAGCGAAGAACAACGAAGGTGCGAGCCGTATATTTTATTTCTGTATATACTTTTCACATATATTTTATTGCCTTGAAAGATGTGTCGCAACGGAGAACGAAGACGAGCCGGTTAATGATTCAGGAACTCGATCTCGCGACGCTGAAATATTAATCTTATGTATGATGTGTATCTCTGTATGTGTCTTCTCCGTATATTTCACCTGTGTATCCATGCGATCCTTATGGATCGTCAAACTTGGCAATAATAACACTCCCCCTCAGATATAATCGAGATCTAGTCTAGACAAGAGAACGCGCGATGGCGGGCGGGCGGGAGGGGAGCAGGGTGGTTTTTGAGATAGAGCGGTGGAGAACAAAAGGTGAAGCCATATATAGAGGGGGGGGGGGGTTGTGGAATAGTGTGCAGGTCGAGTTAGTTGTCATGAAACTATATACATGTTAAATTCACCGGAGTCACCGCCGTGAGGGGATGAAACGCGACTGAATGAATAATAGCGGAGTTCTAGAGCGCAGCATTAGAGAGGATACAACGGGAGGATATAGGGAAGTGTTGGAAGAGGAGCGAAGAGCATAAGGAACGGGAGAAGAACGATCTATCCGCTGTTTGCACGGATTCTAGGCCGTGAATTGGCTCGCCTAAATTTTTTCCTTTTATTGGCTCTAGGTGGAATTTCGGACTGATCTTGATGGACAACTTTCCAAAATATATACAAGATTTAAGTCTTAATATGTTTGGGCCATCAGGTTCCAATTTTACAAACAAAAGTACAAACTAAATTTGTTAGCGACACGGGAAATAAAAGGACAAATTTGTGTCTTCAAACCTTAACAAACGAGTTTGTCACTCCCTCAAAAAAATTATTTTTTACTGTGTACCCTAATTATGAACGTTTTTCCGTTCCATCGCATACGAAATTGCGAGAATCGTCGCTAGAGTCGAAATAACAATATACACATATATATACTATTGACAGATAGAAAGGGATTTTTTTCTAGTTCAGAAATTCACGAAAGTGGTCCATATTGGTACCTCGTGCCGTATTTACACCGTCTCGTCCACAGTGCGTTATACCGGTGCGCTTGGTGCATCGCACTATAGCTCGTGGGAAGCCGGGGTGCAGGCTATAGGCCGGGCGTAACTGCGCCCACGATACCAGCGATAGTTATTAGTCGCATTCGCAAGGGTACGAGGCCTGAGGGCCGAGAACGAGAGACGAGCGAAAGCGGAGGCTCGGGTTAACGTTGGCAACGGGCGAGCGAAGCCGGGCGAGCAAGAGAGGTTTGCGGAGAGAGTATGGCGAATCGGCGAGGAGGAGCGAGGGCGGAATCTCTCCCGTACCGAACAATGATATCGGGTATTTGATTTGTAACCGACGACAATACGGAACCGCGGCGGCTCCAACGGCACAGTATCTTTCTCTCTCTCTCTCTCTCCCTCCCTCCCTCTCTCTCTCTTTATATACCTCTGTATTCCTCCTACTCGCTCATACTCCATCTCTGTTTTCGAACTCCCCGTCGAATATATCCTCTGTGTTTCATATTAAGGAAGTTCGAACTGGTACCGGTCTGCTCAAATTAGCAGTCGCGTGATTGGGTGATACCTTCTATATTCGAAAAAAAATTCTCGACTATAAAAAAAAAACAATTAAATAACACCGCAATTATCAGACCATTGAACTTTTAATCCTTCCTTTTGTTTTTTAGCGTAAACACACCATTTATCAATCCAACATCAAAATATATCATTGATGCCCATGGTAATCCATGTTCACCACTTTCATACCCCATATATATATATTTTATTTTATGTCGAGTACTCTATCCAAATTATAACCAGTTGCATTCTTTTAAATAAAAATGCATATAAAATGCAGGCAACAGTGTGTTACCAATAAGACAACAAAGCCTCAGGTTTCCAGATTTTTTTTTGGGTTGCTGTAGAGCATAAGGATACATTATTCAGATTTTTTTGAGGGTCGTTGTCCTGACGCGGAGTTGGATACTGCACGTCAAGTCACAAATGTACGTCGAACCAATATCGACGTACGCAAATAACAACAAACTCCCCGTCGAATACATTCTCTGTGTTTCATATTAAGGAAGTTCGTACTGGTACCGGTCTGCTCAAATTAGGAATCGCGTGATTGTGTGATATCTTCTATATAAAAAAAATGTCGTATATAAAAAAAGGACAATTAAATAACACCGCAATTATTCGACCATTGAATTTTTAATCCTTCAGCTCCGATATTTGTTTATTTTTTTTTTTTTTTACGTAAACACACCATTTATTAATGCAACATCAAAAAATATAATAGGTTTTCGTGCCAATGGCGGTGGTCCATATTTACCACTTTTACCCTATACATAATTATATATTTTTTGACATCGAGCATTTTATGCAAATTATAATCTGGCGTACATTTTTGAAAATAAAAATGCATATATAACGCAGGAAAAAATGCGTTGCCATTAAGAAAAGAGAGCCTCAGATTAGCATATTCTTTTATTTTATGTTCGTTTCTACAGAGAAGCTTAAAAAAAAATCTGAATATCGTATCCTTTTTCTAGAGCAATATCGCAATATTGTATCCTTTTGCGCTAGCAAAAGGATACGATATTCAAATTTTTGTGAGGGACGTTGCCCTAACGCGGAGTTGGATGCGGCACGTCAAGTCATAAATGTACGTAGAACCAACATCGACGTACGCAAATAACAAGTGAAATGTTCTGCGGGCCAGGTTGCTGCTTCGACAGTCCAGAAACAGGAGTTTCTGGACCGATCGACCATAGCTCGTGGTCTCTCTCCCGCCATCAGGCAACTCTGCAACTATTGTTATCCCTCCGTGAATCTACGAACCCCTCGAGCATCGACGCGTTATCGACATCGAAACTCCCGATATTACTATTTCATCATATTATACTGCAGTCCGGTGATTGACCGGTATTCGAATTAGATTTCGATGTTGACGTTCGTTCGATTAATACCGCTCTCGAAATACCTATATATATAAATGTATTTTCATTTGATCTTCGATAACTGCTGCGAATTCATTATAAATCAATAGCAGCAATTAATGACGCTATAAATTTCCAAATCTATTTGTCATTCGATTCGCGCAGTTACGATATTGCCAATCAGCTTCATTTATTTTTTATCCACGACCGAAAATGAGGAGGTATTTTTTTTCTTTTTTTTTTGTATATATGTATCTTTGCTTCGTCCGTGAACACAACGTCGGGCAAAATTTTCGTTCGACCTGCTACTATGTATACGGCTGTAAAAAAGAAATTGCCCGAGATCGTCGTATCGGTAAGTCGCCTGCCATTCATACCGGAATAATAAACTCCATATTTCGCAAGAACGAATATAACAGCGCTCACTCGTCCCGAGGTACATACCGTATCCTTTTCAGTTTCGTGCGTTTTCTCTCAAAGTTCGAGCGTTTCGCGGAGATTGCTATCGGTTACTTTCCTTACTGTGCTATCGGGTATCTACTGTGCGGAGTTACCTCCCTCCTCTCGTATCCTTCTCAGTGTCGTCTCCCTCTCACGCGCGCGGCCCTCCTTCTTCTCCATTGCCGTCTGCCGTTCGCCCGTATTGTACAAGAACAATGAGCAAAGAGAAATATTGATGAACATGCCGAGCCAAGCGTACCTACGTGCGGAGAGCGTTGCGTGTAGGGTACCATTATACGCTCGTGTTATATATAACTTAACGTACATTCGAACCTCTCGAACTTGGATACGAGAAAAAAAAGGAAATAAAAAGGAATAAAGTAAAAATTGAAGGCAGTGAAAAAACGTGTCCAAGTTCGCGCTCAGGTACAATACAAAGTGCAAAGAGCATTTTTATTTTGAAGGCGAAACTGTCCCCCTGTCTGTTGTCTCGTCCAGCCATAGAGAACACTCAAATTCTCAAATTCTCAAATTCTCAAATTCTCAAATTCTCAAACTGCGCCAGCTTGTACAGCAGGCAAAGCCGCAGGCCTCGTTCGAGTTTCATGACTGAATGCGGAAGATTTTAATACGGACGCAGACTTAACACGAGGACGTCTCACTCTCGCCATTTCACCCGTCAAATTCTACGGTGTAACGTATTCGTTCTATAATAAATCCCGGCGAGTCTATTTGAGCCGCGAGTACCTAAAATATATTCGGAAACGCGAAGGAGGAATAGCGTGAGCGAGGAGCTCCGTAGACGACGTGAAGGAGGGAAAGGTGTATATCTCGTACGTAAGTGAGGAGAAAGGGAAGAGCATGAGAGAGAAAGAGAGAGAGTCGAAGAGGGACGCTCTGCGAAGCATGAGAAAAAGGAGCCCGAAGAGGACAAAGAGGAGGATGAGGAAGGCTGCGAAATACTGCGAGGGGTTTGAAGAACGGGAGAGAGAGAAGAGGGGGAGCAGAGGAGAACGAGGACGAGCCGGTTAATGATTCAGGGGCAGAATTTCGCGATGCTGAAATATTAAGCGTATAACCCAAGTTCCCCTACCTCAACCTACCCAAGTGCAACTACCTCCTATACCCGAAACGTTCGGCAGTCTCGGTGTGTACTCCCTCGAGTACACGCCTCCCCCTCTCGCCCCGCCAGAACTCACTCTTTCCCGACCTTTTTTCTACGTTTCTGTCTTTTTTTGCTTCTTTTTTGTACGTTCCATCAATTTTGTTTCCGTGTCTGACCGAGTCGGCCTTTTCTACTTGCCTTTTTCGCGTACCTAATTTGGAGCTATGTTCGAAATCAATAATTAATTGATAACATTCGTTTTTTTATATAAAAAATAATTAATCGACGAGTTCATAGCGAGCATCGCCTCAAGTGATAAAATACTGGGGTCGAAGTTTTTAAGAGTACAAAAAAATGCCTCATGAGTGAGATTATCGCGGACCTCCCTCAAAACTCATACTTCGACTTAACTTCGACTTAAAGTAAGAAACAATAATAAATCGATGGAGAAATAGCACCCCTAATAAACTGTTGTCTCATTCAGTAGACAGTCGAGTCTTCTCTGTACACAGTCTAATTTAATTCGCGCCTATGAGCCTATGAATTAATAATTTTCGCTCAGACAATGAATTCGTATAATATGCGCGCAGAGCGTTCCCCGACTAATGCAACAGTAGATTCGTCCTCGTCTGGTCAGACGCGACGCAAATATTCGCGGAGGCTCGGGAAACGATGAAAATTACGTTTTCCCTCGATATACCCGGTTCGAGATTTATTTCGGTATTATCTGGTACGACGAGGAGCTATATACTTGCCGGTAGTGCATCGCGCTCGACGATTCTCTCTCGCAGCTACTGCCGGGTGTGCTGGCTCCTCAATATTTCAGCAACGCGAAATTCCGCCCTTGAATCATTAACCAGGCTCTCCTACCATTTTACCCTCGACTCGCTCTTTCTCACCCTTCCTCTGTCTCCTCTCGTCTTTCGCTCTCGCTCCCCGTCGCCCGGTCGACGTACACTAAAAACCTCCCCTAGTGTTCCACGTTGACGTTCCCGGCAACGTACAACACCCTCGCCTTGTATATTACATACACCGCGCGGTGCTACCGAGTATATTTCGGTTATACTATCAGGTCGAAATAGACTCGACGTTTCTTCGTGTAACTTTAAAGGCACGAAGTACGCGACAGCCTGGAATGAACGGTCGCGAATGCTGCAATATTACCTTCGGAAACGCATTGATTTCTTTCCGTAGAATTATTTTTTTCGACCATGGGGAATTGAGTTTTTATTTTTTAGAGGCGACTAAGATTTAGTGGGAAGTTTGATTTTTAATTCGGCGCACGATGAAACTCCAAATTGAAAAAGCTTTCGTTGTGCCAAATTTTTTCTTAGGCTGGAGATAAGAGTTTTTATTTTTTGGAGCCAAGTAAATGTCAGTGGGACGTTTGATTTTTAATTCGTCGAATCGAAATTTTTACTAGGGCATGGTTAAAAGTTTTCACTTTGCTTCACGCGTTATTTGCGGAAATCGTGTGAATTTCCTTTAGATCCTTTTTAGGCTTGATAAAACCCCAATCGAACTTTATCGGGCCCCGATCGAACGCTCTAAAATTACCAGCAGGGTAGGAATGGATTTTTTTTCTTACCCTATGAATGCTCAAAAATGTCCACCAGAAAAGGTGCAAGATTTTTTTCTTCGCATGCCGTTCGGCAAAATTAATGTAAATTTCGTCGAACCGTCTTCCATTCACTCTCTAACGAGATAAGCCAGTTACCACCTTCGACGCTTTGCAAGCTGCAGTAGATCTCGTCGGTAGCGTGAGCCAGGCTATAAATTATTTTTGGGGATTTTCGGAGAGGTGGAAGGTCAGTCCCGTCTCTCTTTATCATCAATTTTATCGGCTCCCTTTCGCCCTTCTATTCCTGACGGGTCTATCGCGACCCGATGTCTGAATTTTATTCCGAATTCACTGATGTCTGAATTGTATTTCGTATTCTCCGGTCGAGAATAGAATCAGCGTCGCTAGACCGATTGATTCCTGCTGCAGGTATAACCGACGTCTCGATAGTCTCGCAACGACGGTACGGAGATTCGACTGCAGACTGCGAAACGAGTATAGAATCCTGTAGGTGTTCGACCGGTGCAATCGAAAAATATCTTGCTTTCGTTCGGCGAACGCGAATTTCGTATGTATAATTTGGGTCAACGTATCGGCTGGCGTGTCTCTTAGCAAATCTAATGAGTCACCGCAAAGCTTGCGAAGTAACCGCGGAGTCGTGTTTACGCCAGATTAGTCAGTCGTGTTTCAACCTATTTACACAGACGATTCTATAAGCGATAGCGCAAATCTGAGAAATCGAGACTCGCACGCGTAATTCGAATGAATCATTGCTCGCACGGTTGCAAAGAACATTTTATCTTCATCCCGCGATGATAACGGCGGAACGATGTGTTTCGATGAAGTTTTCGTGGAAATGCGGATGATTTACTGCAGTTATAAAAAAAATTTGAACGAAATAGAACCGAAACTGATGAAAAAAATTCTGAAAAAATTTAAAGCGATAACTTAGCCTGTACTTTGTAGGATATACAGAAGAAGTCAACTTGCGTTGTTCTCGAATGTCGACCGGTTTCATTTTAGCAGAGTAACGTATGTTCTGTGTACGAACCTAAAAGATACGCCCTTATGACTCCAGACTCGCGATATGACAATAATCTTTGAGGTATAAACATTAACAGTGTTTATTTGTCCCAGTTCAATTTCGAAAGCTCTGTTTCCCGCCTTTTTCATTTTTCCCAACAACTGCATTTAACGATGGAGGAAAAATCTCGGCTTTGACGCACTTAAACAGTTATATTTCGAAGTCCCGTGGCCTAGAGCCTCGTGAGTTTTTCATCTCGCAATTTTTTTCCATAGTCAATCTTTTATGAAGGGCTCGGAAAAATATTGACAAAAGGTCGCGTTCCCGGGGCATCAAGAATGATAAAAAAATTTACATTATCTCATGAATCTTCGTATTTTTCAGAAACATGTAGAGGGACGAGGGATCGGTCGAAATATCATGGTTCAGTGAATACGAAAATGAAGATTTGCTGTCCGAAGTTGCTTAAACCTGCGTGCGATTCCTACGCGTCTATACTTTTCCTCTCGGCATGTTTTTCATAGGGCGTTAGTATACCGTTTGCAGTTAAACAATATTACGCAGTAAAATTTATGATTCCCTCCGCCGGACGACCACCACTGCCGGGGGTCTTTCCGCTGATGGAACAGCCGAAGGGGACGGATAAAAAAAAATGTATCAAAACGTAGGGTAGATATGAGAAATGCGCGACCGGTTTATATGACCACTGCCAGTGCGCCAGCGAACGCGACTCCGATGACGACCAAATATGATTCTTAATATTCTTCGTCCGGAAAACGATAACATTTCTTTTTTTTTTAAGGTTCAACATAGCTGAAGCTTCAAAAACAAGACTATAACTTTTTTTTGTATAAATAGAAATTTTACAATTTCTACAAATCTTAAAATTAAAAAATTCTCTAAATTGTCCACATATTCAACACTGTAGAGGGAAAAGGTCTAAAAATCACGCTTCATCTCCGATCGAAAAACCTCAACCACTTAATCTTTAAAAAAATGTACCGTTTCTGCAAACCAGAATGATACACGATAATTAACTTTAGATGAGTTCCGGAAGTTAAAAAATAACTCTTCTGTGGCCCACGAGCCAGTTTACTCCGCGCCAGTAACTCTTATCCAACTAAAGTAAGAATAATCTCTGTTGATCTCGCGGCCTGTTCCTGATTGAATTAAGACCCGCGTGGTTTCCGGACAAAGTCCGTCGGTGGGGGAGGGTTGGTTTACCCCGTTGTACCCAGAGCGCCGCAGCAGTGCATCATCCCTCCGTCGTGCCGGATAAAATGCATGAAACATCGGGGCTGCCGGTGGAAACAACGCACTTTTCCGCATTTTTTCTCCGCTGGCGTACACGGGTCCGCGGCTCTGTCTCCGCACACACTGACCCACCCCTCGTCCGTTAGTTCCTACACGTACACTCGTGTATACGTGTTTATGCGGAAAGGGGTGAAGAAACGGTCCGTGGCCCGTAAAAAGGGAGCAATATTCTTTCATCAGTAGAACCCCCCCAAGCCCAGGGCAGCGGGGCGTCGTTATACCGGAGGCCGAACAACCAACCCCCAGGAGCAACGACTCATTCGTCGTTTGCCATCAACGCGCTGCACCGGCCTCTGAAACGCTCGACGGTTTTTTTTCGTTTTTTTTTCACCCTTATATAACCTTGCCTCTCCCACACCTCGACCCGCCGCCACTCGTTTGCTCCCTTTTTACACTTCTAATATCGCACTATTTTCTTCCTCCAGTTCTCTACGCTAGCGCAGTTACGAAAACGATAAACAACGTAGCTTTATATATATATATTTTTTTTCTTTATTTTTGCACTTCTTCTTCTTCGTTGGGTCGTTTTTTATACCGAATTTGATGTGTGATGACAATGACGAGTAACGATTTACAGCGACGAGCATTAAATCAAAAAACCATCGATATAGAAACAATGGCGAAAGAGAACATTTTTTATGTTTTATTTATGCGCCGTCGGCAAGATCGTTTCGATGTAACTTCGAAAGGGCTCGAAGACTCATCGGTAAAATTGAGCGAATTCTCCACTGCATCGAGATAGTGTCTCGTATCGTTGTTTACAACAAAAAAAAAAAAAATCCCAACCTTCCGCTCAAAGTAACATCGTTTGCACTTTGAAAGCGTGCACGGTACCCTTTCAGGTAAACGGTGCCTTTTTCCCCTTGATGGCATGCATCAGCCAAAGAGCCTCGGAGGGTTAACGTATGTTTCGTAAGAGACCGTGTTTGCGAGCGAAGTTTACGTATTCTTTGCCCCGGCCTCGCGCGGGAACAGCCACGGAGTATGTGGACGCGAAAATTTCGTAGACTGAATCAAATCACAGCGTGGAAATTCCCTGTTGGAGGAGTCCGCGGTCTAATAGCCACTTAGGGGGAGGAGCGGAGGGTCGCGGCCCGAGCCAGCTCGGCCGGTCTACGTGAACGACGGGAAAGTGAAAGAGGAACGTGAGGGAGAGACGTTGCGGGCGAACGGACACGATGGAGCTTGGCATCATGGGCGATGGTTGTCGGTACCGGGTCTCTTTGTACTTTAAATTTAATTACGCCGACTATCTTCGTCCTCGGGCAGGGGAGCGTAACTTCGTTATGGTGAAGCGTGCCTCGCTAAATAACGTTACTAACATTTGAGTTTCGGCGGCCGGTAACCGAGCAGTGTTCAAAACAGGAAAACGGGGAGAATCCCGACGACGACGACGTGGGACAAGTACGGCGAGGAGCATTGCCGGAAGAGGGAATATCGCGGGAGGTCCTCGATTCGTCTGGTCAAAAACGGACGAAGCGATTGAATCGTAAAAAACACTTTTAAACGGACTACATAAAAACACAACAAAAACCTGAAAAAAGACACAGGTCATGATTCAAAGAAACTGCTTGCCAAGTTCTGTGAAGAGATTTTTTGTCGATACGGAGAAAAGACCTAAAGTCACGTGACCGCCGTGAAACGCATAACTTCGGTATTTTGGTCTTTAGGCAGTCGGGAGTGGACAATCGACAAACTGCAAAACATTAAGAATTCGGATATTATGATTTTCGCATGCTAAGGACAGGAGAATAAAGCGACGGACCTGAAAAATCAACGACACAAGCGCGTTAGAGCGACACTTCCATGTGCGTTAATGCAAAAGTGTATTGAATTGAAATAATACACTCCCGTGCGTTAATATAACACAAAGCGTTTTGGATTAATATGCGCGCGCGTGTTAATATAACGCAAATGTTTTTTTTTTTAGTAATGCGCGCGGATGTGTTAATATAACACGCGGGGTATTTAAGTTATACTCGCACTTGTGTTAATATAACACAAATGGGTTGAAACAAAACACGCGCGTATGTTAATATAACATACGGGGTTTTAAAGTTGTACACGCACTTGTGTTAATATAACGCAAACGGTTTGAAATAATACACGCGTGGGTGTTAATATAACACAAACGGTTTGAAATAATACTCGCCCGTACGTTAATATAATACAAATGTATTGACACAATGAACGCGTGCAGTTTAACAGAGCGGCCGAGCGTAGGAACGTCGGTAAACTTATCGTTGGTTAAAATTTGAATGAATAAAGGCAAACGTATTCGGAGCATGCTTATCAATACTACCGAAGCATCGCGACGCGCCTGAAACTGAAAAAAACCAAGTGTCATTGTTGTGAAAACTTTTCGTGAAAACTTTTGTTGTGAAAATGAATCGTTAAAGTATTTTTCCCATTAAAAGTATGTAGATTCGCGAATTTAACATGCGCGACGCACGCAAAGTGTTTTGTGACAAAATTTAATGTTCCGACTCTCGAACCCGGTATAATTAAAAAAAACCCCCCGTAAAATCGCAGCGATAAGAAAATGCATATGCCGATACAAAATTGTAATCGTTGCGAAATGAAATATCGCCACTGACGATCGTCAAGAATAGTTGGATCGGTCGCGAAATCTCGATGGCAACGCGTTCGCCCCTCGATCTCGCGCCGATCGTCGAAATCGCGTTCGACGCGAGAGTTTTTTCTTCGATTCGCGTATTTTATACATCGAGAGTAGAGAAGCCCGACGATAGGCGTCTGGGGGCGGTCTCTGGGGGGGCGGAGCCACCGAGGGGGATGTCGCGGCGTTCGGATGGTATGAGGGAGGGGAAGCGAGATTTAGCCGGCGAGATGTACGTGTGCTGTTACGCGGGTGTACGTACGAAACGGCGAGAGAATATCACCGGGAGCGAGAGTGGGGGAAAAGCCGCGCTCGGCCGGCCGGCAGTCCGGCGTGCACTGGGGCGCGCGCGATCGTCCGTCTCCCCACCCCACCGCGTGAGCTTCCCCCTCTCGCCCCGCGCAGCGCCACCGCCGCGCGCGCGAGAGACGCCCCCTCTGCCCCGCGCGAGCGGCAACGGTCGACACCGCGCGCGCCGAGATATCGCGGGTAACCACGCGCCGCGCGGCACCGCTCAGTCGCGACGCGCTCGTCACGCGGTGCACATCGTTACGTACGTGCGTTGTCGTCGTCGCCGCCGCCGCTAACGCCGTCGTACTCGTAATCGTCGGGCCGTACAATTAAAAATCGTATCAGTGGCCGCGTTTGTTTTTTCACGTCGAAGGAAACAAAGAAAACATTAAAACGTAAACAAAGAATTTCGATCCTTCTCCCTACGCTCGCTTCGTCGCGCACAAGACACTGCCCGACTTGAAGTTGGCGTCGTTCCGCTCGTCGTGCTGCCGGGCGTGTAAACAGGGACGGCTCCTAACCGTCAAACTCCGTAGTTCGAGATATACAGAATATTTATTCGATCTAAGATCCCTCTCTCATCCCACACACGATCGTCATGACTCTGCGATCTTGAGAGAGACTACGCGAGATATACGCCGAGTCAATTGCAAGGTGCGCGGAAATTTCGGTTCTTCATTTCCGTTACGAGGTTCGGTCGGAATCTGTGGTGCGATTTTTTCTGTGACGTTCAATACGAAAGATACGGAAAGATTCTCGATATACGAAGTTGCTGTTCTCTTTCCGCAAGTGTGATGTGAACTTGGGACGGGGAATTTCGTAGGTTTATTTTATTTTCTTCTCGTGATCGAGAAAAAAAAAAAAACGTCGTGCGAGGGACATTGGACGGGTGATCTAATTTTTTTTCGTCCCGAGACTGTGCAACTGTTCTCTTGGGTGGGTGGGAGAAGACAATCTTGTTCGTGCGGAGGTGCTCCCGTCTCGTCTCGCCCGAAAAAAAAAAAAATATATCATGAATCACGACGAAGAAATTTTTGACGTCGATTGAGAAAAGAAACAAAAAAACAACAAACACACGAAAAACGATGCCACGTGCATTTACCCACGGCCTCGAGTAACGTCGGACATCGAAGTTGACGAAAAAAAAAGTAGAAAAAAGTTAAAACAAAAAAGAAAAATGGCTTCTATATTCAGCGAACTTCCGTGATCGTCGGGCCGATCCTCTTTATTTTGACCCTCCAATCCGAAAAGTTTCGAACTCGAGTAAAGTGACGTGTCCTCTCGTCGGTGTTTGTGTATTCCAGATGCCATCGTCGCGCCGCTGAAGTCGCCGGGGCCGCCACCGAACCTCAAAAAACACGAAAAGAAAGAAAAGACCAAAAAGGACCCAAAAAAAAAAAAAAAAAAAAAACCCGGACGACAAAAATGACGCAACAGAGCGGGGCAGGTTCGCCGCAGCAGTTCTGCCTGCGTTGGAACAATTACCAGACGAACCTAACGAACGTATTCGATCAGCTGTTGCAAAGCGAGAGTTTCGTCGACGTGACGCTCGCCTGCGACGGTCATTCCGTGAAGGCCCACAAGATGGTGCTCTCGGCGTGCAGTCCCTACTTCCAGGCTCTCTTCTTCGACAATCCCTGCCACCATCCGATCGTGATAATGAAGGACATAAAGTGGCCGGAGCTCAAGGCCGCCGTCGAGTTTATGTACAAGGGTGAGATAAACGTCTCGCAGGAGCAGATCGGGCCGCTGCTCAAAGTGGCCGAGTGTCTGAAGATCCGAGGGTTGGCGGACGTGAACAGCGAGCAGGAGTTGACGTCGCGGCCGATGGGCCTCAATCCGAACGACTCGCCGGCCGGCACTTCCGGTTTGTTGGCCGGCGCTGGCTCCTCGGGCCCCTCGTCGCTCCACGGTCGCAAGAAACGACGCAGGGTCTCGGGCGATCGTTCGCCATCGGGCGGAAGTCCCGACCACGGTTCCTGCATCATCGGCGACGAGCACGACACTTCCGGTAGTCTAATGATACCGGACATGCACAGCCTCGGTCAGACGTCGTCGTCGACCCCGCGCTCCCTCGGCTCGCCCAACGTGCCGAGCATCTCGGTCACGCCGCAGATCAATCTGCAAGAACTTCCGGTACCGTTGGTCCTGCCTCTGCCACCGCCGCCCCAGTCCAGTCAGAGCGTTCACAGCCTCGTGGCGCAGCAGCAGCAGCAACAGCAGCAACAGCAGCAGCAGCAGCAGCAGCAGCAGCAACACCAGCAGCACCACGTGCCCGGCGGTGGCCACGTGAGTTCCGGTGGCCACGCGTCCATAAACCATCTAGCCGCGCACGTACAGCAACAGCAGGCCGAACAGGCGAGGCAGGAACAAGCGCGGCACGAACAACAACAGAGGCAGCAACAGGCGCAGCAAATGAGCGTCCAGCAGGCCCAGCAACTCGCCCAGGCGCAGCAGCAGGCCCAGGCGCAGGCCCAGCAGCACCACCATCAGCAGCAAATCGGCAACCCGGTCGGCGACGATCTCGAAATCAAACCCGGCATCGCGGAGATGATTCGTGAGGAGGAAAGGGTGAGTCGGATTTATTGTTGTTTTTGTTTTTGTTTTTTTTTATTGTGGAGTATACGATATCTCGTAAGGGTTTTTAATCTGGGGATATTTGCTCGGTTGCAATTTGGGCTCGAAACGGTAGGAATGAAGTTTATGATGGATAGGATGAGATTGTAGACTGTTCTGAAAAAAATGATACAATGGAAACTTATTATTCAGTTTGTCCGAGTTAGTTCGGGAAAAAAAAAACGACTGCGTAGTATGTAAAATAAGAACACGGCTGCGAACTAGTTATTGCCGAGTCAAGATACCGAGAAAAATATGAACTGCGGATCGCACGTGACGATGCAATTTTTAGGATCGACGAATCTCGCGAAATCATTCGCGTTGAACAGCACAAAATAGCGGACGACGAAAGAGTTAAAACCCAAAAATCGATTCCAACGACAAACTCGAAATAGAAGCGAAAAAGAATCCTCGCAGTAATGTCCGCGGCGACGAGAGCGATAATAAAAAAAAAAAAAATCAAGACCTCGCGGATCTCTTCCTGCAATTTCTCATCTCGGGATCCAAAAGAGCGAGTATAATTTTCTCGATTTAATCTCGCATTTGAATAATACCGCGCGCTTCCCTCGGTGGCTTCGTCCCGGCCGTGTATGTGAGCGCGAACAGATGCACTTTTATTTTTTTTCGTCTTATAATAACCGGGCGCATACGCGACCCGGTGATGAATTGTAGTTTAGCCCGGTGATTGGTGAGCTCCGCCGGTACAGTAAAGTTTAATATCACAGATATATCCTACACACTGTACTACCTACATACGTATTATGAGAGTCCTCTATTGCTACTATTTGCCGCGCTGCGGATATAATACATACATATATCTGATGACGTAACGCGAATAGAGTATAATGAGTACGGTAATATTCCGTAGAATTCCATTACGTTACAAACGGGCGCCGGCGAGAGAGCTCGGCTACCTAGCTTCGATAGAGCTCTGCGGCGCGAAACGCATCAGCAGCTCCAGCATCGAATCGAGTCTTATACACGAATTCCCGCGATAACCGCACAGCATCGTGGCCGTTACGATAGTAATGGGGATTACGATTTTACGCCACCTCTTCGCATCGTTTCCCCCACTTTCGACCAAAAAAACCCCCCCTTCCCGCGCTCCCCCCCCCTTCCGCCATGAGTTTTGAAGATCGCTGATAAGGATTTTCCTCCAATGGACACGTTTATCGGATCGTTTCAGTGATTAATCATCATTAAACCATTTCCGTTTGGATTATACAATACATTTATTCAGGGAGATAATAAAATGTAATTGAACGGACGTAGAATTTTCCGATAGGCGAGCTCCGAGCGACTCGGAGCGATAAAAATTTTATGAAAAGAAATGTTAATTATATTTAAATTAATTAATTTTGATATAGCGAGAGAATTCATAAAATTCAATTAAATGCGAATGTGATGAGATTTTTTTTTATTGTGAAAGAAATTACTGCGAGGACTGTGGTCGTAATTAAGAAAAAAGTTATGGAGAAGTAATGGGAGGATGAAAGTCCGATTTCCGTCCTACGCAGCTTTCCTCTGGATCACGTTCGCTTCCTCTTCTTTTTCCTTTTTTTTTACTTTGCCCTCTCTCGTTTTTCTATTTATCTTCGGATCAATTCATAACGGCTATGATGCCTGGAGGAAAATTGAAAATGAAATCGAGTCCCATAGATCACGAAGATGGGCGAAGCTTCGTTTCGAGGCTCCTCGCCCTATCTCGCTCTGGCCCAAAGCTGGTTACGCGCATCTCCGCGCATCCTATCTTTTCCCCCGCGTCTCTCCTCCCGCGATGCGCGAGGCGCCGACCGCGATACGAATGCCGGCACGACTAAAAACTGCGCAAAGTTAAATAGAAACGTCCTCCTGCATGTAGATAGACGCAGATAGATAAGAAGATATAACAAAAAAAATTTACTCATAAATAGTACAGTATACATATATGTGTATATATATATATACATATATATAAAACTGTAACTGCAGGACTTAAAAAATGGACGAAAAAAAGCAGAAAACGTAGTGGACAGTGGTATGAAAAAAAATTTAATCTTCCCTCGGATTATACTTTTTGGCAATAACGGTTTTACTCTCCGCCTCTCGACCCCTTCCCTGGACGTATCCCTCGAGCCCGAAGGATAGACGTGCGGGAAAGGACGAACGAGACGATGAGAGGGAGAGGGGGGGATAGAAACATACTGCAGAAAAAAAACAAAGGAGGGGATAAAATCAACGCGAGTAACGGAGTGAGACGAAAAAGAGTAAATCGTGGATTTTAGTAACCGAGCGCCATTCATTCTGATGCACCGGAAGTGACTATATATTTCCTTCGTTCTTTTTAAATCAGTATTTTTTTTTCTGTGAACGCTTCGCATTCCATAGAGTAGTGGAATACAGCCAAAGAGCGAAGTCCTTGATTGTGTTTTTGCGCTTATACTCTGTCGGAAATGACGAATGCGACGACAACGAGCCTATTTGTAACGGTAGTACCGCTATTATTATTGTATTATCTATGCATATCCGGGTGGGAATGGAAACAGATTCTATTGGTCGAAGGAGGTCACGTGTCTTATAGCGAAGTACTCGACCCCGTTTACGTCTTAGCTCGTAAATTATAGTTTTACGGATTTTTTTTGCTTCATTGTCGTGTTGGAAGAAAACCAAAAAAATTGTTTCCGTACGATTTTTGCGCAGTTGCAGCGATTCTTTGCGAACACTGTAATTTTTTTCGGACTCTACAGGTAACATTCTATAAGAAAGGTCGTATAGTAGTTGATCGTTCGAAGCGTAGTTTCTGAGATATGAATTTTTTAAGATAACGAATATTTACGTTCAACGGAATTTCTAATCTTAATTTAATGTTTTTGTTCCGCGTTCGGAACTAAAAACTTTGTTTTTTGAGGCATTGCCTAATTGAATGCAAAAACAAGCGTTATCTAACAAAAGCCGTGTGCGCTACTACAGATACTAAAAAAAAAAGTTTCGTAACACGGTTTTTTCGTAGCTTGACTACCGTCTCGTGTCGGCACGCGGCAAATTCTGCTACCTGTGGAGTGCGTCGGAACCATCCGTAATGATGATCAGCGCGATGGGATACAAAATCATCATAAAAAACTTAAATACTTAATTCTTAGTTTCGTTCCCGTTAATTCGTGGGTCTTTAACTTTTTCTCCTTGGATACTTGCGCAGGTCAACGTTTCTGGCTGGATTCTCGTCGCCAACTTCACGGCAGTTAAAACTATCGTTTATTTCCGTGTTGAAAAAACAAATGAAAATCTGCACGCGAATTCACAAAAATTCGTTTAACCGCCCCTTTGTTCCAGATATTTTTTTTTTTTTACTTTCCGCACATCCATCAGGAATCACGGGTCCTTGAAAATTTGAATAAACGAAAACGAAACTGTATAGCGTGCACAGGCACGGAAACGAGGGTACAAAAAAAAATTAAACGACTCTCGGGTAGATAATTTTTGTGACGCAATTTTGTTCGATTCTCTTCGAAAACTAATTCGGAGGGGATGAAAGCGAGAAATTGGTACCTAGGAGGTAGCGAGTAGAACATAGCATATCTTTCCGGCCGATTATTGGAGGATACTCCGTGACCACTAATATTTTTTTCGCACAGTCCTTCGGGTTCTTCCTTTCTCTCGTTTCATTCTTTCGCTCTCCTCCCCACCGCCCCTCCGTACCTCTCTTCTTCCGGCATTATTATACCGGCTCGAGAGACCGTCGAGCTCGTTTTAATAAGATACTATTTTCACTTCGCATAATTGTATGTATTTTAGATATTTCGAAAATTACCTTTACCAGGAAACTCGAGCGTGATATAATCGTCAATAGTTGGTATATAATGGTAGACTATAGAAATTGGAATGCGCCGTCGTCGGATATTACCTTTGCCCTTTTTGTATTGAAGCACCGACCTACATTTTTTTCCCATTGTAAAACATTTTTTTATGAAAATGTTGAAGGAACACATTTTTTAGGTACAAAAATCGTGAAACCGTACGAGAAGTAAAATTTTATGGAAAATCGTTAGAATTTAGCTAAATAATAAAATTTATGAAACAAAATAATAAAAAAAAATATATTTCAAAGCTCACAAATGTGAAAACTCTTTGGGAGATTTTTTCTATGATTGCTAAGAGCCTCGGCTAAACACGCACATCTCGCCTCATAAAAGTTGACCCACTTTTTTCTGACCCCCCCCCCCCTCCCCCCTCCTCCCACCACTCTGTGCAGAGATGATTTCAAGACCACACCGATGCTCGCTTCCGAGAGGAATTTTTTTTTCCCTCCATCACATCACACCAAGACTCGCTAATTTACCTTGTTTATAAATGCACTTAGTATCCGAACCGGTCAAGAATTCGTTTCACATTTATATGTATTTACAATTTAGTCAAATCTGGATATACATTCGACTTTTCGACCGTTAACGTTATATCGAACCGCTATTCATATCCAAAGGTGTAATCATGAAAATAATTTTGCTTGTTTTAATCCCAGGAAGTTTCGCGGTAATTTTATTTGTAGCAAAAAAACTAAATTAAAATTCACTTACATTTTTGTACGAAAGCGCCCGCCAAGGATCCTGTTAAAAATTAGTACTTCACATTAAATTTAGACTAAAACATATCTTTCTCTAAAAAAAAAAATTAAATTTCTAAAAATCTTTAAAATAATAGAATTTATAGTCTGTAAAAAAATGTGCTTAGGTTTATTTAAACGATTATATAATGGCGTAAGAGGAAAGAAAATATCTTGCGAATTCTTCAATCTTGGATTTTCAACTGCTGAGGAGTTCTCGTGGGTGTCCAGCGAGTTTATCTTGCTCGCTCCTCCTCTCTCGCTCTCTCCCTCCCGAGTGTTCGACTCTCCGTTACAGACTCGAAGGGTCTCGACCGTCCGTAGGGACGTTTCGTCGTTCGTCGGCTGGCCGGCGAGGGAAGGGTGGCGGCCGGCGAGGAAGCAGAGCTACGGGCTACCCGATAAAAGATGCAAACGCGGCGGAAGTGGCGCCGCGCGCCTCGCTACCTCATAATAAATTCAGTAAACGGCAGTCAAAAGGACTTTTGATCGGTCCTGCTGCACGGTGCCCCGGTATGTCGCCCTTAGCCCTCTGGCTCCGTCGCTGTTCCGCTCGACCGCGATGCTGCGAAATCTCAAATTCAAGCCCACGCGCTACAGCTACGCCGGAAGTAATTGGAAAGTCTGCGAACTCATTGCGCATACCCGGCGCAATGAGTTTAGATTTTTCTCTTTCGTTTCGTTCACTTCATAAACGCTTTCGAAATGTTCAAACGAAAATTATTATTATTTTTATTTATCTTTGCGTAACTTACCACCGTACAATTAACAGAGCAATCTGCATTTCTAAAGTGGATAATGCTCGATGACCAAAACATCTTAGTTGCCAAAAATTGCATTCCTTTATTTATAGTAATATTACAACTATTTAAGAAATTTAAAATCTATTTAACGTTGCGCGCGAGTCGCCGCGCCCAAGAATACTCAAATCCCTAAAATTAATAAACGACCATTTAAAAAATATTTTAATGCATTAAATATATTAATATATCAATATATTTAGTGTAGTGATATACTTATCACTATATTAAATATATTATTACTATATCAATATATTTATATATTGTTACATATTTTTTAACAGGGTATGATAATAGAGGAGGGGCGAAGGAGAGTGGGAGTGAGAGGGTTGTATTATACGAGCGAAGTAAAGGGCCGACGATGGTCGAGGTCAGTACCCACTTGACCACGCGAAGTACCTGCTGCTCCTCTGTTTCCGTTCGACACGCAACGCCGTCGCCTTCTCGCTCGCTTCTTATCAGCTATCCTGCTCCCTTCTCCGTCTCGCTTCTTCCTTCGCACTCTCCGTCGCGCACTTCTTCACGGGAATCGATAATCTTATACCAAAGACACAAGATACAACGGCCACAGTACGCGCGTTAGTACGTAGACTTTAATATTGCAACTGCGATCCAGCCTTTGCCGCATACAGCTTGGCTCACTCGACTGGCCCGCACCGCACAGATAGCCCCGACAACAACCTATCCGTCACACACATAAATCCAAACTCCCAGGCTTCCGTGAATTATTTAATACCTTCCAGTCGCTATTTTATTATTTATGGACGTAAGAAAATTACTCCCATCGATTTTATTTCTTGTATTCCGGGCGTTAAGGTGGCCCGAGAAATAAAGCGTATAACCGAGCGCTAGCAGCGGACCGTCTCTGTTTACCGTAGTCCGATTTTCTTACCGCCGCTTTTAGCGACAGACAAAATTAAATTTCTCGACTTTCAGCGTTTATTCTCTTTTTCGTGCATTGGTTGATTTAATTTTTTACAATTTGGACGATCAGATCGATAATAAAAAATAACAATGAGAACGTAAAGGATAACGAAAAGTTAAGAGTTATAAATTTAACGAATTGAAACGAAGAACAATTTCGTATGCATATACAATTTTTTATTATCACATATTGGACCGTATTGCAGTAAAATTTTTGGGCAAATAATTATTTTACATAAAACCGTGTAAAATAATTTTTGTTGACCCAAACCCGATTCCTACTGGACTACCGTAATTACCGTCAGCGTTTCCCTCGGCCGATAAAGAAGAAAAGGGTTTCCAAAAATTGTTTCTGCCGGAGGGGAAAAAAATCCCATCACACTCCCAGCGTCCCAGCTAGCCTGATTGACTCTGAAAAAGAAAAGGAAAAAAACTATCTGACGCTTTGCCCAGAACGCGTAAAAACTAACGGCAGCCACTCGTCACACTGACGTGACTCCGTAGCCTCCGTGTCTCCGTCCAGCCAATCACTCATTCTTCTATGTCCTTCCCATAGATTCTTTCCATACATTTTTCAATTTCTTTTTACTTTTTTTTTTTTTTTACCCACGTACAGATGTTCCGATGCTTCGAAACGTCCATTTCGGAAATGGCCATAACACACGGCAGAAGGACGAATGTTCTGACCCCGATGGCTCCACCCTCCTCCTCACCCTCCCGTCTCATCCCCTTCTTCCCTCCCTTACTCTCGGTCTCCGGGCGCCGTACCGCGGTAAATCAGAAATTATCTTGTCGCGTTCGAGTACCTGCCTTTTCCCATCGAAACTCGCATAAATACAGGAGTGAGGTAGAGCTCTCTATCTTCGTCCCTTCCATTTTCTACCCTTCCAACTGACTGTACCGACGTCGGTGCAACCCTCGCGGAGCTTCGAGTGCATGCATGCATAGCAGCGTTTTGAGCTCCGGACAGGAGAAAGGGGATATCTAGTACCAACTTTCAGCGTGGTACAGTTCTTTCCAACTTTCAGCCGATTTCATATACACTGAAGGGTCGATACCAAAGATATGTACAAAAAAATATTTTTAAAATTTTTTGTTGTTACATAAAATAAGAGAAAAGTTAATCCTGAAGGATCACCTGCTTTCGCTCCCTCGTCTTCGCGGTGGGTTTCCTCCGCCCAGAGTGAATATTTATTGGCTTCTTGGTAGTGAAATCGATACGACAGGATGTAAGCAACAAGTTCGTCGGGGTTCAATGCTAATGGGTCAAGTATTATAACAATTGTAGGCTCCAGAAGAAAAATACTCCGCGCCCAGACCCACGTATGAGGGTCTTACGTGGCTACTCTTCAGAATTTGGAACATCTCGTTTCTTTTAATCGTAACAAGTGCCAAAAGGCACTCGTACAGTAAACAATGGTTCTCCATTTAACAAACATTCGTTTTTTTTTTACAATTTTTCTTTACTCTTAATCTTACAATTTGTAGTAATAATAAAAATGGTAATCGTGAATAGACATAGTTTGTCAACTGTACAAAACTTGGCTTGGAGTTGTAGATGCGACGGGTTTTAGAATATTAGCTGATTATTTGAACGAGACGACGGACAAACGGACAAACACCGTGGAGCGTCGCGACGACACGTACAGCGCGCATACACGCACATGCATATGTACAACTATATAGTATATATATATGTATATATATATATAGAATAATACGAGGATCTGCGTAGCGGCGTACGCGTACGTGACGTTCTCGCGGACTTGATGGACGGATGACCGGACCATTCCGCAGATTGCTTCGCTCTCGATCCGGCCGGAAGGAGATTTATACTACCGCCCGTCGTTATCTGTCCGGTAGCCATTCGGACGTCCGCGACCTGCTGCAGCGATGCACCCTAGCCGAACGCATCCACCCGCCGGAACGATGCTTCAACGGGCGGCTTCGACGTCGCGACGCTCAGTTAGATAAGCGATCGATCTATCGAATTTCGGAAAGAGGTTGAAAAACAAAACTAACGACGCTCGGGGCCGAACGATTTTATGCTAAAATTTCATTTCTCTCCGGGACACGGAAGAACCCGTTTGGAATTTGATTCTTGACTCTCATTGCCTCAATCTTTTCATTGTCGCCGTTCATTATTGGCCACATTGTAATCACAGCTAATTAAAAAAAAAATTACCTTCAATTATCAAAACAAAAGGACAATTATTTGAGGATAATCTTTTAGGATGAATTTTTGACAAGAGTAATTTTTCCACTATTTTTTAAATATAAATGTAACTGCGAAACGAGTGCTACCGAATGATACTAGCCGATAAGAATAACCGTAGCAGCGACGCGAAGCTTAAAAAGAAACAAAAGGTGCAAAAAACTTTTGAATTTCGACTTCTCTGACGATCGAAAAAAAAGGAAACGAAATTGGGTTTCAAACGTTTCCGAGTAACTTTTACCGGTCGTCATGGAACTTTATTGCATTGGACTGCACACTATGCGTGCGCGCACCTATCATACCCATAACTTTCGTTTTCTACTCGGGAGCTCGATATAACTGCTGCTCGATCGTCCAACTGCATGCATATATATAAATACAAATATATATATATGCTCATGTATATGTGAAAAACGCAGGTCTCGATATTCCGGCTATTGCATACTATACTATTGGTAGAGTATAATATTGAAATCCCAACGACATCGACCATTCTCACTCCAAGCGACAAATTACATTTGGCGACTGTCACAAAAACGCCCGGGATGATATGAAAGTCGAACCTGCGTACAACTACGCCGTAGTGTATAGGTATATAGGCTACACGGTGGATACGGCCGCGGTGTCCGCTAGTAGTAGCAGCCCGGCCCTACTCGGACGCACCGATAGAAATTAAATTCGAGAATATTCGATTATGATAGAGAACGATGGAAACGAGTGGGGGGGGGGGGGGTGAGAAAATGGTATGGGAATATTCTCGTTGCTCCCGCGATCCGGCAATAAAATCCCGGCTATCCGGAACTGCCAATTCGACCACTCTAAATTTCTCCCTTATACCCTTTTTCTCTCATTTTTTTTGCACCTCGCTTTTATCGTTTTTAACACAAAATATCGATGGAAGTCGTATAATACTTTATTAGCGATGTTGTCCAAATGGAAGTGCATGATCCACGTGACTTTTACGCACGAAGGTGATTCGCTCTGTTGTTGTCCGGGTAATTTTTTTAGCGGAGGTGTAAAAAAAAGTACGGAAATTCATACAATTTACACCGATCGCCGATCGTAAATCTTCTCGTAGTCCGGACAACAACGAAATGGGGTAAAAAAATTCTATAAAAAGTCACCGAATCGTCCCAAGGTGTCGTTGCTTCGATGACGTCAAATAAAACATTGATTGCACATATCCACATCATTCTTGTAGCCGAAAGAAGACAAGACTGTATAACAACCGTCTAGACATTCCTAATTCATTTATTTTCTGTCCAATAAACAAACAGCAATTAAAAAAACCATAAATAAAAAATCAAAAAAATGTACCTTATTACGTTATTATTGAAACTGCTTTCAGTTGCTGGCATCGATCTATATAATATTGATACGTATGCAAAAAAAAGCCTTCTCGCCAGGTGAAGCAATTTTAATTTCGTTTCTCGGTGACTTTTTAATGGTGGCATTAGTTGGCGTATAAAATGCCGAGAGTTATAAAGCCTCGAATCGTCGTGTTGCATATTACGTATTGTACACATACGAAGTTCCATTGTCCCTCGCGGCTGTGCGATTCTCCCTGCAGGCGAATCGTGTCGAAGCTCCAGTGTCGTAAGGGCGTATGAGTGTATGGCTCGTGCACATCACATACGCCCTTTTTACTTCGGGCCGTCGATATGCACACACACAAATAGAGCTCTCTCTCTCGGGCGGGTGGGTGCGCGCGGAGTATTAAAAATTCTATAAACAATTACAGTCGGCGAGATTATACGACTCGATACGAAAGTGGCGTATACGAAAAAGGCACGAATGGAACTCTCTCGATCCGCGCTCCTTGCCCCGCTTCCCTCGAGCATAATAATCTCCACTCGAGGCGCGCAACCCTCTCGTCTCCCGCTCTTCCTCTCTCCCTCTCTCCCTCTCTCTCCCCCGAGAGAGACTGAGAGAGACGAACGAAAATTAAATTATCCCGAAAAATTAAATTCAACTCTTTTATCCTCAGCTACCTCGATTCACGTAATAACGAACTCATTAATACCACCAACCACTCTCAAGTGAATAATTGAATTGAAAAAAATTTTAAATAATGAAAAATTTAAAAACAAAAAAAAACGAAAATTACATTCATTACAAAGCGTCATTGGAAAGTTGGGATTGTAAATAGAACGAAATATTTAACCCTCCGCGTTGGGGAGATTTTCATTTATCGAGGGCAAGGCGCATTGTATTTCAGCCGAAAGAACGATTCGAAAATTAGTAATCGATTCATTAACTTCTTTAAGGTTTGAGAGATTTTTCGGATTTTTTGGTTTTAATTTCTGTCATCTTATGGTAACATTCAAAGGGCTCGATGACTGAAATATGGTAAAGGGGATTGTTTGTTACGGATTTTAAAGCATTTAATAAGATGCGCTAAAAATAAACGAATCAAATTATTGAGGCATGTTAAATTAATGTGCGGTCGTCTCAATCACAATTGCGGCAGCGTCATCGAAATATTTTCATCGCCAGCAGCTTTAGCACGGTTTCGAGCCCCGTTGCGCATATCGGCGCGTTCGAACACACACACACACATATATATATATATATATATAAATATATTTATATATCTATATATATACAAATGCACACGCGGTACCGGCTGTTTCTTCGCTACTTGCGCAAAGTTGATTGAACGCCTCGCGCGCCAGTCAGTTTTGTACGTTAAACTAGAAGTTATACAGTAGTTTGTATAGGTTGCTACGTACCTGGCACGCGATTTACTCGCGAAACGATGAGCTTCCTCGGAAGGGACGGGCGTGGCATGGGTTGTACATAGAGTACTGTATTCCCAATAGCAAGGGGGGGGGGGGAGGGGAGAGTATTGTGTACGAGGGATAAGTTGCGCGAAAGTACCGGTGACAGTTTGATGCAACCTGCTAAGAAGGGTGAAGAAGAATTTGTTGAATATATTTGGAGGAAGAGATTGCAAAGAATGTTACTAATTTCATCGTATTTCAGGCACGTGTGCATCGCGACTACCTGCTTTAAAAATATATCAACCTGCGTTGGGTAAAACAAATTGCATAGAGAGATTATGTTTTTCAACTAAAATCATTTAAAGTATAAACCAAATTTAAATACTGGCCGTCTCTTCACCTACAAATAGTACATATTATGAGTAAAAAGTGCTCAAATGTTGGAGGATTTAACATATGTTACGGAAAATTCGCAACTCCAAATCTTGAAATTTTAGCATCGCTAAAGTGGAATATTGAAATTTCTGAAATTGGCCACCACTCGTCAGTTCCCGTAACAGCCGAAACTTTTCTTATCTCTTCACGCATTATAAAAAAAATAAAAAAATAAAAAAATAAAATAAAAGTCGCACCAACGTATAAACTATAACAGATCGATCCTTCGGTTCGCCGGTGCGCAGGTGGATTGTAGCGGAAGGGGTTCGGTTATAAAGTGAAGTAAACGTACAAGAAGATGAAACGACGTTACATTACGTCCAGCGTATCAACGGAGACGACGACGACGACGGCGACGGCGATGAGAAACAGGGAGAAGGGGTTGCGCTGGTGGGGGAGGTGGGGGTGAATGGCGGCCCATTGTCTGGACTACAAATTAATCTGGGGATCGATACTCCGCGGGCTACACGTTCTCTCGCAACGCAGTTTAATATATATACATGTACATACATATATTTCTATATATATAGAATAAATGTATGTATGTACGCGGGACCGTTCGTAAGCTTAAGGGGGTTGAAAGGGGGGTGGGGGGGGGGGAAGAAGAGTATGAAACGCGTGTGGTGGCGAACTGGCTCGAGGGTGGATATGGGTGACTCGAGGAAAAATAAATCGAGCGAATAGGCCGAGAGAGAAAGGTGTGGGGGATCGAAAGAAAGGGTTGAAGACAGCAGACAAGCATGTCGCAGAGGCCGGCGAGGCTGTCACGGACCGGGGGAGGATTGAGGAGGGAACAAACAGTGGAAGGTTTGAGGAAACGGGGAACGAAATAATTGAATGAGAACAGTCAAGAGGTTGCGAGATTGGGAGCTCGAGTAAAGGAATTAAATTGGTCGGTGGTGTTGGGCATTTTTTTCTGCACGTAGATGAGCAACGTCTCTCGATGTGTGCCGGAGGGAAAATTCATTCGTCGAACGGTGATGGAAAGATAAAGATAGTCCAAGTGACTCCGGACTGTCTTATCGGATTATTGTTCGTCGAACGATTTTGAGTCTTTACGACCGGTCGAGTTTCGGAATTTTTTTATTGGCGGACGAAGACGATCTCTCGATCTGCGCCAAAGGGCGAATCGATCCGTCGAATACTTGCAGAAATAAAAATTGAAATGTAAAGGGGGAAAAAAATTGAAATTCGAGCTCTTCGCGCATTTAAGACCGCTTCTTCCCCCCTCGTGCATTATTTTTACCCCCGGTGATGATTCCTGCCTTTCCCTCTTCTGACACGAAGCTGAGAAAATGAAGTAGAGGGAAAAAAGTGATTCGACTCGACGGGGCTCGTTAACACGATAAAATATTTAAATTAACAATAAAAAGGGTTCCTGCTGGAAGGAGTCGAAGAGTCGACGAGCGGAAGAGAGGAGAACGAAGGGGCGGGGGGCGGCGCTGGATCGAGGGTTGCGCGGGAAGCTACGGGCGTTCGCGAAATGGCCGGGAGGGATTGCATTAACCAAGATTGCTGACGATAAAATGAAAATAATGCGAAATGACGTGAGCGCCCGGTTGACGACGCGGCAGCTACATACAACGATCAGGGGTTCGAGGCCCAGCGAAGCGTACCTTCGACTTTCCCCTCTCGCCCCTCAAATCGCGAACGAAGCATCGAAAGAAAAAAAGAACTTATTTTAATTAAAATGTATTACTTCAGCAGCGCAATCGAGTGGAGATCGTAGCACACAAATCCATTAAGTCTCACCCTTCGAAGCCCTTAAATTTAACTTCTCGTCGAATCGTCACCAATATTTGCAGGCGATCTTCGGACGTCCAGTAGATATGTTCGAGATTTTTTTCAAAATTGTTTTCAATCCGAAGGGTTGAAAATATTGTAGATCGTTTTTGCTTCGTTTCGCGCCGTTCCGAGGGGAAATGGAACGCGGAGGAGAGCGAAAGGAAGAACGGCGGATGGGAGGGTCGAGGCAAAAACACGAGAGATATAAATGGTCGAGGCGCCAGGAGTCACTCTCAATTGCATTAAAACTTTCTCAGCGGAAAAACACTTGCTGCAGACACTTGGCTGAAACCGCCTAATTCTAGCGATTCACGAAAATATTTATCAAACAAATATAGTGCTGCAATAAATTCTCGTATTAGTGGACATTAAATAATAATAATAATAATAATAATAATAATAATAATAATAATAATAATAATAATAATAATAATAATAATAATAATAATAATAATAATAATAATAATAATAATAATAATAATAATAATAATAATAATAATAATAATAATAATAATAATAATAATAATAATAATGGGATATATTTAGTGCAAACAGATATTGCACTACATTGCATTACGGCCTAGTATATTTCAACTGTCCATTAGCATATATTTCTCCGAGTGCGTGTAGCACGCCGCGCGGCGTCTATTGGAGGGGGTGGTTTAAACGCGAGCGCCCGCGCGTTTTACCGACGGACCGGACAACCCCCGTGCGATTTCCACCCGTTTTACCCCCTCTCGGTGCATCCACATCCCCCCTTCTTCACTCTTTCTCCCACTGCTCTCATTCCATACGTATCCCACCCGCGCACGAGACACGTGCAGTGCTCGCTCACGGATCACGTGAGACTCGAGTTTTCAATAATAAAGAGGATACAGAAGTTTCCGCGTTCGCTCGTTCGCCTTTCTCTCCGTCTTTCAACTTTTGCTCTCTTCCGTCTGACCAATCTAATTCACCTTCATTTACACTTTACCGTAAACGCTTTGTGCAATCCTTTAATAAAAAAATACTAAAATTTTAATCGATATCTTTTGTACCTTTGACATTTGATTCGTTAATTATTATGTTCCAACTTTTCTTTGAGCCAACATTCTTTGTACCTTTGGCGAAGGTTTATTCGTTATTTTTTTTGCTCCACTTTCAGCAGGTTTTTTTTTTACTCTGATAATTGTGTATTTTAATTTTTCTTTTTTTTTTACTCGAGTTAGAGCTTGTAATTTTTTTTACAACTGTGATAATAACAACCGTGTGGACGATCGATAAGCGACTAATCGATATATATGTCTCGCCGACTCCGAATTCACGACACGAAGTAGCGATCTCTTCTCGGGTTCGTCGTTGCATTAACGTTTCATCGGGCGACCGGCAGAGAGAGAGAGAGAGAGAGAGAGGGAGTGAGAGAGCTTCCATTTCCTCGGGCAACGTAACGTAAGACGGGCGATGAAACCACAGCAACACACACACCATCTCGCAGCATCGATCGCTAAGAAACTTTCTTCGTCGCTGGCCTGCGCCGTCTGAAAGAGTGCGGTCGAGCGATGAATACGAAAATATCGCAAAACAATAACGCGATTAATCGCTCAGATAACACGATGGCAATACCTCTTGAAAAAAAAAAAAAATCCAAATAACAAAAGTTAATTCGATAGGAAAATCGAAAAGGGTAAATTGATGCGAGGTCAATTTCTTAACGAACAGAGAAAAAAAATTGTTATTAATAATCAATTAATAAAAACGAGTGAGAAGCTAGACTTGATAAATGAAATTGGTTACTAGAAAAATTGGGTAAATATTGTCCAACAACGATAGGAATAAAAACGAGTAACAAAAAAGTAACTTAATTCATCAACCATTATTGAATTTGGTTATCGTGCAGCGAAGAGAGTTTCTCTTCCCTACCACAGTAAATAAATTCATAAATAAATATACAAATAAATCAACGACCCAAATAAAAATCAATCGAACAATGGTTCCAAAGGCAGCGAGGAATGACTGCGGGATGCTGGTCGAGATTGCTCGGGAGAGTGAGAAAGAAGGTAAAAAAAGAAAACCATGTTACAAGAGTGAGAAAAGCGAAGAGTACTCGTCTACTGTCGGGACGGTGAGAGTCATGGAGTGGGAAGGAAACAGAGAAAAAGTAGCGAGAAGAGTGCGCGACTAGAAGGGGGGGCGGTACGAAGGGTAGAAGGGGGTTGGATGGAGAGTAAGTTGACTCTGCATTATTTAAACGTCGTCCTAGCACCCGTAACACGTGTTCTTTTGAAGTCTCGCACCCTTCAAATATTCAGGCTGACGTCACCGCCGTCATATTCCTCCCTCGCGTTCACCCCCTCCCCCTCCCCCTCCCTAGCTCCTACCCTTTTTCTCTCCCGTCTTGTTCTTCTTCTTGTATCTTTCATTTACTCGCTTCCTCTCGCTTCTCGCCTCGTCCACGTCGCACTGTCCGGGAACCCTGAAAAGCGTGCAAAGACCGTGCATGTCTCGCCTATACTATATACTTTTACTCCTTAACTTCGAATACTTCTCTTGTTTTCTTCCCGTTTTTTTTTCTTTTCGTAATCCTCCATGCTTCCTCTTCGTACGTGATTTTGCTTTTTCTTATTTTATTTTTTTTTATCTCTCTCTTGCGACTATTCACTATATTTTTGGCGACTGCGTCTCTCCCGCTCGTCTCTTGATGCACCTGCACCGGGTACGGCCTTCGGCAGCCGGGGTGATTGCGAGAAATCTCTTCGGCCCCGGCGCTTTCCTTTCTAGATGATGATTTTTCGGCGCCGCACAGCCGGAAACGTCATAAATCGTAGATTAATCCATTTTTTTTTCTATTTCAACTTAAATTTTTATCAAAAGATGCCGAAAAAGTTTTAATAACAGTAATGCGTCTTGATTGAAGTACTTCTCAAAAACGTTCATTAAGAAAAGTGTCGAGTTGAGAATTTTCTTTTTCTTTTCGAACATAAAGAGAATCGAAGGTTAACGGTCTCGGAGAAAATGCGATTCTTCTTTACCGACCGTGGTGTCGCACATGCCCTCGAACGGAGCAGTCAGCGCGTCAGAGAATTTTCCAAATTTAGACATCGAGCCCAGTTTCCATCCATCCCCCCGTCGTATAATCGATTCATTTTCTTCGGTACAAAATATATATATCGTATACACAGGAGATCCGCGTACTCTCGAATATATAAATACCACACATCGGAGTCGGTTACCGACTTGCGTCACCGACGAGTCGCTCCGTCGCACACGCGAGTACGAGGAGAGGAGACTCTCTTCTTTATTATTTAACACTCGAGAGGCTCAAACGAACGTCTTGAATAGGCCATTCAGAGTGGGATCTTTCTAAGGGGAGACCCGTTAAGTTATTCTGTGGATATAATTGACGCGCGCCCCGGCTGTACGCCATACACGCCGCCTTAACGTGCGCGAGGAGAACCTCCTCTCTGATCTTCCACGTTTTTCCATCCTCATCCGTCGTGAGACTCGTCGGCCGTTTATAAAATCCTCGGTACATATTACACGAGACTTTGTGCCCCGGACAAGCGCGTGTCGTTTTTTTACCATTAATTCATTCTTTCATTCTTTTATCTTTTTTTTTTTTTTTTTTTTTTGCTACATTCTGTCATTCCGACAGCCTTCGGGTACTTATTATTGGTCGTGCGACAGACCGGGGATACACACTTTGCATCTAATATTCTATCGTCTTTATAATACGAATTGTTATTCGAACTCTTTGACATTGAAGATATTACAGAGTCATTCAGTACAGGTGGCTCGAACTATTGCGTGTTTTAATAGATGGAGAAATTAATATTAAAAAAAAATTGTTACGTTGCACGCGGAATAAATTTCCACGTGATATTTAATTTTCCGCGTCAGCGAATATTTTTTATGAGGTATGAAAAAAAAGGAAAAAAAATTGATAAAAAGTGTATCGGAGAGGTAAGAAAAAAAGGGGCGAAAATTTCGCACCTACATTTCTTCGGAGGGTTGAAGCGGCGGGTACAAACGGTGTAAAAAAAGTAAGACCAACGTCTGGAGGTGGAAAGCGCCTACAAAGGAAAACGCGTGTCTTCTCGCTCGGCTCGGCCTCGAGCATCGAGCGCTCCCAACCCTTACACTCTTTTTTACTCCGTCCGACACTCTACCTATATATCTTCATCTTATCTTTTATTTTATTTTTTAAATTTTACTCGCCGTTCTTTCTCCAACGGCACTTTTTGTTTACCTCGCACGCGTCTATCATCGCGTCTTCGACTCGTTTCTCGCGCTCGTCCCGCTTCCGCCCTGGCAGCGCCGGCCGAGAAAGTGAGCAGAATTTTGCTCGTCTTTGCACTTCGTATTGTTTCTCGTGAGAAACGAATAAGCGAGCGAGATGAGAAAAAAAAAAAAAAAACACGTAGCGAGAGATGTGCTCTTGAAGGGAGAGAACGGAGAGAGGGCCTCTCGAGAAACGCCTGTTCCTTGTAAAGAATTCAGAGAGGGCCGTGCTCATTTGCTTAGCCTGTTACAAACGCGCCACGCTCTCCTACATGTTTCTATCTTCCCGTGAGATTTTTTGTCTGTTATTTCGACCTTTTTTCGCACTTTGAACGCCCCGCGTACATTTGACGTGACACGTGTGCGCTCCGAAAAACCCGGAAAGTCCGAGGCTTCTGCCTAAGATGTAATTACAATTATTTTCGAATTAGACGATTTTTCTCATTTTTTTTTTTCATCATATTTTAACGTTTTATTTTTTGCTCGAACAGTAATTGAATTATTTCATCGATTCTTCGGTCAGCTAAAAAGAATGGAGATAATGTGACGAAAATGTGGTTCGGTCGAAATTTTACTTGTTTGAATTTTACCTGTTTAAAGTGAGTGGATTTTCTTTGTAAAATTTTAAAAAAAGAAAAAAATTGAGCTATCGAGGTGTATGCGTCAGGGGCCTGATAGTTCTGGCATTTTGATTTAGAGCCCGAGATTATAACTATGCAATCAAACGAGGGAAAACTACCCATCGGACATAATGATAGATTAGCGAAATAAGTGAACTTTTAATATACGATACGCTCGGACTTTTGTTGGAAGGGGGTCGACTATATATAACGCCGTATGAATGACAGCGTAAATACGTACAACCTAGATTGCGATCGCGTGCGACGTATGCGTATGCCTCAAGTATAGTCTATATATTCAGACTTGTGCTGTGAAAAAAAAAACACTTTCAAGGAGTTTAGATAGAATTATCATTACAGTATTGTTTTTATTTTTTAATTAATATTTCTGAAATGACTCGCAGAAATATTACTGAAGTTTTGCTACACCGTCCAAAGCTTGACACTTAGAGGCTGAGCATTTTTTTCTCTCATTGATTTGTTTTTTGCAACTTGTTTTCAAAGATAATATTTTGCTGTTTTTTTTGTTTACTATTAGCTAAAAATAAGATAAGAGAAGAGAAATGAATGGATATTTTTCAATTGTTTAAACACACCCGTTACATCGCACTTGGTGCAGCTGTTTCGAAGAAAAATATACATACGCGCACGACGATTATTATTTTCATTGCGTTTTTCATTGTCTATGATCTTTCTTGGCCAAGGTGCATCCTCGTTATTGCGTATGCGTCACGCGTCGCCGTGTTTTGCGTCTGTTCCCCACTACCTTTTTCTTTCTTATAATACTTTAATGCGTTTTTAATCAATATATATTTCTACGAATACATTTTTTTTCTTTGCCTCGACTTATGGCAATAGAGTCTTCGTTCGAACTGGCATGTATGTACGCGGCAGGAAAGATAAAAAAATTGTCCGAACAATTAAACGAAATTTATTCAACGCTCGTTTATGCGACTTGTGGTTGAGAACGTAATTTGTTTGTTCACAAGTTATTATTCTCGGACTGTGTTGGATGACGAGTTTAAATTGTATAGAATTAGTTGAATGACGCAAAAATCGTGCAATGTTTATTTTTCATTCTTTTCTTTTCAAACTTAGAACGTAGATAGATATAAAAATAGGCGTCTATTATTGAACGCTTGTCTATTGAAAAACCGCTTAGATATTGTATTCACTGTCTTTTTGTTTTCGAATGGAAAGCCTCAAAAATGTGAACTGTCGTCTAGTCGCTAAAATGTATGATTTATTATTGCAAAAAGTATACTGAATTGAAAAATCAAAATCGACATTGTATCGCGATATCTACGAATAGTTCGGTTCGCATGATTAACTTGCACGTGTTATAATTTATAAAAATTCGATACATCAAAATATCAATTAAGACTTTTCTTTTAATCCCCGCCGACGACGTCGAAGCGAACCTTATCGATAATCATGTAATTCGAGACGTCACAGCGGCCCGTTCGAGGACTGAAGCTCGGCTTTCAAACACGCACCTCGCCAGGCAATTTGTATCTCAGTAATAATTTCTCAATTTTTTTATCTAAAAAATAATTCTTTAATAAAAAAATATATAGGAATTTAAACTCGATCGTAAGGGAACATTTTCCAACAAAAAATGTTTGGTTCTCGTTTATAAAGAATAATCGAAAATCAATAATTATCGAGTAAGTCCGGTATGTTTTGTTTCGACGATGTAAGAGACTCTTTGGAAATTTATTTTTCTCATTTCTTTTCGTTTCGTCCAACCTACACCGTAGAACACGACGCACACGATGCACGACTAGAGTGCTCCGGAGTCTCGTATAGGGAAAAAGCAGATACGGGAGAGAGGGAGAGACGGCCCGGGCCGTCCCATAAATCACAACGTGCTGATTCGCAATAAATAATACAACGATCTCCGACGTTTCGTTGCCCGTGTGCTATAGCTTCGGATGTCGAAAACTTTTAATGCTGTTCACCCTCCTCTCGCCATTCCCGACTCTCCATGTTTCCCCATAGAGCATCGGTGCTGCCTGCCGAATAAACAGAACCCTCCGCTGCTTCCTTCCTTACGCAATCCAAAAAAGTTGATGAATCTATCGAATAATCAAAAAACAGTATTGTGGAATGAAAAATAAAATAAAATCATCGTTTTTTGTCTTCAAAACACCGTTCCATCAATGTATTTTTTTAGATTAACTATAGCAATAACGAACCTTCCGCGAGTCACAAAAAAAAATGTAAAAAATTATCCGAATTGACTAAAACGGAAACACCAAATCAACCTAAAAAAAATATCCCGGTAAATTGTTAATTTTTTTTAACTTCCGCCTGTTTCTCTCCAATCCGCAGCCCCGTTATAGAATCGGCGTACACGGATAATGTCTGTGTACCACGAGAGCGGACGAAAATGCTTTCAACTCGTGTTGGCACTGCCGTCCTAGGGTTCCCAGTGTCGCTGTTGGATGGAATTGGTGTTGGATATAGAATTGAAAAAAACCATGAAACCAAAATAAGGTCCTCGTACACATCGTCAGGTAGAGAGCTTTTTCCTGAGCTTTCGCAAAAGTACGACAGTGTTTGCGTTGCAAGTAGTGACTCGGAATTTTTTTTTTTATTATAATTTTAATCTTTTTTGTTTTACGTGGAACCCGGCAAATTTTACCCACTACTAATACGACGCCAGCGAGCGCGTAGCAGAAACGAGCATTATACGTGCATCCGTACCTACGTTGATACTTATGTGCAGCGAGTACGTAGGTACATACTGCACGACCTGAGTACATACGTTGTAACGGGATCGTGGTTGTGATGACGGTGGGGGTGGTTATAGCTCGAGGCCCTTTGTCGAGGCGCACGACCGCGACGCTTAGTTCGCCGTGGCGGTCGTCCTTAAATATTAACGACTTAATTATCCGGTGGTCATTAATAATTCGGTGGACGTGCGGCGTCGCGTAGGTGCGGCTCGGGTATCCTCGCTGCCTCTTCGACGCACAGTGCACAGTGCACAGTCGCTGGTATCGCTGCCAGGCGTCGAACGAGCTGTGCTCGATGCGATACTCTCCCCGGTCTTCATAATCCTTTCCATCGCCCCCCCCCCCCCCTCCGATCCCCAGATCGTCGTCAATAACTGATTCTCTCTTTTGCGAATTATTACGAGAAAAGCGGAGAAGTTCTGTCACTGGTTAGCGGATGCGTTACTTATGAGGGATCCGATATTTCCTCCTCGGCGCGACTCGGAAATAGATGGAATAATTTTTTTTTAGAACAGTGGGCCTTTGGGCAGTGGAAATGTGCTTCGAGCGATCGAACCTTGGAGGTTTTCGACGAGTCGTGAGAAATGCAGCAAAAATTTGTCGAAAGAGTCACCCACTTTGTGAACTAATTATTCCTAAATTTTTTTTTTATAAGAGAACTTTACTCAGGGTGCAAGTTTTGGGGCAATCGAAACAAACCCGGAAGAAGGAAGTTCGTAATGTCGGTGGTTAAAAAATATATTTTAAATTAAAAAAATACTGGGATTAAAAAATTCAACACGAAAGTGCAAAAATGCTTTTATAAGGGTCGAACCTTGCTACGGTTAATATTACACCGAAAAGTTTTTGAAATTATGGGCGCAAAGGTGTTGAACTAACCAATATACATACCTCGCTCGCGTCCTCCCTTGGCGTTCTCGGCGGTAAATAAATATCTCGTTGAAAGGGGTTGAACGAAGCAAAATTGGACGACTGTGAACTTTTGCTCCGGCGAGAAGTCGGAGCAAAGCCGAGATTGGAACTTATTAAATAGATTAAAGTTGCAAATGCGATAACGATAGTAATTAGAAATGCGAGGCCGAGAGCGGCAGAAGCACCGGCAGCGTTTGCCTGTCGTTACGTACGTGCATGGTGTACCTGTGCTCCACGGACGAACGGACGTACGGCCGGCGACGAACGAGGATAGAAGGGCAACAGTACGCGAGTACCCACACCGGGACTCAATCTGTTATATTTCGTACAGAGCACACACAGTCGGCGAGCTCGCAGTGTTGATCGCGCGGAGAGAGAGACGAGCTTAGACCGGAGGACCGGAGAGCCTCCAGGGGACTCCGATGGACGGGCGTGGAGGAACAGACGATAATGAAATCCATTACCTCGTCCTCTCCTCGGCTTCGTACATCGTTACGTTATTATTATCGCAGGCACGTTTCGTTTCGGACCTATTTCCCCACCAAACCCTCCGCGACCGTCTTTCCTCGCCGTTTTGGCCCTATTTATACGAGTTTGTGCCTCCGAGCTTCATTTACGAAACTTTTTTTTTTGCTCTTGTTTTTATCATTTTTTAATGACATTTTTTACAAAATTAACCTCTTGAGCATGGATAAATTTTGAGCTGTCGAGCTGAATTTTTATAGGAATTTATTCAGAGAATTGTAACACTTTATGACGACTATTCGGCTCAAAAAAGTACGACTATTACTAGTATTTTGTTTTTAGCATTGAGAAGCCGCACGTAGTTTTATTGAGAATTTTTATTGTTAGGCGAAATAATAATCATGGGGTTTGCTGGAAAAGCGAAGACGTGGCTTTCTTCCATTCTCATACACTCTATATTGTTTAAAAAAAGCAACCATTCTTTTCTTTTTTAAGGCCATTTTTTTACGACGCACTTTCGACGACAACGAAGCATATCTTTTAAAAATTTGGTTCGCTTTTACTGTCCAGAAGTCAAGATATACGACACGAAATTTGCATATGAAGTATTATCTGTATAGAATAATTCTCATGACACTGACCGCCCTTGAAGTCATGTCCATCTATTATTTATATTTTATGGCAGAGACAGTTCTAATTTGCAGCCTTTACTTTGAGAATGTGATGTTCACAGTTTGCACGTGTCAAGGACGAATAATTTAAAAAAACGCCACTTCACTCGAAATTTGCCGCGTTATCCTATCTTGGTAATTGTTCCCGCTTCGTCCGCTAAATGTCGAAAATAAAAATAATTTTAAGCCACGAGCTCCGTTTCGCCACTTTGACAAACAAAAAAAAAACACCAATTATTTCGTCTAATGGCTTTGATTAAGCCCGATCGCTTCGAAATTCACCTCGACTGTCGATAATTAACCCAAATGCAGTTTCCTCGAATTTTTCGTCCCACACACGTGGCATATTTGTTGCATCAACTTTATTACGTTAACCAACAAAGTTACGTAAAATTGGGTGCGCCAATCGCTTACTTTTTAAGGCGTACAATAATTAACGGCGATAAGCAAAGTCCACCACTGCATGCCTTATCGGAGCCCGGGTGTACTTTATCGTTTGCTTTGCAAAGTGTCAAACGTTTAGTCGATCGTCGTTATAAGGACACCACTTACTTTGGCTCACTGCATTTAAAACATTTCGAACGCGATATTTATAATTATACGTTTCGTACATTGTTGCTGACGAACGAGCCAGTAATGTCGACCTTATTATCTTCAATAACGGGTTTTTTTTCCATAATCTCTCGTACATATGCCTGCTTCTAGAGTCAAAATTTTTCCACCTAGAACATGACAGGCGTCTGCACTGTCACGCGTAAAGGAAATAAAAGAATGAAGAAGGAATGTAAAAAAAGAAAAATAATCGTGTCAGTGAATCGAAACTACATTTCCCGTATAAAAAATTAAATCTCATAAATTTTAAAGGAATCTCAAAATTTATTTTTCAAAAATTTCCAAAAATATATTATATATATATATATAGTTAGGATGTTCATTTTTGCTCCGTAAAGGGTTAAACTTTCTAAGACGATTTATTTCCCTTCCGATCGACACACATTTCGAGCAAGAGATTTTTGTTTTTTTTTTCGAAGATTCTATTCTATGCTGTCGGTTGTTCGTGCTTCTCGGTCTGCACGTTCGATTTGCCCGAAGCCCTTTACCATTAGCGTTGGGATTGCCCATTATAAACGTAACGGCGTCACGCTCGGAGCTTTACGCTTTATTTTATATAAAGGCCAGTCGATGATCGTTCGGTTCGTTGTGCAGCATATGGACGGCGCGGACGTTCGCGGATACCTGAACCGATCGTCGTCTCGACCGTGCCGGAAAAACGCTCGATCCTCTTCTTACACTCGACGCTCTGTCATTACGATGAGCCGCGCGGCGAGCTCTCTTGAACAGCCCTACGTTACGCGCCTCCCGATCCGTATACTTCATATTTTATATTATAACTCACTGCGAGTCCCCGAGTCACTTTGTAAGTACCGGTCTTGTCTATGCCACTCGTAGATCACGATAATTTTTACCCCTCTGTAACATTCACCAGAGGAGCAGAGGAGTCTCAGGGAATTTTCCACCTTTACACTGTTTAATTTTTATTTCTGCAACCGCACGACGAATCAATTTGCCCTTCGGCACACATCGAGGGATGGCCTTTATCTGCGTGTAAAAAAATTGAGACACCCGCGGCCACCTTAGTTCCTTGATCCGGACCTGCAACAACGATTCAAGGTCTAGTGTGTCAAATAGCCCAGGTCTCCATTCTTCGGAGTTAAAAAAAGAACTAAGATGTTGCTTCGGAAAACAGGCTGAAAAAAAAATTGAAAAAAATGACGAACGAACGTATCGACCGTCTAATGATGTTATGCAAATTTCATAATTTTTCATCGCGTCCCTTCGAGGATACAGTTCTTTAACCAAGCAGGTTATCAATCACATCTCCCACTACGAATTTCTTATAAATTCGTCGATAGTATAAATTTACAACAAAAAAAATAAATTTTTCAAAATTGACGTTGGAAAATTTTGTGCTTTTTGGTAATTTTTTCTATGTCGATGCTCCACCGTCGCATTAACGCGCCGCAGAGGTGTCGACGGTTCGCTTCCGCATAATTTACGAAACGTTTATTCAATATTTTCCCCCGGTGTAACGTCGCGTGGACGTTTCTACATACATGCGTGGATGCACATACATTATATGGAACGAATGTTGCACTCCATCGTTCGCACCCTCATTGTCACTACTCCACATCCATATGCGTGTCCTTCCTCTTTCACTCCTACTCCTTTCGTTCTCTCGCATTCTCGCTTCGTCCCACTTGGCGTTCGCAAATGGACGGGGTTAATCGCGCATTCGTGGATCGCACCGATATGTATATGCACTGGACACGCGGTCACTCCCACAGCTACAGAAATATATTTATGCACATGTTTATGTGCGACGTACGCATTTAAGTTACATAAAACGCGTAATACAAAGCGAACAATCCACCAACTGATTGTACTATACGTATTCGTATGAAACCCCATACGATAGTGCAGGGTCATCATTGAAATGTTTGTGTGTTTACAATTATGAGTATGTATAATTTTTTTATATGTGCGTGTCTGTTTCTGGAAACCTTGTTTCTGTCTCCTGCAATCATAGACAAAGTTCACTGAACTTTGTAAATCGATTTGCGCCCTTGAGGCCAGACGAAGGGTAAATCATGGTTTTTTCCGCTTACCGACAATTTTTCTCGTCGCAGTTTCTTCGCTTATGTCCCCGGCGAATCAGACGGAAAGTACGCGTGAAGAGTGTGCTTTCGTGTCCTCCAGGGCAGCGCAATTTCATTTTGGTAAATGACACCGTGAAATTGTAATTGATTACGATTTTCAATCGTAGCGAACTGTTTTACCATCGTATTTTATCTTTCTACCGCGTTCCAGAGATAATCGCCCGCCGAACTTGACTCCCCGGGGTCCCGTCGTATTCGCATCGACAAATTGGACCAGTTCACTGCCAAAACTTCAAATCCTACCAAAAATCCCTTAGCCATCGACTAATTGATGCTCTATTGAGACAAAAATGCAATACGTTCGATAAAATAAATCGGTACGTCCTTTTAGGATTCCAATGCTTCGTCAACGATATTAACATTATCCGAAATATTGAAATTGTACATGGAAAAATACATGAAAAACGAAATTTTCCGATCATCCAAGATTCCCTATAATCTCCGAACCCATTCGAATTCAGCTTCGAATCAATATATAAAAGCGTCTATAGCTTCGCTATAAAATTTCAACGCCTCGGCACTCTCATCAGCAACTTTCATCCCCATCCTCGTTATAATCCTAACACACGCTCGTGTATTTTTTTTTTCTACAGCAGCGAGCACTGTGTCTGCACTAGTACGTACATCTATAGTATCTATAGTATATTCTGATTGAAATCCAAATAATCATAGAAGCATCTCCTCGCTCGTAGTCAGTTCGTTTGCACGTTTTTTGCATCGCTCAATGTGCAGCGCGGAGAGTTCGCGGCCGCTGATGCACGGGGTGCCCCGGTGGTGTCGATATCCGTCGAACGTTGCGCCTCGCGGGGGATGGATTAGCGTAATAAAAGTGGCGAACGCGCACGGCGAATCTATAGGTAGACGCCAGGGCGAAAGAGCCGGCTATGCTGACGCTCATGGACACACTGCGGAGATACACTGTACGTATTACCTCGCATATATCCACGCGCCCGTATAACCACCTGCCAGGGGCGCGTGGAGTAATATCTGCAGGATGACCCCATCAGGCCAAGTTATGATTCTCTAATTGAACCGGTCCATTCATTCGAGCCGCTAGCCAGTAAGCCCCGCGCGTTCCCCGACTGCACACCGCGTCGTCCTGTCTGTGTCTACCGTCTCGCTCTCTTTACATCTCTTCGACTCTTCTCTGCAGTTTCGCATTTCTTGTATGTTTATTTAATTTATTTTTTCATTTTTTTGTAGTTCAATCACTCAATATTCTTGTTTCTGCGGCAAGGTTCTACGGGGGGATAAAGTTGTATTTCATTTTTTGGGATGAATGTTAAATATCTTGGGCTACGTTTAACTTAAACTGTTCGGTACTTTAACTAAGAAATATGATTTTTTTTTTCTTTGGAGGATTTGGGTGAGAAGGGAAACATTTACATCTCTACCATTCACAACTCAACTGGACTTGAAATATGGTAGAGTTGTTTTCTGGTCAAGTTGTTATGTGGTAGAGTTGTTAGAGCTGTCTTTTTTGGTAGAGTTATTATTCGGTAGAGTTGTGAGTGGTAAAGATTTAAATGTGCCTAAAGGGTTGTTGATGCAGGTGGACTTGGATTATTGAATAACATCTATTCGATACGGACGAATATTTTCCGATTATGATTTTGATAATGAAGGGGAGAAATAAAAGTGTTCTCGATACTTTGAGGAACTTAGCGAGGGAAATGTGAGGAAGTTTAGATGCACCGATGCGGAGAAAGCTGTGGAAGGACGGCGTAAATTGACGGTAAGAGGAAAGACGAAGCGGAGGAAGCTTCAGCCTGTTCTCTCGACCCCGATTGTTACATAAGTCACGCTGGTCGACGAAGAAGAGGAAGAGAAGGAAGACGAAGAAGACGACGAGGCTGTCGCCGCGATACTATAATGTTGTGCAAAACATAACGTATTCAGTGTAAGCGCTAAGTAGCGTTAAGTGGGTCGAATTTGCTCTCCGCGACTCCGTCTTATTATTACCGCTTTATATTCCACGAGCGTTTTAGCCAGCGCGTGTGTCACGCCGGTGCGTGTGCACGCAATTTTTCTTTTTTTTTCTACGCTAGTTTCTCGTATTTGCATTTCTACTTTGTGATGCGTCAATCCTAAATGCTTTTGACAGCTGGAAAACTCGTATTTACTGTTGGGCATTATGAATACAGAAACATAGCAGTAGAACCCTAGTAGGTAATTCTTTTAATGAATGTTTGCAGTATAAGGGTCTCGCGAACATTTTTGCGACGATAAAACAGGTATCTGTAATGCAATAGCCGCGTTATTTACGATTCTGCGGGGTTGTTAAAAAAATAAGCTTCCCGATCCGGACGACATAAAAACACACCCTTTGCACACCCAAAAATTTCGACTCTACGAAAATATCATTACAAAAATCAGTACGAGAAAAATTGTCGATAAGCGACTAAACCAATAATTACCCGCAAGCCAGAGTTGAATCAACGCGCAGGCTGTAATGTCGTTCCGTTCTGGCCCAGGTAATAAATTTAGTCAACACGCAACCCGGTTAGAAAGTCGGTAATACTGAACTTCAATTTTGGGAAACTGTTTTACCATCGGTTTCGATCTCACCTCGAGGGTTAATTTTGGTGGCGATGTTTGGCGGATTCGTTGTGTTCGCGAGCATAAGACAATACGGGTCGAACCTTCGGCTATAATTCGAACGGGCTTCGCCGATGCTCATAATGTGCGGTACGGTACGGGGCTTAGAACTGTCCGTACGTATGGTTCGCGTGCGTGGTAGGATGTGGCTTATTGGAGCAAATCTGGGTTATATTATTCACGACTCTATAGGAAGTCGGCGCGATGTACGAGTAGGCCGGCTGCATCGCTGCTCAGTAGATGCAGATGCAATTCTATATGCACCACCAGTAGAATAAGCACCATCACAAGTAGAATTAGCAATGGCACGAGTGCGCTGCCCGACAGCGGCGATTCTCGTTGGTACAACCGGTAACCCTCTCCTCAATCTCCTGACATGCCATTCGTGATTACGAGCGAAAAAAAAAAATAGTCTATCGACCTCCTCTCCACCACCGACCGACCGTTAATTGAATCATCGCGCTCGGAAGCGTATTAGCTTGCTCTTCAATTCTCGGATTATCTTTTTTTTTTACATGATTAACGAGTCAGAGAAAAATCCTTGGGAATAATTTTTTTTACCTTTTTTACCTCTCATTTATCGGCTGAAAAAAATGGTAGGGTCGAGGGGCAAAGGAAATAGTGGAAAAAAATATTTTTTTAAAACTCTTTTCTTGGATCAAGATTGAATAATGAATTTATGATGTTTTTTTATTTTGCAATGCTCGATGGCTGCTTTTTTTATGCTCGCCCGTGGAAGAATAAAAGGGCTGGTAAAATGTTTCTTTTTTACATTTTTTATTTTTATTTCAACAATTCGATGAAATTTTTTTTAATATTTGAGGATTCATGTCGTCTGGCCGGTGCTATGTATATTGGATCACCCTATCGTCGAAGCTAGAAAATCCTGCGAGTCTACAAAAATATCGGGATATTTTTTCGTTCCTTTGTACATCACTATTCCGAACGGCGCCCCCTCGATGGGTTTCGGTATTGGCGTCGTCGGAATAATATTGTGTCCAGTCGATCCGTCACGGTTATTTTTGAAACGGGGCCCGCCTCGTCAGCGCTCGAACAGAAACTGGAATCGTGCATGACGCTGGGTCGTTCAAGGGGTTAAAAAATAAAAGACGAGGTAGAATAAATGGATATAACAGAACGAGAAATTTTTGCCCCCCCCCCCCCCCCATCCTACCCAACCCTCGTGATAAATAATTGACACCGCCGACTGGCCGAAACCTCCAGACCGTGTAAATATTAAATATTTCGTTATCGACTCTTCGATCCAGTGTTATTTCTTCATTCAACGCTCACTGCGAGAATTTTTTTTTATTTTTTAATTCAATTTTTTTTTTTCGATCGTTTTATATTCCGCAACACACGATACTATAGATATATCGTGCGAATATTTTTTATGCTTTAAAAGTACTCGGTCAAATTTTTTTATTTCTGAATGGTCGAAGGGGATCGCTCGACTTCCACAAATTCGATCGATGACATTGAAAAGTTAAATTAGCAGAGTTTGATAAATAGAATTAATTTGCGAACGAAGGTTGCGACACCTGCCTCGCCAATCTACGCCACATTATACTCTATATGTATGTATGAAATGTATAAATGTATGTATTTATGGATGCGGCAAATCATTATAATTGTGCGAGAGAAACGACAAATTTATTGCATCCAACGGCCCAACCATTCACCACGTGTAATTACTGTCGCCCGTATATTGCCATGATTAATTGCATTTCTTCGTGAGTACGAAATTTCGTTATGCATTAGTATTATTATTACTTTTATTGCAACACGTTCGTAGATTCGTACGGATTATTTTGTCGAATTACGAAACCCCCCTCCTCCCGGAGCTCAACGAATTACGAACGAAGGAAAGATCGATAACGTACGTGTAGAGGAAGAAATAAAATTTTGTCGCCGGCAATTAATCGGTAAACATATCTTCGCACCGCCAAATTTAAATTTCGAACGATGCCTCTAACATTTTTAAAATTTTATGCGATCTATCAAAATGGTATGAGATTTACCCAATTTACATCTAATAAAAAGACTGTCCATCGATGTAATTGTCTCTTAAGAAAAGAAATGGTAATACATTTTTTTTTCCACATTTCACCAATTTTTGTTTTCGTCTTTTGTACACCCAGCCAAAGCAGACAATATTTGTTTTTAATACCGCACTCATGAAATAGTCTCGCGAAATCGATAGTTTTATGAATTTTTAATATTGAATAGATATCGAAAAGCGAGTAACCCGAGCCCCATTAAATAATCGTGGGCAGATAGCTGCTGGTCGTTGGGTCGTGTCTGGCCGGTAGGCGCAACGTGTGCCCAGCAGTTAATGAATCAGCCGGCAATTATTAAATTGGCCAACCGACCGCGTCAAACGTATGCCCTGCCGGGCTCCGCTCGACCGGCTGGGAATGAATTAACAAATAAACACGGATATCGGTCGCGATCCCGGGTGTCCGGTGCTAGGTGTACAGTAGCAAACTGCGGCATCGGTGGCTGCCGCGGCGGGGAATCAACCACGTCGACACCTCCGTCGTGCACCCGCTCCGACCAACGGTGTCGCGCCGTTTACCCCGTTCCCCAAACTTTTACGCGATAAATTCCTAAACAATCGCCACGACGAAATTTCGCACGATAGTTTGTCCTGCAACCGGGATATTGGTACCATTACTCTTGCCGCTGGATCAAGACTGCCAGATTTCCAAATACACGTGTTCTTGCTAAAGACGATAATCGCAATTTCGACTGCACTGAGAGTCTACTTAGGGAAAAGTGAAGATCAAGAGAACTGCATTGAATTAAGAGAACAACATTGAGTCAAGAGAACTACATTGAATTAAGAGAACAACATTGAATCAAGAGAACTACATTGAATCAAGAGAACTACATTGAATCAAGAGAACTACATTGAATCAAGAGAACTACATTGAATCAAGAGAACTACATTGAATCAAGAGAACTACATTTAATCAAGAGAACTACATTTAATCAAGAGAACTATATTAAATCAAGAGAACTACATTGAATCAAGGGAACTGCATTGAATCAAGAGAACTACATTGAATCAAGAGAATTACATTGAATCAAGAGAACTACATTGAATCAAGAGAACTACATTGAATCAATAGAATTACATTGAATCAAGAGCACTACATTGAAGCAAGAGAACTACATTGGTTCTCTATTCTGAATCGGAAATTCAATCTCTCGTCGCGCCGCTTCAATCCCGTCTATAAAAAATCGAGAAGCGAGAAATTCGAAGGAAAGTCCGGTTACCAACAAATGATAAGTGAGAAAGCTTCGTCCCTCGCGTTTCTTCCGACCCTCGCAGCTCGTACCTGCATCCTCTTACGTAGCCTCGAAACGGATACACAAAGACACAAAGCTTTCTCTCCCTTCCTCTTCCTACTGCACTTTTCTTCCTTCCTTCGCCCCTCTCGCTTCTTTCTTCCACCTCCAACATAAACACAGCTTACATACGCGTATGTGCAAACAACGGGGACACGCACGGACAGGCGACCCTTCGTACATGTTCAAACAAAAAAAAATAAAAATCCACACACACATATATGCACACAACGTATGTGTTAACTCACGCAAACATACGTACACCCAGTCAGGGAAGCAGCGGGCAAACACACGTACGATGGAGGCGCGTTCATTATGATTCGTGTATTTATATAAGGTCTAAAAATATGCCGCTATGCCGGCGGGCCCCACCCGGTATTTCATCTGAGAATAATATTTTAATGTACATACGTATAGTTCCATCTTTCTCTTTCAATTCTTTTTTCCTCTGTCTCTCTCTCTCTCTCTCACTTTCGCTCGCTCGCGCCCGCACGTGCGATTCTTCTCTTCTTTCTCTTCTTCCTTACCCGCTGGCTCACCCGCACCACGAAGCCTCGCGCTATATTCCGGACTTACAGAACGCGAGAGAAAGCGAGAAAAATCAAGCCCTTCTACAACGCGCTCCATCGCTGTCCTTCCGTCTTTCTCATTGTTTTTTTTCATTTTTTTTTTTTTTCGTTGTTTGTTATTTTGTTTTCTCTCGTTCGCGTTCTTTCTCGCTCTCCTTCTCGACACGTATGGCGCCTTTGTGTCAGCCGCGTTTTTGATGTTTTCGTTGCGAGAGCCGTCGAGCAAAGGGGCGAGAGAGAGAGAGAGAGGGAGAGGTGGGGGAGTAACGCGGAACGCCCGGAGAACGTTTGTTTGCTCAAATTGTACGAACTCCACGGGAATGCGCCGAGATCCTGGCCCTCCAACCCTGGCAGCGGCAACGTGGGACAAGTGCTGCTGCGTTTACGTTTCTGGGGTTGGGGACATATATTGAGGGAAAGAAATTCTAAGTTTTTTTTTTTACTTTTTTGAAACCTTGGGGAATGTACTCGAGGTTCATCGATAATTTCGAGGCTGTTGAAACAAGGAAAAACATTAACAAATCAGGATACTCGGCTTGAATTTTCAGACACACTTCGAATAAAATTATAGCCAAGCGTATCGTAAGATAAATTTACATCGTTCGCGGTTACTTTCCTGAAGCGTTGATCACGTTGGGTCAAATTGGCTTATTTTCAAATGGTTATTGTTTCAATAATATTTATTTTTTCGAAATAATTAAAAATAATGTAAAAATATAAATTATATTTTAAAAAATCGAAAAAGTTATCTTAAAAAAATGTGTTCGATAGATTTCGTATATGCGCATACATATTTTTATGTCGATACCGCCCTCGGAGGCACGAAATGTATAATCGTCTTATACCCCATCGCGCATAAAGAGAGAAGTCGTAATATACTGCCAGTTACGAGTATTATACGCATAGGGTTTTAATAAATCTTATTCAACGTATGAAATACGATAATAATAATTTATAACATAAACTATAAACTCGTTGCCAGGGGCGCAGGCGTCTGCGAGAATATGCATTGGTAGATCATACTCGACGACAATATATATATATACATATATGTACTTACACTATAAAGCAAAGGCTCTTGGAAAGTGCGCGCGTTCCGCGACAACTATGTGCGAGCGATGGTGAACGAGTGTTTTATGTGCGTAGTGATGGAGAGGAGTGCGGCGTACAAAGAGGGAAATTTTTTTTTAATCTTTTTTTTTCACTGTGTATGTGTTTTCATGTTCGATGTATAAACGTCGACGCGATGTATAGGTTACATATTATATAGTGTGTATATGACTATAATATAACTGCTTATGCCTACGCGCCGACGCCGCCGGCCGACTTCGTTCAAACGTCTTTAAATAAACTTTTATTTATACGACGGGCCCCGAGTCGACTCGAGATGGATATGGTCGCTCGACTCTGAGCGCAGATGCTTGATGGATACGGATTGCTCTCCTCTATATATCCCTTTCTCTGTTTTCTTTTTCTTCTTTCTCTATCTTTTATATCGTGCCAACTCTGCTCATCGCGCTTCTAGCTCTCGCAAGATGATCTGCCGAGCTGCGAGATACTCGCGCAGAAAGAGGCGTGGATACGGATAGGGGAAAGATTTATTACAGCGGAGAAATCGGAAATGTAAGATAAATAAAAGTACAACGCGAAATGAGACATCGAGATTGAGCGGAGCTTATGGATGTAATTAACATTTTTATGTTATTTGTTTTATTCAGTCTAAATTGCTCAGGTTTTGTGTAACCATTTCTTCTCTTTGATCGTGCAAGTTTTATAATTATTGCTTTTTTCTTTGTGTTCCAGGTGAGTACGAGAAGCTTGCTATGTAATAAATGAAAATCGTAGATGAACACTGAGGATTACCTTGCCGGCACAGTGAGTTTGAATTTTATTGAATTTAATGGTCGACTATACGCAGGAAACTTTCCGTCGTTAATGCCTGTTTGTTACACCACCTGAAGCAACTGAACCATGCTGGGTTGGGAATCCCATAAAAATATGTTTTTTACGACTTCCAAAGGGTTAACGCCTTTGACGATAATTCTTATGGAGAGAAAATGGGGAAAACATTAAAAATTATCGGTAAAGTAGAAATTACGCCGTTTCGGCTGTGACCGGGAAAACCCTGAAATTATCGAAGCGCCATCTGCCGAGAATGTTCTCGAATTTTTGTTTGAAGACCCATGTCTTCGACGATAATTCCATCGGTAAACATATCGATCTATTTAAATTCGCACGATACATAGTAAAAAAAAATTTCGTAAAATCAGAATACGAAGTTTCGTAAAAATAATTTTTTCAAATAAGTGACAAACTCGTTTGTTCAGGCTTGAGAATACAAACTTGTCCTTTTATTTCCCACGTTATCAACAATTGTAGTTTATACTTTTGTTTGTAAAACTAGAAACCGAATGGTGCGATTAGAAAATAAAAAATGTGGACATTTATTGACAATAAGTTGTAAAAAGTACAAACTTTTTTTGCTGTGTACAACAACTCGCTATTGGAAATCGAAAAATCTGCCGACAATCGGGGGAATCCCCGAATCGTGCACTAACGTCAAGTGGGACGAACGACACCGCCCGGCAATGGTATTGAAGGAAAACGCAGCAATAACGGCGTCGTCGTCGACGCCATTGTATGTGCTACATCGCAGAATAAATAACGTGGAAGGTAAAGAATGCCAGGAGAGAGAAAGAGAGACATTATACCATACAACGACAACGACGACTGCGACGACGACGGCGAAGTGAGCTACGCCCGGCGATGGTGGAAGTAGGCCACCATTACAATATTTTATTACAAGGCACTAACGTACAATCTAACGTGCTAGTATGCATTCGTAATGAACGTATATGAATCGTGTCGAACTCTCTCCCCCGCCTCTTTTTCTTGTTTTACCCCCTCCCTCGCACTTTTACCATCCGCCTTTCCGCCTCTTTACTCACTTTCCTTTACAATTTTATCACATTTTTTAACATTCCCTACCACCGGCTCGATCTCATCGGTAGTCTCAAAAAATACTAAAATTATAAAAAATTCGTACTCTTATAAGTGTATTTAACCCTTCGAAAATGTTGCCTCATTATCAAAGGGTCAAATGGCTGGAAAAATTGTACGCTCGATCGGTATTAACATTATTAATATTTATTCATTCGTCTCGTCGGAGATTAATATTTCGCTACAAATAAGCGAAATGTGATTCCCGAGCTTACGTATAGAATTACGCAATCCCGATCCAATGATTTCATTTCATAAGTTCCGGTTGTTCGCGGAGATACTTTGCCTCTTATTTTTTGTCAGTTTCTTTTTTTTCCCTTACCCAACAAAAAAAATTGCGATCTAGTCCGTAATCAGCGAAGTTGGAAACGCATGGAACGAGACGTTAATTCCACGATAAATATCATTCTCTATCTTACTCGCCCGTATTTTATATTTAACGATCGATACGTTGCGCGCGGTATTTTATTGTTGTTACAAGTATAGAGCCTATCGCTCGTAAGCATTGAACACAGTTTTATTTTTGTTTTCTTTTTATCTCAATCAACATTACATAAATACCAGTAGCTCGGTGCACACATCGGTCGTGCACTGTATCGCTGTAATGCACCTATACGTGTGTCTACATGTGTATGCATATAAAAATATATTTGCATGCGCGAAGCGGTTGTATACATATATATATATATATATTTTATATATAAATATATATATGCGCTCGACTGTGATCCCTCGGCCGGTTCCTCGCCACTCTTTTGCCAACTCGTATACTCTCCCCGCACGTCGGATATATTTTATTTGTATATCATTACGTCTGCTACCACCATCTATCTATCTACCTCGTGCCCGCTTTTCGTTCCCTCGTCGGCCAACCATATCGTGCCCGACTCGCATCGTTTCACCGCTCTCAATATTTATTTTATTTTATTATTTTATCCCCTCCGCCCGCCCCTCCCTCTTCACCGAAACGCTTTTTGCTACCACATCAGACCGCATCGTGCATCTATTCCACGGGAACTCATTTTTCATGCACACATCGTCCACTGCAAATCGGAAGGTTAAATTAGATATTTTAATAATTCAATTCACTTCGAAACCCGCACGGTAAACAAAAAAGGCTCGTACGTTTTTCGTGTTAAAAATACAGCTCGTTAAAAAAAATTATGTTGTTGAACAGAGGAAAAAATATGTACGAGGGGCTTTGTGGAGAAGATTTTTTTTTTTTTGTAGAATGTACAAACCTTGTGCATAATTTTTTTTAAATTAACAATTCGATATGTTACATGGACGTAATTGTTGCTCGCATCCCACTGCGTCGATTACAATGCCGAGAAGTCAGAGAGTATGAATTTTTGGAAAATGAGAATGAAATAAAAAATATGTAACGGCACGATGAGCATCAGCGCGAGCGGGGGACGATGAATCGGTACGAAACATAAAATAAAACATACACATATAATTTAAGTTCTTGAATTTCCGTTTGTAACGGGCGGGTCGGGTGAGGGGAAACTTGAGAAGTTTTAGTTTCGTTTCTCAAGAGCGCACACATGTATAACATATACAACGAACGGTGTTTGCACTGTGGTATTGTAATAAGTATACGACGAGGAGAGCGACGGCCTCCGCTTCTCATAGTCCACGCGAGAAAAAAAATAAAAAAAAAAGAAAGACGGAAGGTTGGATAATAAAGAAAACGTAAGAGAGACGACTCAGCGAAGATACGAGAGAATAAGCGTGTCACGCATTCGCAAGCGTGAAGGATCGCGCACCCCGGAGATGCAAAGATCGCGGAGAAGGGAGGAAATTTATCACCCGGATAACGCCGCAAAAGATTTGTAAATCTGACAACGATATTTTGTCCGTGAACGGCAACCATTTTTTCTGCGTTTATTTTGACGAAAAAAAAAAATTAATCGTCAGCACTTTGATATCGCATCGTTTTTTTTTTTTACCGCGTATAAAACTTGTAGAATTTCATAAATTAATCGCGGAGGTTTATATTTTTGCACCCTTCTGATGCCACGCACGGACCTTCATCCCCTGACGGTTTCGCCGAGGGTAAATATTTTTAAGCTTCTCAGCGGTGAAATCGATACGTCAGACCGTAATCGACAACCCTGCCGAGTCGCCAACCCGATCCATCCGATAGTATAGCAATTACAGGCTCCCAAACTTTAAACGCTCGCCTCTAAATTCGTTCTCAGTACCGCCGATAATTAAAAATTCAAAATAATTAAAAAATCAATGTCCGAAGAGCCAATTCAATTTCGAACTTCACGGACTTTCGAACTTCATCCCCTAGTCGAGAGTTGACCCCAAACTTGGTCCCAAAAAGTCAACCGTTCCAAACCAGCCGGAAATCAATTTCGACCCTCCGCGATTAAAAAATAAATAAATAAAAAAAAGGAAACGAACCCTACGCTATATCGTAAACTCAAGAGCACGCGTTATTACGTGCACGCGCGTTAGCAAACATCGGCTGGGCATAAAGTGACAGAGCGGTAGAGAAATATGTGGAGAAAGATGGATGAACGCGGTGTGTGGGACACGGTGCGTTATGAGAAAGCCCCCGAGTGTGTTAGGCATTAAGGCCGGTTCACTCGGATATTATTGTATATATATACGTATATATATATATAAAACTATATATACGAGTTTACCGGCCTGGCAATGGCTATAGTGTCTGGCTAGCCTGGGCTCTCTCGCGTTCGGTCCGCTCGCGCGCGCGTTAGTCGTCGCCGCGGCCGGCGCGGAGGCCCCCCGACGTATTTGTGAGGCCAATGCACCCTGGAATGCAACGCTGCAGCACCAGCAGCCCAGCCGCAATACGATGTAATATTATATTTTATCGCTTTATTTATTCTACCCTCCCGTACACCCGGCGCGTTCGACTATCTCACTCCTCCGTCCGTCTCTCTTCTCCCTCTCTTCCTCTCTTTCTCTCCCGTTCTTCGCCTCGCCCTGCGCTCATCTTCCCTCAGCGGCGAGACGTCTCCCACCCATCGGCCGCCGACGCAGCACGCGTTAGCTTATACCCAAACACCACTTTCGCTGTCTTCCCTCCGTTCCTCCTTCACGTTTCATTCGTCCTGCACCATTCTTCGCTACCACTCTCACTTTCCGTCTCCTTCTTGCTCCTCCGCCGCGACACCTTTGCATCTCCGCACAGATTTCTTTCTGCCGAGCGAAACGTTTTCTCGGGTACGTGGAAATAATGAAATTTTTTCATGGAGCATTTTTTTTTCTTTTTTTTTGTGAATTGTTTTGTTTTTATTAAAATGTTTTCTTTAGTTTTTGTTTGAAACGGTGCTTTGGTATTTTTAGGGGATAAGCGATTTTGCTTGTGCAGTATTTGATTGCTTCGGCGTTAGTCGCGGCTGTGTGATAACTTGACAGACACGTTGGTCTCGCTCAGTCGTATCGATTTCACTACCGACAAGCCAAAAAATATGCAGGCCGGGCCGAGCAATACCTAGATGAAAACAGAGGTGAGGAAATGTGTTTGATGTGCGATTCGCATTAGCACGCAGTATTTTTTTTAATCTGTTCAAAAATGTACTTAGAAAATGCAAAAAAATGTAAATCAATTAATTTTCTTTAGCCAAAATTCTGTGTAATCCATTAAAAAATTTGAATATGATTTTGATTAGTTTATTAATTTTTGTCGGACTCTGAATTCATTTCTTAATGGATAACAGGCGCTGCGTGTAAAGAACGAAACCCTGAATCGATCGTTTTTTGTTGTTGAGAATATTTGTGTTACATATTATCCGTTCGAGTTACGTTAAATAATTCTGATGATAAAACGCTCGAGTGGTCAAGCTCGGTAGTCTATCAAGGTATAATATCGTCGTAGCCGGCTACTTGTCGTAGTCGTCTTGTTATTGAGCGGTGAGCCAGCGATAACGCTGTCGTGGTGTATTTTTATAGTTCGAGCCGCGGGGTTACAATAATAATATACTATGTATCGAGAACTATACATACAACACTGTTAAGTAACACACAAACTATGTCGATGCTTTTGTGCACGTTTACGATTGCACATTCAAACATGAAACTCATAATCGTATCCGTAGAACAAACGCAGTCCCCCCCCCCCCGCCCCCTCACCCCTCCCCCTCCCCCCCGCGTTCCTCCTACTGCCCTTCCCCTGTTACACATTAAATGTTAAATTATGCATATCTATATGCCGATACGTGCATAATCATTGCGTGATTGAATAATAAATCGAGACGAGAAATAACGCCAACTTCTAACGCTGTCCCGTTAGCTTGATACGCGCAAAAACAGCGCCATTCTCTCAGCGTCGCGTGTGCGATAATCAAAGTAATTGACACTTTTGTCGCCGAAAGAAAAAAAAAAAAAAATCTGCAAGTTTTGAAAATTGTGAAATATTGTTTTATCTCTCAGCGCGATGAACATTTTTTTTTCTCATACATTCATAAGCTCCGTTGATTATTTGATCGTTACTCTTTCATTTTTTCCGATCGTAATTAAAATGAATAATTTACCGAAAAGAAAACAATGTTAACTGTTGGAGGAAAAAAAAATAACAAAATCGTGACTCTTTTAATTTTTTAAATCTTACTCGTCCGGTGTTCGGGCGTTTTTCGATTGCCGCCCCCCCCCCCCCCCTCCCCGAACGGGTGTGTGCGAGGAGAAAAAGCTGGCTTTGAATAAATAAACAGTTTTTAATTGCAGCCCATGCCGAGACCGACAGGCCGGCTAAAAATAATAATTATTGCCCGGCTACGGGCTCTCCCCTTTCCCGCATTATATAAACACAAACTGCATACATATAAATATATATATATTACAAATATATATCGGTGCGTGTATATCCATTTTGCTTTAAACATTTTTTTGTCCTCCTGCGCAACTCTCGGTTAAAATTGACGGATACCACCGGGTCCAGGTTTATTTTTATTTTTCTCAACACTGTATATGTGTAACTTTGTTGTAATACGTATTACCGGGAATAATGCAAGCGGACGGCTCCCACACGGCCGGCTATTCTAATAAGAAATGATAATACACGAAGGAAAGCAAAGCGTGCCTGTTCTGCCGCGCCCCCCCCCCCCCCCCCGTTCTCCCTCTTCCCGCAGCTCGTACGCGACTTTCGTAATATGAAAAATGCATAAGAACAGCACATACTATGTAGTCGAGTTGTAGGATATGGTTTTGCCACGGCGCCTGAGCTATTATGAGATACAACAAGAGATAAGTGGACCCTGAGATAAGATAGGTGAACGCGCCAGCGTGCAGTTGTAACACGAGTGACGAGCGCTAACGCGCCGCACTCTCCGGGAGTAACGAAGAAAGTTTCCGTCCTGTCTCTCATTTCACCGCTTATTGTTTTAGCCTCGCGGCGAGAGGCAATAACAATTATAATATTTGTTGAAAAAAATGTCAAATTTGCATCTCGTATAAATGGATAACTTTCTCGTTATGGCAACGAGGATGGTCGAATAACGAGACGGATGGACTTTTTTTTGTTTCGTTGAATTTGATTGAGTTGTTTGGATAAGGAGAATGGAATGGGAGTGGAAGATTGAGTTGTAACTTATGTTCTAACTTAAGTTCAAATTTAAGTTCCGGCTTAAGTTCGAACTTTGGACTGAGGTAGTTCCGAGCCAAGAAAAACCGGTTACTAATGACACGGAAATCAGGAAAGCATTGAAATAAGAAATTTAAGAGAGGTCGAGTTGTTGGCTGCGAGGTTGCCATTAAGCACCAGAAAGCACTTTATCGCACGCCTCGTAGTCGTGCCGCACCGGGAGGGGGTGAGCATACTTGTTCGAGGAAACGCAATCCTTACACGTGCCTATAAAATATAATGCCAAGCGCGACGTTTATACGACGTCTTCAACCTCCCTTCGTCCCGCGTCTCTCCCTCCGCTTCCCCTGAATTTCCCAACCCCTGAACCCTCTCTAAACTGCGCGCAGCATGCGTACGTTCATCCTCAAGTCCTCTCGGCCGACGCTCGAAAATTATGTAAAGGACACATTTTTCCTTTCTCATTTCTTTTTTCAATTTTCCCCGCCGTTTCTTTTTCATCAATCGTTTTATATTTCATACTCATGCTTCACTATTATAGTTATTTTATTCATCTCGAATTACACATGCGGCGGTGGAGGATGATTTTTGCGTATCTCTCTTATAATATAAAAAGATTTCGCCCTCGCTCAGACGATACGTGGAAGGATAAATAAATAAAATATGAAAAGAATTGCGAATTTCTATTTCTGCTTCTCGCAAACAAGATCTCGAAAATTCTTCGAGTATTGGTTAAAGTATGGAATGATAACAAAATAAAGATACGAGAGAAAAAAGCTCGTGGGAAAAGGGTATATAGCATAAAGGTTCGCCAGGAGGGGCTGCGCAGTAGTTGCAGAGCCTAAGCGGAAGCTGCTGGAGCCCCCGGACTGATGTCGGCAGCCAACCGAGCAGAAACATATTTCTTTATTATTACTTCGGTTCGAGCTTATTTTTCTTCTCCACTGTCGGCGCTCTCGCATATCCCAGGTATAACCCCGTGCGCAACGCTTATCCGGCAACCCTACTTCCTCTCCTTCCTCTCCGGGCTTCCTTCTCATCTTCCGTTTTCACCGCGTTTTCCTTTTCCTTCGGCCTCCTCCAATTCGCGCTTCCACCACCGCGAAACGCGTTTCTCTTGCCGGTTGAAATTTATATCTTTGAAGTCGTTTCGCTTTTTATACACTTTACGATACCCTCGGAAAGTTATTATTCCAAGAAATATCACGTGTGTATATGGGATGCCGTAAAGGCTGAATTAAAATTGGAAAAAAAAATAAAATAAAATTGCCGGCCGTAAAAGACGGATGAGAGAAAAATTGTAGCCGCGGCGAGAATAATCGAATGAATTATATTCAGAATTTTTTTTATTTCCGACTTAAAAATCTATGAAAAATCTCAATTATTACGTACAATTTTTTCAACGGTCTACTGTTTTGGAAACGAAACCATTTTTACTTCCGATTTGAGTGTGCGATTAAAAAAATCTAATTCGTTTCGTGTTTATTTTTATTTATGCAATTTTTAATTTTGAGAAGCAGATCATATTTTTCTGCGGCACTCCGGATGCAGATTCGATACAGAAACAAAAAAATAGACCCAGCGGTAAAAATTTGTAAATCTTCGATTCCCGGATTAATTTCAATAAAAACATGTTGAGAAGAACAGTTGTTCGTGGCTCGGATATGACGATCGTCGAGCGAGTATATTTTCTTTCGGGACTGTACTGGCGTCAGTCTGCCGTTGTGGCTGTTATTATTTGTATATTATAATTTAGATACAATTATATCGGCGTCCTCGTCTCTCGTACGTAGGCGTGGTGGGGCACCGGCAACCTCGGTTGTGCTGCTAGGCTCGAGCCTGTCCCACTCTTCGTCATTTCACTCCTTCCCTTTCTTTCTTTCTCTGTCGCTTTTATGTTTTGCCGTTCGAGGCCTGGGATATCCGACACGCTGTCTCGCTCCTCCTCTATCTTGCGCGGACGGCGGCACCGGCGAGCGAGACGGGAAATTGAATTCTACGCAACCAGTAAAGTAAGAATTGTGCGCGAGAGTAAATAATGGAGAATCGTAGAAAGAACGATTAAGACGATACGCCAGAGAATAAATGTTTAAAAAATTGAAAATAATTTTGTATTGTTTAAAAAATTGTAAAAAGATGCTCATTTTCGATCAACGTTCTTTATTGGATCACTTTATAAAAGCTGATAACTTCCAAAGTTTTTTAAATATCTAAAACGCCATTAACGACTAAAGAATTTTTAAACCATTGATTTTCTCGGAAACGGTTGAGTTTTCGAGAAAAGTACTAAAGATCTTATTTTTAGATAACTTCACGCTCTGCAAAAAAGATCTTTTAGATAAATGTCGTCGGACCATCCGTTAACGAGTTAAACGCTCCCAAACATTGACTACCGGTACAATCATTCATTTACTCAAAACCTTTATGGATTTCTTTCTTTTTCCTGCTATCTATTGTATAAATTCTCTCTCCTGATTCCACTATCCAATAAAATAAGCTTTTTCCTTAAGTCCACTTCTCTAATTATCATAACCACTTTTTTGTTCGTCTTTAATCTATCGCCCCGTTTTTTTTATCTCTGTGCCTGCTCCTGTTTCGAAATGAATTGCGACGGCGTAGTTGGGAGAAGTGTTAAAGTGCCAAAGGAAACGCACAGAGCCCGTGGGTCGTATATGGGCGGCGGGTGCGGGTCGAAGCGGTGTCGAGAAACGAGAAAAAGGGACTACGAGTCAGTGCAAAGGTGGGATAAAAAAAAATACATAAACGAATAGAGGAACCGAGAGCGCGCTCGCGTTTTATAATTTCTATAATTTAAAGTCCCCGGCAGCTGGCGTTGCTCGTAATTACTTTAACCAGAAGACCAGCGCCGCCGGTTGGGTTTCTCATGCTAACCTTCCGCATAGCCCAATCCTCTTCTCCTCTTCGTTTTTTTTCTCTCCGGCTTCTGTCCTTCTTTCGGGGGCCCGGGCAACCTTGTTTACTTTGAATTCCTCCGTGTACCTTGGTTGCCTTTGCTAGCGATTCACACGATATCAAACGTCGTGTTTTGGCTCGTACGGGCTCGAACAGAGGGGGCGAGAAACGGCGAGAAAAAAGCTAAGTAGCGCGGGGTTGAAGAAACAAGGGATAAAAAAAATGTACACAGCGACAAGGGAGATGGAGGGGGAAATAAGCTATGACGTGCAAGCGACTGAGGTAGATATTCGACTTTCACGAACTTTTCAACTTTACAAATCTCTCACACCCCCTCTCCCCCCTCCCTCCGCGGCTCTACATACATACATAGACATTATTTCTTTTTTTTTCTCTCCTCATACCATTACAAGGGAGGATAAAAATCCCCGAGGAATTAATCTTTTTTCGCCAGGCTTTCAGGTTCCCTTGGTACACACCGTGTGTAGCTTTTATCGCACTCCCGACTTAATGGGTAGACAGTTTGTGTATATGGGCTATTTCGGGCGAAATTTGAATCGATGAAAAGAAAAAAACAGCGCGGTGTTAAAAAAATCTTTTGACATGCGTAGAGCGAAATAAAACAATAGCGTATAAAGAGGAGTAGAGCCGGAAGTGAGTGATTTTGGAGCAATCCCAAAATTTTCCGTAATATTTCAAACCTTCCAAAAAGTCCCAAAATTCGGGACACATAATTTTATATTTCCCAGTCAAGAATAATCGATCCGGGGTTAAGTAAAATTTCCACACCCCCTATTCGAGCCAAAACAGCGCAGCTAAGAGGGGGAAGGTTTGCCTGAAACGGCGAGCTACTGCTCGTCTCGCGTCCGCTCGACCCGAGTCGGAATGCCCCATACATGAGTATACTCAACGACGCCACTCTTATTGTTAGTTTCTTTTCTTCTCGCGCATTTCCTTCTATCCCACGACAAGGAAAATACCCCGCATACATACTTACGCGCACACAGCCTTTCTTTCGCGAATGTTTGTACTAAACACCAGAAAGCCCAGAGGACTCCCCCCCCCTCCCTCCACCTCCTTCTTTCGAGCTACGTTCAAGCTAGCCCGGGTTTTCGCCTCGTTTCGCCTCGAGTCCGTTTCGCGCGCTATAGCGCTCGCGTTCCCTCCCCCCACCTGCCCCCCACCACCCACCATCGTCCCTACTGAAAAATCGTCCGTCGTAAACGAGAACAGCGGTTTTATTGTTCCAACGTCAGACAATGCCCGGGAATATTATAAAAACTTTCCGACGGAATATATTAATGTTAACTCGTCGCTTTACCGTTAGGCAAACTTTTCGGTCGGCCACTCACTCGTTCCTCTTTCCTCCCTTTATTTCCCTTCCCCCCCCCCCTCTCCGTTTCGTTAACTCCCTATCCTTCCCCCCTTCTCACTCCACCTCTATCGTCGCAACTTCGTATCTTTCTACCTTTCCTCTCCCTTTCTTTCGGCCTTTTTGCTCGACTCGAGTCAAGTCCGCGCATACTCGCCCCCCCCCCTCCTCCACCCCTCCCCCGCCGTCCCCTTCCGCGCCGGTGAGAAGGAGAAGTTCCTTCTTTTACGCCTGTCTTGTCTCGTCACGAATATCTTACCGCTCTCGCTTCTTGTGTTAAACAGTCTTTTCCGTCCTTGTCGATCTTTATTTTTTCTTTTCTTTTAATTTTTTTTTTCTACCCCTCTCATCCGAGTTTCTACTATAAGCTTGTTATATCTATCCGCGCGCTAAGAATTTCTCGGTGACAACCGTTCGTTAATAATTATAAACCACTCAGCTAGTTAACAATTTGTCGGTCGAGTATGAGAGAGGTGGATTTAATTTTCTCATTATTCACGATTAAGCAATTAAATTCGAGGATTAATGTGGAATATTTTGGGGGTATTACTTCCACGCCGGAGCTACACGCTCGAGGCGACGAAATTAACTCGGGCTTGGGTGAAAGGAAGGCGCGAGCTTACACTCGGAGAGCCCGCGATGCCCTTTTGAATGTATCGAACCGAATGAATTCCATTCCAGGAGCTAAAATTCAACGATTCGAAAATTTAGCTCTCCTCGTTAATTTTGAATGGAACAAATTCCATTTGATCAGCTGAAATTACACCGTTCGAAAATTTTGCCCATGGAATGGAATTTTCTAACGGTTGAATTTTTAGTTGGATGTATTATTTTCGTTGGTTGAAATAATAAAATCGGGGGAAGTTTAATTCGACTCGTTGCAGTCGGTGGCTCTTTCGGAGCCGCCGTGGTGGAGCTTCGCGGGGAACGGAGCAAAAACTCGAGGGGTGTGAGGATGACGATGATGGAAAGTTGGGTTACGTGTAGTGCGAAGGAAACGAAAAGGGCGAGGATGGGGAGGCGAAGGGACCGAGGGAGAACCGTTCGCCTCGTTAAAATATCTCCGTCGTATAACCGCGGTGGGAATATATTTTAATATTTCGGAATACATTAAAGTTTATCGTTCCGTGCGGTTGCGGTGGCACACGTCCCGCCCGCTCCCGTAGCGCATACACTTTTCTCTCCTATTCCGTATCTCCGCGCTTCCTCGGTCTTCTCGGCGCCTCATCTGCCTCGCTCTCTCCCTCTCGAACCGCGCGAAGTGACCCCGATACATAAACGTCCACAGTCCGCGGAGTTTCGGCTGACGTGCCGATGCGAATTTTTATCTCCGGCTCCAATGAAGAGAATGAGCAAGAAATAAAAAAGGAGGAAATTCAAGCTAATTGAAATATCGCGGGAAGAAGCCGAGAAGAAAAAATAAATGAGCGTTAGCGCGCAGCGTCAGCCGGAAGTTGACTGTTAGCGCCGATGTGTGGCGATTGCGGGATCATTGTAGAACCCTGTTTTACCTTCTTTACCGATTTTATTTTGGCTCGACTACAAAACATCAAATTTTTCGTTTTTTGTTGTGAAAAATGCATATCATATGTGAAAAATGCATATCTTATGTGAAAAATGCATATCTTATGTGAAAAATGCATATCTTATGTGAAAAATGCATATCTTATGTGAAAAATGCATATCTTATGTGAAAAATATATATCTTATGTGAAAAATACATATCTTATGTGAAAAATCTATATCGCGGAAAAAGAGAGATATCCAACATTGAAAATTCATCATTTTTAGCGGTTTTCAGTCCGTCGACCCTTTGGAGCAAAGTAGCTTATCCCTGCGGTATCGTCGGAGCGCTACAACTTAGAGACGACTCGACGAACAGTCATCAAATTTACACAGGATCCTCGGAGACTCGATACCTCTATCCGAGAATTTTTTCAATTTTTTTCCAACCCCCGTCTCCGGTTAATACCATATTTAATCATCCCGCGAAGGCACACCTTGTTTCAAAGGGTTATTAAGCTTTGCTTCGAATCTCCCGTGTACTTGGACGGGCATGGCGCTAACCAACTTGGCACGTGAATGCGTATAAACGCGAGGGTCGAAAATTGGGGAAAAGAGGGGGGAAGGTTGGGGGGGGCGGGCACAGCATTGGAAAAGGGTGCACAGTCGGTGTTTATATCTGCCTGCGTTAACGCTTGCCGCATGCGAGGGTGGATATGGTATAGGGTATGTGCTCGCGGCCGGTGCAACAGCAGTTTCCCCCACGAATATTTATATATAAATCGGCAGGCGTACCTCGGCATCGCTCCCATAACGTTATACATGCTATATACACACACCGGCACGCACACCGTTTCAGCAACATATTGTAACGCGTTTCGTTCATTCGTTCGTTCCTCGGCAGGCAGATGCGCCCGATGATATATTAACGCCAACTGTGCACCCGATACCCTACTGCCGAATAAATTATAGAATTATTGTTTTATCGTTGCGATACACATGCGAATGCCGTAGCCCCGAGTGTTTTGCACTTTCCGCGGCTACGGCCCGGACCGACATTACACCGAAAGAGTTTCGTTCGTCGACGATTTAATCGACACGAAAAACCACAATGTTTCATTGTTTTTAAAATAACATTTCGCGCGCGCTCGCCGAAGCGCAAAATTGTTATTTACGAAGGTTATTAGCACCGGCAAACAAAAATTAAAAATCTATCATTTTATATTTTCTCATTTTTTTTTATTTCATTTTTGTATCGTTGACTGGCCCAAATTTGTAAACGACAAACATTTCTCAAAAAAGTGGGTTTCATATTCGGTTTTAGATTTTTTAAAAAGATTTTTCCGACAAAAAATTGGGTCTGAAAATTTACAGTAAAATCGTCAGTGCTCATGTAATCTGGTACAGCGTTTCTGTGGCAAAATTCTGTTAAATTTATTTTATTTTGACGAAACTCAATATTGAATTTTAAATTAAATACTTTTTTTTTAGTATATTTTAATTTGTTTTTTGCTTCCGCTCGAGAGCGCGGACGCGAATAAAATTTACACGACGGTAATATAAATATCAATATCAATTGGCTTTACAGGCGCGCAACGAAAATAATTTGCAAACTAATATCGACGAGCTCGCCCGGTTCGCTGGGAATATCGCTCTGTTGCAGTTCCTCGCTGTTGTCGATTTTTCGCGTTTTTCTTCGTATTTAAACAATTTATCATTGTAACTCGTCACGCGTTGCTTCTCCTACGCTATCTCGAACACCGCCTCCTCGCGCCTCGTACGTACACATGCGTGTTTTTTTTTTATGCGCTCGAATGTGTTTTAATGCATACACATATAAACACGTATGTATTTCGCGAATACATATTCGCGTGCCGTCGGCGCCGTCGCTGCAGACACATCCACAGACCTAATGTGCACATACACATCAACACACACACACACTGTTTACTCGGCGCGTGCTTCACCTACGCGCCAGATGCCACATAATTGATTAAATAGTTTAATCGCCGGTAACCTTGTCGTTTATCAATCGATCGCGTTCCTCCCGTCTGTTTCCTACAGACCGAGTTACACACGTCAGTGTTTAATCTACTCGACGATTATTCTTAATTTCTATCTCCTTTTCACGTCCATCCATCTATATTTCTTCTATTTTTTTTTCACGTCGTTAATTTTTTACTTCTTTTCATTTATTATATCATTTTTGTTCCCAAGCTTTGTATTCTCTATGACTTAACGAATTTTATATCGGGCATGACGAATTACAGTACTTTTTGGCGCAATAAATGCGTTCGAGAAAAAAAAAAAAAATTTATACCTATCCATTGTTTCCCGCTTATTGAAAATCTACCGCGCATTTTTAGACTCACCTTAATATTTTACATGGAAACGCGCCGCGGGTACGAGATTCAAGAAGGAACAAGTGTCCAGCCGGCTACGAGTTTTCCCATCGGTAAATAATCCGGGATCCGCTTGGCGAGCGTGATTCCCCGTGGGAGATCGTTAAGTTGCCCTCGGAGGATGCTCATTCGCGCTTATATTATGAAGAGAGAGCGTCGTGCAAAACTCGGTGAAGTAAACGCGATCTCTGCGCGTTCGCGGGGCGGCGTCGTCAGTCTACGAAGGCGATGCGGCGACGGAGAATGAAATACGGGGTACGTTGAACCCAATCAAGTGGTAGTCGTAAATTTACATCAGACCACGGCCACGGACGTGCTAATGGCGGATACGAAATTACGATTGCCGCGCGGCGACGTTATAAATAAAAAAATAAAAAAAAAAACAAATTAAACAAAACAAACAATACGTCTAAAAAAAAAATCAGTAAAATTTGCGGAACGGACAACGGGTTTTGGGCGTCCTTTGAAAGTCACGAATTTACAATCTCTCGCGGCGATTTTCATAAAACATATAAAACCGGCGAGGACATAAAACGACGAACGAGGCGGGATAAATCGTGCAGTACTAAAATACAATTGTTCGGTTTAAATACCGAACGAAATATCGTTAAATAGCCTTTATTATACGGGGAATCGATGAGATATAATATGATTCCACGGAAGGTACTGTGATCGCTTTTTCGGGGGGGTGGTAGTAGGGAAAATGCAAAGTTTAACGCTTGTTGCAAATTATCGTTGCAATTTTGGGGACGGGGCGGAGATACCGAACCGGGGAGCAGTCACGTGCGATGTGCATGCGCGTATATAGTGGCGGTTCAGCAGCGGAAACAACACGAATACCGGTGTAACCAGTACCCGGCAACAAAATAGCACATAATGTGTCGTCCAATTACTCTGTCACGATATTTCTTCGGCTCTCTATAGCTGTCACTCTTTTCACGAGCCCCCCTCTCCGCCCCTCTTTCACTCGCGAATATTTCCACTCTCGGCAGGATCGAAAACGGCAGCAGAAACGCTCACTTTATCTGTGGCTGAAGTTCGTTTAATTTAATTATAAAAAAATATGTGACGATGAAAATAATTTTTTGAACGCAATTATTTCTGGGTCAAATTAATAACAATAGATTAATAAGTAACGAGAGAGATTTATACTCTTTTTGACACATATTTAACGGAAGAATAAATCCGTTTATTGATCGTGGAAAACCACTGTTGGGTGGAATCGGGGCATTTAGCTTCTTGCCTGTAATTCTTATAATACCTGCCGTATCGGTATTCTACCTCGACGAACTTGTTGCTTACGTCCTGCTCTATCGATTTCACTACAAACAAGACGAAAAATGTTAACCTTTGGCTAAGTAGTACCTGCCAGAAGTCTTGGGTGGTCTTCTGGAAGTCTTCTAAGACTAACGATAAATAAATAAAATAAATAACCAATTGTTTAATGCGTAACATAAAAAAAACTTTCCCTCCGTCCGTACTAATTTTCCAAACTAAAACTAAAATGGTGGAATCGAATTTTTCCATTAGAATTTAAAAAATGAATGGATTCCCCTGTCAATATTGCGAGGTCCGAGTGTACGACAGTGAATGCATTCCTACTGCAGACTGCATCTACGACGACTGGCATATGCGCGAATCGTATGGAGGAAAAAAAAGGATCTGCGAATGTCGATACGTGAGTTCGAAGGGTTGCAGCAGCAGCGGCAGCCCTTTTCCCCGATGTTTCCACTCGCGCCTCCTGCTAATGGACTACGTTCGTTGCAAAATTTTTGTTTTATGTTCACTCCCCCTGTCCGTTCTATACAATACGCATTTTTTTCGGCCTCTCTCTCTTGCCCCCTCCCCCTTCCCTTATGGCCCTGCCCTAACCCCCCCCCCCCCCCTCAGACTCCGCGTACTTTTATAGTTATTATTTTTTCGTGTCTACGCACATACGTTTCCGAGTCGTAAATTCCCTCTTTTTTTCACCTCTCGCGTAACTTTACTGATTTCAAATGACCGCTACATTGGACCTTTTGTTACTTTTTTTTATCCAAACAGAAACCTAATAAAACGCAGGACTCTGGACCGCTTGAACTCCATTTACGTAAAACTCGAAAAATAAAAAAAAAATTGAATATGCAAACCTGCTGCAAGGTTTCAAAGAACAAACAAGACGTTTTTAGTCTATTTAATTTCTTCTACGGAGACACATTTCTTTAATCAACATTTAACAACCATCCAACGTGAAAAAAAAATCAATCATCGGCGTCAACTTCGCAAACGCAGGCATCTCGAAAAAAAAAAAAAAAAAAAACAAGTGATGATTAAAATTCTATGTAGTCTATAGGACTCTTTGGCAAGACGCGCCGTCATCATCGCAGTCATCGGACCAGCCCCGAGGCACCGCGAGGCGCACTCGCTAAAACAACGGAATGACAGAGATAGGAAAAAAGGAAGAGAAGCGTAAAAAAAATGTAAAAGAAAAGAGAAAACGACATGAACAAAGAGGCTAAGAGTAGTGGATGAAGTATCCGTACAGAGCGATAAAGAAAACAGATATGCGTCCCTCCCTCTCCTCCACACACGCACCTATCCATATACAGTATATGCAGTATTGTACATGTATCGAAAAAAAGTGTCGTGCGTGCGTTAGTGCGTGCCGATGTCTGCTGGAGCAAAAAAAAAAAGAAAAAAAACAAGAAACAGGGAACAGGGAAGGCAGTGAACGATGACGACGAAGTGAAAGAAAGGGATTCGCGTGCCGGGGGGCAAGCAGGCGCGAGTGAAAAACCGGAAAAATATGTCATCGTTTCATCGACAGTCATCAACAAAGAGCGGAACAGTGAACGAACGAGCTCGCTCTCCCATACTACGGTAGTAGCCTTCTCGGGTATCACATCGGAACATCGGTATACCGTGGGTATTGAACAGGACGAAGTGAAACAGAAGATTCAGCGGATACGCGGAGGGAGAAGGAAAGGAAGGGAGAGAAAAAAAAATAGAGAGAAGAAACGACGGAACGAACGACTGAGCGAATGAACCAACGAACCAACAGTCGTACGGTCTTTATGTTCCAGTATGTATATGGATATATATATGTACATAAAAAATATATATATATGCATGGAGTTTGAATGCCGTAGCGTCTATCCCTTTTCACTTCCCTTTCCGCCAAGCCCAGAAGCTCGGCATCGAGTTGCGGTGGCGCCATCTATAGCGCCCCCCTCCCCCCGCTCTGCATACACTTGTTCTTCATCCCATTTCTCGCGGTTCGAGGCTTCGGTGTTTTTGGAGGAAACGGGGAGGGGCCAAATTGTGGTAATGTTTTTTAGGGTAAAAGTGGTGAATGTGGACCACCTGATTCACGCGCTAATCACCGTGGGCCATATTACCCACCTTTTTCCTAGATAGAACGCATAAAAAAATTGCATTTACTTTGTTTACTTTGAACAGTTACTTTGTACGATATCAGAAAGAAACACTGCGTTCGAAGCATTCGTACACAGTAAAACAGGTATCAACGTTTCTTGTCCACAAACGTCTACAATTCTTTTCGTGTTAATTTCGCAAAAAAAAAATCTTGTCAATTTTACAAAGTTATTTGTCAATTTTACAAAGTTATTTGTCAATTTTACAAAATTATTTGTCAATTTTACAAAATTTTTTTGTAAAATTAACAACAAAATAATTATGGACGTTTGTGAACAAAAAAGGTTTGTTAAATGCGCAAATCTTTTTAACTGTGTAGCCCTGTTTCAGTTCGAATAGTCGGAGATTCTTTTTTGTACGCGCGGTAAAAAAAAAAAAATCCCGTGCGACGAAACGGTTAATGACTGCCTAAAACAAAAAGCTTCAGTATCGACGTCATTTCTGGATCTTTCGTAACGAGGCCGACCCGCATTACCCCCGTTGCTCGCGCGATCAGTAGTAACGGCGGTGACGACCCCCTCCCCTCATCCAGCTGCGGCTGTGCCGATGCACGTAGCATGTAGAGAGTCATTGTGCGTTGCTCATCCCGGTGTATTGTCATCCGAAACAATGATTTCATAAAAATACATGCCGAGGGGTGGAAGTTGCGGGGAGGAGGAATGAGGGAAGGAGAGAGCCGCGTGCAAGCTTTCGCGGTGCTTTCGATGACAGATATACAGGTATGCATGCGAGTGAGCCAGGAGCATACGGCATATACAGAGGCAGGCAAACCGAGCCTGGGTGGTGCGCCGTGCGGGCACGGGCCGACGCCGACGTCGCGACGCCCCGCGATTGGAAACGAGGCCTGAATGCCCAAGTAAATGCACGCGGATGACGATCGAGCAGCCAGTTATCCGCGAAGAGGGAAAAGAAAGAAAAAAAAACGAAGAGAAGAGAAAACAAGAACGAAGGAAATATTCATACGACGTACGCGGCGCGTCCGTCAATTTTTTTCTCTTTTTTTTCGTTCTCTTCGACTATTTTGCGCGTATGCCAACGAGGTTCTTTTTTTCTCGCTTTTGTTTGCTATATTCTTGGTTGTTTTTTTTTAGGCAGTCAGGCTTTTGTTTGGGGAAAAAAATGACGGAGTGCTCATTAAAATTGCTCTTCCGATGTATTTCCCGTATTTTCTACAGTCAAACGCCGTTTTCTAGGGTTTGGGTGTTTGTTTTCTCGTTTTTTTTTTAAATCATTACGGGCGGTTTGTTTTAGTTTGAAGGGAAATCGTACTCTGACGACTTCGCCGTTTACGGTTTAAAAAAATTCTGGGAAAATTTTACGGACTGTAATGCATGCAAAATAAACCTTGTTTTTTAGTATGAGAATAGTATGAGCGATTATTGACACAATGATGCGATTATTGAGAGAATTATTCATTCGGCGATGGCGATATAAATAAATGTTGCCTGGGGGCAAGCGGGTGCGCGATTTTACTCGTGATTATTGTTCCCGTCGTTTCACCGATCGCCGCGGAAGTTTCATTTGGTTACACGTGTCGGAGCCTTCGACGTGTACGCACCCGAGATGTTATACCGAGAAACGGGTATAAACATTGCATTTCATTTATGAGAAATAACGAATTAGACATTCGATAAGCCACGCGAGCGACGATCCGGCGTCGTTCCAGGAAGGTCGTTTGCCGTTTAGCGAATACGATGACTCACAACTTTGATCTCGAGTAGTTCCGTCCGCTCGATTATTATTGCAGTATTTACCGATCGGAAGATATTACTTTATCAGCTGTGTTTCAATAATAACTCAAGGCACATCGAAGATCGTTTTTAATTTTCATATTTTACTCTCTGTGCTAAAGACGTTGAGCTTCCGTATTTTTCAAGTGACGATTTTCATTCGGCAATACATATAATATACATTATATTAACATTATATTCAATTTCAGTCAAAAAATACCAAAAAATTGGCCAAGTAGAGCCGACTTCGAAAAAATACTTATTCCAGAAATGTTTACAAGTTTAAATATTTTTTTGGTAAAAACTTAGTGCACGTGTGTATTTGTTCAAGTGCCGAAGGGACCAGAAACGATGAACTTGGAAGCTGGTACAATATAAACACAGACTGGAGAATTACGCAGTTAATCCTTTCCGTTCCCCGAGGGTTACCTTGAGATTAAAGCTCGAGCTCACCCTTGCTGGCTTCCCCTCTCATTTTCCATCCGCGACATTTTCCGGCAGGACACTTAATCGCCTGCCGGCTCGAGCGGTTATATACACTACATATATATATAGATATAGATTTGTATAGATATAGATATATCGGAAAGAGGGACGAAAGCAGCGAGGAAAGGAAACCCGGTAGAAAATCCTTTGAATAGAATGAGGCAACTGGCGGATAGCGAGAAAGGGAATTGTGGGTTGAGGTAAAGGAAAGAGAATTCGGTCGCGGCATGGCAAAGCCAGAGGTGTGTGCCAAAAACTATAACCTGTTGCGCACGCCGCGGTGGCTACGGCACGAATGCCGAAAAACGCCCCTAGCCCACCGCGACCCCTACTACCCTTCTGGCCACCCCTTTAGCGTCCTTGTCACACCGACTGCCTCTCGGGTTTGTTGTTTTTTTTTTCCCTACAATCCAGTCGACGCTATCGGCGGCGCTTCTGAGGAAGGATTCGAGATAAAAATATTTTTTAAAAGGCAAAAGGGAAGAAAAATAAAAAAAGAGCACTTTATCGAGCGTGAGACGAGACACTCGACACATTAAAGCTCGAACTGGATTTGAATTATTACATCTCACGGCTCGAACCATTTTCTGCAGTAATTATGATTCTAATAACGATTTTTTTAGAAACTAAATAATAAGTTTACTGGCATTTTTTTGGCAATAAATATCGATAACTGGATGAAAGAGGATCTCCACATATTGCCAGTCTGCAAATTTGGAGTCATTTTATTATCACTGATAAAAACGAAACTGCAAAATTAAAAAAAAGTCACAGAGGGATCTGAGGGCTTAACGCCGGGTGTGCTTTTTCACGCCCAACATTGCAAATTGCCATCTTCCAATTAAAAAAAGCTGTGAAAAAATAAATCGAAATGTCACCGACGAAAATGCATTGAACAACGGAGCCAAATTTTTGTTTGTCAACGTCGGAAAACAACGTTGAACGGTCGAGTAAATATGAAGAAAAAACAAAAACAAAAACGAAATTCGAGTTTCTTTTTTTAACCGGTGCACTGATCAATTCCCATTAATTGGCAATGCGAGAGATAATAAGAATTGTATGGAGTACGAGTATGGAAACGAAACATCGAAACATGATTGTGGAGAGGGGGAGGAGGGGGGGGAGCGGTGAAATTCTGTCGCACGTGGAGAACGATTGGCAAAACCGTCCCGACAAATCCTCGCTACTGTAATAATAAAATTCCGCGACTGTATTCATCGAGAAAAATAATTCGAATTGGTACCGAGGCATCCGCATTGCCCGCGAGTCCTATGACAATGGCTCGTTCCCCAGTTCGCCTCGCGATATACACCCGCTCTCTTCCACGCGCCTCATGGAAATACGTACACACGTGCCCGCACGATATTCGTGCGCGCAGGCAAAATGGGACGCCAGTGTGCATCGATATATATAGGACGAGTGCATACTCGCGTACGTGAGCGAGTTAGCGCACGTGCGCGGTATAGGATACGAGGCTATAATATCGTCGAGAACAAATCACTCTTGAATGCGAGCCCGAGATTACAACACTGTATAAGCCAAATGAAATTATAACAAAAATAAAAAATAAACAAAAATACATCGAGCCGAGAGGCACTGATAGGTTCGATTGTTCGAAAGATATTAATTTAAACCATTTGTGTTAATTAATTGAATTAATTTATTATTTATTAAATATTATATTTATAAGTTTTGCATCAATTATTTGTATTTGATGATTGGTGAATGATATTGCGAGTGAAAACTCAGTCCTGGAACAATTTCGAGTTTTTTTTTTTTGTGAAGGGCAAATTTCTTTAGAATCTTGTGTCTCTTATTTTCGTTTATATGTTTATTAATCTATTTTTGTCGAAAAATTTGTTAAACCTTCGTCCTGCAGTGTATATGCATAAGGGCTTATTTCTAGAAAAGAAAAAGCTCTTAACGGTACTTAACGGTACTAAAAGGTCTTAACGGTACTAAAAAAAAAACAACGGTTTTGGAGTAAATTTGTCGAATAGCTTGGAGCGAGTTTGTTTCATGCATGTCGGGGGTCTGGAAAAATAGTGCGCTGTCGAGGAGCGTAAAAAAAGTTTCTTAATTAAGTAAAATTGTTCTGAAAACAGTCGCACACACGCATGTCGCAATAATGCACAATAAGTCATTGAAACAAAAATATTGCCGCTCGCACATTGACTAGAGTATAAGAGTGGCGGAGCGGCGTATGTAAAAAAAAAGTTATTGTTAACCTCGAAAGACAAAAAGAGTAAAAAAGTCGTCCTCGAGTATTATAAGCCGACTGCCAATTAACGAAATTTTATCTGACGCTCTTTCCGGCTCCGTGAGCAACAACCACGAGAAGCGCAATTATTTCTTTTCCGATATGTGAAGGAGACACGTAGGGAAAGTATTAAAAAAAAAAAAGAAAAAAAAAAAACGCGGCTGAATCATGAAATGATAGATGAAGGCAGATATTCTGGTACGAGACAAAATGATAACAAGTAGCGTTTTATTCGTCGCCAACTCGGCGAATGACACACTCCTTCGCAATTTACGCCAATTAATTAATGTTTTTACAACGAAATGAGTTTTCTCTCGTCTATCGCTTTTTATCTCCCGACATTAATTGGCACTAACGAGGGATATGATAATTTTTATCCCGCCGAACGATCTTTTTGTCAAATAAAAACTTTACTTGAGTTATTTGTTATTGTGCACAAGATTTATTTCAAATTTGCTTAATTCTTTCGGTTTTTTTCTTTTTTTTTTGTCACCGACGACACTGTCACGTTAAAATAGCCGACATGATCGTAACAGCCTCTTTAGCCTTTACCGTACGGCATGGTTGAGCCACGGCACGCGATGCTAGTAAGCGTTTTTGGCAAGATTTCACATCCGGTGGCAAAGCGAATCGTTTGGCCCGCTCGCTTCGGTCTATTCGCTTTTTTCTCTCCCTATCATCATTATTATTATTCACTCCAGCTATACGGCAGATAAAAAAAAAGTGGCGAGAGAACGTTAAAGAAAAAGAGACGAGAGGTAGTAGACCGGAGGGCTCGTCGGTGCCGAAAACGGGAGCGCGAAAAAAAGAAACAAAAAAAATCTGCAGAGATGCCGAGTGAGAAAAAAAAATGTTTAAAAAGCAAAAAAATAAAAATAAAAGAAAACCGCCACGGATAGACAGAGAAGAGAGACCCCGATACTCGAAAAAGCTGTGCCGTCCTCCGAACGGAAACAAAACGTCGAGGAAGCGAGAGGGAATTCGTAGGATTCTTCGCAGTATTTTTTTCTCTCCTCTTTTTTCCATTTGTTTTTTACCTTCTTTTTTTCTCTCGTTACACTTCTGTGTTATTTGCTTTATGGAACGCCTGTTACAGATAAATATAATAGGCATTCATCGTCGCGTATTGTCCCACGGACGAAAGCGCCGCAGCTCGGCGGGCGCGAGCCGAGGCTTTTGCATTTTTTTTTTCCCAAACCCCTTCTGCTCCGCGCCGTTGTCTCTCTTTTTTTTTACCCTTCCGCGTAGTCCGCACCCTTACTCTTTCGCTCTCTCGGTAGATTTTTTTTGTCCTACCATCCAGTAGCACCAGAAACGCGCCACCAATACCACCTACTGCATCAACCCCCCCCCCCCCCCCCCTCCACAGCAGCGGCATCGTTGTCGCTCGTCGCGCGACTCGAGCGACGCGGTGTGTCCCCGTCGCCACTCGCTCTCATTTTTTTTTCCTTTTTTTTTATTATTCCCGTTTTTTGGAATTTTTCCAGTGGCGCCCAGCATTGTTTCACGGTTTGTCATTGTTGTAGCACCAACGGGCGAGGGCGAGGGGGAGAGGGGGACGTGAGGGGGTGGAGGGCAGATGGCGAGAGGAAACGGGCAGGACGAGCCAACGGGTTGTTGGAACGTGCTGGAACGTGGCTACAGCTATGAGAGGCAGAGAAAGCGAGACAAAGACGAAAAAAAGGAGAGGGAAAAAATATAACGGAGGTAAAAAATGTCGCGGAGAGAGAGAGAGAGAGAGAGTGATGGAAGGGATGGAATTGGGGAAGAGGACGGAGGGCAACTGGATTTCGCCTATATCCTGCATGGCCGGGCAGCGGGGCCTCTACGAGCTGTACCGGAAGATCGGAAAGCCCGAATCGCACAGGGATGCTAATTCAACCACGACGGAGAAAAAAAAATTCGACTTCCTGGCAAACTTTTTATATTTAACAATTTTTTTTTTGGTCGACAAGAATCGAAGTCAAAATTTAAAGCCCAGGTGATTTAGTATGAAACTATTAAAGTGATTCGCTGAGCGTTTAAATGATTGGAGGATATAATTAAAAAGAGCACTCGGATACTTGCATGTTGGGTCTTCGATTTTTTTTATTTCTTTTTTGCTCGACATTTCGTTGCATCGATGCGAGAGGAATGAAACAACAACGTATTGATCTTTGGCTGTGTAAAATGTATAGTGTGAGAACGCTTGTTTCGCGAATGTAAGGGAACTTGATGACTGTCGAATGACTGCGGGCGTTATTGATTCTCGGCATCGTTTTACGGAAAATCGAGTAAAAAAAAAACTTCGCGTCTTTCCATTCCCCGTACTCGCACGAATATCCGCCAGACTCGTTCTGCTTCCTCGTGATTTCCGATTTATTACGCTTTCCCGGCTGGCTCCGAGGCAACTCGTTAAGCATGAACTTTTACAATCATTCTACCACTTTCAATATCGTACCTCAGTGGGAGCAAAAAAAGCTGGCTAAACTGTGCGGCGATGCTTAACCCTAGAATACTCACATATCTTCTCACCCCTGTCTTCGTCCCTGCGCCACGTCGCCAAAACTTTACATTTTTTGGCTTCTTTGTAGTGAAATCGATACGTCAGCGTGTGGACCAGTTTTACGTTCCGGTTTCATGGCGACCTACCGAACAATGTAAAAATTACGGGCTCTAGAAGCAAAGCACTCCGGGTCTACCAGACCTAGACGTGGCCTTCCGGACCTAATATATTCTCCAAATCCCTTCAGACCATAAATCAAGCCAATCAATCGATAATGGTTCCATCAAAAGTACCACAAAGTTGCGCCACCAGACGTCGTCGATAGTGCTCTGTCAAAAAAAAAAAATATATATATATATCGTATCGGGAAAAATAGCAGCGATCGGAGGAGGTCGAAGGATCAGATAGGAAAAAATAGAACGTTACTTGTGTCGGTTGGGTTACAGGACGAACAGTCCGGCCATCCGTCCGTTCGGCAGTAACCGTAAACGTAAACATAAAACCGAAATGATAAACGCAACGGGGATATTTAATGGCCGGGCTATTTCGCGTGGAGCCGGGGACACAATGAGCCCCGTGGAACCGACAACTTCGGGGAGATCGCGTCCAGCCCTATACCATATCAACGTGCGGCTATCCATGTACGTACATGAACATGGACATGCTTGCGTACTGTTTCCACATAGTAGACCGTTTATTGCCTCGGTGTGCATGTCCGCACGCACACTGATTAGAGTGTAGCCCGCATCGATGCATAATTTTAGTGCAGCATAGAACATAGTCGCCACAGTATACGTTGGACTGGTATATACAATTGTGCTGTATTTGTGCGCGGAGTGCAATGCAGTCTGAAACATGATCCTGCACTCAGATCTTGGATGATGCAGCTTCATTTCAGCCTCTACTTGAGCCAAGTTTGAGCCATTGCAGACTGGAGCCTAGGACAGAGATCAGAAATATTCATCGAGTTTTTCGCGCAACCGACTGTGATTAGGCGCCAGGATTTTAATCCTTTATAGGGCACAAACAGCTCAACGAATCATCACCAAATTTATACGTCACCTTTGTGGGGTCAATGACTTTGTGTGAGAATTTTTTACAAAAATTTCCAAACCTCATTCAACGTTTTCTTCTTAGCCGTATAAAACCATACATATCCGTAGCACCCGTGTCTTTAGGGCGATATAACTTCGCCCAGATTGAATATTTTCTGGCTTGTTTGTAATGAAATCGATACGCCCTGACGTATCGAAGCAACATGACCTGCCACACAGATATGCTGGATATTATACCAATTACAGGTTCCCGAAGCTCGATGCTCCGTCTCCAGCAGACCCGTGCGTGGTCTTTTAGAGCTAACTTTGAAATTCACCTACGGAACACCGCGTATCCATGTAACTTCGATAAACATGGATGTGTTAGCGATGGAAATAGTTATTGAACCTTCCTGTATAGAGGGAAGTTACTGCATGCCTATACAATATACAATATAGTGATCATCCCTACAGCCGAAATGTACGTGGAAGTAGTAGCAGTAACGCCACGTTACGCGCTCGGCTTTCGGTCGTCCCCGATAGAGATACGAAAGGGCAGGCAGGCACATCTCGTGGGTGGCGAGAGGGGTTGGGTCACGGCCCCGGCACCAGTACATCGGGATCCGTTTTCCACTGAGTCCGCACGGCCTATCGCACGGCGATTGTGTCGATGCTCGGATCGTATTTATCATATATACCCGGGCTCGGCCATACCGGGGAGTTCTACTGGCGATCTCTCCCTCTTCCTCTCGCTCTCTTCCTCTCGCGAGTAGGTGTAACATATACAGATATACACACGGTATATACTTCAAAACCTCTGTCTCTCGTCGTTCCCCCGCTCACCCTCGTGATCGCGTATACATCCACGGGATATATTTATGTCCCGGATAGGGGTCCTCTCCTGCCTGCGCAACCAACGCAACCGTCCGCTATATCGTTTCTATAGTACCGCGGAGTATAAAGTCCATTTATATATACGTATATATCTTATACAGCAAGCGCGGCAGTTTAGAATGATCTAATGAATTTTCAGACAAAGCAACAAAACAAAAATATTTTTAGTTACAAAAATACTTTTTTGGTTGAAAATACGGTCCTTAAACATTTAAAAAAAATGTTACAATAGTTCTTGCATCGCTTTTCGTTTTCTTTTCTTTTTCTATTTCATATCACGGCTATTCTCAATTATTTTCAAGTTGCTTCGCATTGCTCTCTTTAGGCTCTGATCCTTGGTGGATTTATCCGAGGTCCCAATAAATTTCTATCTTTCTTACTGGCTACCGTTTTTCGATACAAATCGATTCTCGCGAATTTTCTTACCGGCTCGGTCAGCCGGATCTTGGTACTCCATCGACATTAAAATAAAATAAATTTCCATCATACGAAACTACGATAGAGTTTTGGTCAAGTATAAGCGGCTTTAGGGACAGGTGCGTTAAACCCCTGTCGCCCGTTATGATTGAATCGTTGGTTGTTATACGAACTATACGCGACATTGTAGATGGATGGATAGATAGATTTGATAGGTAAAAGATTTATCGGTCAGCAAGTGTCGAGGAAATTCGCCGGTCCGAGTGAGAGGACACACACATTCTCTGTCGTCTCGATGGCATGCCAGTTTTCCCCCACTGTATCGTTTCGTTCAACGTGGGAAGGTTTAAGGGAGGGGTTAGGGGGCGGGGGGGGGGGGGTGAGGTTTAAAGCCTCGTCACCGAATTCTACTACTACGAATTCGATAGCGCTGGAGGCCGCTTGGGCCGTTCGAATTTACGAATTCCGCGGCAATATCGGCCCCCTATGAATACAATACTGCCGGTCATCGCGGTACCGTTCGACCGCCACCCTCTCGGGGAGAGGGGGGGGGGGGTGTGAGGGCTGGAGCGGCTCGTCGTTCTCTCTCGCCCCCCTGCCGGCAAACCGCACGTTGCGGGGCATTCTCCACGCGTGAAAGAGCGTTGGCAGCACGCGAACGAGCGCTGTTCATCCCTTTCCCCATACCGTCGGAAAGCCTTCGACGCGATGCTCGTAAAACGAAAACGGACGAGTCCGAGAGTCGGACGGGACTCGTGAGGCACCATTCGGAAAACTCGAATTCTCTCACTGTACAACGGAGTTTGAACGATTTTTGTCCGCCTATCTATAGAGGGATGGGACGAAACGTGGATAAAAAAAACAAATAGCCAAAGCGGTATCTCTATATTTTACAAGCACGTGGGAGTCTTTGTCTCGATTCTCCATTGTTGCTCCATACACTTTTCTTGTCGTTGCGGAATTCTATTTTTTTTCATTTTTGACCAGAAATTACGTCATACCGGAAATACATCACTTACAGTCGAAAAACCGAGACTCTGAAACCGGAAGTGACGTTTTCTCGTATAACGCCAATTTCGATTTAAAAGTGGGATCTTCAAATCGGAAGTGACGACACAGAATTTTTTTTTTTTATGTCTGCCAAGCAGCTGCGTGTCTCATGGTTCGCTCCGGTTATCCACACCGGCCAGAGAAGGGCCAGTACGGCGTTTTGGCGTACGGCAGTCAGTCTGGAGCCCTCATTATCTTAATTCAAGCCATAAATACACCTGCATGTATAATATGTACCGTGGAAAACGTAGAAATTTTCGTGGCGAAGGATTCCTGTCTGTGCGAAGACTAAACCGAGGTAAAACACATAGAGGAAGAGTATATGTAACTCGCGTACGTGTGGGCATCGGCGCATCGTGTGTTCGTACGTGCGCGAGGGACAGAGTAGAGAATTGATTACCTCGCATTACCATCCGAGTAATATTTGCATTCCACTCGTACGAGCAGGCGTCGTAGCACGCTCGTATATCGCCCCCCTCCACCTCCCACCCGCCCTTATACTAGTCCCTTTCGCTACCCTCTCGCACTATTCCTCACCCTCTATATGTCACTCCGTTCGCTTTCCGCATTATGCGTTTCTACCCTCGCATTCAACGTACCGCTCTCTTACGTCGTTACGACTTTCGACCCCCTCCCCCCACCCTCTCTGACAGTGTGTAATTTAATCAGGAGACAGAGCTTCTAACATCGTTCGAATTCTCATTATAGTCATTATAAATTTCGCTATGCCTGTGTCAAATTTGGCGATGGAAAATTTGATGCTTTTTTAAAACAACTATCGCAAGTCATGAGACAGCGGAGATACACCGCTTTGCTCAGGCACATTAATCCTCCGGGGATGTCACACGAATTTCGTAAAGTCGCATTTAAATTCTCAAAATTATCGGCACTTTATTAAGTGGTAGAAATATTTTATAATTTATATATGTGTATATATACATATATAAATTATGAAATATTTCTGCCACTTATATTATTATTGCTGTCAATTAAATAAATATAAATGTATTTAATTATATGTCGAAGATGCCTGCAAACGGTTGAAACACTATTGTGAAATTCAAAGTAGTGTTTACAATAAAAATAAATAAAAGATGTACCGACTTTAGTTTAAACGTAGAAATAAAAATTAGCGTGCAAATGAAAGTTGAACGAAGCACGTTAAAAATGTTGACGCTGTTTCTCCGAGTGTATGGATAAACCGAGAACGGTGAATGCCCCACCGCAGCCCTCGAAGTGCGTTCGGAGTGCGTTCATCAACGAAGTACATTCCTCTAATTGATTCCAGTCGCGAGCCGAGTTGTAGACCGAGGCTCGAGTGGCCGCCCGGACTGTATTTCGTTTTCACCCTTTCCCGGTACTTTCGTGTCCTTATTAAACTGGTTCGTCTCTCTCGGTTAAGGGTCGCTCGGAGGTTGAACCGAACGGATTTTACGAGATTTGTGGAGATGACCGAGCGGCGCCCGACCGCCGACGAGAAGGCAAATTGAAACGTCCGACGAATGTGTGCCAGTGCGGTTTTTAAACTCAAACAAGCACGCTCGCGATCAACCCTCGAAGGGGACGAGCAAAGTTTTCAATTGTGTACTCCTTATCGTCCCAGGGAGGTAGTTAATATTGGAATTGGGGATACGCGTGGCCTCGATGCTTAACTGCGAACCTCAATGGTAACGAAGAAAGCTGAGAAATTTCTAACTTTTCGGACAACTTCGAACACCGCGTTCAAGTTCGATGAGCACTTTGAATTAAAATCTACAAAAGTTCCCCTCGTATCCAATCCGTATGACATCGCACGGGCTAATTTTACGACGTATGAAACATTTTTAAACATCAAACCGGAAGTTTATTCAGTGCAGGTCGTTGGGGAGGATTCACCACATTGCGTAATCCCATCCAGTTTTGTTTTTGTTTTTGTTTTTTTTAATCCTTCGACAAAAGAACGAACATTTCCATGAATGCAATTTTCATTTCATTTCACTCTCCACCCTCATATTCATCCGGGGATCTGTGCAGTCGTGATACACGAGCTCATCAGGTCTCGACAAGAGCCTCCGCCGTTGTCATCATCATCATCATCACCGTCATCATCATCATCATCATCATCATCATCATCGTTCTCCGCATCTCAACGAGCAAAATAAAAAGAAAGATGATGACTGTATAAAGCTATAAATGAATGATAAATATAGGAGCTGCGCATTGAAAAATGAAGGAAGTTAGGGGGATTAAACTATACGGGAGTGTACGCCGATGGGCTGTAACGGGGTATATAAATGCCTCGAGATGCGGGATTCTCGTACGCGAACGTGATGAGTAGCTAATATACTTCTGCGCACTATGCGGATGATTGTGTACGGAATTGCACACAGTGGTTGACTGTAATACATGACAATACGGAGCTTAATGTTGTGTAGAACGTGCAACACATGGTACACACATGTGTATGATATTTTCATCCACATTTTTAGTTTCACACAAAGTATAAGGCACCGAACATACACGACGTTCAAAAAGCATGGATGGAAATTGCGGGGTTGTATGCAGAGTTCGAAATTGAACAACTTTTCCCTTTGGAACTTTTTATTTTGATCTATAATTTTGGAGCTACAAACGGTCAAAGTTCCCCGCTGACGAGGCCGATGGATCGACGCGCGCGCCATCTACCGAGCGACGCCATTGGCTGAACTTAAATTGCTTGTATCTCGAAAACTGTGGACTTTTGAGAAACCTTGCTCAGATTGACGCCCAAAATACAATAATGTTGCTGAGTGTAGAGTATTCCAAAATTTGAAACGAAAAATATGGGTACGCATTCGCGTTTCAAAAAAATGCAAGCGGATAGTTATCGAGTTAAAGATTTCAGACCGCGCGTCAACTGGAACTATTCTTCAATAATGTTTGTCAAATTTTTAACTGTTGTTTTGAATCTACCGTTTTTGGCGCCAATTTTGAAACACCTTGTATATATCGTCATAACTACAGCAGGGGGGTGTTTTTCCCTCCTTCCACGAGTTACTTATCCGTCCATTTATGTGCACATAAGTGCACGTGTGTGATACGCGTCGTTGCACATATATTCCGCGGTTCCAGAGTAGTATGGACGCGTTTATACTCCGTCTGCCGTTGCCCGTACGTGGAGTTCTACATGCTCGGTAGCTTACGCGGGTTATTCAAATGAACGCTAAAAATCATCCGAACCCTCCCTCTTCCCCCTACCGCCCCTCGGGGGTAGAAAGCAGCTCCCGTCTATATTGGTTATATTTAAATGGATTTAAAACCCCCGTTGAGATACACAAACACATATCTCACCCATACGCACACACACCCGCATTTTCCCCTATCCAACGGCAAGAACCGTATCCTCTCAGGCACTCGACCCTTTTCGCTTCGTCCTGCAGCAATAGAGACAAGGGAAAGTAATATTGCTCATTGCGAAGGGGAGAATATTGGAGATGAAAATAATACAATTATTTTCTATACTTTATTATTAAGAGATATATATATATATTTTTTTTTTTGCTGGCGAGGCATTAGCTATAGTAAATGTAGCTGTGATGAGAATTTGATCCAATTCGGTCTAATTAGTAGATTGAGAATTACATTTGATAAGTAAGATGTGCGTAGGCTCGATAAGTCGTGCGAGTCCCGAGTTAACGAGCCGAAAATTCGCACACAGCTGAAACAATAATTAAGGATACTGGGTATCGAAACGAATGGAAATCGGCCATCCGGTTCGCGCTTTACGCTGCTACCGTAATTAGCTTTTACACTTGTGCCTCTACATGTTCCCAAAGACGATTTACGTAATGTATATATATATATATACATATATTGTTATCTTTACTAAAAATATTTGCAAAAATGACAATCAGAAAAACGATTTTAAACATTTTTTGTTGTCATAATCACGCTCGCGGCATATCGTGAAAAGTTAACGAGCGCTTCTGCATCGTTATTATTATTTCTATTTGTGCGAGGCCTGTTCAATGCGAGATTAATTGTAGCCTATCTATATTACATTGCAGAAAATATGTTTGCCAGTTACGATGATTTTCTTGATAAGTTTTATCGCTCCCAGTCGACGCTCTTGAAACAACACCTATCTATACCGTTTGTACATATATGAATATATATATATATATATATGTATAAATTGAGTATGCCCGTATATCGTATTATATACATGCCACGTGGCATCAGTCCTTCGACAATTGAGACAATTGCTATGTCCCCAGCGTACACTTAATCCCGTGTTAGGTATAATTCCGCTTTCTGTATTCCCCACGACGTAACTCTCTGTCGCGTTAATCTTCGACTCTCTCATGTAATTCGTTTACAAAAAAAAAAAAAAAATTTATTCGAAATTAACAATAAATCTAAAAAAGTTATATTTCGAATAAGTCAATATAAATGCTAATGTTTTGTTTATTTCTGTTACAGGTGAGTACCAGAAATTTGGTGACCAAAAATCGAAAGCTTTGAGAGGTTCTTGGCGGCTACTGTAAGTTTGACATACATGTTTTTAACTCGTGAACTGCCACTTTAGCACATTTGCTACATTAGCCAAGAATGTACTTTAAACAAAATATTGTCGGCCACTTTCGACCAAAGTCTCATAATTAAAAATTTTTTTTTGTAAAAACATTGAAACCTGAATTTTTTCAAAAATGACTGCGCACAATTTTGATCGTATCGTGTAATTGAGAAAGAAAAGGTTTTTCAACAAGGAAATTTAATCACAAGTTTCATCCAAGTTTGACTTCAAGTCTGACCTGCAAGATTATATTTTTTACATCATAAATCCTTGACGATGGTAGTACTGAAAAAAAATATATTAGCAATAAAAAGCACGGAAGTTTACAGTCGCGAGGAAAAATAAGGTGTATAAGAGGTATCGTAAATATCAGTGACAAAGTCGAACAAATTAAAAACCGGGTGTGTAATCGAGCGACATAAACAGTCGCGTTACCTATGCACAAATATATACACATCGTTAAAGACATCGTATGCAGACTAAACATGTGACTGTGACGTCGATGGGAAAACCAAGTAGCATGACCATTATCGAACTCGTAGCAAAATTTATCATAAACTTAATGATAAATAATAGCAATGAAATTATTGCCAACGTATAGATTTCGAACTATACCGGCGAGCATTCGCGCTGCACGTGCGCCGGACGTTGTTTTTATGTCCGACAATAAATAAGAACTGATAAATGGAGGCAGAAAAAAAGACAAGAAAATTGACAGAAAGATTGTCGAGCGACAACGACGCCGAGTAGAATTTACGATTTTATTTTATAATCAAACGCCAGGTCCTAGATTTTTTCGTTCGACGTGGGAGGGGCGCCGATAAAAATTTAACCTGATGAATAAACATGGAGCTGCACTTTAACGACATTTAATATTTTTTCAGAATTCATATTTTATTAAAGCAGCCGCCGGGGACGAAGGAAAAATCGTTAAAGTTAGGATAAAATATACGTTTCGATCGGGCGCAACATTGCGCAACGCGTTTCGCGATTTATTATTATTGTATATATACCATTTCCCCCCTCGCGTCCCGCGTCAGACTTCTCTAGATTTTTCTCTCCGTCACTTTTTTTTTCTTCCCGGGCGTCGTGGAGGGGGAAGCGTTCCCCTCGCCCCTTACGCCGGCGTCTCGCGTCGCTCAGAGTCGCAATAAAACTTTTATGTATTTATTATTAGAAGATAACAAATGACATTACGGGCTTTATACGCGCGCGTTGCGTCATAGCTCCGAGCGGAGCCGAGTGCATAGAGACGCATGTACTTTCCCCTCTCCACCCCCGCCGCGAACTAACAGCGCTGGTGCGACGGATGGAAACGCGGAGCACCGTGAATCAGGGAAGGTGGGTGTCGGTTGCGTAAAAATTGCACTCGCTTTCCAGCGCAATAGTCATCGATATTTATAATAGTTCAAAAAGTTACCCAAAATATGAAGAAAAAAAAAATCGAAGATCGCAAAAAAACATTTACCAAAGTGTAAAGAAATATACTGAAAAGGACGAGGAAAAGTACGGCAGTTGTATTGCGTCGGAGTTGTCGGAGGAAAATATAAATTGAGCAAAATGAAATAATACAACCGGGAAGACTGGTGATTAATACTCGTCTATATGTTAAACATACCCGCCGGTGGTACAGTCAATATATATATGTATATATATATTTTTATACACACACATATATATATTCGCCGGTAATTATGTCATTAGCGTCGACACGGGTAACGAGTCGAATTGACGTCGTATAACGACTAGTGAGAATCGCAGACTAAGATTAACATCGAGATTATTATATTACTGCTACTCCGGATCGTCGGGGTATCTTTTATCGAATTGAATAACGAACAGAGTTGAGTCTGCCGCTTATATAATAAAAATTGTGTCAAGTGTGTGTATATATATATATGTATATATATTATTTCAATGTGTATATATATATATTGGAATTACATAACAGCCAGGAATTTCCAATAATAATGAAGACAAGTCTGATGGCTCTGGAGGGGTTTAATAAAGATTTTACAGACATATTTAAATATGTATATGTATATATTGATATCCGTATATATAAATGCAGCATATTTATTTTTTGTACACATGTACACATCGATTGACGCGATATATATTTATATCTGACTATTCATACGTACAAACAGAGTTATGAAATATACTCGGCGTCGAATAAATTTTCCGCAGTATATCGGTTGCCCCGTGGCATGCCCGGATTTCAATCCGAATCCCGAGCTAGCATACAAAGTTACCGAAAATCAGATTATACGCCGTGTGCTCCCCTGCTCCCTATTTTCCGCTCCTCGTGTGCGAGTGACGGGAATCAAATAGCTCTCTTTCGATACTCTCTTTCGTCGAGGGCTAAAATTATTCTCGTATCCAACATTCGTCTTGACATTCTTTTTATTTTTGTCATTGATCACCGCGAGTTGATACAAAAAGGTTAAATTATAAACCTAGGTTTTTTTTTATTAACCCTGTCCATTTTACGACAGAAATTTCCACTTCCCGGCTTTCCAGTAGTTTATTTTCGCGTCTTTTTCAGCTTTTTGGGAAATTTATATTCGGGAAATATCTCCTTGGCTAATATTTTAACATAATCCATTCACAATCAAGTGCCAGATGTTATTTGTTATTTCTCGTTTGTTCGGTCAAAGAAAAAAAAAATATGACGTTTTCGGGCTGTTATGCCAAGGACCTTTTATAGGCACGTGTCTCAATTCCCCATCCGGGGTCGCAACAGTAAACTACTTTAGTCTTTTCTTCTTATTTCACCATCACACTCGCCAGCGGAGATCACGGCAGTTGCGAACCGAACAATTTTCCTCTGTGCACGCACCCTTCTTCGGCGGCGTTCATCCCCCTCGATTTGTACATTGCTCGAAGCCTCCCGTGGGACTCGGTAGGCACAGAAACAGCTAAACAAAGAATCGAAAGTGAGTGCGTCGATTCGCTTTATAATGAAAAAAAATATACATATAAAATATATATATTTTTCCATTATTCTCCTGCAGCGTTGCATTAATTTAGCTACATAATGGATATCGCTACAAACTGTCAGAAACACTGTTTTCAATTAGTAACCTTTCGATTCACGTCATTTTGTCGAAGGGAAAATGCATGCATCTCTATAGCATTCCATCGTTTATTTTCATCAATTTATGAAGAAAAAAATATATATATTTTTTTCTCGCATTGTTGTAAATTTTGAAACAATTTTATGTTTTACGTACAGTTGGTTTAACGCCAGGTTTTGAATGTTCGACATGTCATCCGAAATTTCGCAAATTTTTGCTATGCGGCGTAATATTTTTTGCGTCATCGATTCCGCAGCCTCTTCCGGTGGAACCGGCTTCTCTTCCCTTCGTTCTCGTTCCCTCTGTTCTTCCTCGCTCCGCACAGCTGAGACTTCCCCCGCGCGTGCATGTGTGCAGGTACCGAAATGATGCTGCCCACTCGATGAACGTCGAGCCTCGTTGAATGTCGAATGAATACCTTAAGGGGTGGGACAGCGAGTAAAACGAGACGAGCGATCGTGAATTATTTGTCTTCAACCTGATATCCTTCGGCGCGCACGCGCACAGACACTATTCCCCGGCGTCGCGTGTCCGATTCGCGAACAGTTATCCGTGTTACGCTTAGATTGATAATGAAATTTTCCAGTCCGATCGATTAACAAGCGGCAGCTATCGATTTCGTTAAAATTCCATGAGCAAGTGTCTGATAAAGTAGACATTATTATTATTCAATATCGATTGACAATTTTGTCAAAGTTGACGACGATTACAAAAAAAAAAAAAAAAGAAAATTATTATCAAAAGGGCAATTTATAGATATTTTTCTTCGAAATATTTTATTTTTCTTGGATTGTATTCCTGGTAAGGTTAAGCCAATCGATTTCGCTAATGACTGACAAGTATATCATAGCGAGTGTTGTATATATATGTATATAAATAAATATATATATATATAAATGAATAATTCCGTCTACGATCGTTATCATGGGTCTGAAAAATTCACCGTCTCCCCGGTATTTTCCTATGTTAGAACAGAGCTCAACGTCGCAATATTATTTTTAATAATGCCCCGCGTGCGACGGGAACGACGGTGCGGGAGGAGGCCGCGCAGGGAGGGAGATATAGCGGGGGCTGCCCGCCGCCACCGCCGCCGCCCGGCCGTTACATTACGCGGTAAATAATAAACGTTTGCAAGGCCTTGGAAGTTATTATACAATATATACGTTCGTATACGCCCGATGCCATTACGGGTATCGTATATTATTAATGCAGTGACGCTCAGCCGGTAGTTTACACTCCAAGGCAATGCTCATCCTCTATTCCGTTCTCAGCAATATTATAATGCAGTCTCTTGAATAATTAAGTTTTTTTAAATTAACTATTTATTCGCAAATATGAGGCATCTCCGAGCTCAGTCGAACTTAGTTCATCCAATTCAAGCGGTCCAATTTTCATTTAAAATGTACATTTAAGAGAAATCCGTTAGTAGCTTGCAACTTCAACGGAAGCTTAAAGTAAAAAGGTGTCGCAACAGTTCTTCAAAGTTACTAAGTGTAAGTAAAAAGAATGAAAAATATTGAGGAAAAACGGGAAAGGATTCTCGTATGGACATTCGTTCATACATCGTACCAATACCGGCTCGATGAGCATGTGAAAGAAATTTGGTAATTATTCACGGAGCTATTTTGTAAACAGAGACTCACTAGCCATAGTCTGCTCCACAAAGCCTTTCCCCGTTGCACTTTAGCTGCAACAACTATATTAATCTTATAATCTATTGTATGTGTATAATCTATTTTTTTTGAATATTCAATCAAAGAAACTACGCTTCCGGTTTGTAAAATCTCATTTTTCGACCGGAGGTGATATCATTTCGGAAATACGTCACTTCCGGTTGAAAAATAAGATTTTCAAACAGGAAGTGACGTATTTCCGGTACGACGGCACTTTTATGGCACTCTCACGGACGGCTGTCCGTGAGTATCGTTGAGAGTCTTGAGTGTGCGCGAGGTTTCCATAAGAGTGTTTAGTGGTCTTGTACCTTATTATTAAGTAGATATAATTTTTGCTTCTATAGATATGAATATTATGAACTCACAAGCCTGGTCAACAACGAGTCTAACGAGCCGCACCGAGGTGGCAAAGAGATTAGGTCGATTATAATACATTTTACTACCATTCGTAAGACGTGAGATAGGACAACTTAACTTTTGTATCAATATTTATTGTATACGATAAGATTAAAGTGGAGTCTTGGAGTATGCGCACGAGGTCGAAATTTGTTAATGCTCTCTTTCTCTCTCTCCCGACTTTTCTGTATTTATATTATTACGTCATACGCGCGACGATCGAGGCGACCGAGTGTCGCGCGCCCGGAACGTGGATACATGGAATAAAACAACGCGGTTCTCATTCCGGACTGCAGTAAAACAAATTATTTCAAATTTTTCACAATCATAGATTCAATCGTATTATTATTTGATTCACAATAACGCGAACTTGGACTTATTTCGTTAAAAAAAAAAAACATAATAAAAAGAACACATAGTCTACCGTTTTGATTTTTTTGGATCCTACAAAATAAGTTTGGACAAAAAATTATTACAAGGAAAATAGGAAAACATACAATTTATATCTTTGGATTTTTATTATACGATGCTTCTATATCAGGTAAAAAAATGCAGATGTATTTTGATATTTAGCCACAAATTATGTCATTGATAGAACGAATTATTTAATTAAGCAAAAGAGAAGACAACCTCTGCATTGAGAACCCGTGCCGGCACATTTTTTCTTTCTCTTATTATGAAAATAAAAGTATTGCGCAACTAAATGACTTAGTGTTCATGATACGAGCGCATGAGACGTCGAGCCGACATTATTATTAATAAACCGAGTGTACGCTCGTCGATTATTGCGAGAAAATCAAGTAAGCGTTTACGCTAGTGACGAAGATCGCTGTATCCCATTTGCTCTTATAGCTGCGTTCGAGCTCCTTAGTTTTTCCTGCCAATTTCTGATCTAACTTACAGATACAACTGAAAACGGGCGTTTGTGATCAGACCAAGAAATTTGGTCACTTTTCCTCAAAATTAACGGTAGAACACTAAAAAGTAAACTGTTATCACTTCCACCATTTTTCACCTGCAGCTTTAAGAAGAAATGGTCGGTTGTATGTCAGGCAGAATTTTGTTCACCGCTTTCTAAATAATAATATATATCATTATCAATAAAAAGATACATTGAAAATGATAAAAAATAAACTTTCTGTATAAACTAGTTTTGACACCTATTCGTCATATTTTCTCCTATCGCGCACCATTTCGTTAATTTATTCACGGCTCGCCGTTATTAGATAAGTATAAGTGATCACTTACCGTTTCCCCTATATAATGGACTTCGCGCGTATTCGCGATCACGCGACTGCAACATTATATTACAACTCGTTTCCAGGAAATAATTTCCCGTACAAAAAGAAAAAAAAACGTGTCACCAACGTGTTCCACCGTGATGTCAATAATCATCTCCATATCGAGGGCAGACAATTTAATAACAATCGTCGTTGAAGAGTATAATAGCGATGGTTTCCTTTTATTTCTATCGATCATTTTTTTTTTTTTTTTTTTTTTTTAAGAATAACGAATAATTATGCGGTGGGATAAATATTGAAATACTTCCGGATGTGCGGGCTCGTAAAAATATGGATATTTTTAGCTATACGTAGGGCGCGCTAGAAAGTTGTTCGATACCGAGAGACCTCCTTGCGCAGAAAATATGCTACCTCATTCACTAACGTCGTGGAGGAAGAAGACGAAGGCACATCGAGGGGTGCGAGCGAGACGTCCCAAGAGATGGATGAGAGAAGAAAGGAAACATGCTCGTAGTACATAATATCTCTACCAGGAGTAAAAGAGGAAACATAGAGCGCCGCGAGGAGAGACGAAAGAGATAGAAAAATTGGAGGAAGCGAGAACCGTGTATGTATATGTACATAGTCGCGGATACGTCGGTGCACGCGTGTACTTATATATAGAATTAAATATACGATACATTATTCATTTAAAGTTCTTTCTACTTGCTTGCACGGAGATTGTGTGTACGTACTGTATTCGTGTTCCACTGGTATACAGCACTGTATAGCAAGTACAGTACAATATCTCTTGTATGAATTGTATCTACGTAAGTTGCAAGTCTACACCTACCTATGGGGCATTCTTCGTCAACCATTAAAATATTTTTCATAATTTTATTCAAAAAAATTCACTACAAATATGAAAAAATTTAGTTCAGTAAATTATTATCTCTAAGGGACGGTCGAAGAAAATATGAAAAAAATTCTCGATCATTCGTCTTCACCTCCCGGAGATGTCATAAAAATTTTGTGGTCTTTTATCGAACGGTCTCAAAGATATGGTACTAAAACCAGGCACGCGAGATAGAAAAAACTTTAACCCTCAAAGTATTAAATTTTCATCGCTTGTCGACGATATATAAACAATTTCTTTTCACAATAATTGACAAAGTATCGGAAAAATCAGATAAAAAAGTTATCGAAAAATCGTCGCGAAAGAATGAAATTTAGTTGAAAAAGAATGACCCATAGTGTCATATAGTTGTCGACGAGTCCAGAGTTTACTGGAGAGTGTACTGGAGCACACTACGGTGTAGACAGAGCGTATTATATCATACGCTCGGCCAACACGAGTTACACGGAAGCAGATACATAAAAATATATATATACACATACGTTTCGAAGTATTGTAGGAAATAGTGGGCGAAGAAGTGTATGAGCAACCCAGGAGGAACTGGTCGACTAGGACGTACGGACGGACGCCGAGACCTACACGTTGACTGTGCACCGCCGGATACTTTTTTTCTCTCCTTCCTCCTATTCTTGTTCTTTTTTTATTTTATTCATTTTAAAGATGGCGCCCGGCTCATTTGCAATTCTATGCCGTACGTCGATACTTCTGATTTATCGCGACTATCTTCATTCCCCTATAGCTATAGGTATCAATCCCGGTATAATACACGTATATTCGTGCCGTCGACTCCACGTCGCTCTATGTCCTGCATTAAGAGTGATCTATCTTCTTCTTTATCTTGCACCGATGTGTAACGCCCAATGCGAGGGTCGTTCATTCCTATCACGATTTATATTGCAAACGTGCCCGGTACGATAGCCCTTGTTGCCCTTCGAACCTGATGAGGTACGCACGGGTCATACCTCCGGGGAATCCCCGGGATTGGATCGAGCGAGAAAACGATAACGAGACAAACCCACCGTACCGGAGCTTCGAATGGTACGAATATTAACGAAATGTAAAAAAAAATAAAAAAATTGAGAATATTCTTGTCAGAATCGAGAGGGGGAACAGGATGAGGCGCTGAATATTTTTTTTATTCAAACTTTTTTATAGATGTTTGGCACATTTACATCTCTACCACTCACAACTCTACCAGAAAACATCTCGCCCCAAACAAGTCTACTAAAAAATACAGCTCTAACAACACTACCACAGAACATCTCTACGAAAACTCTACCAATATCAAAATAAAACTCTACCGGAATACAATGCTACCGTCTAGCCTTGTATTCCGGTAGTTTTATTTCAATTCCAGTAAAGTTTTATTCTGATTCTGGTAGAGATTTTGCTAGAGTTCTAATACGGTAGAGATGTTTTCTGGTAGAGTTGTGAGTGATAGAGATGTAAATCTACTAGATTTTTATCTCGATCGATAAAAAATGTCTTTTTCTAAGGATGTTCCTTGAAAAAATCCACTTGTGCTATTCCTTCGAAAAAAGTTCCACAAACATACCGATTTTTTTTTTGTTAACAATATAAGTCCAGTCGATTGTCTTCTCTCGTAAAAGATTCACCGCAAATCAGGGCCCGAAAAGTTGCGCCGGACGAATCCGACCTTGAAACAACATCCAGCCCGCAGAATCCATCAAAGACCGCACAATTACATTCGGCGAGGCAAAAAGAAATGAAAATGAAATAAAAATATCGTGTTTATCCCAATTCGGTTGTCGACGTACGGTCGATGGACGCAGGTATTTGACATTACCACGGCTACGATTCAATAATTGATCGGTGTTATAACGTATAAGCTCGTATCTGCCGTTCGCAGCTCGGGCTCGCGGTTCTCTCTCGTCCGTCCGGTTTTCGTCGACCGCGTGTACCCTTCCCGCCCGCCCTCGAAACGTGGAAACTATCCTCTTCGCGCAACACCGTTCGACCGGCGGAATCATCCCTCCGCGCCCCCCTCCCATTATTCCCTCATTCGCCACCTCCTCGGTTAGTTTTGGTACTCGACCGGCTGTTTCCTCGCTCGCTCCCGTTTGCGTATCGGCGGCCCCGGCGTGAACGGGACCAGCGAACGGGGCTCTCGCGGGTTCGTTCGTTTTCCGTCGAAACGGCCGCTGTGCGATCCGATTTACCCTCCTCACCCCCCTCGCACTCGGCACTGTAGCCGGGGTACACGCAACTGTGCCGTCCCTCTCCTTTCCGCCGATTCGTTCGCTCGCTCGCCTGAATTTCACTCGACACCACTATCCGAGCCCCCCCAACCCGATCCACCCTCAAACCGCCACTCGTCCGGACACTCGTGTTTAGATATCGTTAAACCGCGTTTTCAACACCGCCATTATGTAAAGCACGTGGCAACGGCCGATAAGTCAAACAATGAAACCAGAGCCAAGAGGGGTCGGGGGGTGGAGGGGGGGGGGCGGCACGCCCCGGAGGGCTCGTTTCGCCGACTCCTCTATCCAACGGGGCAACAACGTTACGAGCTTTCTATTCCAACTGTTTTAGTATCTCCGCTGCACCGAACCCGGAGTGCATTCAATGTTTCGTCGGATATATCCGTTGGGAAACTCGCGGGGCCGCTGAATCGGGCCTCCCTTGCTTCTGGTTGCGGACTCGTGATTTTAGGGGTGGTTGGGGAGATTCGAAGAGAGATTCGGAGAGTACTTTGGGCGAGGGAGGAACAGGAAATTGATCAGTGAAGTTTATTAACATTCGATTGAGATTGGAATTAAGGACCGTAGTCGATGTTGATGGTTTGAAGGTTCCCGGCGAAGAATCGAATTGATCGGAGGTGTCGGGGTTTTTTTTTATGGACTGGCAGAGATTATGCCTAGACGCGTGCCAAAGGGCAAATTGATTCGTGGAACGGGTGCGGAAATGAAAATTAAAATGTGGAAGGAAAAATTGGTCAAGTAATGAGCGATCTGTCCTAGGCGTGTTGGAGTGCTATTTCTTTAAAGTTCTGTATAAGAAAAGAGGTTCGACGAACCTTGACGAAATTTTGATGGTGTCTTCGGAAGGTCCACAGGTGACTTTGGAATTTTTTTCAGATTTTTTGCTGCTCTACTTTCAAAGTAATATATGGTTCTTAACAATGGCACGTTCTCCAGGCCGTAGAGAGACTCCATCGTGCATCAAAGAGTTAAACAAAAATATTAATGTCGGAAAAACTGAAAAAATTCCGGAAATCTTCGCATCTCGTGTTCCGTTGACCAAAGGATCAGCGTTAGGAAAACAGCAAACGTCGGGTAGCTCTACCCAGCCGAACCCGGCGCATTGAGTTCTCTCCATTCGGCTCGTAATTACGAGATTAGCGGTAATAACTCGAGTCCATTCGACGTCGGAGGCCGCGGGCAGAGACGGAGAGGTGAGGAGGTTGAGGGGGTGGGAAGGTTGGAGGGCGATCGAGTTGAATGGGCGTGAACGCCATATAAAACAATATATAATATTTCGTGCCACGGGTAATTAGGAATAATTGCTTGATTGGCCGAGCCAGGAATCGTTATAATTCACCGCGAGCCGCCTAACAAATTACCGATCGTCCTGTACAACGTTCTCTACACTATACTTTTACTACGTACTATATATAAGTGATCGCTTTGTTTTTTATTTTATTTTTTAACATTTAAACCCCGATGGATTTATTGCTCGACAACTTTGCCGTTTTAGATGCCTATTCGCAGGGGTTATAAATCGAACGGCAATTTTTGTATTATTTTTTCATCAACCCACCCTGTACGACTATCGACATATAATTACATACAATATCAATGCATTGAAAAAATTGTCAAAAAAATGTTCCAACTATCTCGAATTCTAATCGATAATATATATATATATTTTCTCTAAAAGAAGGGTTTTGTTGCTAGGCAACGTTGTCTGCCATTACCTCGGTGTCGGAGGGTCGAATACCTCCCACGACTGCGATGATAGAAATAATAATAATAGTAATAATAACAATAACAATAATAATAATAATACTTATAATAATAATAACAATGATAATAATGATAATAATAATAAAGTTGAAGCGTTATTACGGGTAATAATTTTCAGGAGCGTAATCGTTGAGAAAGAACGGGATTCTCGGGGTTCTCGGGGTTCTCCGGGTGTAGGAGGAAGAGAGGTCGTAGTCTAGGTAGGGTAACTGCTTCCATAATCGTTATCGTTACGGTTTACGTCAGCGTCTGTACGCTAGTCGCTCTCGCGGCCTCGCCAGACTCTCTTTACCCACACTCTTCTCCCCTCTCCTCTTTCTCTCTTGTTTCTTTTTTTCATCTTTTTTTTTACTACTACTCCAACACTTTTTCTTCGAGCTCCGAAACTTGCTCTACTTATTTTTTAGGATATCCGCCAACAACCGGCGCTATTACGAAATCTTTCGTGCGCGATGAAAATCGGTAAGAGAACGAAGAAAGGATAAGCGGGGAGCGAAGGAGAGGACAGAGAAAAAGATCGGCAATAGGGCGGATACGATTCGACTTCGTCTGTCCATTTGTCTGTCCGGTGCCCTCCGGCAGTTTTGATTTCCTCCCCATGGCAAAAAATTGCGTATGAAAGTTCTCAAACGAATCTTCATCCGTCCGTCCGTCTATCTGTCCACTCCTTTCACCCCGGTACTTCAAATTTCCTCTTGCCAGTAAAAAAAAAAGAAACACAAACGAAACTGTATTTTATACGATGCTTGTATATCATTTCACACATCCCTTATAGGATGCTTGTATATCATTTCGTACATCCCCTACGGTACGAAAGAAAATTAAAAACTTATCCGTGCAGAGAGAACAGCAATAACGGCGAAGGTTGAAGGGGGTTTCGCAGGGAAAGGGTTGGAAGCATTAGCGATGTCAATACAGCCACGATACTTTCTCCGGGACGCACGAAGCGCGTGTGCGCGTGCACACGGTTCCACTGCGTGCCCTCTGTCTGTCCGTCCGTCTTTCTGTCTGGTGTGCCTCTGGGAAAGGGCCGGAGGGGCATTAGTTTCAACGATTATTGGAGTAAGTTCTGGCCCGAACGAGTTACATAAATGTGGAGTAGGGAGTCGACCGTTTCCTTCCGAGGGGAAGAATGAGGGTGGGTTTGGGGTGGAAGGGGGTGGGGTGGGATTTTGTTTCAGTCCACGGCGAGTATTTACACTGGCGGCGAAACAGTTCGATGGAGGGAAAGAAAAAGAGGAAAACATGAAAGAAGTATCCATCGTTGTTGATGCTGTGCCGTTGCCCCACTCGGGCTCGTCCCCTCAGGGGGCCCTCAGGTTACCCCCCCCCCCCCCCCCGCCCCTCCCCCTTCGCTCCTATGCCCGTTCGCCGCTTCGCCGTGGTTATTATTATTATGATTATTTTTATCACAATATTTGCCTTTACCACATTCTGTTTTATGTTAATGGTCGCCGGACCCGCATCTCTCTCCCGCCCGCTTCTGCTCGGGTCCTCTCTGTCGTCTCGTTCTCTACCCCTCCGTCCCCGTTTGCCCGTTTCGCCTCCGCGGCGTCGCCTCCGGCAACTTTTAGCATTTTGTCTCGAATTAAAAAAACAAAAAATGAAAAAAAAATGTATAACAAAAAAAAAAAACGAAAGATGAGATACGGCGAGCGGCGTAGACGCGGAGGGAAAAAGGATAGCGGGAGCATCGGTGAAAAAAGCGGAAAACCCTCTCAACCGACTATCTCTCGCTCGACTGTATTTTTTTTTTCCTTTTTTTTATATTTCTATATTGCGCCCCTAGTGTATCACTCCCTCGGCGTCATTTCGCCTCGCTATTACGCTCCCGTGCGCCATTTGCCCCAATATTAGTAACGGAAAAATAAAAAAAGTATGAATGAAAAATCATTAAAGACCTAGATCGTTTTTTTTTCGACGAAAGAATAAAATTCAGTAAGTACTTTTCATGATGTGTGTGTTTCATGATGTGTACTTCAAACTGTGAAACTTAACAGGCATTGAAAAAACGTAATACATTTTTTTTTTATAATTTCGATAACATTTTCTCACCCCTCGACTTTCAGGCGCGTTAAAAATACATCTCGATGAATCGTCATGTTGTCCGTTTGTCTCAAAAGAAGAATCATCGTCGAGGAGAAAAGCCATACGTTACGTGCAGCAGAGCCGGCCCATGCAGCGCCCGAAGTCTCGCCGTTCCCTTTGCCGGTGTGCGGGGCGAAACGGCACCTCGGGGCAAAACGGACCGTGGCTTCCAACCGAGACGAGATCCTCCCTTTCGCATCTCCCGAAAAGAATTTGCAAAAACAGTCCGTCTTGCCCCGCTCTTCCCCCCATACAGAGATCCATAATTTAAGAATTTTTGCTCCAAGTGGAAAACTTTCTGATAATATAGTGTACAGTCGGTAGACAGGTGGTCTGGAAGCCAAAACTTTCGTAATACATTGCTCGCGTTTTCAGCGTCTCTTTTCCAGCGCTCTGCTACACAGCAACAACCTACGCTCGCTCTGTACTATATAAAATAAATTGTACCGTACAGACCGTGCTCCGAACAAATTTGAATTCTTAACTTTGATGTACGGAAACCAAGCATTAAAACAAAAAAAAACGATAAAAAGTAACGAAAACAACAAAAAAAAAACCAGCCTGAAAAACTATTTTTTGTACCGATAACTTTTCGTCACCGCAACAATTGCCTACGGACAAACGCCGTTATTTTTTTGTTTTATTTTTATTCCCGCATCTCCAACCATCGGTTCGTTCGGGAGCGAAATCTACGATCGTGCGGTGCGGAGAAACAGAGAGCGCGCGTACAGCGGCGAATCGGATCCCGCGAGCAGGTACGTTGCGATATAGATACGTTCTCCCCCGGTCGTCGCGGCTTTTCACCGACGGTTTCGCCGATAGGACATCCGAATTCGCGTAGGGCCGTGTGCCACATAGCGGGCACACGTTGGCGCGATACGAATCACTTTTCCCACACAAGCGCGGCGAATCTTTGGCGTGTACCGACGCGGGGTGCGCGCAGTCAAAGTTGCACACAGATGGTCGCGAGGGGAAAAAGGGAACGGCCGCGAAACTGCACACACTCGATGCAACGAGGGTTGAATTTACTCCGCGCGCATATGCGCGTACACACACGCGAAGTTAGTACGCACAATGACGATGATACCGGTGCGCGCACATTACTCCACTATCACGCGTACCGAAATCGTCCGCGCACACGTACGCGAACGATTCCAGCGCGAGGGGGGGTTGGGATGTGCGCGCGCGCTCGCACAACGGGAGCCTATATCTCCAATATTTATGGGCAATATTTCCGATTCAGCTGGCGCTATCGAGGCCCTTACCAGTTCAACATGTCCGCAATAAAAAACTGGATAAAATTATATCCACATCTCGCCGCGGCTTCGAGAGCCGCTGAAACTCGTCAAAAGTTATGAGAGGGACGGCGAGGGGGGCGAGGGGGGCGAAGGGGGTCTCTCGCAACGCGGCCGTCAGGCTAGGGCAATCCGCGATGTGTGTTTCGATGGCACCGTGAAACGGGGGGGCGGGGGGCGCTTCGGGAATTCCGCGATTTTCGCCGAACGGGCGGGAAATCCATATCTGCAACCCATACGTGTTCCCGTAGGCCTCCGGGTGTGGGTGCGTCCGGGCGCGATGTATCGGATCGAACGGGTATAAATATCGATTTAGCATCGAGCGTATCGATGACCGGTAACGCGTCGATCGTTCGATTTACGAGTCGGTAATATATAGGGTGATTCCGGGTGATATGACCATGCTTTTTTTCGGTTTTAATGCGCAAATCGGGAGGCACGCAGCGTCGAATAATGGACCGAAAATTGGTAGCCAGCGACTGTTTGAACGTCGCTGCTGAGACTCGAAAAATTCGATTTCGTGAGATTAGCGGTGGCCATTTAAACAAATATCCCGGGATTCTGTCGGAACTGGAAAAAATAGGAAAAATCGGTCGATAATAATTACATTTTTGTACAACTTTTTGGCCCGAGTTTTTAAGCATATTTAAAAATCGCTTAAAACTTTTATGAACGAAAACATTTTGCTAAAAATGTAACCAAACGTTGGAGTTTCACCCCTCTACCTACCTTAAAAATTTCAACTTGATCGTTCAAGCCGTTTTTAAATTATAAGAGTTTCAATTTTCGGGCCTGAGACACACACACGCACACACACACATCGAGACATTTTCTTTACATATCATTTTCCGATGTTTTGGAACATTCTGAACACGTTTTTCTTAAAATCTCAATTTTTTTTTTCATTAAAACAATGCTTCCTCTATGAGGAAGGCACATCGCTGGCCCTGTACTGGCTACCGCACTCTACCGGTCCTTCTCCGGCCGGCGTCGGCAGCCAGGGCGGACCCGACGTTCTTCCGTCGGGCGGCTACCGACTTGGATGGCGGGCCAGCAGAAGACCCTCGGCAACTGGTGCTGTCCCGTAACCGCACCGACGGTTAAGTCTCACCCGGGTAGTAACGATTGGCCATAAGCTCTCCCCGGTACACGAGAAAATTAAATGTGCTGCCACTGCTTCACCGATGACTCTTTATCTTGCCGCGAATTAATCGAAGTCGTCTTAGATACACGACCTTCGAAAAAAATAAAGAAACGATAAAAAAAGTGAAGAAAATGAAACGAGTATCGATCCGTTATTAATCGATATAATAAGCGGCAGGGTTGAGGGGAAGGTGGAGGAAGAGAACCGAAAGAGTTAAGCAGGAGGGAAAGGGGAGGATAAATGCGAAGGACGAGTGCACCGTAATATATAGGATGTTCTTGCCGATGAGGGGGGGGGAAAGACGAAAGACGCGTCGCAGTTAGTGGTGCAGCAATATCTTCATATATATATATATATATATTTATATACATATATATATACATTTATACACGTACTTGTATTAATGCACATATGTATAATACATAATATAGCGAGACCGGCCGTGGAAGCGATTCGCGCCGGTACTTGATTATAGCAATTAGCCGATCGGCAGTTGTTGTAGTGTAAAGTTTGTCGGTGGGTAGAGAAGGCTGAGCTAAGAGGGGAAGCCCGGGGTGGAGAGAAGGAAGGACGAGAGAGAACGTGTCAATGTTTTGTGGAAAGCCCGAGGCCACCTCTAAATTACAGGCTTAACGGTGTGCTGCGCCGAGCCTGCGAAGCAAAACGAGAAAAAAGGGGAATCCCCTCCCCGATCCAGTCATCAATCCAATTGCTCTCGCCTCCTATCTATATTTCGATAATCCCTCTTCCCATCTTGTCCCAAACATTCTTTCCACTCTTCGTTACTCCACACACGAAAATATACTATTTTTGATCACGTCCCAAGTAATTTATTGGAAGTCCCAAATAGTGTATCGGTTGTACTAATTTATTTATTCTTCGTCATTCGCGATTGTCCCAAATAATTATTTTTTGTCCCAGCTCATTCATCAACAGTCCCAAGTGGGTCGTTAATTTGCCAGGTCGTTTATTAATTGTCCGAGCTAATCGTCGGTATCCGGAGCGTATTTTTAATCGGCTCGTAGGCCCAAGTAATCCTTTATATCCTGTACATCCGTCAATTTACACGGGTCGAATGCGCCAGAGCAATTAGTTGCCACATTTTTTTTTAAGTCCACTCATATTTTTTTCTCTCTCAACGTTCATTTTCCTATTTTTTCTGTTTTGTTTGTTTTTCCACTTATTTTTTCGTACCACGAGGATGTCGCGCAGCGACGGCAGACGAGAGAGATACAAGTGGCTCGGAAAGCCCCGACGTCTCGCATCGCGGAGAGAAACACTGTGCGGGAACCGAGAAAGAAATAAAAGGGATGAAGAGTCGAGCGAGACAGCGGACGCTCGAAGCTTCCGCGAAGCGAGTCTCTCACCCGAGCCCGGGCTCCGCCGCGCGACAAAAGCTCGAAGTGCCTCTTTCATTGGCCGTGCGGCGCGTAAAGCGCGAAATAAAAAATAAAGAGAGGGTTCTCGGGTATTATTTCAAATGGCAGGGATCCTCACCCGGCGCTCTCCCTCCTCTTTACAGATTTTACCGGGAAACTCCTCACTTTCGCCTGTCTGTCTTTTGGCTTTTTTTTTATCTCTCTCCCGTTGTCCCTTCGGGACTCGCTTGATTGACTTTCTTTTTTTACTCTCTCACTTTTCCTGCCTGCTCCAACTGCCTATTCGGAAAGAGTTAGAATTTGGACATTTTTTATTTAGACATTTGCTTTTTTGGACATCGCTTACTCATGTTTTTTTCTCAGTTTTTTTTACTTCTCATTCTTATTTTTTATATTACCGGTATAAAAATAGCAATGAAATTTGCCATTTGTCAAATTTTCACGTGGCAAATTGGCAAAAAAGAAAGAAAAAAAAAATGGAGTCGAAATGTCCTCAAGAGTCGCTGTCGTGGCCAGCTGCAGCCCCTCGCCGCTCACCCCAATGGGCCGTCGTCGGGAGTGATTAGTACAAAAATAATGATTTCCCCACTCGCATTCGTTCGCTCGATGATTCTCCGATTGGGGTTGCGCTGTCGGGAATTCTTCGCTCCCTCTCTTCCTTCCACTCACCATATTTAATCGTCGTCGTCGTCGTCGAGTATTGCATCGAGACGGCTAAGTCGGTCGTGCCCCGACGTAATCCGTCTAGTAATTAGTCAATTAATTAAGGTACACATAATTATTAGCGAAGTCGCGAAAGGAGAAAGAGGTAGAGCAAGAGAGACAGAGAGTTGGAGAGAAAGAGGGAAAGAATAAAAAAAATCGAATTCTCGCGGTCTCACCCTGCTTCCTTTAATTTTCTCTCTTTGCTCGATCACTCTTGAGCCCCGGCAGTCGCACGATTGGGAATTATTGAGAAAATTAATTGTGCGTGAAGTCTACGAGACTCTGCGTCCCTCACCTTCGTTTTTTTCCATCCATCCCGCTTCGTTCTTTCATTCTTCCACTTATTTTTTCTTTCTTCTTTTTTTTTTTCTTCTTTTTTCTTCTTTCACTCTCATCTGAAATCGCTATCCCGCAAGTGTGCAGCAGCACGCCGAGTGGCACTGTGGTCGTAGTGCGGTAAAAATCCGTCCACACTCCCTCTCTCTCTGCATATATACGTGTATATATATGAGTATATTTTAGAAGGTATGGGTGAAATTAAAAAAAATACGAGCGTCGTTGAACGTCGAAGAAAATGAAGGAGGGAGAGGTTGGGAATTAAAAAAATATTAATAAAGAGAAAAAAAGTTTGTGAGGCAGGGTGTTCTCGTTTGTTATGCGGTTCGAGTCCGCCGCGAGCAATTATCAGCGCCGATATGAACGTTCTGGCAGAAATCGTTCGTTATCAGTCATTAACTGGAATGAATACCATTTATAATATATATATAGAATTTCGAGAAGTTTTAATTGTAGTCGATTGCAAATAAATGTGATAAAGAAAAATTATCTATCACAAATATTGGAACGATGCTGTGGGACATATTTACGCTTATAACGTGGATGAAATCGGCGCGGAGAGATCAAATGACTTCGGGAAAAATATTATTGAAAATCCGAAATTCTGTGTCCTTGGTTTTCTTTTTGCACGATCGATGGTTATCGAGTTGAAACCATACAGTGGCGGTGAGGGATTTAAATAAACATTTCAGACGATATGTATCCATGTATTTTTTTTGCGCTGAACGCAAATCGGAAGATAGTTTTGGTTCAAAGTCATCCGGGACATAGTAATATTGAGAAAAAAAAAAAAATACAATTTTACATAACTTTTTTTTAAATCATATTGACTGAAGTTGTTTGCGAAGGCTTCCGGTTTCAGGCTCGAACGATCGAACGAAAAAAACAGCCACAATTAGTTTTGCTATATAGCGACGGAAATTTCTGTCGACGACACAGAGTGCGAAATCTCCATAACGATTGAATGGAAAATAGAGTGACGAGGGTATATAAAGCCACAGAGAAATTAAATTCCATCGATGGGTCCTCGCGAGAGCGCACACTCACCCACACATACTTCCGGACGGATCAGCGAGCAAGTAACGTTAAACGGGCGATCGTCATTCTCAGCACTGTTTTATCATGAATTATAATTAGCCACATAAATATGCATTGGTGCGTGGAATAATTTGACCAATAACTGTAAATTACTCACGAGAGCCATAACAGCGGTAGGTGAAGGAGGGCCATGTATGAATCTGCGCTGGACGATTCGTCGGAGACCGCGGGCTGCAACAACGCCCGACGATAATACGATTAATTGGTACGGCTAATCGACGATAATTAATATAAATAGATGATTGCCATTGGCAGCAAATTCGATCGTGACACAGGTAGCCGGCTCAACCCCTCCTTTTTATCGTATTACGAATTTCCTCAAAATTCCGGTAACACCCTATTTACCCTTTTCTCATTATATCCTTTCGGCCATTGTCCCTTGTTTGCCAAATATAAAACAAAAATAAAAACGGCGAGGTGTTTTTTTATTTTTTAAAAATAAAAAAAACATTAAAATATATATAAATAAAAAATACAAAATAATTCGTTTTAGAATCAACATGTCCACTTGTGCCGTTAATATGAGGTAAAATGGGTTTTCAACTTGCCAGATTTTTTTTAAATTATTTATTGCAGTGTAGAGATATCGCAGTTTTCATAACGTGCAGGTTCTGATTTGATGTTGGAACTTTACACCGGAAAATTCAGTTGGCAGTTCGGAGGGTCTTGGAAGGTTCACTGTCGGAGGACTATAGATCGTTCTGTATTATTTACAAAAAATAGCTCGGAACGCATTGTCGACGTAAGGTTGGCGGGCACGTTGTACATTGATGACTCATTAATTCCGCTCGACATCATCGATTTGCAGGGGTTACGTCGAGGGGACTGCGGGGTTCAGCGCGCTTGTCGTTCGTGTCGTCGCCTCTGTTCCACATTGGCATATAACTCAACGGGATAGTATATCTATCAACCTATACCCTACCCCGCTCCTATTTATACGAGTCAGCGATGCGCGAGCTCATTCACGCCAAATATACGCGGTTTTACTATATCGTTCGAATAATTCACCCTTCATACACCAATCATACATTATATTGCTCGTGTACATTATTACAGTTTTGCCTATACAGGCTGTCTCAAAATTCGGACCTAAAAAGCATCGTTTCGTGTTCACGACTAAAAACTAAAAAAAGAAAAAATATTTAGATAAATTCTGCAGAGTCAACAGTTCGCAAGATACAAACTATTTCATTGGCTGAAATTATCATCCGCTCGCACGTCGAGTACTGCGCAGTTAAACAAATATATTTCCAAGGGAAACATTTCGGGCTATGCCAACCAAAATTTATTTGCCCTTTAAGTCCTTCCTTCATAAATTGATTCTCGTTTGCATAAACTTACAGATATATTAGAAATTTCATTAACTTATATAGATGATTTAATTATTTATTTATTTTGTTTTATTTTCATCGAATTTGCACGCTGTCAACATTTTTGTCGATTTTTCAATTCAATCTTTGCCTCTCCTCTCAGAGTACCAATCAACGAACGTGGTCCAAGTCTCGCGGTAGAATAAACCAGTGTTGCACGGACAATGTTCGCCATAAAAATGGGCTCCCCCTACCAGCGAGGTAAAAAGCTCAGATATTAATTTACTCCCCTTTTTCCCACCGACGATGGAAAGCAGGGTGTTAATTGTATACATATTTCTTTTTCTTTCATTTTTTAACTGCGTGAAAACGTACGTAATGCGAAGCTTCCGTCTCGTTGATCACGAAGTTATGTAATACATTTGTGGGTACGTAACGTTATCAAGTGTCGCTTTCTCTATATTCTTTGTCTCGACTAGTATAATTATGAACGACGGCACATAGTTAAATGCGACGCTAACACACCCACACACGGACACACGTGTGTGTAAATTTATGACGCAAGGCTTGACGAATGAATCGGTATAATAGAATATAGGGACGATTCGTCCCATTTTGCACGTACGACAGGCTGGAAAGACTCGCAGTGTTACTGGCAGTATTTAGTAAAAGCTTCACTGTATAGAATAATGAAGCGCGAGAGGAGGGAGGGAGGTGTTAATCAAATGTTTTCTCGCGACGACTCGGCTTTCGTTCAATGCTGGAAGCTCCCTTCCAGCTCGTTGATCGCAAGACCCTGCGCTCTTTCTCGCTCTCTTTCCATGCCAGAAGGACGACGAACGAATACGCTCACCACAATTTTTTTGTCCACTCATTTTCTGCTTCCCTTCATCATCCATTCTCTTCCGTAGATCCGATACGCGGTAATGCTTGTACATTAAACGACACGTCCACGGGACGAGAGGCGTTTACATTAATATAATCAGTTTTGTATTTTTTATTCTTATTTTTTTTCACGCAGCGGGATTTTTATTATTGTTTTGTTTTTTAATTTAAGCCCGGGATTTAACGCTAAAGTAATTACAAATATAACATCCAAGCTCTCCCGATAAACTACTGGATTTATGTGCGACCGTGCCATCCTGTTTGAGTCAAGAATTAATGTCTTGCGATGCTATTTTTAGTTATTTTCTTATAATTTTATTTTTCTTACATTTAGCTTTTCCGAAACTTTGCCGGACCACAATGTCTTGGTCGTAAGAACCCCCGATCGAGGCCTTTTAGTGATAAAGTCAGCGAATCTCTGCTCCCTCGCTCTGTACCGCTGCACTTCGTTTTTCGTACGAATTTTCCCCGAACCGAAAAAGAAAAAACCCGATGAAAAATAAAAATCGGATCCAAAAATTTAATTAACCTACTCGAGAGCGAGGGAGTCTCTCGTCAATCGTCGAGTTTTACGCTACCGCGTCGTTTCTCCAATAAAATCGTGAAATTATTAAGCACATCGCACGAATATAACCTCCGCGGTGAGTAGTATGAGGCAGAAATATACAGATAGGCGGATATTGTATAGATATAATGTTGTACTCGGTTCCGTCACTACGATCGACCTGGCAGTATCGGTTGAAGCCCAAAAGAGTATTGTGAATATATACGTATATCTACATAAAGAGGGTAGGTGAGCAGCCGAAGTATGATATGCGAATCGAGTCGGACGTGTTTCGGGCGACGATTGATTATCCGCGGATTTAACGAGCTTCATTATTTAACTCTGGTGTCATCGGGCGAGCGGCATCCCGTCGAATCGCGAACGGTTGAAAGACTGGCGGCACAAAAAAAAGGGTAAAAAGAAAATTAAATTGAAGTGCCACGATGTGTCGCATCATACCGATAACTCGTCGTCCATATCTGATCTTCACCCTACCTTCAAAACCGCTGGCCAGTTTAATCATGAGAAATTTTTTGATAATTACCACCGGACGTGGGGAGATTTTTTTTTTACGATTATTTCGAGAACCTTTTCCAATCTTTTAATTTCGATAGCAGTTGCTCCAATAGTGTGGCTTGACAGTGATATTGTGTATGCCTTGCCTCATCTATTTGTGCACAAGGAAGTTAAAAAACAAGGATTTCTGACGAAGCAACGCTTTATCGCAGGCGTCGAGTGAAAAGGAGAGATAGCGGAACGAAGCAACCCTCTAATGACCTCAAACCTCCCTCAGTTCCTAAAAAAAACCTACATATTTCTTCGGCGTTCCTCGCCGAGTGAATTAAGTGGAGAAAAGAGAAAGGTTCCGTGTACGCGATCCATAAATTCAGGGCCCGTGGAGGTTAGTTATAACGTATGCATATATTCGCCCTCTATATCAATTCCATTCTCGAGTTAAGAAGTCAGCGGGAACGGTTTCCGGTCTTGCCGACTGGTTAATCAAGCTGCCGAGGGGGTGACGATCAAAAGCGGCAAAAAAAAGAAATATATTAGAGCCTAGTTTGGCTTAGTATGGAACTAGTTCAATTTAAAAGGTAAAATGCTCGAACATCATCTAAATCGACCCACATATCATCTTTCTACAAATTAAAGAGTTTATCTTGCTCAATTTTGAACCCTAAAAATGTTATTATTTTTGGTCCACTTCCTTATCGAACCCTTTTTCCCAGTAGTAAAAATGGTCGAACATTATCTACCATTTTTGTATAATACTCACATGCATATTTTCGTCAAATGGCAAATACAAAAAGAAGATAAAGGACAGCCCGAAGTAGATCAGACTTGTACCGAGCCCAGCAGCGTTCGTCGATAGTGCATTCAGCGGTCGAAAGAAAACGCCAAGATAGTTACCATCAGCTCTCCGCGGGAAAAGCCCTCCGTTCCCCCAGCTTGCTCCATTTTTCTTCTCTTCGCTTTTTTTTTGTTCGTTCTCCATTCCCTTTTTTTCCTCTTTCCCTATAAATATTCATAAATAAGATACTCGCTTTTTCCTTTGCAACCTCCTTGCGGCTTCGCTCGAGCCCTCAACCTTTGCCGCGCCGGTTCTCGTTCCCCTCTCGGTTCTCGCTGTCCTTAAGCACGACCTTTCCCGCCTTGTATTGGCCAACGTCGATGAAAAAGCTACCGGCTCGAGAGGGAGCAAAAAAAATTGCCTCGACATTGTACACAAGAAAGTGAAAGACGGACGTCCGTTTGAACGTTCATCTTTCTTTACCTTCGTAAACTCTCAGCCATTACGAGGCTGCCCCCCCCCCCCCCTCTGCCTCCGTTGCACATTTGCATGCGGAATCCCCGCGAAACGTCCTCGCGTAATTAAGACACCATTAACGAGGCTCGTCGGTACGTGCGTGCCGCGCGATACCTAGTTCTTCTTGGGGTTTGTTTTTTTTTTCGTAAACATCTACTCGTTAGCCTCTTTTTTGTTTGACACGACGGGAAAAAAGAGCAACAGTCCTGGAGGAACGAGGCTGGAACGGCGAGACCGCAAGTAGTTACGGGTCGTAGGAATCAGACCCACGCGTATATCCTTCTGCTGTCCGGCGTTTTTTCGTTCTATCCGTTTCAGAAATGATAAGAAACTATTTTTCCATCGTGCAAAGAGCTGCGATCGTTTGTCTCGATCTCGTGCGGCGAGAACTCGAGCCAAGGATTTTATGCGACGTCGCATGATAGCTGCAGCGACGCTTTTTTTTAACGCTTTCGAGGCAGACTTGTAGCCTTTTTTGGAACCACTTCTGCTCGAGGCGTGTGGTTTGATGTGTCGTACCTCTCAAGCCGTTCGATTAATCGTCGTGAAATTTTTATGGTACACTCAGTCATTTAATGAAATACTGTGTGAATTTTTTCAAATTTTTTCCACGATTATTATTTAGTTAAAAAACTATTTTTCCATCTTCGGGCTTAGCTTGAACTAATCGTCGGCACGCTATATCAAGTCTGATCAGAAAATTAACAACAAAAAAATGTAAATTACGTCCGGAGAATAGATCTTACGATCAACAATGTTTTCGCCGTAATGAGAAACAACTGCCTGTCGCAACACTGTTTCTTTCTGCTGTTGCGATTTTCATTTTTTTTTTCGTCTAATAAGTCTCACGTGAAGTTTATCAGTGATACGTTACCGGCGTTATGAATATTTTCAACGTCGAATTGTCTGCTCGAATTTGCATCTTTGTCATGCTAACGACACGTGTGTCTGCTCTGTAAATATGCAACGCGTGTATACATTTCCTCTTTCCCCGTTTCTGTTTCTTTTTCCTTCGGTGTCTTTGTTTGAGGCTAGCCTATGCAGTTTCGCATATTTTGCGATTTAATTGCATTTTCGTATTCCATCTTGTTTCCATAGCTCATATATCCTACGTAACAGCCCCCCCCACCCTTCCTTCCAGTCGGCGAACTCGAGATTACACTTGTTCGCACCTTTCATCGAACTGTCACGTAGGAGACCCGAGAGCTCGATACATACTTCGCGATCCCTCGTTCGCTCTTTTCTCCTCACTTTCTTTTTAACCCTCGGCAACATACGCTCGTACGGTGGGCGAGGGGTTAAATACGAGCTGGTGAACTACGATTAACATCCCCCGAGCGCACGATCGCGCGAATACAAGAGCTCGGGGCATTTAAAATTCAAAACTCCCGGACGAGTTGAACCCTCGTCGTACGAGAATCCGGAATTTGCTAATCTGCGATCTTTGAGCGGTTCGAATATTAACAAAATTATGATTTGAAAAATGGGAAAAAATTCACGCAGGGACCACGATGTGTTCCTCCGATGGGACGGAAAACATTGACTGTGAGCATTCATGTAGAATTTTTTTTTTTTTTTTTTTTGTTAAAAAATGAACGGGTTTTTTTCTGCCGGTGATGAAATACACCTCGTTTGCAAAGGCACTTGATTGGTCGAAATTTTAACGTGTTCCTCGCGACGCGAGAAACTCGAGTCGCCATAGGCACGGCCGAGGTTGCAGTCTGAGCTCACCCCTCGCAGAACTTTGCGCGACTAATTGCCTCCGGGGGGTTGAGGCTCGAAGAAGTCAAGATGGCGGGGAGCTATTACGCCTTCAATCTCGAGAGACGGCCTACCATCTAACCCCCCTATCCACCATCCCTTACCCTTCTATCCAAACCCTATCAAAATTTATTGGTAGTATATTATCAAAAATTTAATAAAAAGATACCCGTCGCACTGATTCAAGCGATTTTAACTCCCGTCCGAGGATTCCGTTTTCGTTGTGAAATAAAAAAAATTTGTTGTAACATCACGTCCGGTTTCAAAATCTCCGTTTTCAACCGGAAGTGACGTCATGCAGGAAAACGTCACTTCCTGTTTGAAAATTTCAGTTTTCGACCGGAAGTGTGTCACTACCGGCTTCTCGAGTAGAAATTTTCAAGCGTTACATCGGGCCCTGATAGGGCCCTGATAAGATATTTAGAGGACCTTGTTAGGCCTCCTCAGGGCCTTATCAGACCCGATGTAACTCGCGAAAATTTCTACTCGGGTTGGGCGCCGGGCGAGTAGAAGATTCTCGGCATTGGTTTGTTGGACTGGATTACGGTTGGTCAAATCTCACCTGGATTGTTAAGCATCGAAGCGATGCACGATTTAGCTTTCGTGATTACAAAATGGTCGTTGAATCTTTTTTTTTTCTTCTCTTCCTCGACTTTAACGATAATAAAGGTTGATTGGTGGTGCTGGGCAATCGGAAGGAGAAAGAACTCGCCGTCGCGGTCGCCTTCCCGGATAATTCGATTTCTTAAGGTCCCTTGAATAATTGGTGTTATCCCTCCCACTATCGTCTACGTCCATTCTACTTTTTCCGTCTTTTTTTTTGCCTCAATCCGGCTTGGCGGTGAGGCTAGAAGTGTAGAATTCAGACTCTCGCATCCTCGGTGCAGCCCTGTGCGACCCGCGCGACACATACAGTGAGCCACTTATCGTGCCCGACCAAGGAATCCTGAATTATTTAGCGCATACCCTACCCACGAGGTTCTATTACCGAGCTCGTTGGGTAATGACGCTCTAGATTTTTTTTTTTTTCTTCGGCGCTAAGGTCATAAGTATATGATAGCGCATTGCATTGATAAGTATATGATAGCGTCTATCACGCACTTCCACACACATATACCGGGTGCGCACATTGCTTTAGCCTGATTTATATACATTTTTTTTCTTCACTTTTCCCGTTTTTTATACTGATATTAAAATATTAAGGAATATTAACTTAACAGAAAAATAATTCGCAATCGAGAAAAAAATATTGTTTTCGGCTCGACTGAAGTTGTTCCTGAGTAGTTTTACCACTTGAATAATACAAGAACACTTTTCAATTATTTTTATCAATTTCGTGCATGAATTAATTTTTTTTTTAATAAGCCATTATTACTACAAAAATTAAAACCATAAAAATCGAATTTGCATATAGCTATAAAAAATTTGCCCTGGCTCAATAGAAGATATTTTTAGTCTTCGCAGGATCTTAGAGACACCCCGTATATATTTTCTCAATCGTTCCTCATTTTCGATCGTTTTACACACGACGCCTATACGAGCAGTGTTCAATTTTCCTGTAATGGGCGCTTGCCTCACTTGTTCATTCTCTCCCCCGCATAAAACCCTGTAAACCATGTGTCGTTTCACGATATATTACACCTCAACTACACCCATTTTACCTGTCAATAATGCCACGATCCTCGTTGCCTGACGTTCCCTCTTATAAGTTTGCACCCTCGCGAGTGGGTGGGGTAAAAGTGCAAGATAGAAAAAGTAAGGGAGAGGCGCGGCGGAGAACGCGCTGGCATCAGGCGCGTCACGCCAGTCGATTTCGCCTGCATATTCATCCCTAACGACGCGACTCGTATCCACGCGACTGTTATTCAAAGTAGCGACACGTATCTTCTCCCACATACAACCCAAACCGCATGCGGGATGCGTTTTAGCGACTCCAGCCGTAATCCGTGTGCACTCTCGCAAGTGCCGAAATTCATGCAATCTTCTCCCGTGCTGATGTTTTCTTTTTCCCCCTTTTATTTTTTTTCTACTTTTTGTATCCTTTAATCACAGCAAGAACGGCCCCTCGAGACTTGCATTCTCGAATCACAGCTCGTTTGACATTTAAATGAAAATACGATCGAGTATCTTCCGCACACGTCAATGTCGGAAATGCATGAAAGGCTCTTGAATGCAATTCGCGCGAGATGCTAAACGGGACGTGTCGAATCGAGGGGCTGCAGCCCCCTATTCTCCGTCTGCATAGGCGCGAGAAACGAGACAAACGAGGCAATGCCCTTATTCGATACGAATTTTTTTCCTCCTCATTTTTTTTTTTTTTTTTTTTCTGTAAAACGAGCGGAAATTTATGGTACGTAATATTCGTGAGTAATGTCGTTTCGTTTTTTTCTCAACCGACTTAATTTCCGCGAATAAAGAGGTTGCCCATCTCGTGAGTGAAAATTTCAATTTTTCCATACACGTCCGAAATGCACTTCGCAGCATGAGCGGAAACTCGTTTACGACTGTGGACGCGAGGAGTCGAATAAGGGGGTTGGAAGGCCCGTATTTTCCATCGACAGAGCCGCGATTCAAGATGTCGCGACGAGTTCATCCCTTATTCGTAGCGATTCGAGGCCCGATCTGGAAAAACGAATGAGACTGCGTTCTCCGCAACCCCGCGAGTCACTCCCACCCCCCGACGAACGCCCGCGATCGTTCTCCACCCCCCCCGGTCGCGATTCGCGACAATTTCACTCGCCAATGACGTGACTTGGTGACGAGAAATTGGTGTGAAATCCGTCGACGGCGTCGAAGCCCCTCCGGCAGTGACTTATTTCCTATTTACCGACCCCTCGTCGGAAGAAGCAACCCCCCCTCCCCGTCGCCCCTCCAGGCGACCCTGAATTTTCATCCTCCGCCCCATCGAATCGCCCGGAACCGTGAAAATCTATTCCACTCCCTCGAAAAGCCAACTTTTGTCACCCCCAGACAAAATGGCGCTTCGAAGATGGCCGAACGCGTTTCGTTCCATTCTCAACTACCTGCCCCCACCTCCCGATCTTTGCACTCCAATAGGAATTTCAAATCTCTATTTCCTCCATGCTTTAGATTGACGATGGGATCCAATCGGTTCGGCGGAATTAACTATTTGTCACGTAAACTCAGTTTTCGTCGATTATTGAGCACTTCGTTGCTCGCGATGTCACGGAGGTGCAAAAATGTGTGCGGTGTTCCAGGATCTAGCTTAATACTCCCTCCATTTCTCGATAGCTCCAACTTCCGCCTATCATTTGGAACGTTTTTGCCTTTTTCTTGCATTTTTTTTTCGCTTCAATTTTTTTTTTATTTCAACCATTGAACTCTCATTGTCGCCGCGCGCTAACTGTTTTACCGGAGAGCCCACCGGCATGGCGCTGCTAATATTATATTATCTCGTTTCTGCATCGTCGTTCCTAATTTTTTTGTCCGGCATTTCTCTCTGCCTTTCTCATTCGTTGTCGTTCGTTTTTTTTTGTCCGCCCCCACTTTCTAGAGGACGTGAACGGTAGGAACCCGGGAGTTTTCTCAATCAGACTTTTACCGCGCAGTAATTCGCGACGCTAACTTCGTTAAACGATCGCGTTGCGGTGGGGTAACACAGCCGCGGGGTTCGCGACCACGGGAGGCAAAGGGATGGAAGAAGGGAGAAGGGACCGACCTTCCGACTCGAGCGTTCAATCCCGGCGACCGTATACAACCGTAGCCTCATGGACCGGGCATGCTTGCCTGGCTCGAACGCATTAACCCGACGAATACCCCCATCAGAACCGGGTTGGCTGCCTCCGACTACCGACAAATTAACGAATTACGGTAACTCTTCGGTGACTTCTTGATTCCTTTTGCCCCTTTCTGCTTGCGTCTCGCGGTTCCGATTGCCGTATCGATCGCGATGACAAATCATTACTAATGAAAGAAATAAGAAAGTAAGTTATTAGTGTTATTACCAACACGAGCGAAATTCGCGATAGTTATTTTACCGAACAATCCTTCCGCAGGTCGGAAACTCATACAATGGTAGTCCATCGGACTCCACGCTTCGCAATGCGTGAAACGAGATAGATAAACACTCAGTTCGAATGATCTAGGGTAAAAGTGGTGAATATGGTCCATATTATATACATATACATGGACCGTATGGACCATATTCCCCACTTTTACCCCTAAATGCTGGTTTATATCGATTCATCTCTGCTCCGTACCAACATTACATTACTTGCGGATGATCTCACTTCTTTTTACCAATTTACGAATTGCAAACCTTCGAGACATGTAAAAAGAAAAAAAATACTTTATCGTGCATCTGCCACGCGTGCAGATATGTAGCGACCCCTGCGAACCGGAAGAGCATCAAGAGATGGGAAAAGGCTCGGGCGACGTTTGGTGGGACGCTCGACGCGGGGATCGGCCGCGGGGGGTTCGCGGAAACTCGCGTTTCCGGTGGCCGTTGGCCATTTCCAATATTCTTCTCGCAGCCGGTCGCCGACGACCGAATTGTCCGTTAATTGAAATGATTAATTGTCTCACCTACGGTTCCACCTCGACCGGTGCTTCGCGTTTTCTATCTACCCCCGCGCGCCCTCCCGTTCACCGGATGTCGAACGCCCGTCCACCCGTCCGCTTGATTGCTTATTTACAAATAGGAAATTTGAAAATGTGCGGATTCGCGCTCACGATTCCCTGTCCTCTTCGCCCCCCCCCCCCCCCTCCGCCGGCGTTCTGTCCCCCCGCGTTCGACTCACCCTTTTCGATTGCCACCATTTTCCTACGCGAGTGTAGTAGAATACAGTAACGAATCGGAGAGCCCGAGATAGAAACGGAAGGGAAGCTGCTATTGGTAACTCGTTCGAGAATCCGGCTATGGGATTCGAGTAACGCCGCGCTTCGACACGCCGCGACCAATATTGTAGGATATTACGAATTTGCTATTTTCCGCGCACCTCCCGAGCCGAATTGAAACTGGATTGTTAATTACTCGCGGTAATTATCGCCTCGCCCTGTCGCTATCCGCATAGCTATTCCGATTCACCCCACGTTGTTCTGTGCATAGATCGAAATCGCTTTTCGACACTCTCTACGGCCATTATTAGGAATTATACAAAAGCGCGATTATCGAGGAAGCCTAAAGAAAGCTCAAAATTTCATCGACCAAAGTAGTCATCGGCCGTTGATGCTAATACGTTAAATTGGTTCGATCCATTCGTTTTCCAGGATTGCGGAATATGTGGTTCGAGCCATTGGTTGAACGTAGACATAGGTGTTTACGCTAAACTTTCTGAAGTTGCACAATCAATCATTTTGTTGAGAAGTCCAATAAGTCCAACGAATGTGGTCTTCCAGTTTCAGCCCTTAGATTCCCTTTACCCTTAAATCGATTTATCTCCCACGCGGGTATTCCACAGTACCACACTGACCGCGAGACCAACGAATTAACTGGATCAACCCCACCGAGAATTTACAAATTGCCACCAAGATTTCCCTTCTACCCAGAGTCTCTTGTGAATGATCACAGCGAACCGCATCGTCACGATGTTGCGATCCAGCTCGTCCGTTCGAATCGAGTCAAATCGAACAGAAACCGCAACGACGTGGCCGCCTGTGTCCAACCATACTCTGCTATACCAGGCTAAACTATAGTAGTCCACGTCGCGTAGGTACGCGTCGCCAAAGACCCGAAGCGCGGTAACGTTCTCGACCGAATTGAATTCGTCGACGACCATCCCACACCCCATTGACCCCTTCCACATAGGGTAGGGGGGATGGAGGTGGTGGATGGATGGTGGCGGAGGGCTGGTCGACGTCGGCTAGGATGCCGGACCGGGACGAGGACCGAGAGCTTGTGGGGCGAAGGGGGTTTGGGGTACTCGAGGGTTGGGTGCTCTCCACTGGCTCCTGGTCATATCCTGGTGCTCCGGGTACAGTGATGATGCTGGTACGCCCGTGAGGACCCGGCCAATTGGAATGCAGAATCATACCGGAAATACCGAGTAATGCACCAATCAGAGTCTGGGAATAGTTAGGGGCCTCGGATGATTAGGAATGCACGCAATAACCTCTGATTAATGTGATCGGTGTGTAGCTGGCTGTGCTGTATTCTGTTCTCCGCCGCTCCTACTACTGGTTACTATATATTGCCGTTGTGTGTACCGTCCGACCGGTACATCCACCTCCCGTCCTCTTCACCCTTCGGTCCCAGGCTTCGGTCTGCCCGGTTCCCTCTTCGCTCCGTCCTTTGGCTTATGCGAGCCCACATCCGCCCGGTCCTTTCCTTCTCTGTTCATCGTGTTCTATCTTGTCCACTCGCATCCTTCTCCCGGATGACCAACACCGGCTTCACTCGCCACCCTGCGTGTTCTGAGTCTCATCCGATAGCTTCGCTACACCAAATACAAGCATAGCTCGTAGTGAGAGACACGGAGCTGATGACCAAAAGGGAGTTGGACAGAGTTGGCGGTGGAGAACTTCGGTTTACGCTGGACCGAATGGATGCTCCCTGATCTAACACTGTGTACTCTGCCGCAAGGTATCCCTTCAGGCTACGGGATTTGCCTAAACTGGCAGATTTTAACCGAGTCCTGGTATCCCTTTAGTCTTCTGAAACCTACTGAATATGGCTTGTTCCCAAGTCCCGGGAGGCTCTCCGGCGTCTTCAGGCTCGAGTTCGCAATTGAGATCAGACTCGCCCTCGCAGTTGGGACCAGATTCAAGTTCGGGTCTGTTAGTCCTCACGATTCGCAATGCAGTCACATTTGGCCCGTTACCGGTCCCCTAAAACGCTGCACTGACTGCACTCGGTAAGCAACATGCTCGTAGGCGTTTCGACGTCAGCGTACCTGGGGCTGCTTGATGTGCGTGTCTGTCCCTTTCGCGCTTCCCGCTTGTACAGTGATGGAACGAAGGGATTCAAGGTACATCGAGGAAAGGGGGGGATCGAGGTGGTCCCACGCCACGGTGCAGTGCACCAACCAAGCCCTCCCAGTAGCAGTATGCATTTACATAAATACATAACGCGAACGCATACAATGTTAGCGCTATGCTGTCAATTCTACCCTTGCGGCGAGGCAATTCTGAGTTATGCCAGGACGCCATGCCCTATGGCGCTACCTCGTTTCTCCGCCTCCACCTTCGCTGCCTGTTCCGCGGCGGCTCTCTCGCCCTCTTCCATATCCTCTCCGCACACTCCTCCCCAGCACGAACCTCCCGAACCTCCGTTCACCCTTCGTTGCCGATGGGCCCTCTCGGAGCTTCTATGCCTATCTTGCTCCGGCCTTCCCGCTTGGTCCGAGCCCCGCGTTTCACTCCTGCGGCCGTACGTGTCGCCCGCTCGCGACTACCCTTCGTAAACCATCACCAATACCAACCCTTTGGACATCATATAAGTACGTGAGCGACTCGCTGCCACACGACTATATCGTGACGCTACACGCGTGCACGACCGATTGTATAATGCAACCCTCCTCGTTACACGGGTATATATCACCGAGCATTGTCTGAATAACTTCTCGAGAGAGACGCAAAGCGCGGCCAGGACGACCGAGAGAGACAACGTGGATGCAACGGGGGGCGTTGGGTCGGAGGAATTTCATAGCTGCAGAGTTTTTATTTTGGATATCGTATGCTGTTGTATTTTGAAGGGTAATCTGAGGTTCTGATTAATTAATTTATGCATAGTGTTGGATCAGAGGCAAATAATTCGAAATACGATGGAAAATCGAGGCCTAAAATTAAGCATATGGACGCAGTTCGGGAAATTGGCGGCTACAGCTTTATTGGTGTCCGTTCAACGTTGAAGTCTCAGCACATATTCTTATGGATGATTTTCTGTTTCCGAAGTCAATAGTTCTAGGAATACGAGTAGTCGAGACTTTCCATTAATCCAATTAGAGCCAATCACTTTTGGCAGAACTTAAGTTTTTTCAGTTTTTAACTGGGTATAAGGAAATTTAGATTTTTTTGTACAGATTTTTGAGCATCGTGCATGAATCACAGAAACGCGAAGGACGGCTCACACTCGAGGGAATGGACGCGCATACGTGCATAAAGCAGCCACCCTCGCTTCGAGCCATCGCGTTTCTCCCCTTTCGCGCTTGATTCCACAACCCCCGCATTACAATGTAAAACTGAAAGAGGATACCCAGGTAGTATAAAAAAAGGATCGTAAATATTCGATTCGAAACACTGTCCATGGTCGAAGGTACGTGTACCAAAAAAAAGTATTACTCCAACTTTCGAACATTTTTTTGTCCGACGAACATTCGTTTCTTTTTCTCCCCTCTTTTTTTCAAAATACTATCCACTTCCGTCGGGAGTCCATTGCGACTACTCAGGTATTCTATATCCAACTTTCTCGTTTTCCTACGGTGCCTAACGCGGTGGCCCAATCGATAACATTAAAATGGTCGGGGAAAATTGAATTATTTCACGGGCAAGTTTCTCTCCGGCTGCATGCTCTCTCTCGGTGCTGCTGGCTATCTCTGCATTATAGATTTACATTCAGCAGCAGTAGCGACACAGTAGCGGCGGTAGGCTGAGAGGGGTGCATATACCCTGAGACCATAAATGTGTGCCTTTGACGAGCCATTAAGAATTGATTCCCTCAGGCGAGTCCGGCAAACCTACAACCGTTCCTACTTCGGCAACTGTCTTCCATCGACGCTGTAAATCCAATCGGGACCGCGATCGTACGGATATTTAACCCTCGACTTCCGTCGGATCTCTACCTACTTGCGCACAACCCAAGCTTGGATGAGTGCACGGTAATGATATCGGTGGAATAAATTAAATAACAAAATGAACACAAATGTTCGTCACGCAATTTCGAATAAGATTTTTAATGAAACGACTTGATTCCCAAAAATCTTGACACACTGTTATCTTCAGTGGTTTAAGTACCCGATATTAAGATCGTAAAGATAGATGACCTTTAAAACAATCACTTAAACCGTTTCCCGAACAGTATCGTCGCATGACCGAAGGTCAGGTCTAAATACATGATGTTCGAGAACTCGTCGATTGATTGAACCAATGAAATAATAAAATGAATGTAAATCGTCGTCTGCTCGATTCCCTTAGCTCGGATTTGAACTGAAATAAATGTTTCTGCCACTTTCTCCGAAATTTTCCCAAATTCTCTGAAGTAGAGCTTAAATAACACCTCCGAAGGTCAAGTCTCAATAAATTATGGTCTTCGAGGACTCGACGATTGATAGAACCAATTAAATATTAATATGAATGTTAATCGTCGTCTGTTCGATTCCTTCAGCTCGGATTTGAATTGAAATAAATGTTTCTGCCACTTTCTCGATGCCAACGGTTTAATTAGCGATCGAATTATGAAGACAGATGGGTTTTAATACAAATTTGTACAATTACATTGTTTTCCGAGGTTCGTATTTTGACCGAGGTTTTAAAAAATTTCGAGATAGAGCTCAAATTACATTTCCAATGGTCAAATCCCGATAAATAATATTCGCCAATTTCACAAGGATCGATAGGGGAAATGGAAAAAAATCTAATGAACATAAATTTCTCTTCGTTCTCTTTCATTAGTACAGAAAAAAAATAAAAATAAAAAAAAAAACCAATATTTCTGCCACTTTGTCGACGCTCTTACCTTCGATACCATTTCAATAAAACGGCCAAATGAATTTTAATATAATTAGGTCCGGATGAACCGTTCCGCCGTGGTCCATATTTCGAATGACAGCTCAAATAATATCTCCGACGGTCGGGTATCAATAAATTATCTTCGTCAGTGTCCTCAGCCAGCCGGTTTTAATATTTAACGGCATCGGGTCAGCACGAAATGGTTTCGTGATTGCAATATTTAAGGATAAACTGAAGTAACTTCTGGCGCGCGCAAGTGCGAGCATTGCATGTCCCTTGCGCAGCAAAACTCTTCAACTATTTACGAGCGGTGAGGCCTTGCGGTCCATTGGGAAATCTTAAAATATATTTTATTCCTTTCCGTCTGCCGCTGGCTGCTCGGCAACTGCTCGTGAATCGCTTTGCTCGCGGTAGTCGAGATATCGTATGCACAGATGGGCGAAAGATCGATGAATCTCGATCGATGCACGCCTACAGCGACGCGGTATACCTCAATCTTTGGCTGGAAAATTTATTCGATCATCGTCGACGCAACGGTAACATTTTCGACAAATGGGTACGAGTTGCCTTTTTTTATTCGCTGAAAAAAAAGATTCTCCAGAAACTTCCCAGACCCGTATAATATATCCATGAAGGATAAATATAAAACATGGAATATTTTTCATGCATTGGACTGTCCTATCGAATATCTCGAATGCTTCATATATTTATACACAAGACGCCCCGGTATATATTAGATGAATGTAATACGGCAGGATGTATTTGTGCGCCGGTTTTACATGTACGCTAATTTTTTTTTTCAGTTTGCCTCACGTAGCTTGCGTGGCAGCAGAGTCTGTTTTGTTGGCTGAGAACATGAATGATTTATCAGTCTGTTCTCTTTATTATTGTATTTTTTTTCTTTCCTCTACGTACATTTTTTAACCGACATAGAACGTTGCGTATGTAGAGATGAACAGGTGTGGCCTCTGTTGAGTAAAAATATTTTGAAGCACGAAAATGTTTTTGTGGCAAATTTTAATTAAAAAAATTGAGTCGAGAAAAAAAATGCATTTAGAAAAAGACGTGAATCGATTTTGCATATTGTAATATAAATCACTACGAGGTTGTCGTGGTGCGGGCGTTTTGCGGCCTCCCTATATAAGCTATATATGAAATCGAATTTACATTTATCAAAATTTACAAAGAAACAAACATTTACATTTACGTTCAAAAACAAACAAATATCTTTCCAAAATACGTATAAGATTTACAAATACTATAAAAAAAAGGAAAGAAATCTATAGACATTATCGAAATTCGCGTTTGAGCTCATTTCTCTGTGTTAAAGGCAACGCAAAAGGAGAATAAAAAATAAAAAATAACCGGTGAATATCCCCCCCCCCCCGCGCTGCAGACACTCGCGGCTTGTGAAGGGGTTAAAAGCTTCGGGATCATCGAAAAACTGGTAGTCCGCATCGATAATAATCCGTTACTACGCGCGATTCCGTTTCACCGGAGCTCCCCCCCTCCCCCCTACCTCCGTTACACTTTTCTCGTTCCGGATCGCGAACGAGAAAATGAAAAAGAGAACAAAACGTGTGGCGTACGCGCGAACGAGCCAACGAACGAAGAATCGAACAGCGAAACGGACGAAGTAAAGAATGTGAAAAAAAAAATTACAAAAAAAGGAACGTGACCAAAAAAAATTGAAAAAGATGCGTTAGCGGAGGTATAGTGGGAGCGAGACGGGGAGCACACTGCCAGTTGGCTAAAACCCGCCCTCGCTGTATATTCACAGACAGCAGTAGCCGAGTAGGCAGTGGCATTTTGTAAATTAAATTTTAAATATTAAAAATACGTGGAACTGGTGGCGAGCGAGAGGGCCGTGGGGAGGAGGAGGGGGAAGCAGCAAGAACAAGCTTTTCCAAGCCTCGTGCACAGTGCACACCATCAAGAGCCGCAAAAAGGGAGGAAACAGGGATAGAAAAAAGAGAAGAGCGAAAACGGGGTGTGTGGGGAAAACTCACGATGCAACCCTCCCGGTACCGGAAGCAGCCGTCTCACTTACTCATTCGTCAATAATAATTTTATTCAAGGGTGAAAAAATTGGAATTTTTTTTTAAGTTTTTTTTTAAAATTCCTCTCCCTTCCGTGTCGACTCTTGGTCAGTCCTCTCTGTTCCGTTCGTTTTCCATTTCACCCTCGACCACGTTGCCCTTTCCCTGCACGTTTCCCTTACTTTTTTCGGGTCCTTCTACTTTACGTTTCTTCATTTCTTGTGCCGCTCGCGATCGTGTGCATACCTACTAGCGGGACACACCGCCGCGCATAAAACGGACCCCCTTGCACACTGTAGAGAGCTTTTGATCGACACCATCTATCTCAACCGTTTTTTTTTAACTTTTTCAATGGTGATATATGGTCTACATTCTCCCTCTCAATCCCAAACCGTCATACCAGCCCCCCGTTACACCGCTGGTATGAAATATGAAAATTGCAATAAAGCAACGACCTCCACCCAATGTTATTGCTGGAGCCCCGTTTTCGCAGGTTGATACGAATGCGTGAGAAAAGGGCTGTACCTAATCTTTTTGTGTGAATTTTGAAAGATACCAAAAAATATATTTTTCCCACCAATTTTCATGTATTTTATCTCGCTGATGGACACTTGTAGATCACACTCATAGAATGCTCGATCCAATGCATGAGCATTTAAAAATATTATACACCCTTCCTTAAAAAGCCTTCAGACATCAGATTCGCACCAGCCGTACACTTGTTACCAAAAAAAAAAAAACACACCCGGTCTAAAAGTAATTATTACTCTCGCAAAACTCATTGCCCAAAAACTCCACCGACGTCCCGTAACTGTGGAAGAGTTGCCTATCAGATTGAATAATAAAAGATGGGAAGTTGTCTCCGTCTTACACTTTCGTGTTTAATTTTATACACATACGCGTGAAACTCAAAGGGGTTTGAGAAGTTGCTGGAAGGTTCGGTCGCGGGGATGGATGGCCCCAGCGTACCTTGGCGCGTTGCGCTTCGCGTGTATACCAACATAATGCAGGGGTAAGTTACGACGCGCCATGTAACTTTGGCACTTTGGACAATGGGGGCTGGAGGCGCATGTCGTTTCGGTGCGCCTCGCGATTCTCCTCTTCGTTTACCTATACTCTTCCTTCTCTTGCCGGTTTCACATAAATACCTCACTCGTACTCACTCACTGTTCGCTCCTTCCACCCCACACCTCCCGAGCGCTATGGGAGAGTCGAGCAAAGGGTGTTGCACCGAGGCACAATCACGCACTAAATACCTAACGAAATATATTGCGAAAACAACGCCACTTCTTGGAAATTCTCACTTCGCCGCACATGCAAAGTCTGCGAGGCAAAATAATACGACAGAAATTGTCCATAAATAATCACAACAGATTTTCATTCTATTCATCTTGAGTGTTCCATTTTAGTGCTTGAACTGCGGTACACTGGTATAGATGAATTACGAAAAACGATCGAATCATATTCTGGCCCCAATACCAAGCAAACTCTCCCTTTGCAGAAATGCTATGTTGCATATAGTTTTCAAGTTACGAAAAAATAAAGTTTAAACGATGAGGTCGCTCGAACGATCGCGCGCGCCATCTGTCGATTGACCGCATCGACCGAAAACTACATTTGCCTGTAACTTGAGAAGGACGGGCCGTGGATAAATTTACCAAAGGGAGAGTTTGCTCAGTTTTTAACCCCGAATACGAACCGTCGATCTTGATTAGGGTTTTGTGACACCTTGCGTATCTAACCTCTCTGTAAATTGAAACCATCGACAGAATCCAACACGTAAGAAACAAAGCAGTGGTGCACCACAGCTAACGGTATTCGATAGTCGATAACGATCGAATACCTTTAGAGTTACATATGACTCCCATCGAAGGGCGACAGGAGAAAGGGTCCAGAGAGCAGCACAGAACAGACATAGAAAGGAGAAAATGGACAAAAGCGAAGAGAGGCCGTGGTGTTAGGATGGATGGTGTACGTTGTACGGTTAGGTAATACTCCCTTTATCCAATACAATTGTACGACTAAATAGCAATGGTCGGCTCAGTACGGTGTTGGATTAGAATTACGTAGCTCGTTTGAAGCGTACCAAACCCGCTTTTGCCCGACTAACTCGCTACTCGGAGCAGAGAACCGAGTTACAGCAGCAACGCCTAACGGGCAAGGCTATGGCGAAGCTCGGGCGTCGCTCGAATTACCTGGCCCCCGAAAACCAGCCCATCGCCTCAATCCCCTTTCTCATGTAGAATCGAAAGCTCACTCGGTCTCGCCGTCCTCTCTGGCTCTCCTCTCCCTCTCGCTCACCCTCCACCATCACGCGTACACTCCACCGCGTCCTGACAGGGTGACGGGTCAATCGATTTCGCGAATCTGATTCGCGATACGTGTTCTGTGCACTTGCTTGTTGGTTTCTCTGCATCTCTGTCTTTATTCCACTATAGAGACGGAGAACACAACCCTCTAACCAACCATTCCGCACTCACGAATCCTGTGTGCAGCCTGGTAACAGGTGTACCAGACCCAAAGTATCAGGAACCCTATTTGTTCGAGTACTTTGACAATTGGAAACGTAACAAGACAAAAGGCTACGGTCATCTGATGTGGTTAAGTTCAACGCGTTTAATCATTTGGCAATGGATGTTGGGCAATGTTGCGGATTAATTGTGGCCGGTGCAGAAGACATGCGTCTCAATAAGCGATATTGGTACAGTCATATGCATGGCTCCTATATCGGTCGTTAAAGAATTTGAATAAACCAAACGAATCTTAAGAATGAACCCTAGAATGACAGGTTCTTTGGCATCCACTTTCAAGTATGCAGGTTTTTCGTCAAGGTTGGATTAAAAAAAAAAAATTGAGTATTATTAAAAATGTAGAATACCTTTGATTTTCCAATCTTCACGATATAGGAACGGATTTTTCAGAGGGTCATAGTTAATGACGCCTCCGCTAGGGAACCTCGGGGCCCGAGGTCGTTCGACTCATTCTCTGTAACTTTTGCTCAAATCTGCCGGTCCTAAATGCTTCTGACTAGTTCTCTTATATCCTCTGTCGTGCCTCTTTTACCCCTGTTCACTTTCGCTCACTTCCTCGTTCTCTCATTCCGCCCCGTGACCACCCTGTCGGCCAGGGAGTCCCCATCCCCGTGGAATCAATTGCGGTCGTCATGACTACGGTAATGGAGATCCAGCAGGAGCGAGAGCGACCCTCCGGTATGCGGGAGGGTTGGACAGAGTGTGTGCGTGGACTATATGCCTTTTCTACGGGAGGTTGACCAGAGCGTGCGTGAGTGAGTGCGTGTGAGTAAAGTAGCTCACTACGAGGATACGTTCGTACGTCAGGCTAGGGAATCAAAGAGCGACGAAGTGGTAACAGCGTACCGAGGGACTACGGGGGAAACAGTATACTATGACCATACATATATATAAATATATCTGTATGTATGTAAATTATTTTATGAGGACTATATAGTATGCAGAATACTGAGGGTTCCTCGCGCGACCTCCAACGTCGTAATCGTAATAACAGGCAAAATTTGCATCATGTATGTGCATATCCCCCCTTTCGATATATCGCATAGAGTTAGTAGCGAAAATTATCTGGAAATCGTAAAAACCTCCATCAAAATGTAACTAATTTTAATCTTACTTCTGTTGTGTCTTACGAAAAGCAAAGTGCAACGATCGAAAAAAAAATGGTAAAATTGCCTGATTAAAATTAACGCGGTACGGCGTACGCCGTAAGTCGTAAGTATATGTTGTAGTGTAGTGGGAGGTTTGGGCGTCGAATCGTGTAGCGTAACGTACAACGTACGCTCTCCGATTGGAATATTGGAAAGGGTGACTCGGGTCACGCGATCATAACGCACTAGCCCAGGATACCGTAACGCTATCAACCCTTTTCTCTGAAATCAAATTCGAGCGGGTGCAACCTGCACTATTCCGCACCCCTCTATCTCACTCTCCCGTGTTTACTACCGACTTTCGTCCCCTATTCTTGTCCCGCTCTTTCAACACTTCTCATCTCACTCACACATTATATCCCGGTCTTCCGACTCAGTCCGATCGTAATTTCGTTCTAATGCACAGGGTGTACGTTCAATTACATAATGGTTTTATGTTCATGCCATTTATAATGTTTTCCGTATCGCTTTCATTATCCATCAAGATTGCGCTGTTTTAGTTAGTTATAGCATTCTCCCCTATTCTATCATATCTATGCATGTGATAAATAGTACTCAAACACGAAAAAAAATACTGATAAAAAATTCGCATAATTTTAATCATTCTTGTTTTTCAATTTCTGTTCCAGGTGAGTAAAAGAGCTATCCCATTAGTATATCGCGGCTGAAGGATTATTTGGCAGGCACTGTAAGTTATTATTTGATCGATTCTATCTGCACTGTAAGTTTGAATGACATATTTCTGATATGACGTACCTTATGGTCGAAAAATTCGGTTTTCAAACCGGAAGTACACAAACTCATTTCTGTTCGAAAAATGAGTTTTTTTGCACACGACGATGCGGCACAGCGTTGTTGTAAACAAACAAACAACTTTCCAAAAAATGTATAAGATATACAGTATGTCCGAGTAATTGTGGAAGGCTGTTGGAGCCAAATACAGCAAAAAAAAAAATAGAGGGTGAGTAGAAACGAGGCAACTCGTTAAAAATGCCCTATCATTAGTCACCCAGTTGTGACGTTAATGTTTCGCACCATAGAACAGCCTGATGACGAATCCATAAATTACTTCACAAATTCAACCCTTTTGAATGGCGTGGGGCTTTGACCCTTTGACACATCAACTATCCTTAAAGAGAGGTGGGATTTTTCCATAGAGTTCACGCAAAACATTTATTTTATTTTTCATCTCGGTAATTAAAAATTCCACAATTCATTGTTCGCAACGGTGTTCTGATAATGTAAAAAAATCTCCAATTTGTTTATGTTTGGGCCTGGAGATTTTTTTACATGAGGTTTTTCGATCCAATTATTTAATACAGAAAACATTATTACAATGTTTTTTTTCCTGAAATTGATAGTCTCTGCGCCCTCTTGAGACATACATTTTTTATTTCTACCATCTTCTGTTTCTGTCATGTTATATTAATGAGATAGTCACGTTTTGATAATTTTAACCCGCTTGTTAATTATAAAATTGCAGTCCGTCGAGAAACGCTTCGCACAGCAATTTTTGAGTAGCCCGCGTAAGCGTCAAACTCCTCGCGACTCAGTGTAAGTTTGTACAAGTTTGTATGCGTACGCGAGACATCCACGTGGATTATTCATCTGGCGAGAAACCCGCCAGTGGGTGCATACTACCCTAATTCTCATACCTCCGCACGCTTTCGGACTCTATCCCATTTTCGTCCTCCCCTTGGCGTGCCGGGGAGTGAGACTCCTGGTGCCGAAAGGATTAAAACATCGGAGGGTTCCGGTGGTTCATGGACAGACACGCGAGACCGGTAAAAAGAGAGTGGTTAGTAAAAGGGAAAAAAGACGAGTTAACGGACGAGAAAAAGAAGAAAACAATTCTAAATTAATGCCAAAAATAGATTTATCGTAGAATAAATTAATGTTTGCAATAGTAATGAATTGCAGATTTTGTTTGCTTTAATTTCTCGATTCAAATAGCTTATTTAAATAAATTTGAATTATAGACTATTGGACTATAGACTATTAAACTATTTTGCAATAAGTTTTGTTGGTCTCTCACTTTCATAATCAATTTTTTTAAATAAATGTAGTTTTTATATCTTGTGAATTTCTTCACTCACTTAATGACTGCGACATTGCACTCTTCGCGCTCATCCTCGTCTCCGAGGATGAGCGAGTTTCCGTAGTGTCCGAGTCCGAGCCCCTGCGTCGCCGGAATAATAGATGGGCCGGCTACGCCGAGCGCGATACCCAGGAACCCCAGGTACAAACAATGTTTCTGAGCCGCTGAAAATCCCGCGGTGAATTTTTCATTTGGACTCCACCGCGTCCCCGCCGTCCCTCTCCGCTTTGCTCTCACTCTGCATCCCTCCTGTTTTTTTTTCGCGACGCCGTTGAAAATACTTTCGTGAACCTTTCGTGTCACCTACACGACGTAATCCTGCAGTGATATTGGAAATTCGCCAGTAACGACACCAATGGACAGTTTCTTTTTTAAACCAGAATCCCCCGGTCTTAAGCTTACTATCGATTTTCTCGGATATTTTTCATGTTTATGAAATATAGATAAAAAAAAAGATTAAAATAAAAATAAATATAAAATGGGACAGATTAACATTGAACTCTTTACTTAATTTAATTTTTACATGAATTAGGCATGTTACAATTGGTGACGAATTTTGATCGCTGTGAGAGTGTCGGAAAAATCTTTAAAAAATTGGTAATGTACATCAAGGACAAAACATGTGACCTGAATTTTCTCAGATTTTTTTCTACTCGAATCTCGAGGAATAATTCGAAGCTTGCTCGTGAGTAGCAATCGATAGCGGACGATGTGCGGATGAGTTCGTATGCAGGAAAGAGGAAAAGTACGACGGATGAACGACCAAGCGATATCCACCGAGCTACACCTCATCACCCTTTTCCGACTAACAATCACTGTTCTTCCCATCCGCAAGCCCCCCCGCTGCGTCGCCTCTCAACTAAATTAGTCTAAGTAATTCATGCCCAAGTCTGCGGAGTCGGCGCGAAAGCCTGGGCTCCCACCGAACAATTCTCCATCCCCCGCTTCCTTGCAATATATATTACACGTACACACACGTCACTCAATGTAGGCAACAAAGTGCAAACGCCCACGGCACAGGATCGATTTTCGGGCGTAATAGGATCTTGGGATATAGCTTTGAAAATTTCCGACATAGGAGACATTGACTCAGCACGTGAAATATCAAACGAAGATACTTCTGTCGAATCAAATTTATAACCAGATTGATCGGATTTGGAAGGAAAAATTAATTTTAGTTGGCTCAATTTAACCGGCTTGAATTATCAATTTTGGAGATTGGAAAATTTATTATTCGTACTTTATTATCAATAAATTAGTACCCTGTTTGCATTATTAATATTACATTATCATCAATAATTATATATAAATTAACGCTTCAATAATTTTATCATTGATAAATGACTATGCAAGAATCAAAGATATTTCGGAGAAAAAAAAAGATTGAGTCCAGGCAAATTTTAGCTTTTTTCTCCGAATCGCATTGTCGTAAATCCTGATCGTAACTTGACTGATACTTACCGGAGTCACTTTGCGGCATTTGTTTAATGCACTCTTGCTCCGACGCCAGAAGAGCGGTGGATACTGCAGCCAAGTAGCGAGAACTAACCGAGCTGGCCTACGGCTAGGACAATTCCAATATAGATCAGTCAAGAGTCAAAGTTGCCGCCCGAGTCAGCTTAGTGTTCGATCCTCTCCCGGGGATTCCCCGATCCTCCCAGCGGCAGCGGCACGGTCTCCGAGCTGCACAGTTTCAAGGGTGGTTTTACGAGTTCTACTCACAAACCCCTGCGCCACTTTCCCTAACCCTCGTTCCGACGCTCCCCGACGTTGTTAGACGTGCAGCTCGTTCCCTGCTTAACGCTTTTGGCAATTACAACTGACGACCTAAGCCTCTACGAGGTCGTAACTCACTGTGACAATTTTCACCCTTTTTTCCCCACTATCCGCCTTTAATTTGAATCTCCCGCTGACAATCGCCAAAAAAATCGTCTTGTTTGTTAAAGGGCAACAAAAATTTTGTTCCTTAAAAAAAAATACGTCCAATTCCAAACTGCAACATGAAATACCGTACTATAGTGTGTTCGATAAATATAAATAAAAACCATAGGTTCCTCCGCGAGACAGCGAAAAAAAATAGGGTCACGATGAAAAGAAAGATGGTCGAAACGCTGATTAATTAAACTTTCAATTTATGAGAATTTTGCATGAATCCTAGTACGGGTGAGGTATCCGTCTCGGTCACTCTGGTAAATCAATTTTCGCCGAGGGATATATATTTCGCATTCGTAAATCAAATCTCCGAACGGGCATGTCGGAGGGGGGGGGGGGGGGCGTACAGTACACGAAGGAGAACGAGGAGAAGGCGACGATGGCTCTCTCGGTGGGTGTCTGATTAAAATTAACGCCGGCCCAATTAATAAAGGTCGACACGCGAGAGCGGGTGTCCCGCTTCGGCTGTACGTTGGACTAATTCATTTCTTTTCTTTCTTTCTTTTTTTCTTCTTTTTTTTTCTTTTTTAATCTACCAATCCCCTGCGCGTGCAACTCGTAACTCGCCACCTGGCCTTTGTGTACTGACCACGCGATGCCGTCCCCTGCCCTCACCCTTTCTCCTTTTTCCCATTCCCGTTCGTCGTTTCTCGTCTCGCTAACACTTTTCTCGCACGGGGAATCACAGCTGTGCGGAGCTCCAATCGGACCGGAAAAATCTGACGTTCGCAAACAGAAGACGTCACGCGAGAACTCACCAGACTGTCACATTCGGAACTTCGATTATTTTTTATCTTATACGCTGAACTTGACCGGTCGGTTTTTCTCTACAAAAAAAAAAGTGAAAAATAAAATCTTATCTACCTTTCGCCGTCAATTTTTATCTGATTCGCTAATTTTTTCAAGCAACCTTTGCCGTTTTGATTAGCGAAAGAGTAGCGTGTTTATATCGAGGACCAGTTGGACGAGGAATATATAACTCTCGGTACTCGCTAACCCGATGAGAAAACTAGATAAGATACGTATGTAGAGCATTATAGTGTCTACGGCGAAGGGGGCGCAAGGGGGGGCAGAGTGTTGTAGATATAACCGCGACACCCTTTCGCGTGCTCTATTAATCCGACTTTAGTTAATTATAATCAACGGTCCGCGAACGCGTGTGTGCCATCTCTGCTACTTGATTTACGGGGTGGAAATGGCGGCACTCTGATTTACAGGGATGGTCGATACTATCGCCTCCGCCCTACCCGCACTCGACCCGTATATTCGATGTTTCTCTGTTTCTCATACATCCGAGACCGAGACCACGCAGAATTATGCCGGGAACTCAAAATCCGACGAGAGATATATCCAAAACTTGGCGCTGTGGTTACGTCATTACGTTATTAAATCACAGTGTTATCCGTACGGCGAAATTCCAGGGGCTTCGAAAGTTTAATGAACGACCTTCGATCTTCATTTAATATTTCCGGCTATCTTTGACACTGAATAATTGGGTCACCAGATAAAATTGGGCTTTGAATGTTAATACCGTGGCTCGCCGACTCGGCGGTAAGACCATCTCGAGCTTTGACCCAATTTCGTTTCGGAGCCCTCAACCCTTTTGGGAACAAGCATTTGAGAAAAAATTAATAAATTCTCCTTGTACAAAGTTTTTAATCATTTATCAAACTGTTCGATGCATACACTACTTTCGTGAGATTGCAGGGATAGCGGACATTGGGGCAAGACGGACTTCTTTCACCGATCTTTGGCGGGACCAAAAGAAGTCACCCCAAAGGGAGGACACGGGTCCGTTTTGGCCCGTTTCCATCCTGTTTTACTTCGAAGGTTTAAAACGGTATTTCAGGATGCGAAAGTAATTTTAAAACCGAAACAACCGAGGCAAAAGAAAATTGTCTTCTCCCGACGAATTTTCAACGCAGGAAAAGGGAATTTTGCAGTCTTAAAATGGCATTCATTGCAGTTATGTGCACTGTATGCGGGTATACCACATCTTACTTAGATTGCATAAATATAAAATGATATGCTCAATTCATTAAATATTTATATTATAGTGAGAACTACCGCCGATAGTCCATCCAATATACCCCCGATTCAATCTATTATCCGTTAACGGCCCTATTCTATAATTCAACCGAGATATTTCAGTCGAACCGCCGATATGATGTAGCCTCTGATGAGCGGGGTTTAGCGGTGCGTGGCTCGGGGTGCTCTCCGGCCGCACCCAGAGCAGCTTTAGCCTCTTGTTTCTGCCTCTTCGTCGACGACCAGCTTTGCGAACCGTTCCGCGGCTTCGTGTTTTATGAGGGAAGAAAAGTGGCGCCGCAGGAAATAGATATTACCTAACCGGGCGGGGGTGCTTTAACTGTACTCCCCCCCCCCCCCATTCGCTTCCTCGCAGTTTCTCGGTAGATCGCTGGGAACACAGCGAGCTCTAACTTGGTTGCGCACACTCGCGGAAGCCATCACGAAGCGACCCCTTTTTTCCTCACGGTGAGCAAGGGAGAGATACATGGGTGCGCCGATATCGATTCGAGATTGACCGAGGTCTCGAAAATTGTAAAATTGTTCGGATCACGGCCCATGTCGAAGCCCGTCAGTTCGTTATTAGTCTTTTTTTTAAACCTACTGTTAGCCGGCTAATTGTCTTCCTTTGGTACCTCAAGCCCGTTTCCCTCGCGGTCGAACCAACTGATGAATATAAATGGGGAGCACATACGGATTTTTTTTACGTCGCTTTAATTTTTGATTGGTAATTTTTTAGGCGGTGTGACAATCGAAACGAGCTCAGTCGGTAGCAAAAACTGTAATCCGTTTCTAATGAAGGGCGTTGAACTTTTCTGAGAAAAACCGAGTCATTGGATAATAAATTGTCGAATTTCTGCTTGGTGTAGATGTTGCAGCATCATGCGGCGCGTGTCGGACATGTAAACCAAAATTTATCATCCGCAGACAAGAAAATAGCCTCCATTATAGTAAATTTTTCCCTCGGGCGTGTACAAGAGTCCGAACAACTCCCTCGCGTGAATGTATCTGTTTGGCGGCGTACCGACTCCTGATGTTTCATGTTACGCCTGCGATACTTAATTCTCCTCCGCTGTACAGCGACCGAAGACTCTGCCCGAGTAGAAAACCGTGTTATTAGATTAAAACACAACGGTGTTGAAAAATTAATTTTTTGCTGAAAAAAACCTCTGCGCTAATATGCTGCCGACAAGAAAACGGCTGTAATTAGGGTGGTCAAATTTTCCCCGGGGTGTTGTACCAGCCGAGCAAGTCCCAAGCTTCGTGTTAATTTTTCCCTTCAATTTTTGTGTTTCCTTTTCATTTTTTTTTTGCTTTTCGTTTTTGCCTCTTTTTTAAAAGTGTTGCTCTAGCGCGCGCTGGACACAGCGAAGAGTAGGAAACGTTGTCGAAAGATTAGAACATGGCCGCGCCTGTGTCCAAAGTAATGCAGGAGGTTTCTGGGTGTAATATCTCACCATTAGGCATAATCATCCCTTACACATCCGCGGCGTTGGGCCGGCATCCGGCCGGAGTCGGAGGCCGTGCCTCTAATGCCTTATAATTTATAACAGCGTTCTCCACCCTGCTCCCTCCGCCGCGACTCTTCTCTCCCAACGACCCTCAACCCAACCCCGCGCGGCAACTCTCTCGGAAAATATATCAGAGTTAAAGTTAAAGGCCCGTTATACACTCCGGCCGGCCAAGGAACGAAACGCGCATTCGGCGAACGAGCCAAATTCATAAATATGGCGTCTAATATCCGTTTCCCCCGTATCCAACGTACGCGTTCTTTACTCCGCAAACTTCAGCGAAACATCAGTGGTAACTTCGACATTTTAATTTTATCGTCTGGAAATCGTCCAGTACAGTGAAACTTTAAACTTCGTTCATCATTCGTCATCCAGCTCGTGAGAGACCACATTTTAGCTCGGCAAAGCTTCCTACATCTTTTCATATTTATAAAATTTCTTCGGTAGCTCAGGACAAGATCTGTTTTTATCATCTTAAAAAAAAACTGTCTTTTATAATAAAAATATTATTAAATAAATCCTGAATAAAATGAAGTACCTAAAAGTACGCTTTACGGTCGAATTGCTCTCCAGTGCATCCACTCCCTCCCTCCCACCGTCCACATTTTCTCTTTACTCTCATTTCCTCCGCATCCAGTGATCAGCATTTTTTCAAAATGGAGCACAATTTTTAATTATGCCGGCTTGAAAGGCCGGGCAGCGTGTATATCCGGGACTATAACTTCGCGGCAACAGCGGCTCTTGGGTGCGCGTTGCCTCGTTTAATCGTTTGGGTTATACGGAAACCCCGAAGCCCGACGTCAGTAGCGGAGCTGCGGTTTGCGATGTTGTATATCGCAACTATCCGAGTGGCAAGCAGCGGGGTATCGCGTACGTTGCCTCCACGACATATTAAAAATCCGCGAGGTTTGGGGGGATGAGTCGAGAGAGGGAGGGGGGAGGGGGGGGGTGAATTGTGGGTGTTCGTATCCCGACGGGGCCCGCGGGGGAGGGAAACGGGGAAAGTGAACAGGGGGGAGGAGGAGGAAGGAAAGTGGGCAGAGGATGAGTCGATGCGAAGCGAACAGCAGCGCCGTTGCACACGCTGCCAGATCTTTTTCGCAAACACGAAGGAATTATATGTAAGCCGTAAGACATAGACAAAGGGGTGCGGTGAAACTGGCGGTTCTCTTCTTCGCATCCCTTCCCGCGACCGCCGGGGCTGGGGGGAGGATGGGCTGTAAACTCCGCTGGGTGGCGCTCATGCTTCATCCCTCAGCCCTCGAAACCCGTTCTCCGCTCTTCGCCACGTATGTGGATAGAGGTTCGTCAGGAGTTACGAGGCGGGGGCAGCGACAACGGCGAGATGCAGCGGCGATGCAAGACTGTACGTCAACTCCCCCTGCAGCGGATCGCCGAAGCTTACCAAAGCTGACGGCAGACCCTAAGCCGTGTCGAGGCTCGAACCTTCTGTACTTTGCTCGTGATTTTTTGTAAGCTACTTGGTACATCAATATTTGGCTCCTTTTGCATCCTCGCCGCCGATCCGGGGTGGTTTTTTTATATTTTCATTGGGGTAGTTGAAGTAATTTTGAGAAAAATGGTAGCCAAGGGCCCCTAAGCCGTATGTGGCACTGCAGTGAATATAATTATGAGCAGGGAGGACTGGTAGTTAGTTGGACAATTAATTTTTGACAAAGAATGGGTTTTACGATCTGACTATTGATTCTTCGAACTAATAATTTTTAGCTATTTGTCAAAAATCGTAGGCATCTACTTTGACCACAGGACTGAGCTATGAAAAATAAATGGCCGTTTTGGTACAGGTTTCTTTCATCCTCGTGATAGCGGTTTGCATTTTTTTTTCGTATGCATCTCTCGAGGGATTTCAGTCGTGACGTTCTTTTCTCTTCTTCTTTTTTTTTTCCTCGTTTGTACTCGAAGTGATCTTTCATCACCGGAAGCCAGCGGCTGCTTCGACTCTCCGGGGCCACCTAATGCATTTGGCAAACATCGCTTTCGCTTCGCTCCTCGGGATCCGCGTATTGCCCAACCCTCTTTTCCGCTCTTCAACCTCACCCTCCCACCCATACCTGTGCGCCTTTATTTAAACTACGGATTTCACCTTCTGGCTTTCTATCCTCGTATCGCGATCGCTCGTAGTCGAGCGATACCGATTTCTTCTGTTTGTTCTTCTCCTATTCCATTTTTTTTCCGACGCGAAGACCGAGTCTGAGTGCAACGGAAGAGTCGGTTCCACGTCGGAACAAGTTCAACGAGCAGCCACCATTCCTAGGGAAACTCGTCCAGCCAGAACCTAGAGTTTCCTTTGAACCTTTCAAATCTCCGTCCAATAAGTAACCAAAAATAGGGTTCCCGATTTACCCTTTCCCCCCCGAATACTTCAACGGATCTCAACTAGTGTATTTTCTTTGATGAAAAAAACCGAAAAATTCGTATCGTTGTTACAAATAGAACTAAGCCAACCTCCAGAGCTTCCATCAGAAAAACCTCCGCAACCGCGTCCTTTGCGTGTACTCAAGGCATCAAGATAGTGGCTTCCACCAATACGCACGACCGACTCATACCGATCGTCACGGTTAATATAAGGGGGTTAACTTGATTTGCATTGCATCGGATCGCAGCGACGCATTCGTACATAGGATAAATACGCGTACATGTGCGCGTAGGGCGTAGACGGACGGACCAACCGACGCGCACCTGTAGTCCACGTGTTCCAGCTATGCACGTCCATATGTTGGCGTCTTTGCCGATGGCGCATGAATGTGTTCCGGCGACTTGGGATCTGTATCGTATGTACACACGCAAAACCCACAAACGCGTTATGCTCTGTAACTCATGCACGTTTGGCGCACACACAAACACATAAACATAGACCGCACAAGGCGTAGCATAAACGCTTCTCCATATGTATACTCTGTCGGGTGTGTGTACTCGCTTGGGCATACATTTGGAAACAGCATCCTCGCGCGGAGCCAGCAAGGTTGGGTAAGGATGTGTGTGTTCTCATTTGTAACAGCCAGGAGGTATAACGTAGTTGGTATATAATAAGGGCTCGGGGTGGAAGGTTGGAACAACCTCGTCTGCAGAAACCTACGTCAAATTTCAGCTCGATGGCGCAAGATTTATTGGCATTGGAGGGTAATATGATCGAGCGGCGACTTAGGAGAATTGACAGATTTGAATGGCTGGGACAAATTGTGACAAATTTGCACAGTTGAGACAAATTCGAATGATTGGGACAAATTTGAATGATAGACAATATGGCGATCGCCGGGATCCAAACTCGGGCGAGTCATATTTTTCTATCACCTCAATCGTCTACATATATGCTATCCAGGACGGGACAGGACATGCGTGACGGTCCAGGAGGACCGTCACACAGTCAATAATTATTTTCTGCATAATGACAAATAATAAATGAGAGCAATTTTTTTTTCAGCACCTCAAAATTAAAATCTGTTAAATGTAACAGTGAAGCTTCATACTATTTCTGTTTACTCTCACGCGGTGCTTCATCTTTTATATTTTATTTTATTTTTTAATCACGAGTCTGCAAATTTCGCGGTGGAACGCTCCAGCAGAAATAAAGTAGTCTACGTTGTTCGTAGATAGTGGCGTGAATCAGAGTCCAGGCAGGCGTGGAACGAGAGGGATGGTTAAGCGGAAGGATGGTGGTAGTAGATACATAGTACCTACCGCTTAATAGCTGCAAATTACACCCTCTCGCGATATTTTTATCTTATTTTTCCTTTTTTTTTTGCACGTCTGTTTTCTCTCTCTCTATCACCCTTGCCGCGAAAACTTTTCATTTTTATATTCCCCTCCCGCTCCGGCCCTCCTTCTTTCCGCTCCATCCTGCGACTACGCGGCGCAGCGCCCAGTCTTTGCGCTCCACCTCTCTCCTCACCTTTTTTCTTCTCTCGTTCTTTTTACTTTTATTTATTTTTTTATTTTCATTTTTTTTATCTTCTTTTCTTTCTCACTTGCCCTCCTATCGACTATCCGAGCGGGCTTTCCCTCTCGTAACACCGTCTCTCTCTTCTAAAGTATTCCTACCCAAGAAAAACAGCCATTAGCGAGAGTTTTCGCTTTTCGCGCGAGAACTTTCGTCCTCTCCCTTCGTGCACCGGGCAGCTTCGTTCTCTCCCTCGCCCGCTCCATCGCGCCCCTTCTCGGTAAATCCTCATCCTCCGGCGAAAAGGGGTGAGATATGGCGAGGAGTACGAGGAAGGGAAGGAGGAAGAGAGTCTCGTCCGGCGGGGGTTGAGGGGACGGGGGGAAAAAAGGAGAGGAGAATAAAAACCATGCAGTCGAAGGGAGCGAGACTGCGAGGACCATAGACGGAGGGGGCGGGCGAGGGAGGAAGTTGCCCCGCTCGTAACTCCCCTGGAACTCAAACTTTCGTCCTCGCCGCATTTTTCATCGCCTATAAATTCTTATTTATATGCGACTTCGTGTTTCTTTTCGATTAGGGATCGTAACGTACGTTACTCCCACTCCGGACGAACCGAGCCCTCTTCTCCCTCTGGTCCTCCCCCCTCCCTCCCCCACCTACAACACAGCGAGTATGGAAGTCGTATCGGGAAAAATGCAGTTTTCTTTTTTGTTTTTTATTATTATTATTTTTTTACGGAGATGAGACTCGGGAGAAATTTCGAAATTGGAGAATGGGTGGGTTTTGAGGGACAAAGGTGTTTCGGGGAACACCCGTTATAGCGGCGGCCGTCCGCGAGGGTGTGGTTTGATTAATGACCTGTTCGATCTCACCCCCTCTCCTCGTCGTCGTCCGGGTAGGATGCTCGGCTCCGGCGCCGTACAGTATCGAATTCTACCTAAATCTATTCTGATACACCTGCACGCGATAAGCGCAAGTTTTCACCGTGAAACCTACTATGGAGTACACCTAGTTTCCAAAGTTTAACTTTTTCTTTTTGGGTTTACTGATAGCATATCCGCTTTTTGAGAAAAAAAAATATTTTTTCCTTTTCGACCCAGGTTGCTGTACGAAATGTTATTAAGCTGAGAACAGAACGAGTATTCGAAATTAGCCGACAGTTTTGGCTTTCAGGGAAGCGAAACATTGGAAATTAGCAATGAAACCAATTTTTTCTTTCGCAAGTACCGGTTTCTAATAATCGGACGAATAAGAACGTCGACGGTGTTCTTCGATAATTCTGATGGCTTTCGTGGCACGAATTTTTAAATAAAATTGCTGTTGACTTATCAATGTTGAGTGCGCAATTAGCTAATGTAACTCGTAATTCAAGAAAGCGATCGGAATACCAAATGGTAATCCGGGACTCTCGCGAATGGCTAGATACAGGCGGTAGAATAATGGAATTTCTCTGTGGTTAATGCACCAGCGTCGTTCCACACAGAGAGCCGCGGTGAGTACGCGATGTACACACCAAGAAGAGAAACAGCAGACAGACGTCTAACGAATGGACGAACGTTTGTGGTCTCTGAGCTGAGCCGAGCGAGCTCAGCTTAGAATCAGAGGATGATTCATCGACTCGACGAAATATATGCGCACCGGTGTTTCGTGATGCATCGCCATATTTCATATTTGAGACAGGGCCACGGGATTGTTGGCTCGCTCAACATTACCGTAATGTTGCTCGTGCTGCTGCTGCTGCTGCTGTTGCTGCTGCTGCTGTTTCTCCACCCAGCCAAGACTTTCCCAAGTAAAAACATGCCGATGTTACTGACATTAGTTATTCGCGGCTTAATCTCCCGAAGTTTTAATGTTTTACAAATTACATTTTTTTCGCGATTATGAGAAAATTGAAAAAAAAAATGGCCTGAAAAGAAAGTTTGTAACATACAAACTTTCCTTTCAAGCCATTTTTCTCATAATATTTTTAAGTAGAAAATTAATTGTGTCTGTGTTACGGCCTGCTCTTCCCTGCACCCAGAAAAATAATTTATTTGACGGCCACCGTTTATTTGGTTCAAGTAACATTTTTATTTGATTTAAATAAATATTTATTTCATTTAAGTAACTATTTACTTAATTTAGTACGCGCAACGGAATAGCTATTCCTTTCGGAGAACGAACCCTTCAATTTCGCGTACAAGTCAATAATTCCTTACCCTTTGAGGCTCACGATCGGGCTCCCACCGCTGAGCCGCCGCGGATAAGTTTAACTGCACCTCTACTCGCGCACGGACAAGTAAGTCGCACGCCTGAAATCGTGGAGCACAAGTTTCTAAATATTAATTTGACCGCCGAGACGTAACAGTCTGTCTAAACCAGGCGTTTCTGGGTGTCCCATATCATGCCTACTTCATTATCTGACTCATGTTATTCATTGCTTTCAACCTGATCGAAATCGAAATTGGCGTTTTGGATTTCTCATAATCTCGCATTTTAAATATATATATTGTCTGTGTGTAAACTAGATGTTTCACCGTGCTCCACTTTATGCCTACTTCATCCTCTTCGTTTTTTTTTCTTTCTTTTTTTTAACCTATGAAGTACGTATGGCATGGAAGGGTTGAACGTGCTTCGCTCAAAAGCTAGCAGCACCACAAATTAGTAGTCGACCACTTCGTATCGGACGAGCTCTTTCGTCACGGTACTGTGCGCCTTCCATCCCCGCTGCCCGGGGTGTACTCTCCTCCCGCGGTTATTTTCTCTAGTACACTCGAGCGAAGTAAATTCAGCATGCGTTCTCTCGTCGGAGTGGCCTCAGAGGGGTTGCCAACTCCGCTTGCCACCCTCGGACCGACACACGAGCACCGCCACGCTGCCGCACCGGGCCAGCGGGACTCGAGTTCAGACACCAGACACCCACTGGTCGCCACACTGCTGTTTCTACTGGCAATGAGGGTGCAAAATTACGTCGTTCGCCCGTCCCGGAGACTGTTGCACGCCGTGATACACCGTATCAATTGCAACCTTCTACATCAACTCCCTTTTCCTACCTTTTGCCAAACGCAGATTTAGAATCGTCGGAGAAGCATCGCGCACATTCTTTTGCCCAATTTACTTAAATGACGCGATTCTGTCAGTGGCAACATTTTTTTAAAATCTCTGTAACGTTACTTCCGGTTTGGAAATATCTCTTTCAAACCGGTAGTGACGTCACACAGAAAAATTTTAAAAATTTCTTTCTGACGTCACTTCCGGTTTGAAAATCTAAGCTTTCTGTCGGAAGTGACGTCATACGAGAAAACGTCACTTCCGGATTGAAAGCCATGTGCCGTTTTTCCAGTCACGGCAGAATTCCGCGCTGCGTCGTTGCAGTCGGTGGTCCAAGCGAAAATTTAATATCGGTCCATAAATCACGGATATTTAGGATTTTGTAATATTCATTGAATGACATTACGAGCAAATTCATACTGAAAATGTTGTATAATCTATCTACTAATTATTGAGCAGGTTAATTAATAATTGATGAGGTTATTCGAATATATAATTAATGGACGCGTACTTTGAACAAAAAAAAAACAAAACAAAAATTTGTATAATGTAATAGCGTTGAATTAGTTACGAAATTTGGAATTTCACTGTAGTACAGTGTACCCCGGTTCGATAGTACTCGAGCGACGGGAACGGCGCGGCCCGCACAGTTGCCAAGTGACGTATTATAATATTTCATCCCCTGTACTCCGGCAGTTTCGGTGAGGCGCATTTGCAACCCTCCTTCTCGTCCTTTTCGAGTCACCCCCGCCTGCCCACGGCACACTACCGACATTCCCTGCCTCTGCGTTTATGTCTCTGTCCTAACTCGAGCTACACTGTCCTGCGCTGGGTTAGAGAGCCGTGCACGAACGCGGAGACGCGGAGACACAGTTAACACACGCGCAGCCGAGAGGCGGTATTGCAGCCGGCGCCCGTAGAATCGCGGACGTAGGACGAGTAATATTGTTAATTCGCGTGTGTTTGAGTTCCGAGGGGGAGAACCGAATCACCCTAATATATTCGCGTGCGCGAATAGGACGTGTACAGTCGCGACAAAAGTCTCGCGCCTCCGAATGTTCGTGGCAAGTAGCTTAGACCAAAAAATATCGAATTAATTGTTAGAACAAAAAACGAAATTCTACTTGAACGTTCAATAATGCAAAGGGTTGTGAAAATCTTGTAGGTCCGTCGGCGCTTGGCTGTTTTTTAATTATTATTTTTATTTCCTTTCTTACGAATACCGTTCTGTTTTTGTTGTTTTTATATCGACACTCTCATAAAAAAGTTTTCAAAATTATGCCAAAAAAATCATAAATAATATTTCGAAAAAAAATTCCGCCACTTCTTTTTTTTTTAATGCCCATCGCAGTTTTGTCCATCTTTCGATCCATAAGTAATCAATCGAACTACGGATAAGTACGAGATCTATAAATAAACTTATCGAAGCTTCCTGTGGTTTTAATTTTTTTGGTTAATTTTCCTTGTACAAAAAATGTACAATTTTTAGGGGGGGGTTTTTTTTTAGGGATGGGTCGGCAGTGTATTCGATACACCGGTTCGATACCTCGATGCGCGGGCCACTTTCCGCTCCATTGTAACAGAAACGATAGAGTGAGAGGAAAAACCCCGAATTATACGCCGCGGACATCCGTGACGGCGGGCGAAGCCCTTTTTAGTCAGAGGAAAGGTTTGCCCCCGCTGTTTTCGACCGCCAGTGCGCAGTCGAGGACAGCAGTTCACCGAGGGGTGCGAACCCTCGCGCTTTCAAACGACAGTTCCCGAAACCCCCTCGCTCGCCAGCCTCGCCACCTTCCCCTCACGCATTTACGAAAGCTCGCCACCTTTGGCAGGGCGTGAAACTTTCCGTCGACTCGCTTTTACACAGTCCATACACCGGAAGTAAAACGACCGACAGATTGCCCATGACTTTTCGGAAACTCGGTTTTTAATCATTAGTAGAAAAAAAAGCGATCTTTGGCCTCACGCATACTTTGATTAATGCTATTGTCGCGTGTTTCAAGTGTTTTATCTTCGTTCCATTGTGTTTCTTTTATGGCAATTAGGAACAAAAAGTCCTATAAAAAAAAACGAATTATCTCACGAAACGTATCGAAATAACAGGATACATTGAAAAACAATGTACACGTCCATTACTTTCAAAGACATCAAAACCTTTCAAACGCACCCGTCAATAAAAAGTCAGAAAATATCTCCATTACTCATGAAAGGCTCGACCATCGAAATTCTCAGCGGCTCGGGTCGAATTTCTTCGCCGCATACCCCGTACGATTCGGGCATACAGTTACCGTAATCATAGCAGGAAAGCCCGTGTACACACTGCATTCGAGTAACGTAATGGTTAGTCTTGCCGCGCTCCCGACTGAAACAGCAGCAATAGGAGCAATAGGAGCGTAAGCATCAGCCATGCGGGGAGACCAAGAGTCGGTTACGATGCAACGTTTCAGGGTATTCCAGGGGGCGGGTTGGGGTGGCCGGGGGGAGGCTGGTGGCTCGTATAGAGAATAGTGTAAGGGAGCGGGATGAGAAACGAAGGGGGGAACGGGTGGTCGGTCGGTGCGGGGGGCGGAGGGTCGGGGGGTGGGGGTGGGTCGTCGAAAGAGAGACAGGGAATTGAGGAGTTTAGGCAAAGGCCGAGAGTGACTGAGCGCGGTAGATATGAGGGTGGAGTACCAAACACTGCTCTCACTAGCTCCACGTACTATTCTGTATACTATTGTTCTGGTTGGCTAATATCCAAGATGGCCGACTAGTTATACTCACTCTCTACCCCCGCCGATATAGCTTCGTCTCTCAGGCTCCGTTGTGCCGAGAGGAGGGTGTGCGTGGGTGTGCGTGCGTGAATCCTTGTTGCACGTTGCAACAACCAAAACCCATATACCCCTCTTTCTCCTGCGGCTGTGCCCTGCTTGCCTCGCCCGTCTCACGGAGCCTCGGCCCGCGACGAACAACGACCGCCCGCAAACCGACCGAACGCTTATATTTGTGTGCACAGGGAATTCACCAAACCAAAATGCATTCCGGACCCTCCCCCTCCGGCATCGCTGATACGCACTAGGCGACGTGTTAGTCGGTAGACACAGGAGGCCCCGTTAACAAAGCTCTTCGAAACATTTTGCCTTGCCCGGCACAGATTTCGCAATAAGACATTTTTGTTTCTAGGGTAACGGAGACAAAAATCTCTCATCCGGAATCAAGAACACCCGGTTTTGCTCCCCCCCCCCCCCCCCCCCTCCACACTAGAATACACCGTGTATTCAAATTTTTTTAATTGAAAAGTGGAACCGAAGAAAACATCAGCCAATTAAAAAATTCAATTTCTTTACCTTGAGATCGACGATCTAATGCACCGTAAGTGCGCAAAAGCATGGCTTGTTCACAATTCGCGGGTCGTTTCTACTTTATGCCATCGATATTGTTCTCGTGCTCGAATTGTTATGCAGCCGAATTAATATATCTATGCATGCATGCCAACTCTGTATGCATACATAAATTCATAGTTTATGCATGTACCCATCGAATGCATACATGTATGCACTATGTATGCATTGTATGAGCTATATCGGCCATCCCGACCCAACCCCCCTCCCCCTCTCCCCTCGGTCGTCGTTTCCGCGTCTGCGAACAACGAAGAAGACTTCCCGTCGGGCAGACGGAGAAAAGCCCACCCCTACGCTCGCCCTCTTTATACACCCCGTGTGCCAGACACAACGCGGTCCCCTTTACTTTACCGCCCCAACCCCTGACCGCTACTCCAAATCGGTGCACTGGCGACCCGCTCGGAAGGAAGTGGGCTTGTATTTTTGGGGCTACTTAGCGGTTCGGGCTCTTTTTTTTCCCCCTCCCTCGGAAAAGCTAGACCGACGAATTCTTTAGGGGCGATCAGCGATACCGGTCCTGGTCGGTTTGATTGCCCAGGCTCTTCTTCTCCGCTTCTTCATCGTCGCTTTTGTTAATTTTTTTTCTTGCTCCTTTTCTTTTTAGAATTTTTTTATTTTCGACCGAGGAGAAATGAAGAAAACAGTGCAATAAGCCCAAGCAATGGCGGAAGCTTGCTCGCGCCCGTATATTCTTGCTGTTACCCGTGATCGGGCGAATTTATTGTTCCAGCATGGAAACTAGTACTCTAAGTAAAAATACAAGCAAAGATCGCGGAAGTTTGAGCTAACTTTATTTTTTTCTCTACTTTTTTTTAGCTTCGCAGAAAATAGTCGTTACTTCTTAAGAGAGCGATTAAGAGAGCGAGGGGACTCGGATGAGGGGGGGGGGGGGGGGCGAAGGGGTGGCCATGTTTTTTTTTGTTAATCGAGAATTCTCATTACTGCAAATTTGCTTTTCCGTATTCTCTTTTCTTCGTTTCATTCGCTTCTTTTATTTTTAATACCAATTTCTTTTTTGGTTTTTTTTTATAGTTGTAGGGAAATGTGCACGTTTCGCAGAGAAATTCCTACGTGTCGCGTGGTGTCGGTGTGTGTGCGCCCGAGCCGGAGAAATAATAGAAAAGAAAGTCACCCTTGCTACTTCCATCCGTCCTTCGAGGCTCCGGGCGCATTGCCCGACGTCTCGATCCTCCCCCCCCCCGCCCCCTCCCCCGAGTCTCTCTGCCGGGTAGACGACGCTGGCATGAAATGTAGATTAATATAAATATTCATAAACACCATAAAGTTTATGTCGCGAGCAACGCGCTCACGGTAAGCCAGGTCTCGCATTCTCGCTCATCGTAAAACCACCCCCTTCTCATCCTCGCGCCCGCCGCTCAACCTCTCGGCAATAGCGCTCGAAGGTATCTCAAGGTCAAAGTGCCAAGCGTTTTTCACTCACGGTATTTTTCTTTTTTATTTTTTTATTTTTTTTCTATTTTTATTCTTCGTATGAACCCTTTGATATGAAATGGACGAAGCACCTTTTTGATGTGTTGTCTTTTATTTTGATTTTCGCATTTTCCCGATGAATTATTTTTTATTTTTTTATTTTTTTTTTTTTTTCAACGTTCCGACGAAAGAAAGCTTCGATCGAAAATCAACCCTCGTCGATCAACTATTGGGCGTGGCCTTCCTGGGAGCGCGGTGCACATCAAGCTCGCCTGTGATCGCTGTTTAGCTCGCGTCACCCAGCCGTCGACTCTCGCGCGCGTTATTTTTAATTTTACGAGCGGCGCTCCGGTGGCTGGCGTGTTGGCGATTTTTATCGGGCGATTAACGCGACGGTTACACGTGTCGCGTCGACGTTTACGCCTCGTTGAGCCCGCCCGTCGACGTTTAAAGGCGAAGAATATCGTGACCCCTGACGCGAGATCGCGCACAGCCCCTACATCGCTCCGCCACCACGCGAACAACAGCGCCCGACCAACCTCAATGGAAATCACGCACGATCATCACCGACGATGCCTTTTTTTTCTTCTCTTCGGGCTGCTTTCGCGCACTTGCGTACGGTGAGATGATCGATTACTAATCAAGACTCGAGAGGACATGTGCCGGAAAATTACAAACGAGCGTACACCGATGAAAATCGTAAACGAATCTGTGAGAGACCGAGCTGATGTTAGTCCACACGGGGGACCGTTTTGCACTCCCGGATTATTCTAAGTCACCCTGGGGGCTTCCCGCCCAGACCCTCGTAACTATTACCCTATTGTACTATTCTGGTACTATTCTGCACCGAAAAAATAATTCGCTTGCGGACTGCTGAAGAAAAAATGTTTGTTTCAATTCTACTTTCAATTCTTACAATTCCATATGATATTGAACCAACGACAGCAAGACTGTCAAGGTGACATTTTATCGTTTCAATCCGGTGTGAAATTGTACGAATTCAAAGTAGAATTGAAACAACGTTTTTACTTCATTGGCAGCCCGCAAGCAAATTTTACTTCATTCAATGATATTTCTTTTTCTGTGTGTGAGTTGTGGACAATAAAATCGCAGTCAACAACGCTGTGCACAGTCGTCGGGTGTAAAAATAAGATTTTCAAGTAGGAAGTGACGTATTTCAGCGCCTGATCAGGCTTCGATTTAAGGCTCTACAATATCTCACGGATTGTAGTTATGATCTTAGGAATCCACGTACCAGAGAGCATTTTGAGAAACACAGGTTAAAATTTAAGTTGAACCGCTTTTTAATTATAGTTTAAAAAATTCCAGCGAAGTTGGACGAATTAAATTTTCGTTTGTCCGGCAGTCGTCGCGTGGGTTTCAGGGGTGTTCTGTAGGGCAATGTTTTGACAAAAGGCAAAGTAGGGTGATAATTGTTTGGAGGATACTCGAGCGGTCCGTCCGTCCGTTCGTGCGTCCGTCCCGTCGCGGGATCGTCCGAGCGTTCTCATTAACGCGGACCGGAAGTGGATGCTTGGACGGCAAACGAGTGTTTGGAGTGGGCGAAAAGCGGGAGAGCGACCGGTCGGCGTCGGCAGTGGTTTTTCCACTGGGTTCGTATATAACCGCGTGGCCGCAATCATCGCCCGCGGTTTTTCACGCCCGCTTCCCACGCCTCGGCTGATGGATAACCGACGCCGCAAGGTCGGTTCAGTGGTCAGCCAGCAGTGCGTTCGTGCGCGGGAACGGGGCGTACGAACGGACTGGGGGTGGAGAGGCCAGCATCCCGAAACCGGAAGGGGGGCGCTACGGCACGCGGCGAAATTGTCGAACGATTAACCGGAAACTAGGAAATCCTCCCCTATCAATCTATTTCTATGTATCCATCAATTCGGCTCATAAAAACGAAACACCCAAAAATCCCGCAATTTCCATTATTCGATTTGCAAATCCTGATATTTTGGAATAACGAAGGGCGGGGCAAAATGGCCCACCATTGGAAACGAGACTTCTTTTATAAAACGTTCAGAGAAAAATTGGTAAAAATTATGCGTTTTGCCCTGTCCTCCCATAATCATCAACGTCGCTGTCAACTACGCCTTACTATCCAAATCGGGGGGCAAAAAAAATGGAAAAAATTCCTAAACCTCTATATCCGCTAAACGCAGTAAACATGTCCCGGTCCATATATCATTGATTTAAGTCCTAATTGACCTGGTCCATATTCACTCCTCTTACCCTACCGACCATCTTCGGTAGATAACTAAAATTTTGTTCTTTTCAACCGAGCCCTTTACGAGATACGGTCTTTTTTATGAATCGGAGGGCTACTCGAAAGAGTAAAAAAAATATTAATAAACGATACCATGCATAATATAAAGAGTGAATTTGCAGATAAGCGCTACGGACGAAAGTTTGCGCGGGAGCAGCGAGACACTTTCAATGGGGGCGTATTTTACACGGATTAATTAACACGAGTGATCCCGACATCAAGCGCTTACGGAGTCGCGCGAAACGCGTGTGATAGCGGTAGGGTAGTGGGTACACGTTCGTAGCGCGGCAGCCCCGTTGGGGACGGCCCGCTGAAACGCCAAAACGCTCGACCGCGAAAACGCGGCAACGATTGACCCACCGGCACGATACCGGTCCCGACAGAGCGTCATATTATCCAGCGGGCAAACGCGCCCGGGAGGGAGCGGAGTGGACGTGGCTCGCCGATGGGAAAGAGCTGAAAGCGGAAAGCGATGTGGAGAGTTTCATAGTGGCGGGTCGGCGTGGTGGTGGTGACTCGTGCGGGCCGCACGCACGCTCTACGGCCGGCTCTTCGTTCGCTTATAAACACTCCATCCCTGCACCGACGGACCGGTGCAACGCGACGATGCTCCATTCTACACTCCCGACAGAGCGCACAGGTCCGCTCTACCCGTACAAAGATCGGGCGCAATCTTTCTTCTGGTGACACAGCTTTTAAGAGCATGTGGTACAGACTCAGTCGGTAACAAATCGCCTTTCCTGTTTTCTCCAAAACCGATGATACGACGAGCAAAAGCAAATTAGGTTTTCATACTTATATCTACTGACCCAGGGAGTTACTGGGCGCCGTGTAGTCCTTGCAATAAGGTACTCATGTGCCGTGGTTCAAGCATTAAACAGATATCGAGGAAACTGAAAATGAGACTTATATCTATTGACTACAAAAACCTAACTTGATTTTGGTCGAAGTATCAACCATCATGGAGAAAATAGGGAAAGAGATTTGTTACCATCGGAGCATCGATACGTATGTATCACATGCCCTTAAACGGTAATAAACTGTTTGAGGTTTTGACAAGTTGAAGAAAAAAAGCTCCATGAAGAAGCAAAAATACATTTTTTTCTTTTATTAAAAAAGGGGTTAAAAAATAATTTAAAAAATTTCATATAGAGTCAAGGAACTGGAGGAAACGTGAAAAGTAAGAGGTCGATGATGAGGGTCGCGTGCGCCCTGAAGAATGGGGAGGCTGCAGGCGAGCGAGTGGTGGAGAGCAGCAAGTGGATAGAGAAACGGCGGGTTCAGACAGGCGGGAGTAGTGGTAACAGCCAGTTCGAGCGTGGACCACTGGTACATGGAAATTTTAACGGCGTTTAATGTAGTGGTAGTGTCGGCAGCGTGCGTTTGGCTGGCCGGCCACGCTTCGCCGCCCAACGTTATCCCGTGCCGCTAGAGCCGCTCTACTAGGTGCCGGGCTGGAGTGAGCGAGGGGACTCCCCAGCGAGCGCGGGTGTGCAGCCACCACACCGGCGCTGAACGACAGCCAGGCTGGCCTGCCCGCCGCCGCCGCTTCGACACCCGATACCTAATTATGTTAAACGCTTCCGGATTTTGCGGCCGGATTACTCTCCCTTCTACTGGACTCTCACTCTCTGTCTTTCTCTCGCTATTTTACATTCTCTCAACGGGACCCTGCCGGAAATAATCGGTCGATTGTGCGGAACGAAAAACAAACGATGCTTTTTAATTGGGAAAATGTTAATGGACATTTTTTTTGCTTCTCGGTACTTTTTAGTTGGGAAAAGTTAATGTACGTACTTTGATATTTTTTTTTTTTCATACCCGATACTCAAGTTTGGACCGTCTTTTTATCAGTTTCTTTAACGTCTATCTTAACCATTCGAGGCACAATTTGTATCTCTGTACCGTTAAGATGCTGCATCTTTTAAACGACTGGACAACAATATTTTAAACGACTGGACAACAATATTTATTTATTTGTAACAAATTTTAGTTTCCCATTTCGGGCGATTTTGTTTCGAAGTTTCTTTTTTATTATTCACGTTCTCGTCTGCAGTTTTTTGAATCGCCGTTTCAATATATAATACGGAACATCACCCCTTCAAAGGATCAAGGGGCATCAATAAACGGAAATCGTACAAACATCCGACCACTCAATTTGTCCTCTCGCCTATTTGCTTTCATTTTTATCATGACTTTTTTATTCAACCATTTCTCGCGTTAACCACGGCGGGCTGAAAAAAAAATAATAAAAAATAATAAAAATTCGACCACTTTATGCCTCGACGAGTCTGTCGCGCCGAGTCGATAGGTCTGAACGCTATCGAATCGATCCCGTGCGTAAACCTCCTCCCCCACTTCGGCCCTTCACCCGTGGCGTCGAAATAAATAAATAAATACTGCAAAAATGACCAACGCGTTCCATCCAATTTCTCCCTTTTCCCCTCGAAATCCCGATGTGCGGGGAATAACGATGCTCGTTCGCTCCACTTTCGGCGGATGCGCGTGTGTCTCTGCTCTGCGTGCTTTTTTTCATATTTTTCCCCCCGTTCGAGTTCTCCACCCCTTCGAACTGCGCCCTCGCTCCAGCAAACGCTATGTCTATCCCTCTCGTTTTTTTCATAAAGCGTGGAATATAATAAAAAGTTTATCGTCCAGCTTTAATCCGGCCGTTTTAGCGAATGCATCGTTCGAAACGATGAAATACGGGCGAGGCAGCCGAAGCGCCGGTTGCACACTGCGAAAATAGCGACTCTCCTGGCTGTTGGTTGTCGGTGGAGCGAAGAGGGTTGAAATGGAAAGAGGAGAGAAAGGGTTACCGACTGTGCCCAAGCCCGCTCCGTGTCCGCGAAATAAAAGGGTACTGCGAGCCCGAGTGAGCGTTCTATATGGGTTCATCTCGATTTCGATAGGCTCCCATGGGAATCGATATATGTTTCCAACATCCACAATTTTCCATCTTTTACACCCGGATTTTTTTTTACAATTTTTTGTGTCCACAGCTGGAGAAGTGTGGAAAGCCCATAGGCATAGGGCTGCGGTGACGGGATTAAGCTGTTTGTTTTGTTTGACGGCTCGAACTTTCACTCGTAAGGTCGATTTTTTAGTTTGACCAAGAAATTGAACTCAACTTCAGAGGACCACCCATATTTTCGCACCCCCGTCTTCGGCGTCGAGTTACGTCGCCAAAAAGAAATATTTTTCGAGTTGTTGTAGCGAAATCGATACGACAGAATGTGGACCACGTGTCTGTCGAGTCCCCACATAGATATGGTCAACATCCTAACAATTATAAGCTCCAGAAACAAATGTCTTCTATGCAACCATCCACAACTTTTTTATTCTTGACAATTCATTTTTTTTTTAATTTTCGTATCACAGAGTTCAATTTTCAATACAAAATAAGTGTAACGTCAACGAGTTGGGGAAAAACGAGCTCAAAAAGATCTGTAATTATTAACATCAGCGCCAAAGAGAAAGTGCAGAATGGCTCCGAACTTCCCATTAGCTTCCACAGTCGCGATTCTTCCTCGCGTGCATCCATCCATATACCAAGCTTGAACCGGAAGTGTATCGCTGTTTGCGATTGCGCACACAGTGCGAACACACAGTCGGAAACATTTCTCTCTCTTGCCCTGTATCCAGAAACCCGAGCGGATCTCGAGCGACTTCCTGGGTCCCGGTTATTACCCACCCGATATTATTATCCCGGGGGACAATGACAGCCGGCTACCGAACGTTCTGACAATGCCGTTAGCTGAACCACCCTGGACCCGGGGTGTTTTCCACCCCCCCCCCCCCTCCATTCCCCTTATGTATATACGATACCCAGTGCTGTCTGCCAGCGCAGTCGGTGCTTGATTCGCTTTCCTCTTCCTTGCCCTCCTTCCTCCGCAGCGTTTCCCAACGTTGATACATACACGACATAAAGCTATAGCGCAAGCATTGATGATACATGTACAGATAGATGCCGTGCACCCGCGCTATCCGACTCTCGTACAACAGATCTGTCTCATTAACAACTTATAATGGGAACCGATGTATCTATCGGGTTGGCGCGTACATCTCTCGCCCACGGTATCTATACTGTGAATTGCGAGCTGTGTTCCATTCCATTGGATGTTACAGTTTGCCCTATGTGTGCGCATCATCGGGCAAGGTAGCAGGCACGCATGGACAGCACAAACGAGGGAATCTGTAGGCCACGGAAAACCGCGGAACGAATCTTTGTCCTGAATGCCGGTTTGTGTCTTTTGTGATGTCTTCTTTCCTTTTCATTTTGTTTTTAGTTTTTTTTTTTTTTTTTTGAGAATAAGAGTCGTTGGTAAATTCAGGTTGGCTTGTTGATCAACCTTGCGTTTTGTTGGTGCTGGAAGATTTTGTTTGGAAGGCCCCCTGAACGAAATAAGCGTAGTATTCGACAAGAATAAAATTGTCGACCTCGTACATTTAGGTCGGTTTGTTGATCAACCTTGCGCATCGTTGGTTCTGGAAGAAATAAGTGTGGGGGGCTCAAGAGCTTAGGTCGTTGGCCCGTTGGCAATAGAAATTCAAATACATGCTGGTAATGCTATCCTACATGTATGGATGATCGCACCATGCAAAACATTTCCAATAAATACAATTACTACTACTAAGTGTGGAATCGGCAAGAATAAAATTGTCAACTTTTGCGAATAAGAAACGTTTGTAAAATGTTTAAAGCTATTTTTTTTCTACCGTGTACAACCTTCCGCAAGCCACCTTACTTTTCTGCTACCTCCACTGGCTCCGATTACAAAAAAAGACGTTATAAGGGGTTAATTAACATGCCGCATACAGTCCATTGATTAATACTCTCGTCTCCTCATTCTCTCCGTTTTCCCTTCGTTTCCCTTCATTTAACCCCCCCCCCCCCCCCCCCCACCTGTTCGTCACTCTTTTCACATACTCGACATTCAGACTTCTCTATGTGCCCCCTAGTTTCCACTCTTATCCTACCCCATCTCTCTTTTCCTGTCTTCGTCCTTGCCTTGCGAAACGGGCGATAAGTCACGAGACAAAACGCGGCATCGACGCATTGTTTCGACGTTTCAATGGGACCGATACAATGCGAGATATAGAGGTAGACGGTGAGGGAGGGAGAGAAATGAGGTGGTGAGTACCGACCCAAGCAGCAACTACGAGAGTAGCAACGACCAGTAGGAGAATCAGAAGCGGTAACAGGCAAAGGCACAGTTCCATCGGACGAGGATCCTCTCTCTCTATGCTGTTGCATTCGTTGGCCTCGATGGTATCGAAGCCTCCGGCGATGCCGATAGATGCATATCGAACCCTGCGGGTAACCCCTCCTGTTATTCTCCCACACCCTCGAAGGTGGAAGGTGGGTCGTATTAAGTACGTAGAGATACAGAAAATTTAAATTCTTACTCCGATTTTGAATTAAAAAAAAACTTCGGCAGCTACTTCAAATTTCACAGCTCCAAGGTTTCGACCCGTCCGTAAATGAGATTCTCAAATGTCCGTCAGATTAAAAAGGAAAAAAACTCTGGTAAATATCGTTTTCCTTAAATGTCCAATTTAATCGAACCTGAAACAGGAAAAAAAGTTCACTCCCGGTAATAAAAAGTATTTTAAAAAAAATGGAAAAAAAGGATCCCGAAGCATAAAAGAACATGCTCGAGTGTATATAAGTCCGGAGAACAGAAAGATTTGCACGTAAAAGTGAGCGTTTCCCTCGACCGACTTAATCAGCATAATAAAGATTGATAAGCGAATAGAATGAGAGAGAGGTCTCCGGGTGTGCGATTTATCAAATTTGTTGAATAGAAATGTTTGAGATGCACGGAAATCGTGCAGGACCGTAACGACCCCTATACATATGCACATGTATATAAAAATATATAAGTATCGTACACATGCGAATCTACACGGATTCATTATTGGTACTAGTTAGTTACCTCATCGGTGGGTTGTGTCTACACAGGCGTTGTACACGCCCGTGTGATGGCCTTCCAGTTCTGGTGCCTGTGGACGTTGTCCTGAATTTATAGAACCCTTGAAGGGATGGCGCGCGTACACGACGCGCCCGTGGCTGTGTAAACCGGACGCGTTTCTGGCCTCGGAGTCCTGGGCCGGACGGGGTTGCTTGCTTGCTTGCCTGCCTGCTTTCGCCGGTGAGGTTTGAACCTCTCGTGCCGCTACTGCACTCTGTAGACTCCGCCAGCAGAATCGCTTTGCATACCATTTCGCGCGCTCCGACAATCTCCGAGATCTTAATATCGACGGTAATTTAGAGCGGCTCTCGCGGTCGATTCCGTTCTGGCCGCGTGGGCCCGAGCAAGGTCGTTTTCAACTTATACTATATTATACGGAACATCGCGCGAAGGAATATGTACTTATAAATGTATAGAGCGAGGAGAGTGTGGGGCATGGCGTTCGTATCTTAGACCCGGCAGCGGAACGTATGCAGAAACTCTTGTATCTTATTATTCCAAGGTGTAAGGACTGCGGGGCAAGTTTCGTTGATTTATTGCAGCTGGCAGACGAAATTTGTTTCCAAACAAAAATGGCTAATTTACGATTTTGTTTTTTTGGTCCAAGATAATATCGTGGCCCATCGACTTTTTGGGGGTTGATTTTTGTTACACAAGTCCTGTCAAAATCCAATTGCCATTTTTTTTTTATATTGGGGTTAAAACTGTGTAATTAAAAATGTGTTTTTGTTTTGTTTCAGGTGAGTCAAAAACGTCAAAAATTGGTGTTGTCGTGTACCGCGCAACAGCCGCAAGTATACTTAACGCAGTAATTAATTATAAAAGACTTTGCAAATTTTTGCCTGAGGGTTCATAATTACAAGTCGGCGAAACGCTATTTGCGACTCTGCCGGGGACGATTCTTTGATTCAGAAATTTTTTTGAAGTCGTCCCGGAACCTGTGAGCATGAAAACGCTCGTGCGGCGACTTTTGCCCCCATTCAGAGCTCACGTAAATGCAAAAACGCCTTTACAGAAACTTGTGTAAAGTCATATTTAGTGAAATGACAGATAGTAGGGATATAAAAACAAAGTCTTTGAAATTCTGAAAGAGGTTCTTGATTTTTTTTTTACTTTTCTAGTATTCAACAGAAAAATGATTCGAAGGCAATTTGAGTGGTTGAATGTTGCAGTCGCGGGATAAGCGACGTCGAACTCGAAAGTTGGAACGAGCCCACCCCACACAGAGGGAGTCTCTGCTCCGCTTCGCTATATGCAGGGAACATCCTCTTTAGCGGAGCCTTCAACTCGAAACCCTTGACTCCTGACTCTTAACCCGTTTCGGGGCATCGCGGATCACAGCGCACATAGCAAGAGTGAACATGCCGCGCGGCAATGCCACTCGAAGTAACGAAGTGGCTCCCCGGCGTTGGTACTACCAGTACTACTTACTGCTAGCCATAGTGGTCGAAGTGGATCACATACAGTCAAAAAATTGAATTATCTATAAATGAGTGGTTCAAATTCGAACCATACATATAGCGCCTTTATTAATTTCTGCAATTTTTGTCCTATTTCACTTTTGATTTTCACAATACCGGTAGTTAATGCAAAGTGAATGTTTTTTTATCGACATTGAACAGTCAACTACTGCAATTGTAATTTCAATTATTAATTTAAATATTAGCGGCGAATTCTGATCACTTTGTACTCTATCTTTTTTTTTCTTATTCGTATGTTACATTTTTTTTCTGAAAGATTTTTTTTTTACTCGCATATTTATATTCTCGTGTTCATCCCTCAAACCAGTGGAACCAGCGTCGAGATCCGCTCGATCTTGTGGCGTACGGTAGGGCGGCATAGTCCGGGACGCGCGTGCATTCGCGCATTTACATCAAGAGACTCCGGGACGATGATAATTAGTATATAAGGAGTTGGCTGAAACACGAAACCCCTAGAGTGCGCCGTGCCGACTTCTGTAGACCACTGGAGCCCTCTCACCCCACTCGGCCGTCCGCGCCCTCTCAGAGCAAGTGTCACATAGTCGTCACACTGCTGCACAAACCACGAATAAAAAAAAAACGAAAAAAAGAAGAGATACGTCGATTCGACGAGCCGCCTTTTTTTGCCTATGTCTGTCCGCTTGTTTTCTTCTTCTTTTCACTGAGTTCTCCTCGTGAAGAGCACGTCTCTTATTTTATCGTGACCCCTTACATGGGGCCTTCGGTGATAGTGATAGCAGGGAGAAGGCTTCTTCAACAGCTTTCACCCTTCCGCCATTTTTTCTTCTTCTTACCTCTTCGTTGCGAAACTAACAGGAAAATAATACCACGTTGATTGGCAATTTAGTGTTGAGATTGCAGACTCTCCTCGTCTCTCCTCGTCTTTCCTCTCCTTCCTCCTCTTCGTCCTCTTCCATGCTACGGCCACTTTGGCGGAAGCGAGGAAAACTTCCAGTATGAATGAGAGCGAAACTTTCATTTCTGTTCACTCTGTATCAAAGACTCTCTTCCTCTCACTCCCTCTCTCGAGAGAAATATATAAATAAATAAATAAATAAATGAATATATATATATATGTATGTGTGTGTGTGTATACAGACTTTAAACATCATGGAAAAATGGCACTGTGTAAAAATTGGCCTACGTAGAAAAAGGTTTAAAAAAATTGTGGTTAACTCGGAATTAAAGTTTTACTCTGTATCACAGATACTCGAAGTGTCCCGTGAGGAAAATTTTCTATTTACAGAGAATACGGAAAAGTTTACAAATTTGTACCCAATTTCAGCTTTAATCGGTAACTTTACACTGATGAAAAAAATTGATTACCTAAAAAGAACATTGGAAGTGGCCACGAATTTAAAATTCAGCTCTCCATCAAAGGTACTGCAAGCTTCGCGTGACAAAAATTCTCCATTCGTGAAAAATTTTGCAAATTTTTATCCAATTCGTGTTTTAATCGTTCACGCGGCGTACATTTGACGGAGAGCTTGCGCGCCTCCCCCGCTGCCCCGCCCCCCTCCCCCCTCGATGAAAAACGTTCGCCGATAAATTTTGACAGTATTCTGTCCATTGCATTGCAATAATACCGGACCATATATTAGAGGTATACGAGGAGAAAGGGGGTGATAGAGGGAGGTGTAGTATCGAGGGGTGCATTCGGGGCGTTGGAGGGGCAGAACACCCTCCCCTCCCCCTACACCAGTGCTTTCGTATAGTTTGCACGGTAACATATTACGAATTAATACCAACTGCTACAGTGAAATATTACTGCAAAATACTGACCGTTATTTCGTTTCTACCTCCCTCCCTTGCTCAATGGCCCCTGCAACGTGCAAATTGTTATTATACGTTCGCGTTATACTTCTTGCGAATTTATATTCGATGCGCTTCTCCTCCCCCCTTCTCTTGCGCTCTCTCTCTCACTTGCCGCCGGGGCCCAAATGGTGAAAAATCGGCCATGTAATCCACGAAATTAAGTATATTTGCGGTTGCCTCGAACTTGAAACACCTCCGTTTCCCTTGAATATCTAATAACAAAAAAAATGTATGATAATAAAATAAAAAAATCCGCTCTAAACAAAATTTTATATAAAAAATAACATATTCGATACGGATTTTTTTTCTAACTGCAAAGCATTAACTTCGAGATCAAATTACCCGCCACGGAAATAAAATATTTGCAAAAAGAAAATGTTGAAAAGATATTAAATTTGACGTGTTCATATGATTAATATGATTGATTGAAAATTCATACACGTGACAGCTATCTTTTTCGTTCCATGCAGCATACGTTGTTTTCCATTTGGGAAACTCATTAGAATTTCCTTTTCGGTCGAGAATTTAAAAAGTGGCGTAAATATGTTTCAACACTTAGATATTTTATATTTCATACACCTAACTATTATATCGTGTACAAAGCGTAGTCACGTCCCTCATTAAAAATGCTTTCAGTAGCGCTCAGGCTTTTTGGTCGGGGCGTCGTGAAAAGCAAGCGTTGTATTACAAAACTCCTACCCCCTACCACCCCCTCTACTCTTTTGTTTATGAATTCGTAATCGTGTTTATACCACGCAGGTAGCCTGCAACCGCTCGCGATACAATAAGCCTATAATTATTTGTCCAGAGTACTGAGCGCTTTCGCAAGCAACGCCTTTTATCGCACCTCCGTACAATCAGATTTTCGAAGCACCGAGAGGGTTTCCACTTTTACTCCGGGGCAAATTATGATCGTATAGTAGATTTAAAAAAATGTCTGTATTATGGTCAGTAAAAGCATTTAATGCATTTAATTTTTCCACTAATTGAGTAATTTAGATTTAAAAAAAATGGTTAAGACAGACCGATCTCTGCAAAGTTATTTTACGTCTCGATTAAAAATATTTTCTGACCCCTGTCTTTATTGTAGCTGGAACTTTGACAAAAATAGAATTTTTTTTCTTGTTTGTAGCGAAATCGATACGTCAAGACCCGAGCAACACGTCTATGGAGGAACCGTAACGATCCGCTGACTAGTTTAAAATTTACCGACTTTTGAGGCAAAAGAAAATTTGATAAATCGTTAAATTTAACCATTCGATGCCGCCAGACTCGCGTGTTTCATCTTCCGTCTTTAATTGTATCGACTTCTCTGAACTATAAATCCATGAGTGATATTTGGTGTGAAATTCGACGCCATTTCGATATAACCCAAACCGGTTGATTATTATCTCCATCAAGCTGATTAACCATCGGGCTTCGCGTAGAAAAGCGACCAGCGACGCAGTAAAGCCCGCTGAAAGTTTAATTTTACCGCGGCGCTATACACACCCGATTGCTACGTCAAGCAGCACGGCGCAGCGTGGAGCGAGCTTTTTTTGCATCACGGCAATTTCACTGGCATTAAATTATCACCATTGCCTAAGAGTGTCATCTGCCAATTAGAACCGGACAACTATTGTCGGCTGCGACATTAAAGCCCCATGTGCAATCTGGCAAAATGGGCTCATAGATCATTGAAAAGAGGATCGTAAAAAAAAACTCTGCCACTTACGTCATTACATTTCGATAGATCATGGGAAACAATCGAAATTCATTTTTGTTTGTTTTTTTTTTATTGTATTTTTACCTTTTCCAATAATAGTTTTTTTTTCGACCACTTAATAGTCCAATAAATCAGGGGGTAAGAAATACATATTTTCGTTTATTTTTCGTACAAAATGGATCCGACACATTTTTTATAGATAAAAAATGTATAATTACTTTTAAAAATAACTCCGCTGCTTCCAGCTGGGTTAACCGGAAGCGATAAATAAAAGTCACTTTGCCGTATCACCTATGTAACCCCCTCCTTCCTCCCCATCTGACCCATACCTACCTCATACTCCAGACTACGCTTACGAAGTACTTTGCGAATAAAAATTGATCCAGCACCGAGGCGGCACATGCATTCGTAAGCGGCGTGCACTTTTGGGAGTTCCCGTCGGGCTAAACGGGACCCAAGCCACTTTGCGGCGTTCCAGCGAACACGAAACGCGCTTTGGAATTTCTCTGTCTCTCTCCTGCCTCCCTCCCCCCTTTTCCTCCTCCTCGCTCTTCACGGTTCGCGTACACTTTTGCATAGACCGTTAACGATAAGCGGGAAAATTTTTGCTGAATATTCCACTCTTTTTTTATGAACAGTTTATTAGAACCCCTTCGTCTGTTATTATGGCCGGCGGTGAAAAAGGGCTGATTGATTATCGCGATTAATTATTCCGTTATGGACGTCGATTAAAATTTATGCGCTACATGGTCAGATAAAATTGAACGGTTGTAAAATCGTGCCGTATAAAATTCGACAGTTTTAATTGATTTGTGTTTTTATTATTAATCGTGCAAGGACACCCTCTTGGGTAACCTGGCAATTTCATGTGTACATTTAATTACCGAATGTTTCTTTTCGTATGTTACAGGACAGTTAAAACTTCCATTTCCACTGTAATCTTATTATTCAAATTACTAGAATTCTGTTTATTTATCGTCACATAATGACAATTTCTGCGTGCCGATGGACTTGTTAATACATTATGCAAAGATAAAAATTAAAATTAGACCGTAACTTGGGTGACGATGATGACCTGTGACGTAAAAGTGGAGAAAAAAAATAATGTTTGCAATACGATGTTATTGAAAAAAATTACCATGAAAAAAAAATGTATATCGATATTGTTTTTACAAAGAGCCACCGCGCATTGTGTGGCTTATCAAGGTTATTGTGACTTATCAAGGACCGAATGATTAATTTAAAAAAAAGCATCGTAAAAAATTTCATATTCGAAACCCCACTGTTGACGCTTTTAGTCGCATTTGCAATTTTCATCGAAACTCCACTCGTACGAATCGAGCATTTTGTGTTTTTTATTTCGAACTCTTTAATTATTAACTCGGTCATCAAGCGTACCATTCGGAATCGCGTCGCGATGCTAATTCGTGACGCACGATTGGTAAAAAAAAAAGAGTAAAAAAAACATCAGAGCAGAAAGGGTTTTGAAGAGAAAAAAGGAGAGGGAGCGAGTGACATTCATTCAGAGTCCATAGCGTTAGCGTATTTACCGATTTTTTATTTTCGCCCATCGACGACCCCCTCTCCCCCTACTCCGGATGTGGATATTTGTAATTACAGGAATGCATACCAGCAATTGGCTTCCTCTCGTCGCGGTTTTTATGCACCATTTGGAGGGCGATTATTTTTTTTTTTTTTTGTTTTTCATTTTTTCACCAAATGAAGCGACAAGTCCGCGTTTCACCGCTCGCTACCCCTTTCCTCACGAACATAGCTGTTGATATTCGTTATTAATTTTTAATCGCCATTTCGGCCACCACCCACATTTTTTAGCCCACAAAAAAAAATCAATCCATTCTGTGGGTATCGACAATTACCAGACTCTCTGCCAGAAGAATTGTTTAGAGTTTCGCATCGACCAACGAAGGAAATCATTGCCGGGCAGTTTCAATGACTCTAATACTCAATTATTCAATTCCTCAAGAAAATCGGCGACCAATTTCTCGTCTCTTTTAACCCGCTCTCTTTCTAGTCCGTTAAATGTTTGCATACCAAGAAAAACATTGCATATTCCTAACGTTTGCAGATTTTTTAAAAATCATAATATGAACGCAGACTTTGGTTTTATGAAAAAAAAAAATTGTAAAAAAAATCATCTAATCTTGCATTGAAAAAGAATTTCGTATGGGTGTATGTACCTGTGTGTGTACGTGCGAGGCAGAACTCGATTATTTGTCAGTCGAATCAAAACGAAATCAAGCGAGCAAGATAAACGCGCCTTTACCATCCCCTGGCACCCTTTACCCCGCGACTCCATGCATATTAATTTTAAGCCGTGAAAAAGCAAGCGGTTCGAGCGCAAACAGTCAGCAGCAGCAGGAGTAGCAACTGCAGTAGGCCGACGCGTTCGAGCATTCGACGATTATTTTTCGATCGTCGAGAATCCGATATAAAAACAGCGGGCAATTACAAATTAATGCCGCGGCTGCGTGGCGGATCGTCGGATATAGAGGCTTTTGCTATATATACATACATACATGTATGTATATACACATATATCGAGGGGGAGCCGGAAGTGTTAGCCGAAATAAAAGCTCGGAGTCGACGCTTCCCCCCCGTGCTGATCTACGAAAAAACAACAGCAACAACAACAAGTGAGGAGTGACGAATAGAGACAAAAAAAAATTGAACCGAAAAATAAAACGTGTGAATCGCGACGGTTGCCGCTCGGCAATAAATAAATGTATAACAACAAAACTGGGCGGTGAAGTAGAGACCGAAAAAAAAAGTTGAAAAATACAAAACAGTTCGACGGTTGCGAAAAGTTAAGTTCGCAGAATTTCCAGTGAAACGACGTGAGTAAATTCTTGCGAGAAGCGAATTTCACTGTCGATCGAGCGATAAACTCCCTCGCGGAAATTCGTGTGCCATTGGCTCGATCGGTCGCTGCAGGTGGCTGCTCAACGCCGGAGGAAGTCGAGTTATTTTCGGGCATTGAACACGAAATTGCGTGTGTAAAATCGTACGGACGGAGAGCTATGAGATTATAGACAAGCTGTACGACGACGAAAGTTGATCCAGCACCTACGAATTTCTATCGGCTAAATCATTCGTGCGATTTCCATCGTTTCAGTATGTTAACGTCATCGACGAAACAGTAAAATTTTCTCGTGTCTACACATTCATTTATCAGTAAATTTCGGTCGTCGATTTACAAAAAAAAAAAAATTGTGCATGAAAATAAGTAACTAATCCGATAAAAACGCTTGTACATTTGACAAACATTTTTTGTCCACAAAGAGCTCCAATTTCGTTTTTTCACTAAACCATATTGCCTAAAAAAGATGGTAAAGTTAACGAAAAAAAAAAATGATGGACTTTTTTGGGCAATAAATGTCAAGTTTGGATACCTATATATATCAACGTACGTGCCGTACATCTTACGTTTCGCGTTCTCATCCCTCTTCGCCAATCTCCGACCACCTCCAGCCCTGTCGTTCGGTCCCCTTCCACTCCTTCCGTCACTCGTGAGGGCGCGACCCTCGAAAGAAAGTTAGCACGCTCGAACTGTATAGTACACGGGCATCCACAGCGCATCGCCTTCTCCCGAGGTAGTTTCTTTGAAGCCTGCGACGATGACGACGACGACGTCGTTCACGAAAGTGTGTGTCGGTGATGCCGGCACTTGGGGGTTGTTGCAGAGGCCACCGCTGCGACTGCTCCTCCTGGTGGATGCCGAGTTTTCGGGCCGTTGGTGTGGGTGGGGGGTGGGTGAGGGGGGCGCAGAGGTTGTGCACATCAAAGGCCGAAATACTTGAAGCTACGAGAGATTCCGTCCCATCCCCCCAAGCCTCACATCTACACTTACCTGACCCTTTCACTCTGTTCTTCCCGCCACGTTTCACTACCCTTTCTCTGCTCCGTACCCCTTTACTTGCATTCGCCCTTTTCTCCGTCTCTTTCAGTCCGCCTTTGCTATTACTTTTTTCTTCTTATTATTTTTTTCTCCTCCTTTTTTTTCACTCGAGTCGACCGATGACCTCCGCTGTATTGTCCGCTCTCGACCGAAATTGGGCTCATTTTTTTGCATGCACCGGAAAAAGCCTCTCAACCCCCTTCGCGAAATCGTCCCGCTTTGCCATCGTCGAGAAGAAATCCGGGGAGAAGAAAAATCTTTCCTCTGTTTCTTTTCTTTTTTTATCTTTCCGTTCTCTGCTCGCTCTTTTATTTCTCGACCTCACCTCTATCGACTGCTTCTTTTAGCGCCCTCATCGGCTCTCCAACCTCAACGGCCGCGAGTATTGCCTGCCGTTTACCTTCCTCACCATTGAATCAAAAGTTCAGCCTCATCAGTGATATCTTCCATTGTTCGATTGATATATTTTAAAAAAAATGCTCGGTTAATTACATTTTTTACCTGATATCCATAAATTCTCAAACTATCTTGCCGCTTCCTATTTTTCTCTGGCACTTTTATTTTTCGAGGGGAAGAGTAAGAGACCGGGGAGTTTGGGAGGGTGAGCGAAGAATGAAAAAGTGTACAGGGATGTGTTTTGCAGTCGAGAGTTTCCAACCGCAACGAAATACTTGTCCATTAGGAGTTTGCGAGCAAGAGTACCAACTATCAGCGAGGCGTGCCAGTGTGAGTGCGTCGCATTCAGAGAATCTTAGTCTGTGCATGTGATGTACACGGGCGGTGGGTAGTGCGCGAGGTCGTGTATTTCGTGTATGTTCGTGGCTGCCGCGCGCGAAAGGGGTTGAGGTTTTGTGGAGAAACGAGAAAGAGGGGCATCTTCCGCGATCAATGTAGCGGGGTGTCTGAGAATGCCACTTAGTTATTGTCTGGGCCGTCCCTTCTTCCTCCCTTCCTCGTTTTTCCTACATTCTATACGTTCACTCGCTCTCTTGGCTCTGCCAGACGCGTTTCACATCCCCGCAGCGAAGTTTCCGGAGCGTGGCGACGCTCCCTGCACTCGTAACGTTCTGTCTTGCAAATCCGGAAATTTCTTTTCTCTTCAGCAAATCCATATAAATGTTTCCCTTTTTTTTAATGTCTTATGCTAATGTCATATTTGATTCGAGTCATCAAAAATGTTCTTCGGCAATGTCGCTCAATTATTTCGATAAATTCCTCGTCATGGATCTTTTTTTTAGACAGCAACTGATAACTTCGTTTAAAAGTCGGAGATTTAAAAAAACAAAACCACGGAAGACAGAAATGGAAAGCAGTAATGGGTTTTTTCATTAACGTTTCCACTTTTCCGTCTATGAATTGGCTGAAAATCGTGTTGGAAAATCGAGCGAGTTAGGACGGGATGAAGATGAGTCTTAACTTAGTTGTCCCCAGGTCGATTTTCATAGTTGAAAAAAAGAATATTGATGAGTTATCAAGGGCAGAGGGCATTTAGTGAGCCGAGACTCATTTCCTCTTTATCCGCCGTTCGTCCAACGTGGTCTCTCATTCCCGCCCTTTTCCCCGTCCTCATCTCTTCCATCCTTTCACACTTCTACTTCGTCGTCGATTACGATATTCTCGAAGCTTCAACCCCTTCCGTGTTCCAATTAAACGGAAGCTTCTGCTTCCTGACGATTCACCGGTCGCCACCCCGAGGGCCCGCACCGAGCAATTGGCAGATTTTCTTCAGAATCAGACGGCACTAGGGAGCTACATTTATTATTACACTCGCCTATCGAATTAATTCAATAAATTATTAATCCCTCGTTCCCGATTCGTTTATAGAACTGCTTCGGAAAGTCATCGTCAAAACCTATTATATTTGAGTTATTTGAAGATAGTTATTTCAGCGGATACAGGGATCAATTTAGAGGCTTCGAATTTCCCGAGCAGATTCTCAAATAGTTCGAGAGCTAAAACAATCTGTTTAAGCTTTGTCAGTCAAATTTTGCTGTGCAAAAAGGCATATGTTCAGTGGAGATAATTATTTTTAAAACGTTATGAACTCTAGATGAAGATGGATCTGTCGCTCTCATGGATTTTTTTTATGTTTCACCAATTTTTAAAAATACGCAAGTTTCTTGCGTCTGTCATTGGCTCATTATTGGCTACATAAGCTTGATACCTCGGCACACACGTGCTTCATCCTGGCGTATCGATTTCACTACAAAAGAGCAAAAAAATATTTATTTTTAGCCGAGTAACACGAAGATGAAGACGAAGGGTGTGCTGAGCCACACGTGCCGCGTTAGATAGCTGCAAAAAGGTGTCGATTTTGTAATTCCATAACTATAAAACGAATCAATTTATTCTTTACCACACATCAAGAGGACAACCTCTATCCCTCTAAAAATCGGCACCTCGTCTAACACCGTTAAATTCTTGATAATTTCTCACCTATGAACCATTACCATATCCAATCCAGAATTCCAACCGCCATTCATCTTGCACGCACCTCTATTTTTTCCAACAGTCCGTGTTACCTAATATCCCCCGAATATCGTTCATTCATTACACGTATCCCATATCTTCCCAATACCAACAATCTATAATTAGCACCGCAGAGTCTCCGCACACGAATACGAATAGCATTTAACGTTATAGGAGGACGCCGCCTCTGGCTCTCGTTGTTGGTCCCTGGTATGCTGTGTTAAGCAGCCCTTTGAGGCCTACCTTTCGCGTATTACCAAAGGGCCCCGGGAGGTCGGTTCGCCGATTACACCATCCGAGGTGTGCTCCTATATCCTCCATCCCCATATCTTCTCTTCCCACAGTCATCCCTGCACATGACCCTCCCTCCCTTTCTCTCGCTTTCTACAAGCAGATAATACGGAGCGAGATCGAATCCCAAGCTCTCCCAACAAAGACAGCCATCGTCTACGACACACCTCCAACCCACACGAATGACGAAGACCGGAGCCCGGGGTGGAAGAGGGACGTCGATGCCGGTCAAGCCGACGCCGACGCCGACGCCGCTTTCCTAGCCTGGCTCGCACAGATACTGCACGCTAATGCGCCGGAATAGATTAATTCTGACCAATAGGCAACGACGATCGAACGGGGCCCGGAGCACATTACTCAATTATTTACGCTTCATTAAGTATATATCCAATGCCACCGAGTGTAGCAGGCACCACCAGCGCAGCGGTAGCGGCAACGGCTGCTTAATAGGGGCGCGGGGGGGGAGGGGTGGGTTTGGCCTGGCCTGTCCAGAGTTTCGCGGGGGCACGGAAAGGGGGTGCGCGCTCTTGTATGCGCTTCTCCTATACCCTCCTCTGCCTTTCCTCCTGCAGCCCCCGTAAGTTCTATCCCTAGCTCGCTTCGTATACACGTATGTACACCGGGTAACTCTGTACATAATGTATGGCGAGCGTGTTGGTAGGGTAAGCGACCATCCCCCCTCCCCCCCTCCGTCGGCGTCCGAACTCCGGGGGAGGATGATGAAGGGGCGAAGGGGGGGAGAGAGACGGGCTAAGGGGTGGTCTAACTTAATTATTCGAGAAATTCAGCGATCCATTCCTGAACCCTCTCCACCAAGCCTCATCCCTCGTCCGCGTGCTTCGCTACCTCATCTATAGGATGCGAAGAGGTGGAGAGGGGGGGGTTTGATATATCTGTATACAATATGTATGTGCCTCAGCTTCCGAAACCTACTTCACCGAGGAGGTACGCCTATACCGGGGCTGGTGGTGCTGCTCGCATGCCCGTCGGCTCTGCAGACACATACACACGCGAGCCGGTCGACATTACCACCGGAGTGGAGAGATGAGAGGAATCGATTTCTACGTATGAACTTCTGGATTCCATGTCTTTGTGCCGTACGCCTGTCGCTGCATAGGTGTGATTCGTGTCTTATTGTATTGTTTGTGGAAACATTTTTTTTTTTAGAGAAAAAAAATAGTGGGGCTGTATACGGGGTTCAAATACGAACAAACTTTGTATTTGGGTTTTTTTCGTAAGGTGCCTAGTTTGGAAGTTACAAGCGAATGAAGTTTAGAGCCAATAAAGCTAGGACGCGACGCTGGCGCTGTCTAGCGACGGGTCTCATTGGCTGAAACTTCAATCGCTCGTAACTCGAGAACCGAGCACCCGACGAAGTTTTAGCAAAACGAAAGTTTCTTCAACTTTTAATGCAGAATGAGATTGTTCCAACTGTTTTTGCCAATTGGAACGTCCGTTACATCCACAGAGGTCTATCGGGCTTTATTATATTTCTGTTATGTATATTTTGGAAAACCGTGGTTTTTATTTTGTTTGTTGGATGGTTTGGATGTCCCACCCCTCCCCCCTCTTTCGGAGAAGTTGACCTCCGTCTAAAATTCGCTTTTCGTAGCATATGAAATGGAATTCGGAAACCCGAAATTCCATTCCATATGCAATGGATGTGCGCATGCTATGAACCATGCGATCCATGCAAGCGCGCCAAGCGCGCGAACCAAGACAACCGCTAGTTTGCTAATCAACATATTTTTGTCAATTTTGTTGCCATCATAAAAAAAAGCTAGGGCACCTCGGAAGATCTATCGATCCGAGAAAGAGACGTGCATTCGACTTCGATGATTTATATTATCCCAACCAATCATCTCAAACGCTATCCCTTGGCGTTATAAATAATCTCTACACAGGCGCTTACGAAAATATAAATATGCATTACCTCGAATTAATTGCTTCACTGATCGGTCCCGAGAAGTGGTAAATAATTGTGCTCGAGGATCGATATAATCTGCACAGCGGTAACACTTTGAAACTACCAAGTCAGAGGTACCAAAAAAAAAACGTAGCCTGTATCATGGAAGATAGGAAGCCCGTATGTGTGCAACGCCCAGACGCATATAAGATGCGCGATATCCCACCTCCCCCCTTTCTCTTCGTCTCGACTTTAATTATCATCGGCCATAGAATTGTTTTATATGCCAGGAAGCACTTAAATAATATTTCACCGACTCGAAGATACAGTCGGACGGCGGCGTTGATGGGAACCTGAATTCTATACACACATTTATATATATCTATACATATATTGCATCCACATAAAACAAGGTACTTGGCGAGCAGTTGAAGGTACACAGTCCGTTCGGGCAAACCTCGAATGCCCCACACACGATCGACTCCACCGATAAGGACGCTCGACGCCCTCTTAGGTGGGCGGAATTCGTTTATATCGCGAGCCCGGAAGGCTAAAACAATATGCTGCTTCTGCTTCTGCTTCTGCCGGTTGGTTAAAATGCTAAGAGATGGAAAATTGTGGTGCGTTACGCCGCGAGGATGAGGATTTACAGCTGCGTGATCTAACGATCGAGCGCGATTTTACTCGACCGCCGATTTTACCAACATTCCCATGGAGCATACACACGGTCGGAGTACAAATACGGTGTGTCATATCGACGCTCGATATAAATATAAGGAGGTAATTATTCGAGGAAAAAAATACACTGCAAGTGTTTGTTGTGGGATTACATTAAAAAATTAAGTGGCACGGTGTGAGGTTCGCGATTCAAAGAGCGAGACTAACTATTTCTTTTTAATTTAATAAGACGTCGATATTAATATGGATATGCATGCACAGGTTGGATTATAACATAGCATGTTTTTATTGCCGAGGAGGATTAATTGCCGGGAATTATTGCGCGAACGTGACTCTAACATGCATGGAGCAGATTTTTTGTTATTTATAATTATAAAATTATATATTATTGTTATTAAAAAATGTATAGGCAGATGAAGACCACCGTTCGTTTGCGCAATGCAAATTTGTTTTAAGTCTAATATAAAATTGTCGGGTCATGCTGGTTGGGTAAAAAAATTATAGACGATGGGTGGATGAAGGATGACTGTTTGAGCTCTTCCAAGAATTGTAGCTGCACTGGTATTTTCTTAAAAAAAAAAAAAAAACAAAACGAAACAAAACAAAAGAAGCAACGTAACAAAAGAACGAGGCTGAAGTTACAATTCTTGGATACGTGGGAGGATAGCGTGAAGACTGTTCGAAGAGGAGGAAATGAACGATTAGGAGAACGATCGAGCCATCTCTCGGTGTCTCAGGGTGATAATTATATTTATCTCTAACTGCGCATCTCTCGGTGTGTACAGTATGCTGATGCAGTATCTCTCATGCACAGTGGCCGGGTAGTGTTTATGTGTGCTGTCATTCATGATATCGTTGCGTATATAAATTCTAGGCAAATTAAAATTTTATTTGCACATTTAAAAAAACGATGTATTTAACAAAATTTCAATGAAAACATTATAGTTCGAAAGTCCAAGTGTCGAACTTAGACGTTCGAATTGTCATTCCCGATTGTAAGATCCAGCGACGATTTATTCCAAGCCTCGACCACAAATCCCCGGTCGTCGAAGCCTGCTCCGGAGCTTTGGCCGCTAATTTCGTCGGTAGACTAAACAGAGCGCAATTAAAATAATTAATCTCGACCCGGCTGGGCAACCGATCCGTAAGTTTCTCTCCATTGTCCGTTCGTTCGCTCTCATGATCTTCACTTTCCCTTTTCGATCTCCGCATCTTACGTCACAGAATTAATGTTAAAACAGCACATACAAACAATAACCCAGGTGATATTTAACTATCGGCACAGCTACGGGACCGCATCAGTTACCGATGGTCTTGTACTGGCCCGGCGCTCAACCGGTATCCGCTCGACACCGGCAACGAGTCGAACCTATCATATCGACTCGACGAGATTTCTTTATCCCCGTGCCTGTGTCTGGCACAATATTGAACCCTGTGCACTATTCCATAGATCGATGATCTGCGAATATTATTCGAAGACCAGGAACCAGTTACGCCAGAATTCCACCTGGGAACTTTTTTATGCTTTGATTTCTTTCTTTGTTACCTCCAAGCTTAAAATTTACATATCAACTTTTGACCTATGAACAAGCTAGATATTGTTATTTATTTATGAATTTCTATGGCTATTTTTACGGTCATATTATTATTATTATTATTATTATTTACATCAGTACGTTTTTATGGGTATAGAGTTGAACGTTCTATAAGCAAGCGGGCGCATAGGGCAGCGGGAAACAATCACATTTTCAAAGGGAGCGAGGTATAAGTTCACCTAACGCGCACCTACATGCGTCTCTCATGATTCAGTCGGATGCTATACATAGCCGTCTGGTGGCCGAACCCTCTCGACCCATGGCTATATTCAATCATAAAGTGCATTGCCTTTCTCCCTCCTTTATAACATGAGTATAGTCCGACAATCTCAAACTGGAGACATCGCCGTGTCACGAACGATTTAGAGCTCTGTTACCAGGCACACGGATTATACTTTGGATTCGAAGATTTTTTTTTATTATTGTTAACACTTTATAATATGAATCTGGAAGGGAGAAGTCCTTCAAGTTTTGTCTGCCAAACGAGCGGTTTAAAAATTTCAAATCGTCGCTCAGTTTTGATACCTAAAAGGTTAAAGCTACTGTAAAAGTTTTTTTTCTCGATTTACTCAGCTTCGTGCTATGTGACACGTAGACCTTATTGCCAGGAGAACATGGCGAGTATGCGAAAGCTATAAAGACATGAAAGAGGAAAAGGGTGAACAACCCTCAGCGGACTGCCATTGGCAGCCCAAGCAGGCCTGCAATATTAATGCAGATCGTGCCAAGTTTATTGACTCGGAACCGGCGCTCAGACCGTTCCACCCTCCATTTATTGAAACTTTCGCGGGTTCAATAAACCGTTCTCATCAAGTTTGTCCGTCCACCGGCCATTCCCGCATCTGAGTTATCAAAACGAAAATCAAATTTATTCCAACTGATCAGACTGAAAAAAAATCATTGTCAAACATCAAAAGTGTTTAAATATCAAATATTACCGCATGTCTGTCCCAAAAAAAGAAAACTGAGTGCAAAAAATTGTCAGGTATGCCAAGAATCGGTTGATATTTTCTTTTTCACCATTCGATTGCATTCCGGTCCGAAAAAAAATATTCGCCTACCGATCTGTCGCAGGACTCGAAGCTTTTTTCCACCAAACATGCACGCGCTTCGCTCTTTTTATTATTACTGTTTTTATTTTGTTTTCAATTTTTTTTTCTTTTTGCAACACACGGCGAATCAAAGGCCTCGTGAACCGACAATTGCTGGTATTCGAACGAAATCCAATAAAATATAGAAAGAGCGAATGGCGGGAGAGGGAGGGAGAGAGATGAGTCCAAACGTCGAGGCCGTTCGCGCGTCGGGAACGGATAGTCATAGGAAAAGAGACGAAACGAGCGAGATAGAAAAGGGCGAAAAGGGCATGACCGAGTACCCAACTGGTGGAAAACTTTTGATTGGGAAACTCGTCAAACGCTCAAACCACGAGCCTTTATGTCCGAGAGAATTTTTTAGTTTTTTTTTTTATCAATATAAATGTACATATAGATCCATACATCTATCTATTTTTCTGTAGGAGAGTAGTAACCATTCCCTCGTTCATACCACTGTCGGCACACCATGGAAACACGGCGCTTCCGTGTCTTCCAAACGATTTCTTTTTCACCTTATTTGCTTTCGATAACCATGTTTGTATGAGAAACAGAATCGTGGTCAGAATAAAATTTTTAAAAAACCTGCGCGCAGAGCCGTACATGAAAACTATTGGTTTTGCGTTGATTGACATTTTTTTGAAAACCCAACTGGAAAAAATCTCAAGTTAAATTTGAAAAAATTCTCGAAGGAAGGTATTGACCGGCCGCGTGTGTCGTGCAAGTTTCGTAATGATTCGCCGAGGCGTGCAACGGCTACGGTACTTCGATGGGACAAGTAGAAATGTGCTCTAGCAGATCAGAAGCTCGGATCTCGATTCAGGCGGCACCTCAAGAATTTTTTTTTCTTTTTTCTTAATCTTCAAAACTTGAAGAACGGGAGTTGGTCGGAGAAACGTTTCGTACACAACTCGTTGGTTATCGTTCGTTCGCTAACTCGCTCGCTATTATAACGAGAAAGCGCGGTTTGAAATTACTCACGGATTATTTCTGTCCGAGACCGCGTGTTCCAGCAGCCACGCCGAGGCCCCTCCCTCCTCTCCCTCGGCCGCTATTCTCTGCGGCAATGCAGCGAATATAATGCCCTCATGCAATAACTAAACATTTTACGATCTCCCAGGGCCATGCAGCGCCGACTCCGCGTCGTCGTCGACGTCCCGGGCGCGACACGGCCAAGAACGTCGCGATGACGGCGCCCCGTTGTAAATCTACCTCGGGGTCGCATTAAAAAACAGCATCGCGTTCAAGAAAATAATTAAAAATATAAATAAATCGTAATTTAAATTTGCCGGCAGGGTAGATGGAACTCGCTGATGTCGTCGGCAGGGGGAGAGCGGGGCAAAACGGGGTAGCTGAGAAACGGCGTACCCAATTTCACCCCGGTCAACCCTACCTTATATCTTTCTCGGCCCATTTTTATTTTTAGCTTGAACTCCAGTATGTTTGTATATAATGAATTCTTTTCTGGTAAAAAGAAAAACTACACTGAAAAGTCCACTTGAAATTAAAAAAATGTACCTTCTGCTATTATCCGATGATTTTCTAATCTACTTATAATTATCCTGCTAACAAAAATGCTTTACACTTTAAAAAAAAAATAATCATAAAAAAATCTTATATAGTAAAGCAATAAAAAATCTAAATTGTTCCGGTAAACATTTCGAGAATAAAGGCTCCTATAAATTTGCCCCAGCAGCTAGCGCGGTCCTCATTTATCGCGCACGGCGCAACGCGGGTACCTTCGAAAGTTCAAGTATTTTTCTTCGCTGTCCGAAAACGTCGAGGGAAACAGCGCGGCGCACGTAGATCCATGAATATAATATTCGTCCTTGTGTAATGCGCAACACTGCTACGAGGAATTTTCATGAATCCACGTGCATGCATCGAGTGTTGAAATTTTTGCATATACACTTTTAGTACACAGGTGTGTAGAGTTAGATACACGCTCGGAGATCTATAGCGTGGTATCTGCACCCTGAAATATTTTCCGTGCTCGGAGTCGCGGGAGGGGGAGGAGGGGGGAGTTGAGGGGAGATCGCGAACGATATTTCATTCGATATTGCACTCCGGCATTATTTCTCTATTTCGGGCTCTGCCTCCGCCCTCTTTTACTTCTTTCTCAATTTCACCTTCGCGTTACTACCACTTTCTTGCTCGCTTTTTACCCTTCATTTTTATTTCCTCCCTCCCTCCCCTTTCTCTCGCGTTCTCCACCTTCCTCCACTCTGCTGCGTCCCGAGAATAAATTGTTTAATTTATATTAAAAATAAATAGAGCCCGCTCCGGCGGGGTCGAGCTCGCCGACGGGACCAGAAATATTACTTTTAATATTAGCATTCTCGTTCTCCTACAGTTTCTTCCATCTACCCTCCCGCTTTCTCTAACATCCTTCCTATTCCGTTATTGCCTGTGCTTTCCTTTTTTTCGCAACTCCGTTTTACATAGTTCTTCAATTTTTTTCGTTTATTCTGACTAACGGAACGTAGCGCTGGATTGCATTTTTTTTTCTCTGCGCGTCAAGGTAAGAGAGAAAAATCGTTTATGCAATTTCTTTGCAGAGAAAGTGTTGCGTTGATTTAAAAAAATTAAACATTCATTTTTTAAAATAATCGTCAAACCTTTTTCTATTATGTACCTGGATAGAATAATCTACATTTAAGACAGAAAATAATTGGATTATAAGTATCCATATCGTTACTACAAAATACAAGCCACATGATTTAATAATTCAGTGTAATCACGATTCGGCGAAGACAAAAATTCACCCGGTCGGTTTGGCAAGGGTTAATCCGTCACAGTTGTCATGAATTCTCGAGAACCCGTCGCGCATAAGATATTATGGAGGGAGGCGGAGGATAAGTAGAAGGAGTAAAAGGTGCCGGCGAGGGAAGGGAAGAAGGGTAACGGAGCGGTACCGGGATCGTCCTGAAGGTTATTTATCTTCTCTTAAGGCAGTGTCAATATTTAAGGTAGGGGCGTGTGCACGCACGTATCTCGAGTCGAGTTTCCACGGAGAAAGTCGTGTATTAGAGCCAGAGAGGGAAAGGACTCTTCGTACATACTATAATGTGCACATGTATTCGCATCGACGATCCAACGCCAGAAGGACGCACAGGCTATGCTTGTACACAGTTTATATGGCGTTTTGGTATTAAGCCATTGACATATAAGATAATGTGTACATCACGTTCGCCTGTGTATGTGCATTAGATCGAGGGTGCGCCCTTCCGATCGTTACATTACAATTTTTTTTGAACCACATATAATTCATTGTACTAGGCTTACGTAATAAATAAATTAACCCTTAATCATACATGCACATAGTATATTTAATTTATAAAAATAAACATTTATTTACATCCATTAATTCCAGAGAATCGAGAAAATGTTAGCAACCTTGCCTTCATCGAGGTACAACTTTGCCCGGAGTGAATATTTCTTGGCTTGTTTGTAGTGAAATCGATACGACAGAGTATGATCGACATATCCGTTGATGCACGATGCCGATATAGTCGATGGTGTAAGAGTTCCACGCTGTAGATGCAAAAATTGCTTCATGTACAGTTGCCCCATGTGAAGCTTTCTAGAGTTAGTAGGCGTTAATTAATGGAATATGAACAAAAAAAAATTGTCTGATTATAATTATTATTAGAATCCAATAAATTTGTCCAATAATACGACACATCGTTGCTACAGTCGCGCGGTTGTATAAAGTTTTCTACTCCGCAGCTACAGATATCAGTTAATAATTGGCGTGTGACGCATGACGAGATAAAAATAGAGAAAAGTTGACGGCATTATTTATTTTCAGGAGTATTTTCGTTTGACTTCAGGATGGTGGCAGCGATGACGTTAGTTCAAGCCACTTTTGGATGATTCATGACTGATGTTACAGTGACGCGAGATTGCGGCTGTGTGTGTATATATAAACATGAATCTGTGTACATCAGAGCTTTTGGACACCTTCGGACAGAGAATATCTGAATAGTAACGACTTATTTTTGCCACGTGACGTTTTGTTCAAGTAGGCCAAGGGTCACATGGATCCTTCCATCGCTGTACGATGGAAGGAAATAATGAAAAGACAGAGGGGGTATTCCCCGCCGATGTCGGATAGAAACGTCGACCGACAGCAAGTTTCGATAGAGATTTTTTTTTCAATAAAAATTCTGATTCACCGTATTTCTCCGAAACCGCTTAATCGAATAAATTTATTTTCCTTCAGCAATCCAACTTTTAATATTCGTAATTGCATTCAATTACACTTTGTTGAACCCCATAATTTCTGTCTGTAATATAATCAACGATTTTTCATTAAACCATATCAAGTAAAATAATTCACAGAATTCATTTAGTTTCTAGCATTGAAAAATTCCATGGAAAAAATAAACCGCCCGATTGATAAAAGTCACGAAATAAATATCTCAAAATAATTTTCGAACCATCGAACGTACAAAAAAAAACTTAAGAACACACAGATCAAATTATCGGATAAAATTTTTAACGAATTTCATTTATTTTATTTTTTTTCACTTGCTCTGGATCGAATCAGCGATACAGCAGTTTTATTTTTTATAATTTTGACCGATCATCCTCCACTATCCCCATAGTTCTTTTCTTTAATAGAACTTCCCTATGGAAACGCGTCTTCGTCGCTCGAATTAAAAGGGAAACCCCAGACAACCCTCGCCGAAGCAGCCATGAATTTTTATCTCGTGACAAGTCTCTCGCTCATTTCACCCTCGTCGTCCTCGAGATATGCATACCCCACTTCATACATGCTGTACTATATAGATGAATGCACACTGCACACCCTACCTGCCACCCGCGCCGTTACCACTATCTCCGTCACAGACACACACTCAGACATACACACTCTATAGCGGGAAAACCCGTCGTTGCTCAACGGCCGGCTACCAGCCGTTGGTTTAATAAGGAGCTATCTATAGTCCAGCATTATGTTACCTCGATACATCCATGAGATGAGACGATGCAATATTAACACGGCTCGTGAAATATTCGTAGACGCCTTGCCATTCATCTACCTCGCTATCGTTTCTCCTTCGTTCTCTCACTCTCTTAACTCTTCTTCCTATTTCCCTTCTTCTCTCACCCTCTCGCCGCTCTTCCTCTTTACTTCACGATATATATACATATATATATATAAGTATACTGTTCCATTGCTTCGTCGTCCCCCTTTTCCTACTCTCGGTACTCGGTGCAAACCCGTAGGTTCCACAACGCTCGCCTTACATTATACAGAAGCAGGGTGCACTGCCCCCCCCCCCCCCCCTCCACCGCCGAACGAAGTGCATGACGGGGCGGTTGCCAGCAGCAGCAGAAGCAGCATCCACAGCTTCAGCCACTGGAGCGTGGAGCAAAAGCACGCCGGACGGGGTGTTAACCTACATTTTACGTTAGATTCCGAAACGTCTTCCACGATTTATTAAGCGAGATGTATGTGGAGCTATGATAACCTCTGTGGGATGCTAAAAATCTCCCCCCCCCCTGAATTCAAGTTTATCATGCTAAAAATATATTCGAAATATCTTCAATACGGCATTTCGCATATGATTGACATATCAAGGATATAAATTGCTGGAACTTTAATATGAATGTTCGTAGAAATGTACTTCAAAATATGTCAAAGACAAGATGTATGTTCGTAAATACTTCGCAGATTTAATTCCGGTTAACATTGCTGTTACCATTTTTTAAATGTAGAATTGGCACGGTACACATGAAATGCATTGAACGAACACGAGCGTGCATCGACGGGCTCGCAATCAAACTATCAGTAACGCGAAGGAAAGTGCAAGGGGGGGCGAGGAAGTAGGGGAGAGCAGACGTGGGTTGTTCGCAACGTACATACCGAGAGCGATTAATAATGGACGTACAAATAATTTTAGATCGATTCTCCAGGCACGCCCACGACGGTGCCCTCCTTTAACGAGAACATATATATACATGCGCATATATATATATATATATATACATATGCATCGCGGTATAATACGAGGCCCGATAATATACCCAGACAAGAGAATTTATGCGACGAATTTAGTCTAATAATACTATAGCGCCACGGTATAATATCGTACGTTACGATAGATCGTTACAGTGTTATACCGAGCGACGAAGAGATCGATCGATCGACGGCTAACAATTATCCATCTTCGATTTATTATCAAAACTTGTGCTATAATAGCTCATACCCGGCTTCGCTATGTACAACGGCGATTAATTTCTCGTTGTAATTATCGCTCGCTCATATCGAATCCCACCGTCCAACGGAAATTCAATTGATAGTACCTACGTAAGAGATAAATTGGTTTTATTTGTGTTATCTTATGGAGTGTATCGATATTTCGTTAAGACCCCGAGGTATCGAGTATCGAAATTCAATTTAAGCTCTTTCGTACTCAAAGATACGCCTTTCTGATAAGCTTTAACAATTTTCCGTAAATTCAGTCTGTTCAGGTATTATTTTTTACCCGGGATACAATTATTAATTTACTGCAGAGAGGTATTTTTTTAAACTCGCAAGAGAGGGTGAAAAAAGTGGAAAAAAATTCTCAATGAACGCGTACTGACCTATCGAAAAATGTTTTGCCATATTTTTCTTGCAAAGAGTTTTAGATATTGACGTGGTACTTTGTAGTGATTTTTTTAGTAGTGCTGATGCTTCTCTCCTCCTCTTTTGAGTGCAATCGATGTTTTGCAGGTTTGAACTGCACGCTGATAGACAGAAACAGCGTCCTTCCGTCGTCTTCGTCTCTCGAAGTTGCTGCGGGCATCGGGAGCGGCGTAATCGTCCCGGCTTCCGCATGGATTGGATTAGAATAATTCCGGCGGGTCCAAAGTCGACGCGGATCGAATTAATTTTCATCGAATTAATACGCCCGCATTAATCCAATCGATTCTCCACTACCGCTTCATCCCTATTTCCCTTTCTGCGACTCAATCGATTGCGATTCAATCGCCGTGCCCCCGCTAGCTACCGGAGCGTACCCCGCTGTTTCAATTAAACCGCCTCCACCCCGCGACAGGAATTAACCCTCGATGCGGAACCGTGTTTCTCGATTCCGCAAATTTTCTATCGTTTCCATAAACTTCTATCCGTCTTCGTCAGATTTTATCTATACTCTTCGACTCCTCATGTCAAATCTATTATGTCCAATAATTGCCGACAATCGTCCCGTCGTTTCGACATTTCTCGTGACTCACCGTCGAGGATCTTCGATTCGGTTCTCTCGAAATAGCCACGTTGAAAGAGAAGAACGGCGATGGAGATGGAAGGGCGGCACCCGAGCCGCACGTTTGTTAAGTTATCTCCAAACTTAAGCGGAGTTTAAATATCTCCCGGATGTTTGGGCGTTGTTGTATATCACTTCGTAAAATCGAGTTTACGAGACTCCGTCTCTCTCTCTCTCTCCGTCTCTCTCTCTCTCTCCGTCTCTCTCTCTTTCTCTGTCTCTTCTCCCTGTTCTCTTCGCCCTTTCATCAGCCACACAAACTCTTGCATCTTTCTCATCTCGTCTTTTCCTCCCATACAAGTTCTACTCGTTGATTTAACCCTTTTTTGCAGTCTATTTTATTTATTCCTTAAAAAAACAACGAAGTTCTCGTACTTACTTTTGCGTGTACGGGCCGCTTTGATTTCAAGCTTATAATCGCCAGGCTATCGACTAAATTGACGTGGCTCCTGTACAGGTACCTGGTCCACATCCCGACGAATCGATTTCACTACAAAGAAGCCAAAAAATATTAACTTTTGGCCGAACGGCGTAGCGTCGAAGACAACTGTGCGGAAATATCCGCGGTGATTTTACGGTTAATATTCTGATTGCCTGCCGCAAATTAATAATAAGGTTGTTAATTATAGCGTTAACTTTACAGTTTGTCTCTGCTACGTGCTGAACACCCGTTGCATAGAATTCCGTACTTGTCCGCCCACAGCAAATCTTGTACCGTACAACCCTCCCCATCGCGCCACCTCTCGCACTCTCCCTCTCTCTCTCTATATATATATATATTATATATATTCACATATATATATCTATGGGGAAGGTACACGCTTCTAATACATAGTTCAGTACTCTATCTGCATACGTGTGAGCTAACACCGTGCTAACCCTCCCCAGACTAAGTCCACAGAGTGACTAACCTAACCCCTCACTTCTACCGTCGTCCTCCGCGGCCACCCACCGGTTTTCATCCCTGGCCTACCTATCTGTCCCGACGAACACGTCCCGGCTAGATCGTGCGTGCACACGACATCTACGCTACATCCGTGCATCTCCACCTCCCGCATGCATCTCTATTCTACACCCTGTCCCTCTATTCTACCCCAGCCCAAAACTGGCAAAGCTCGTCATCAGGAAATTCGGTCGCACCGGAAGTAATTTTTTATTGTTTCTTTTTGATTCATTTTTTTACAATTTTTATTATCAAAACTTTTTGAAACGTCGATTCTTCCGGTACAGCGAAATTGTAGAGGCTCGTTGCTCGGGAGCTTGTTTTATTTATGTGGATTGTGCAAAAAGCTTCTTTGCTCGTTCGCTCGAAGGATCTCGGCTGCGTTCGCGCGATTACTCCGCAGCTCTTCGAACCCAACGCGCTGCACAGATCTAAGTCGCGGAACAAGGCTTTGCGGTATAAATACTTTTCTCGTTGTGTATTATTTTACGAAAGAGCGGGGTACCCTCGAGGAGAGAAACGTCTCGAGATTAATCGGGGCTAAAGAGTGAAAGAGGACAGGCGGTACGCGAAGAGGGGAAAAGAAGATGGGGGCGCGGGGAAACCAAAGGAAGAGTCGAGGAAGACCATAAGCTTCCGTCGTTTCTTTCAAGACGATGCAGAAAATGAATTTAAAAAAAAATAACAAACGAAGAAAACTGACGAAAGTATGCGTTTGGATTATATGCTCGACCATTGAGCGAGCAAAAATGCGAAATCTCGCGAAAAATGCATTCTGTTTCATAATTCAGAACGGAAAATATTATTAAATTTAAAAAATGCCTGCAGCACCTGGAATCTTCGTAAAAGGTTGCAGACTAGAATTTCCTTTGAAAACGAAAAAAAAGAAAAATTTGCCACTGCTTCGTACTGATGGAAATTTATAAAAGCACTGCTTCTTTTCCGTCCGGAGTTTAAAAATGAGACAACAAAAACCGCAGTACCGATAATCGGGGGAACAATCGAAGCGGAAAATAAATCGGTGAATCGCGAAAAGAAACAATAAATAAATTTGAAAAAAGGAAATCCCAGCGAGCGAAAGGTGAGCCCTCGAGCTCCCTTTCTTGCCTAGCGGAACATGGGTTCAATTCGAATTTGCACAAATCCGGCTCACTGCACAGGCCCTCACTACTGCACGAAAGGTTGCTGTAATAAATGCGGAAAAAAGAAAAACTGTAAAAACGCTACGGAGGGTCTAGGTGCTCGGGGAAAAAGGGAGCAGGGTACTCGTTGAGAGCCGTTCAACATTCGCGAAATAATTATTTCCAATTGGTAATAAAGTGCAGCAATTGCGGTAGATGCTGGCTTCATTCTTATTCGTCGATGGTAGAGCTCATATGCATGCAATCGATATTAAACTCGCCTGCAGATCTCGAGAGGCAATGTATAGTTTTACACTCTCGAGCGTAACATGCACATACCCGACGCAATACTGTTACATACAATGTGCAGACATCCTTCATTGTTCTGTATTACATTTCGAGTTTTCAAAAAAACTCTTTAGAAACATTAAATCCTGCCTAATAAGATTTTTTCTCTTTTTCTGCAATACAAATTTTCGAAAGTATATAAAATTTTTAAGTTTGGAGTAAATGAGGCATAAGTGCAATATTGCGCTATTCACTGTATAAAAATGCTATAGTTACAGATTTAATAACAAAGTATTAGTACAGATTAAATCAAATTCATTAAAATTCTTCGTTTACCATTTTTTCCACTTTTTCGATTAAAATATCGAAAGATGATAAAATAGATAGAAAGTCAATACCTGAACTAAGTTTCATACGTACAAAAAGCACGGCAAATTTGCCGTCGATACGTAACCACATTCCAAAGTAATTTCTCATTTTCGACGGCACGGACAGCCATGCGGACAAACACGACTGCTCTCGAGCATCTGAAACGTGCATTAGCGCTAAAATCTACCAGTAACTCTTTTCTGTTTTACAATATCTTCTCTTTTAGATACTGCGATACTTGGAACGCGATAAGAGAGCAAAAACTTTTTTTTTTTTGTACGATAAATTTATATTTTTTATAAACAAAGTACATTCTTCGCGGTCGTGTTTGTCTCTCTGGCTGCAATCGATCGAATCTCGACGGCCAAATAAACTCTCGCAACTCGCCTGATGGCATGGCAACGTATTTTTTTTATTAATAGAGTATTATATTTAGGCTGTTATGAGTCGAGCAAACAAAAATTTTGCGCCCGTTCGTGAGATATTGTCATGGGACGATTCGTTAAGCGATAATGACGAGCCAATAACAGAAAACGTCAACATAGCAGAGTCGGCCGAAACTCTGTGCAAATGCGAAACAATCCGATCTCGGGACCCGTCCCGCGTCAGCCAGTTGGTCGATGAGAGGCAATACTGGCGTTACTTCACTTGCCATATAACTGTACCAACTATAGATATTTCACACATACACTATAACACCATACCGACTGCAGGAACGCGGTGGACGTCGACGCGCGGCCGCCGCACCGCGTGCGGCATCAATTTACCGTAAATAAATAAATCTATTTATACGAGCGGACATCGGCTTGCTCGCCCATCGTGCCAACCCCACCGTATCACCGGAATAGTTTAAACATTAGGACGTTGAATAAAATATCGGGTTTACCGGATCCAAGGGCGTGCGCGCCACAGTGTGCGACTTTGCGAGTCCAAGGGACGCAAATTCGTTAGTTCTGCAATCACGCGGATCGACACGAATGAATATATTATTGGGGAGGAAAAAAAAACAAAACAAAAATACAAACTGTTCTTTTAAATCAGTTATTTTAGTCAATTTTTTTACAATATTGATTACTATAGTTTTTTCGAATTAACAGCCTATTCTTTGGTTCGTTTAATCGGGTGCAATATTTATACGAGAGGTTTTTTTTTGTCTCCCTGCAATTCCCGAAGATTCCGGAAATCTCATATTTCGACCGGAAGTGACGTCATCCCGGGAATACGTCGCTTCCGGTCGGAGAGTGAGATTTTCAAATCATAAGTGACGTATTTCCGGTAAATCTGCGGTAATCTTAATTTCCGGTTTCTTAATTCCATGGTCCATAGCGAGGGATCGAAATCGCCGATTCACAACAACCTACTAGTATCTTATATTTTATTCGGATGAGTTTTTCATGCATAACCGTGCTCCGAAGGCTTGAACGATGAAGTCCAGCTGCAATTATTTCGCCATCTCGACGGAAGCTGCGGAGCGTTAACGTGGCGAAGATTTTCGTTCGAGGGAGAGCAGCACGTGAGGTCGACACGCCGGGAGGGTTTCTGGTGCGCAAGTGGCGACGGTGCGGTGTCGGTGACCGCGAATCTGGCGCCGAACACATTGTCGAGCGCTGTACATGTGCAGTAACCGCGTGCGATATGCGGCCGTTCTACTACCGGCCGTTATTACTTCGTACCGCCTGGCCAGACGCTCCGGAGAGCTGACAATATCTAGCCTTTATCTATCACTAACTGCCGGTAAAAAAACGCCGAGATTTTCATCAAATTACACTAAGTATATGGTCAAAATGATTAAAAAAAAAAATCCTAACTAAAGATCAAAAGTAGGGAGAGCGGACTAAGACGGACTATTTTTACAAATTTTTTATTACATATAAAAAGTCCCATCTCAAGTTCGGGTACATTTGGTCCCACTCCCAGTGGTATTTTTTTTTTTTTTTTTTTTTTTTGCCACAGTTAGACTAAATCGAAAGTCGTCGAGAAGATCTAGCGCAGCAGTTGCAATAATCTCGTCAACGCTTTTAATCAAATTCCCGCCAAAATTTTGAATTTACTCGTTCCATATTCGTTCACGGTTCGTCGGCGCTCGCATCTCCCTGATTCCCATTGCTTAAAAGAGTCGCTCGAGTTCTGTCGAGTAGTGAGAGGAACATTTTGCGTCACTTACAAAATCGCTATATAAATTTGCCTTATGCCAGTTGCCGAGTAGCGCGTCGACGATGAGAGCGAAGGTGCCCGACGCCGGGCACCGCCGACGAGCTGCACGGGAGGGTGAACAGCTCCTTCAGGCCGGTCGGACTCCCGCGTCTACGATCCCCGGACGTTAATTTAGACGAATTTCATTAGAACAAACGAACTTTGCTAATCCTCGGTAATCCGATTAGAAATTTGCTCCCGCGGCGAAGTCACGAGAGGGACTGGAATCGGGACAGAGAGGAAAAGGGGAATGAGAAAGGGGTTGCGTCGAATCCGAGAAAGAAGCTCTGGTTTCCACCGGAAACGGCAGAGAAGCTCGAAACCCTCTTCAATCCCTTTACTCTATCCTCACCATTTTACTCCCTCTCTGTTTCTCCCTCGCTCACTCTCTTCACCCCTTAAACAGTGGCATTTCCCGGTAGCGCCCAACCCCACCCTTAAAGCGAGAGAGCTTCCGAGTTCGAGGCTCCTGTTGACTGAAATCCACGAAAGCCTATATCTTCTTCCTACTGCTGCCTCCTCGCAAATATTTGCCGGAATTAGCCGTCAGAGAAGTCTTGGCCGTAAATCCGTGGGGTGTGGGTGCTGCACTATTCTACGGACGTAGTTTTCACAACTAGCGCTTTCTTTTTATCGCGAATATTCGGATACTCGAAGCGTTGGTGGGCGGGAACGGATGCTGGGGCGATTCAAAGTTGTTATTAAGATTGAATTACCTGCATGTTTTAGTTTTGTTTTTTCCTTTTTATTTTGATTCTCTGGACACTTGAGCTAGTAGTCTTGTAGGATATTCTTCACTTATTCAAACAGCTCTGAGCATCACAAGGGCAGAAATGGGTCAATACAAGAGGTTTATCGCTTTTCTTAAACGATAATTTTAAGAAATAACTGCGCTAGTTTCTGAATAGTTTCTGAAGCTTCCAATCGCTGTACTAGCGGCTATATCGGTATGGCAATTCACTAAAAAAGTGGTCCATACTTCAGCGTATCGATTTCACTCTAAACAAGCCGGAAAATGTTAATTCTTGGCAGAGTAGCGCAACATCAAAGACGCCGGAACGCCAGATTAGATTATGGCGTTTAAGATATTTAATATAGAACCCCGGTATTTTCTCTGCTAATATTATCGACATCACTGGAATCTGAGTGTTTCTCATTTCATACATTATTTTCGCTGACGGACGTATTTCTCACATGCCGACTAAAATGAATTATTTCAGTTGAATATCCCTATTCTCGGATTTCCTCTCGAACCGCTATTTTCCCGAGCAAAATCATTCCACTTCCTTCATTCTATATCGCGACAAAGGCCGGTGGTTTATTTTTTACTCGGCCCTTGTTCCCATTCCCTCGAAATTGCTCTCCCCAACTTTTATTCATCAATCCCCGTATTTAAATTCTCCCGCTGTTAGTCTCATGAAGTTCGAAAATAGATTCTCACCGAGAGCTTTCGTACGTACCCCGATCTTACATTCTTCATGCATGGTTAGATTATATATGCAAGACCGCGCGATCTCAATTCAACTCGATCCTCGTTGACTATTTTCCTCGCTTCGACTTTTCGTTTTATAATTCTCTTGTAACGCCCCTCGGGCCAAAGCTTAACGATCCGGGATAAGTAATTTCCCGCGGAGCAACATCGCACGCGGGCACCAAGCCAGTCTGGTGGCTGAGCGACAATAAAGAGCGCTAAAGTTGGCTTAAATCAAACCAAACAAGAAATCTTAAACTTCAAAATGCAAAATCTCGGAACAGTTTTTCTACCCAAATATAAGCGCCAAAACCGATTGTGACTGATCCCTAATTTATTTCCAATTAACGTCATCGTGTTTTTATAATACAAAAAAAGAACATTAAAAAAACCCAGATTTGCCAGTAGATTTAACATTTCGTTTCATCCCCCCAATTCCGATTCCCTCCTTCTTGAGAAAAAAAAAATAATCGATCAACAGCATGATCCAAACTCGAATGCAAAAACACATCTCCATGACTCGCGTTTCCAAGAGACGAAAACCCAACAACCTGCCGCGTACCTCTTAGTTCCACCCAATAACTGTGACACGAGATTGTAAGACAGACCCGCTGTTACAGTCCAACAATAACCGGCGGCTGTACGGCGAAGAACAACATTGTCAAATTCAGACCCTGGATCGTTAAAGATATCACCAACATCAAGGCGCTCCGCCGTGGGCGAGCGCGTCTCGATCCGTCCTCTTTGATCCACCGAATTCGTACGCCGATTTCTCGCTCGCAGCGTCGGACATGCGAAACAGGGGCCGGTTCGCCCTTGCTGCCCTTGCATGATGCATACGACTAATGGAAATGAGGCCTCGGCGTTTCTGGAGGGTGCGAAGCTCTGCTCTTCTCGTGATGCCCGCGCACCGTGCAGATCCACCAGCTGCAGGAAAACCCTACGGCTAGCCGCGACACAGGGCTTTCTCGCTGGGCGTTGGATCTGCCTCGGTAGGCAGACGAGACCAACACGCTGCACGCCTTGTGTGTGTCTGTGCATGCATGTGTGTTCCTGTGCGCTTGTGGGTGTGGACCGAGTGAGAGGCTACTTTGAATTAAATATGGCAAAGCCTGAGCGAGTAAGCGATATATACAACGACTCCGGCGCAACCTACGAGAGTTCTGCCTCCAGCCAATCTCTCGGCTGCGCTCTCGTTCTCACTTATGTCACCCGTGTTTTATCTCATGTTTTGCATTCCCTGCGTCCGAATTTTTTCTGTACGAGGCGCAAGTTTGAAAACACTCTCGATTGAAACGTTTAAATTTTATGACATTTTTTTGAAATTTTTTCCACACCAAACGTCACGTGGATCTCAAAAGGACATTATTATTATTATTATTATTATTATTGTTGTTATTATTATTATTGTTATTATTATTATTATTATTATTAGTCTTATTATTATTATAGAGTCCCCGGTCTCTCGCATAGGTGTGTGCACACGCTCATCCCCGTCCCGTCTGACCACACAAAGAATTATTGAACAGTCGACGATTCCTCCCCGTCTGGTCGGAGTTTCGAGTGCGCGCTCGAGAGAGAGAGATAGGGACAAAGCCGAAGGGAAGAAGAATGAAAAAAGAGCGATCGGTGATACCTATATGCCGCAGAAAGCCAGAGAAAAAAAAAAGTTGGTATACGAAGTCACAGGGAGTAGAAACCCGGAATGCGTACCAGTGTATATATACATATATATAGACTGGAAATATAGCGTGGATGCGTATAACACATATGTGTCCAGGGAAAAATTGTCTATAGGGCTGTGCCGCATTGCGAGCTACGTGCATTTTTCATTGTCTCGTGTTTTCCGAAGGAGAAAGCAACGCAGGGGCGTTATAGAGAAGGAGGGAGAGAGAGAGAGTCCAGCGTTGTTGGAAGTTACTTTTCTCGTCCACGTGTGTGCGCGCCACACGCGGGTGCATTGACGAGAAAATTGCCGGTGCCACTCGGGCTCGCGAGCCGAGCAGACCACGTATCGCTTCTTCGATGATATCTCGTTGCGTACGATTTAGTTTATAAATAATAAATGAGAACGTGTCGTGATCCGAGGAGAGTCCCCCGACACCAATTGCACGATAGGGGGAGAATTTTCGAAATATCATAAGAGGAAGTCATCGTTGCCTGTTTCTCTTCACTTTTTTATGGTTTTTCTTCATTAAGACGGTTTTTTGTCCCGATTCTTTTTTAACGAGTCTCATTCTCCTAGTTCATTGCAACCCGTAAAAAAAAAGAAGGATAAAAACAAAAAAATGCCCTCTTTTCGAATAGCCACGTAAGTGGAGATGGAATTCGGAAGGCCCCTCGAAAATTCATTTGCCGTCGTTTTAAAAGTCTGCGAAGGCTCGGGAAAACGAGAGACGAGACGAGACGATGGGAGATATGAGAAGTCTCGCGGTTGCAGCGGTCGAGTGAGTAGGAGCTGCTTGAGGGAACGCGAAGCTTCCAGACCCGAAGGCTATCGTCCAAAAGCCTGGAGAAGGACTGGATTCTGCTTACCCTCAAGCTCAAGCTCCCTCTCTCTCGCGCCCTCGACGGTTTACTTGCTTATTGTAGCGTATAGCACGAACGCACTATCAGTTAAACCATAGAAATCCTGAGTGTTCCAGATCCCCGTTCGCGCAACGCGACCCGAGGCCTCTCGCCTCTAACCCCCTACCGAAACTTTTCAAATGAACCAACTTTTCGTGTGTCTTTCGACGTATTTCTCCATTCTGATTTGCCTGGCAAAAAACGTGCACTACCCCCACCCCCACCCCCTGCCCACCCACCTTATTTTTACCGGTCAGTATACGTTCTGACCACATATTAGCAAAGTTGTTGCGACTGCAGTGCAGACTTCCGGTTGAGCTTGCGGATGCCGACAAGTAGCTAATAAATCCACCGCGCGATGATTCGCTTCCTTCCTCTTTTTTTCTCGCTGCGCCTATCGTTGCAGTTTTTTTTTATCTTTCCGACGATAGCATCTTGAAGCGACACTTTGAGGACCTGATTTGCGCTGATATGCGGGTTTCCGTGGTTGCGGGATGAAGACTTTTGGGACGGTGGAAAGAGATGAAGAAGGAATATAATATTGCTATTTTTTTTATTTGACAATATTTTGTGAAGCCATTTAAAAGGTGCAGGGATTCATCGTGATAGTGATGAGCACCTACGCCTGTGAAAGGTTTGAGTCGAGGCAAATTTTGAAGATCATTCGATGAAACTACTTTAAACACGCACCTATGGGATTGAATGTTTGGAGCATTGAAAAATAAATCTAGATTTAATAATTTAATAATTTAATTTAAGTGGATGGAAAAAAACGATGTCTAATAAAATACGTTTTTTTCTTTCTGTTACAGGCCAAGTTGTTGGAATCTTCCCACGCTTGGCTCGGCGCCTCCACCTCCAATATATCAGGTGAGTCTCGAATACCCTCAGAATCTCGCGCACGCCTTTCTTAATTTACCTTCGATGTCAATGTCTCAAAATATTCCAGAATTTCACGTAGCCTTCCTGCATTAATCGCTCGGCGCGACATTTTTTTGCGAAATGTTTTGTCGATCAAACCGACTCGGTGCTCGCGCCGCAAACTCTTGCGACCTTTCGATAATTCGATTTGACCAGATGCGCGGTACCGCGTCACGGGGTCGTCTATAGAGTCCGTACAGTACCGACGCGGTTGTCGTCTCGAGAATAGATATTTCGCTCGTTGCAACTTTATTATTCGCTGTATCGTGACGGGGAAAGACATTATTGCCAAACGGAATGCAAAAACGGTGACACAATCGCTGCCGTCACGAATATGATCGATAACGAAATTACCCGTGTACAAACGAATCCTATTTGCATCCGACGGTTCAAACTTTTACTCACCTTTCTAGGAAAGTCGTTGCTGAACGAGAAATTTCTTAACTGCGTCTACACTCCGTCCATGTAAATTTATCGCTCGTGCAATTTTATACGCAATTTCACAAACAACTCAACTCTGGCCTTTCTCTTTGGAAAATTAATAACACCATTTTTTACAATCAAAATTAATTTTCGTAACGTTTGACGCAGATGAGTAAACCTAAATGAGGAATCCTAATCAGCATTCATCAAACTCCATTCATAAAAAATATAATAATAATAATTTTATTATATACAGGGGAAAGCTAGTTTTCTCAAGACATTTTGGATATCGCATTCTAATTTTTATTTCCGATACTACACGACCGATATATTTGCAATTTGGCACACATCGTGGGACGATCTTTACCTGCTTACAAAAAAAATCTCGACACTCCTAGCGATTCCATCTCTTAGTCCGAGCTACAACATTACGCGGCGTCCGGTCGAAACGGCGCACAACCTTCCGAACACTCCTTAATCCTTCCTTCCCAAAACAAAAGCATCTTCCTTTCGCTAAAAATTTAATATTAATCAGCAAGCCTCTTTAACACCTGTGCTATTGCTTCGCTCCATAAGTCATTCTTTACCCTAATTATTTTCTTCTTGCAATTCTTTGCAACTCTAATCAGCGCCGCAAAGTGGCAAAACAAAACGATCAATCGCCGTTCGAGAGTGAGAGAGAGTCCGGTCCGTGAAAACGACACGTCGTTAAGCGAAATCGTTTCGCGACTATCGTCGGGCATTCGCCGATGCAGAGTTATATTGAATTATAGCGAGTGTGTACCAAGGAAGACGCGACGCGCGGCGCTTTATCGCGACCGGCCGAAAGGGGTCGGAAGAAGGGAAAGGAACAAACTGACGACATTTGACGAGGCTGTTGTAGGAAGGGTAGGAGCAGTGCGGAGACTTCGAAGAGAACATACCCGCTCGCCTGTTTCTCTTCTACGCAGGGTGGGGGAGGCAAATTTTGCACGCAAGCGCACTTGCCATTAACCGGGCAATAATAAAGCGGGGGACGCATTTTGCTTTAATATAGAAAGCAATTTAGATAGACGGCGAGGTGCGCGGACTGGTTAATGGCACCGATAACACGCCGGAGATTTATCTCGATTCTCTCGGTACAACTCGATATTCATCTCCTTAACGGAGCCTTTTTATTCAACCCGGAGAGCTCGAGCCTATGTGGGACCGACTCGGTCGGCAGTAAAAACTCCTCGCTTCGATGGTACACCCAGAAGAAAAATTTATTTAACGGCCACCGTTTATTAAGATTAAGTAAAATATTTATTTGATTTAAATAAATATTTATTTAAATCAAATAAATATTTCACTTGATCTTAATAAACGATGGCCGTCAAATAATTTTTGTTTTTTGGGTGTAGCGGCTCAGATAACATGTAAAAAAATTATATTTTAAATAAGAGGAGAGAAGACGCATTGAAAAGTTTATCAACGGAGCTGAAAAAAAATGAAGAAATTAGTGGAGAAAACATTTATGTTTGCAGCATCTCAGCCTCAAAACTCTTTATATTTATATTTCGCCGTCGGTTTCATATCGCTGGCGCCGAGCTCTCGGTTGGATAAAGTTTCGAGTTCCGCGGAGGAAAATACTATATAGAATAAACGGAGGGGTGCAAAAAAAAAAAGGAAACGCCTGTTGGCTTGCGAGCCCTCAGCTCTCCCGAGCTGAGCTCTCCCTTCGTCGAGTCTCTTCTGCAGGCCCCAACAGGTGGGCACCCGTATCTCGCTTCCTCTCTCGAGCTTTTTTTTCCTTCTCGTCCTTTTTTTCTTCCTATTTAACTTTTTTTTCTCAATTTCTTTTTTTTCATCTCACCTCGGACGAAATTTTCCGCATCGCCAAGTTTTTACTCAAGTAAAGCGAATCGAGGCGGGAGAGGGTTCGCTCGAGTATTTTTCCTCGCGCTAACTCCTCGCCCACTTCAACCTCCCTACCTTGTTATTTATCTTTGGCATCCTCCTTATTCGGAGCTTTTTTTGTATTTTTATCTTCGATTAAATTTGAACCAATTCGCAAGGTAACAAATTTCTATTTTTTCGTGATTTTTCACTTTTTTTACGCTTTAACCTTTCACCGAAAAGATCCTCAAGGTTCTACCTTTTTTTTTTACAATGAAAAAATTGGTCTAAAAAATAGTTTAAAAATTCCCGAGGGAACTCAGAGTGCGATTTTTTCGATGGCACGGACAAAAATAATTGCATCCTAATCGATCTTCAAAAAAAAAAACTAAGTTTCGGAAAAAGAAAACTGGCCCACAAAAATACACTTTCCCGAGTATAGACACGAACCCCGTCCACCGGTTATCAAAATAATCGTCACAAATTTTTCTCTGTACCAAACAGACATTATTTCATCCACCATCGTACTGCGTTAATGAGACTTTCGCTGCAAAAAAATTTGGCAAACAATTTTTCAAATTTAACAACTCTTGCGACCCGAAAATTCACCGAGTCCTCCCTTCAAGCTCCGCGCAATGTATTCGTTTACGGTCGAAATTTAACGTTCGAGTCGTTACAATAAATGAAACGTAGCGGGAGCAAAAAATTTAATGTCCAACCGAAAGCACAGCGGAGCGGTGTACGGTATTTATTACAAGCTTCGCTCCGGCCGGGGCACGTGTAGGAGCAACCGTTGAGGCGCCTGCGGGGGTTGTAGTTGTAAATCGGGCTTCGCGTCGGGTGTTGTAAACCGCGCCGGAGCATAAATCCCGACGTATAAACGGCGTTAATTACTACGTCGGCGGGGCGAGAGGACGAGGGGGGCTTGCGGATAGCACGTCGGCCCGTAGTGGTCGCTCACCCCTCCGCCCCGCCACCCTCATGCCCCAGGAGTCAAGGACTCTCCCGGTGCGTCGAAATCGAGGACAGGCGACTTTTTAGCTCAGTCGCCTCAATCTATCACGAGTACGTGAAAATCAATATTTTTGAAGGGTATCTTCAAAAATCAATGCTTCTTCGAAATTTCGAAAAACATTAACAATAATCGAAAAATATGATAATCGCTAAAACGAGTTTTTCCAGTTCGGTTTATCTGGTCTGAGTTACTACAAATTAATATTCTTTTTTTGATTCTCGAAATAATCTTCGACAAGCAAGGAATAATCGAAAAAAAAGATTGGTCTTCCAACCGATCAGAGATAGCCGATTGATCGATCGAATTTTCGTCGGTAACCGACCGTTCATACGAAAGCTTGATATCAGTGAGATACTTTTGTTTCACGAAAATTTCACGATAAGAATTTCCCCCATCAAATGACTCGATTTCTAGCCGACTATTCGACCCTGTTGAAGTTGAAGGCACCGACCTGGACGCGTCACGATCTCCAGGATGCGATAGAGGCGGTCGTCACCCAAAAAATGAGGTTCACCCAGGCCTCGACCAAGTACGGAATCCCAAAAGGCACCCTCTACGACAATATACTCGGAAAATCGAAGCGCATGATGGTCCTCGAGGAGGCCGGTCTTAACAGCAACGAGGAGACCGCCGTCCTCGAATTTTGCTGCGACATCACCGTCAGCCCCTACAACAGAAGAACGAAAAAATCTCTAAACGCTATTCTTAATTTTGTCGAAAGACTGCGACGCCGAAGAGATCCGGGCTTTATATTCACCGGGCTTTCGGGCTTTCGTTGGTGGTGGGCATTTTGCAAAAAACATTCCATAGTCTCGCTCTACTTCAACGACGAGAGCGAGAACGAATGACCTTGGCGAGCCTTTTTTTCGAGTTTTTTATGCTCGAGTCTTTGCCATTTTTCATTGACCGGGAAAAGTTGGTAAAATAAACAAAACGAAATACTCATCGTACGGTGTAGAAAAAATAAAGTATATATATATATCTCCGAAGATATATCGCATAATAAAAATGATAATTATTATTTATTAGACGAGAGCATCCACGGCTCGAAAAAAAGGTTAAAGAAATGCTCAGCATCCGGAGCTACGTTGATATTTTTAAGATGAGAGGATGCGAGGCTTCTGTTTTGTTGTTTTCACTTAAAGACGTTAAGTTTTCAAAAATTGTCTATTTACGAAGTATTATAAAAAAAAAATTATAAGGCGCGTGCGTTTATGTTAATTACGTCGCTTATCAATTTTTTTGCGCCGCGCCTGACAATTTGCTCAAAAGACGACGAGACTAGATGAGTTTACAATTCGTGCAATTCGTTATTATATAATTAAACCCAAGTTATTTCGTCGGGATTGAAATATTGTTATTTACACGTGATATTTAATTGAAATTCGAGGGACCAATCGAAGATGTATGAAGTGCCTTTGGGGTCGAATGTGCAGTATCCAATTGGTTCGAACTCATATTTAATTTTTTTCACTACAAATTCGACCCCTAGACTGTTTAGAATTTAACACGACGGCAATCGCGAAATATTGTTCGTCCGTATGCATGTGAACGTACGTTGTGAAGATGATTATATTTACCACAAAATAAATTAAATATTATGTTATTTAATGCGAAACAAAAAATAATAATAATAGTGGTGCTCTAGCGTAAGATCGTGATCGCAAAAATCGATTCAGCAAGCGTAAAAAGGTTTTATTAATTTTTTTGAATAAAGACCCGCGCCCTGAAAATTAGAAGGAAAACCCGTCGTCGAGCAATTAGTCAATCGAGCCTCCAAGCTCGTTTCTAATATAGCCTCGCTGCTAATTCGCCTCGCTCTATATTTAGCTTAGAACAACGCTCGCGTCACGTGTGTGTATGTGATTTCCAATTAATTCTATTAATTATTTAATTGGAGGAGGCTTAATTAGAACCAATAAATAAACTATTGTATAATCGTCGTGAATTGAGGCCGCAGCTTGGAGTCCCGAGACGACGAGTGATCTAAGCGATCCAATTTCGTGTGTGACTGCGAACTCGGGCACTCGCTATTCTTCTTGGGTTATAACCAATGGCCGGCGATTCTTCGCCGGTATCCCACGACCTCACAAGAATTTTCTTGATATAGACGCGGGAGATCAACTTTTGCCTCGTACGGGACGAGCACGCGATCCGAGGCCTACTTTTTCTATCTGAAAAAAAAAAAATATATATATATATTAGGGTGTTTCACAAAAAGGACATTTTTTTAATTATTTTGCTCCCACTTTTTTAAAGTCTAGATTTCGATCTCAAATTGAACCTCGCGAAAGGTGGTCTCTAGCAAAAAATTCTAAGAGGTGCCGCATTCGACGTTTGTACCCAAAAATGCGGCACCTTTTAAACTTAATTGTCAACGACCGCCTTTCGCGAAATGTTTTTTTAGATCGAAATATATAATTCTACGGGGTGGGAGATTAACTTTTTGTAATTTTTTGTAGTGAACCCAAAATACATATTTTTAATAATTTTTTTATTTGTAGTCTTTTGTGTTTAATACAAAAAATGGCAAAACGTTAAGCTCCCACCCTATAGAACTATATATATTAATTGATAAAAAAATCCAGCGAAAGACGGTCGCTGACAATTAAGTTTGAGAGGTGCCGCATTTTTTGGGTTAACCGTCGAATGCGGCACCTCTTAGGATTTTTTGCTTGGTACCGCCTTTTGTGAGGTTCAATTTGAGATCGAAATCTGTACTTTAAACAGGTGGGAGAAAAATTTAAAAAACAATGCCTTTTTTTGAAACACCCTAATATATATACATCAATTTTGATCCGATAGATTCTGACAAAACTGGACGACCGATATAAAAAAATTCTTTTCGTCGTCGATTTTTGCGATCTCGAAGCTCGAACTTGCGACGAAAAAAAAGTCAAATAGCGATCGATACGCTTAATTTATTAATTAAATATTGAATGCGACAATTCGAATGTGAACTTCAATGCGAGAAAGATTGTAAAGCTTGAACAATAGAAAAGAAATGTGCGTTATTCCCCAAATCGATTATTTTTGTTCCTATTTATTTTGTGAAAATAAACGAAAGTAGAAATTCTTTTTTTTCTGTGTGTTTTATTTTCAGGGCTTCAAGCATCAAGAAAGATATAGATAAAGAATGAGAAGTAGAAAAAAGCAATAAAGCAAACCAAAAAAATCTTCGACCCACGAATCACACAAGTCCCTTCATCGTTCGTTTCCATTCTCATTGAGTATAATTTTTTTACTTTATCCTTCAAAATCGTAAAATAATGCAATTTAATATTGGAGATTCAAGCGACAAATTACTAATATCGTGCTCTCCTCCGTGTTTCTCTTTCGCGGGGGATTGTTCCAGCAGACAGCTATCAGTATCAGCTACAGTCGCTCTGGCAAAAGTGCTGGAACACGAATTCGGGACTGGTGCACAATCTACGCTTCCGGGAACGCGGTCCGTTGAAATCATGGCGACCGGAAACGATGGCCGAAGCGATCTTCAGCGTTCTCAAGGAAGGGCTGTCTCTCAGTCAAGCTGCCAGGTCAGTAAAACGATTTCCCTAAAACTTATATTCGACTACCATTCCAAACTTTTTTAAAGCTCCGAAGATTATTCGACGATACTCAAAGGGTAAAACAGATTCCTGCAATGGAAGATTCGCATTATTTAAGATCAAACGATCCGAAGGGGACAAAAAAACGCCCGTGAGTCGAAGGAAATTCCGGTTCGATGAAAAAAAAAAATCTACGAGAAAACGCCAGTCATCAGTATAAACAAAATTCCACCCTCTGTTCTGTTTTACCCTCGGAGCAGCATCGAATCATCTCCAACCTCCTAATACATGTTTTCAAATTTTTTAAAATAATTCAAATTCTTAAAAATTGCAGAAAGTACGACATCCCTTATCCGACATTCGTGCTGTACGCGAATCGAGTGCACAACATGCTCGGGCCTAGCTCCGATGGCGGGGCCGGTGAGTGTTAGTGGTCATTTTTATTTTCAATTAACAAGATGACAATCTCGACAATTTCGCTACTCGTTTAAACGTCGTCGAACACGATTCCTCGTCGAACAAAGAGAGTCCGCGACGTTGCGAAAGGGATATCCCATTTCATCGGCTGCTTACTCGAAGTGGGATCAATTGTGTTGAAACTACTCATACTTATTACCTACATAGAGGGAGAAGTGGGAGGAGAAGTAGGCGGAGAAGTGCAGGAGTAGAAACGTGGCGGTTCGCCAGGTCGATCGTGTTCCCGGTACGGTAAACTTAGGCATGGAACTGCATGGAATCGCTTCCTCCGATTCGAATCGTGAATAGTTAATAAACGAGCGAGTTTTAAAGAATATTTCCGAGGTCGGACATAGAGAGCCGAGACCCACTCCGGCTGCCACCTTCGTGGATTTAGTTGCGCTCGTAAAAGCCTGGCAATTACATCGGCACTGTAGCTCGTTTGCGCGACGCATTAGCCAACTTCTCCCTCTGTGTATCTGTATATGTGCGAGAAACATGTATCCACGTATATACGTTTTTCACCGGCCTAGACGTGTCACGCGATTTGACGGCCGTTATGTTTACGCAGGTCGCTTTAATTCGTTATTTTATTGTTCAAATGGGAAAAGCTTATCGTCGACACTCTCGCTCGGTGCGAGAAACGCATTAGTGCAGCGTTAATAGCCTCGACTATCTATATTTCATTGTGCACCCTTCTACGACTTCATCGTGCAAATTTCTTCGTCGCTACTGGATTTCTTATCCTCGAGTTGTCGAGTTGAAAAAAACGAAGACTACAATTTGAAAGACCGTTAGTGGGATTATTTGAAGAGGAAATTGTATCGATGAGGATAAAGAAATGGCCCGGACTGGCGAATATCTAGCTAAAATCGTAAAAAAAGAAATTAAAAAACAGAAACGATAATGGTACATTTTTTAATCAGGTCACTCTCGAATTATACAAGGTATATATTCGTGCCAAATTCATTCGGATTCGATGTGTAAACTTAATTTAAAAAAAATTATCGTAACTCTTGGAGTTTCTTTTTTTTTGTGGAATTTTTTGTTCAATCGGATAGCCAAATTGTCGGCGCGACAGACTCGCATAGCGAAGATAATTCATTTGTTTCTTCGACGTTGTCGACTTTGCAGATCTTCGGCCGAAGGGTCGCGGCAGACCACAGAGGATTCTCCTGGGAGTGTGGCCGGACGAGCATATTCGGGGTGTAATACGCGCCGTTGTTTTTCGCGACGGTCACATAGTCAAGGACGAGCAGACCCCGATCTATCCGAGCTTGGCGAATTACGCGTGCAACGGCCCGGAGGGTGCGGTGAGCCCTGGTGCCGCTGCGGCTGCTGCGGTCGCCGCGGTCGCTCAAGGTAATTCAACACGATATTTTGTCAAACGTACCGGAAACCGAACGAATCCACAAAATAGACCCCCGACTTGTCATCTCCTCAGACCAGACATCCGATAAAAAATTTCGAACATCTATCGAACTAAAATCATATATAAATTAATCGAACGGAAACCCAGAACTCAAACAGCTCTCCGGATGTTATTATCTGACCTCAGACCGTCTTTTATGCTATCACTACCACCTGGTAGAAATACTTCCGGGTTGAAAAATCACATTTTTCGACCTATCGAAAAAATGGCACATTTACATCTCTACCATATTACAACTCTACCTTATTAGAACTCCACCAAAATCTCTACCAGAAACTAAAAAAACTGTACCAGAATAAAAACAACATTCTACCGGACGTGAAATAAAAATCTACCGGAATACAAGGCTAGACGGTAGGCTTGTATTCCGGTAGAATTTTATTTTGATTCTGGTAGAGTTTTATTTTGATTTTGTTTTTTTTACTTTCCGATAGAGATTTTGGTAGAGTTTTAATACGGTAGAGTTGAGAGTAGTAGAGATGTAAATGTGCCGAAAAAATTAGATTTCCAACCCGGAAGCGACGCATTTCCGGTATGACGTCACTTCCGGTCGATTTCCCGACCGTAAGTGACCTCAGGTAATTTTTATGTTATTGCTTGATCGCAAATCATTTTTATGTTGGCACTTGACCTCAAACAAATTATTTTTCTCCGATCTTAATCTTTGACCTTAAAGAACTATTTTTTAAAATAATTTCCAGGACTTCGACATCAGATGTGCAGCATGGTAGCAGCAGCCCAGTCACACCAGCACGACATGATAGCGACGAACCTGTCGGCGAATTTTCAAGCTGCCGTACAAGTCAGTCAGCATCATTTGAACAACAACAGTCCCGCGAGCAACAACAACAACAACAACAATAACAATAATAGGAATTCACCGTTGATACTTGGCCTGCCGAGTCCCGGATCCGGTGGTCCACCGGAGAGTCCCATGGAGGGCAGTCCGCTCGCGAGTCCACTCGCGCCTCTGATGGATCCTGCCCACATACCGAGCAGCGTCGAGGTCGGTATCGGCGTCAGCGGATTGACCTACAAGCCAACTCGCAGCTTCATCAGTCCGCGACCCGAAAATCTCTTCCAAGATGAAATCGCCGATCTCGTAAAGAGTCCTCACGGTCACAAGGACAAGGACAAAGTGCCGGTGAAACTCGAGCCACTATCGGACTCGCGAAGCGAGCAGTAAATCGGCTTCCGGTCTAGTTTTTTTGTTTTGTTTTTTTGTGAAAAAAAAAACAGACCTCACTTGTCCGATAGATAAAAATTGATTCGGATAGTTCAAACAACCTCGAATTTCGGCAAGAAACTTCGGTATAGATCGAGGAACGACTCGTCCGAGTTTTGGGGTAAAATAAAAATATCCGATTCGTTTTTTCGAGGTGTTTTTTGTTCGCACTTCCGGTCTCCAGACCGTTCGAATTTTAGGGTTTTACTTTTTCCTTTTTATTTCCAAAGGGAATGATGATTGAATTCCGACTGTTCGACATCCATCGCGTTTTTACTTTTGGCGCGTACTACATGATAGACACGTATAAATATAGTATATAGACGATTTAAAAAAAATGCATATATATTGTAAGGTAATTAGAGACGAAGGTATACATAATATACATACGGATTGTGAGGCGCGTCGTCGCTATCGGGGTTGCCCTGAGCGCGAACAAAAGATGATTTTTAAAAAATGCGAAAGGAGCAAGGAGAAGACGAAAATGGATAAGAACAAACAAACAAAAGAAAACACATAAATAAATAACGAGGTGAAGGGACGATGGCGAAAAATCAAAAAGCGAACGAGCGAGTCAGCGCTCCAAAGTGCAAAGTCTCCCGGAATTCGACATTCGACTCGAAAACAAAAAAAAGCCCGCGAAAAGGTTTAAAAATGTTATTGGACTTTTTCTTTCGTACATTTTTCACATTTTTCTGGTCGTTTCGAGTGTCTGGGACGTTCTGTACTCGAGTCTTGTAAAGAAGAACCACCGAGCGTCTAGCTTCGAGGATCGAAGACGAGGAAAAAAAAATGATAATTTTAGCGATTAGTACGCGAGGTATCGGGAGAACGGAAAAAAAGTGAAATAAATCTGCGATGCAGACTTTTTCCGAAAAAAAAATATATATATATATCTTGCGGAAAACTTCGTTAGCCCGCGAGAGATCGAAGCCCAATTATAAATATACATATTAGTTGTCGAGGCTGACACCCAGGGAGAAAATAATAATAATAATAATAATATTAATAATAATACTAATAATAATAATAACAACAACAACAAATAAAACATGAAAAACGTTCGCTCGACGATTTAGCACATAATTTATATATCTACGCATATGGGGATACTATACGTTAATGCCAAATGTATAATAGTTTAAACAAAACAAAAAAAAAGAAAAATGGAAAAGTAAACAACAATCGCTGCTGATGTTATAACTGCAGAAATCTTCGAGGGCGTCGAGAGAATTGAGTGAGAAATTGTTTTCAACGCCGCGATTGAACAGTGTTTCGAAAATTCACTCGCTCAGAGGATTATATTGAAGAGATAGGTTTGATATACATCGGGGATAGCAAAAAGTCGTCATCGTCGTCGTCAATTTTTATCACGATGCGTCGTCGAAGGGCATTCGAAAGTGATTTTTGACCCTGGAAGACCACGGAGGATCGATCTGACGGCACACTTATTTTCTCGAGTTTGTGATTGGCACAATATTTGTTGAAACATCGGCAACGCACCTCGAAAAACTTATTACCTACATCCTGGCGTATCTTCCAGGATCAATGTAGAACACGAAGTCCATATAAATCTTCGAAGGAGGTAAAAACAAAAAAAAATTGCTGTAGACTCAAATTTAACTTTCCAATCCTCTTGATCAATATACGCCAGAGCCACGTGTCGAATATCGCTGCAAAACATTAATTTTAACTCGCTCGAAGATAAGAAAAAAAATGAAAGAAAAGTTTAGTAATTGGAGGAATTACTTCGAGCCATCGAAACGCCTCGAGCGTCTCTCGCATAAATCTCCAGCGTTCCCCACCTTTCAATTCGACGCTCATTGGTTGGCGTTTAAGCGCTATACAGATGCAATTTACATTAAACGAACGTACCGGTATACGCTACACTAGAACTTTTGCATACAATGACAGGCGCCTGTGGAATTCGCATTCGCGCGGCTGTTACAAATGTATATTACCGAGGCCAGCGATTTCTAGTCAATCACCGACGTCCACGCGCAAATTTATACACACTCGCAACATCACGGACTACTATGGAATAGTCGGGGGAAGTTATTCGACACGTGAGCACGGCCAAGTGGCGCAAGGAGGAATAGTTGAAAATATTCTTTGGTTCGGAGTTCGAACTGCATATATATGGATTTTTTTTTTACCAGGGCGCGAGATATGGTAAATTTCTTTTTTCCTCTTGTAAAAAAAAAAATCGATTGCGACGCTTCGCGAAAAAATAAACTGAAGATATATTTTTTGAATTCGCTTAATTAACAGCATTGGCGAATCTATGTACAAGCATGTTGCAGAATATCCTTTGCCCGACGACGATGAAAGTAAATCGAAGAAACACTCTGAATGAAGATATCGCGACACGATAAATTTTTGGAGAATCGAAGAACTGGCTTGATCGAGCGGCACACTCGTGAAGTGAAAAAAAAATGAGTAAAAAAAGCGTAAAGTTATTAAGTGTAATGATTGCCTTCCTGCCATATTTGGGGTATGCCAAGTATAAAAATTATAAGGTTTAGGGTATAGAGAAAGAATAATGAAGAAAAAAAGAAACAAAAGATTAAAGAAATGAAAAGTGTTTTATGACGATACGAAGATTCGATTTTTTCGGGTTCGAATAAAGTGCGAATGTCCTTGGAACGAATGTGTGTCTGGTGACGAATGCGAGCGAGAGTAAAAAAAAGTTAGGAATTTTTCTGTAAGAATGCGTTAAACGCGTGATTTGTTTCACGTTGCCGTGTATACGTGGAAGTGTTGCCGTACGCGGATGCTTTTTTCGCGAAAAAAAAACACGAGACATATTTTTTCAAAATTATATCTAAACGGATATGCGCGCGTGCGTTTAAAAATAATATTCGACGAAGGGACCCTGGTATCGTGTGCTCTTCAAAAAAACAAAAAAAAACGTCGCGAGGTTTGAGCTAAATTTAACCCTTTTCGCACTGTCGTACGGTACTCCATTCCAAAGATGAAAAAAACCTAAAAACTATCTCGTAACGTTTAGCGAGAGCAAACTAAAGATAACAAAAAAAATTACATTCGAAGTGGCCTTCGTGGGAGAAACAAAATTGTTGTTTTCGCTTTGACTCGAACGCGGGAGCACGAGAAAAAAAAAGAACAAGTCTTTTCACTACTTTTACTTTCTGTCTAGGAATTGAATACGAGATGGCTTTGAGAAATTAAGAAAAAATTCTTTCGGCTGAATGTTTTTCTCAAGAAAAAGAGAGAGAGATAGATTAACACAATGTCTGCTCGTAAATTCGAATTGGCGATTATTAGCTTCGCGCTGCGGTAATTCAAAAAAATAAATAAAAAAATAAAGATATTCTTGATACAAACGTTTTTGTGCAAAAAATTACCAAAAAAATAAAAAAAAAAACATGGGAATGAAAAAAATGGGCTAAGCGTAATGGAAGGCGAAAAAATGCTTGCATTGTTATACGTTTTCCGGTGTCTAAGGACGAAGAAAAGCGCGAAAGAATAAAAAAAACCAGTGAGATAGTCTAAATTCTTGTTTTCGGTCGTAAGCGAAGAGAAAAAAAAACACGGAAAGTAAAGGGAATTAAGATTTTTACAATCTAGGCTTAATGTGTTCAAAAAAAAGAGATTAAAAAAATCCACGGCGAAGACGGGACGTACGTGAAGAGGAAAGATAGTGTGCATGGGCGCGTGAGTGTGAGAGCCAAGTTTAGATGAAAACGTGAAACCGCGAACGACTGTGAGATAAAAATTAAATAAAAATATTGTATAAAAAAAATGAAAAAAAAGTAGTAAGTGCCTTCCAAAACAAAAAAAAAAGTTTAAAGAGTCCCGTAGATCGTGACCACTTGTAAATGAAGTCATTCGAAAAAATTTCGTGTTTATTGAATGAGGGATAAAATGAAGAAAAACAAAACAACCAAAAACGTTTCGTTCTCCATTTTTAGTTTTTCCCAGAAATATCGCGGTTCCTTTTTGCAATTCTTTTTAATCGAAGCTTTCACAGATAAGATCCATGCTACAAAAAATGAAGAAAGAAGAAAAACTGATAAAAAGTGACCGCAATATTTTTGCGAATTCAGGTGTGAATGGCGTGTGAATGACTGTCAAAATAGCCCATAATCGTTCGAAAGACAAATACAAACGTGCGATAACGTCGAAATTGCATTTGTCCGAAGTTCGAGCTAAAAAAATAAGCAAAGAAATTCATTTTTGGATCGATCCACACCGGTAATACCCTGAATGGCAATGTCTCTAGGAAGTTCGTTGTTTCCTTCTGATCTTCGTACACACACATAGTGACAAATTTTAGTTCTCAATTTGTTTTCAATAATTTTTTGCAATGAGCAAGAGAGAACGAGAGAAAGAGAGATAAAAATAGAAGGAAGGATTTAAAAAAACAAACGTTAACGGACACTCTGAGAACCTTCGTTTCCACAATTTTGATATAATATCTGTGAACAGAATAAATAATAAAAAAAGTAACAATACAAAAATACCTATATTACATACCTTAATATCTAAGATGAAAACAAAAAATAACACAAAAACCGTATGTAGTACGCTATTATTGATATAGTAAACGAAAAAAATAAAATGATTATATAAAGGATATATATATAAATTGATATATATATATGTATATCGCGAAGCTATGGTTACTGCTGGATGCGTTTACCAAGAAAAAACTTATAAAAAAACCCTCCCAAAAAAAAAGTGTGAACGGAAGGAGACTAACAAAAAATCTCCTTTTCCGTCCAAACGAGCCGAAATTGAGATAAAAAAATTACGTTTCGACAAAGTCTTGGCATAAATGTTGGTAGAACTCAAAACTTCGAGCTCGTCGAATTTTAATTGAAATACACAAGAGAGATAAGAAAGAAAGGATACATGATTATTTTTTTCCAATGTCTCACCCAGGAGGCATCGGAAAAGAAACGCAAATCGAGACGAATCGCGAACGAGTATGAAGGAACAAAAAAAAACTAAACCCGACATCAGCGTGTACCAATTAATTACCGAAGCAGAAAAACCACAAAAATGATAATTACCATAATTATTATTTACGACAGAAAAAAATAGTCTAGCCTTGTACACGACTCGAGACTAGTTTTTTCCAGGATAACTTCGAGAGGGGAGATAAAAAAATTGAAGCGTAGCGATTAATTGAAAAAAAAATCTTATCTGTTAAAAGATGAACTGATAACGAGATATATATAGAGAGCGGGATAAAAAGCAAAAAGATTTAAAAAATGGCGCTTCACTCGATTTTTTCCCCCTTTTGCTAAGTAAAAACTACAGGCGTTGATAGGTCGTAGTGAGCATCCTAGTTTTAAAGAAGAAAATGAAAAACTGGACTATTAACACAATTAGTAATTCGAACGGTAGGACTCACATAATATTTTCCGAGGCTCCAAATCATTTAATCGCACAATCCGTAATTTCAAGCCAAGTACACAAAAACAAACGCGAATAAACTTAAAACACAATTATCCATTTAAACAACAACAAACAAAACAAACAAAAACAGAGAATCTAAAGCATATGGAAAAAGAAACTCACACGACGACACCAGAAGGAGATGAAAGAAAGTGCAAATGAGAACGATAGGTGAAAAAAAAGTTCGATGATACTGAGAACGGATAAAATGAGACTGTGTTTTACTGTAAATAGACGAAGAAAGAAATAAGAAAAAAAAACAAACATTGCACGGCAGGTTCATCATCATCGTATTATTATTATTAAAAAATGTACACATATTTATTTAGTCCTTAAAGATAATTTTATTTTTTAGTTCGTAAGATTAATCTATGTTGAATATTATTTAATTTATTCGAAACGTTGTAATCGAAGATTTATCGATCGCGATTTAAGAGCCGGGGAACGGCTGATCGAAAATTCTTTTTATTGCAAAAGTTTCGCGATAGTATACGATGTTTTTTTTTAATGATGCCACGTTCGGTTATCGAGTGCAATATAGGGCACTTAATGATCGTTTTATGTATTTATACTTTCAACTTATAAGCCTTGACTAAGGAATTCCGTTTTTTTTCTTCATAGATAGTTCAATTTGTTATATTTAATTGCTAGTGAAGATTTTGCACGTGAATCAGAAAATATTTGATGTGCGAGGATCGAAATAACAAAAAAAAAGTGAGATAGCCGCAAACGTAAGAGAAAAAAAATGGAGATTGGAGGTAAAGAAATGGAAGAAATGTGAGTTTGATGTTGCGGACGAGCGTCGATGAAAAAAAACCTCTGTTGAATATTTTATTTATTATACCCGATTAGCTCTTAAGAATGACGTTCTACCGAAGTATGCTATACTTATAAATACACCCTATATATAATAATTGGAGTAAGAAGTACATTACCCTTACCTTACCTACCTACCTACCTTACCTACCTACCGAAGCTGTGAGACTCCCACAGTGGCGAAAAAAGTACGAGAAGACGATGAGAGATGAAGAAAAATAAACAAACAGAATCACGCAATCATACATTTAAGTTGCTACTTGGCACGTATACCTAAGTAATATAATAAACATAAACAATATGCAATAAAAATAAATATGAGAAATAAAATTGCAGTCGATTGATCAACCAACGAAGTCCTTGTTAGATTTTCCTTTCCCTAATTTTCGTTCCATTAATTAATGATAAATTAAGAAGGATGAAGAAAAAGATTAACCAGTAGTATAAAAGGTGCGCAAATAGTACGAAGTAAAGAAAATTCAATGAAATAACGTCTCAAATCAATTAGCTGCAATGAATTGTCGCAAATTCTTTTATTCGGATTTTCTACATGTGTTCATTAATAAAAACCAAAATCAGCACTTTTATATATAAAAACATCACGCTTGACAAAAACATAACACACGATTGGTGATTACTAAAACTCGTTGAATAAAATGTATGCTGACAGAAAACGAAAAGAAAAAGCTCGCGCGCACCAAAAATGTTTGTATGTCTACGCGTGAGTGAAACTGGCTGCGCGAAGCTAATGCACGAGACGACAGTGAACACGATAATCGTAAAAGAAAAAAAATCTCATGTTGATTGCTCCGAGTATCTTAACTGCGATAACAATAATAATAGCGAAGTCCACGAATTTCATTACTCCGACTATATTAAACATGATAAGTCAGAGATGTCGAAAATCTAATTTTATCTCGTCGTTACTTCTCGATCGAATTCACAAAAGTTATATTTTTCTGGCCATCAATTCAAACTACGTTTTTACTAAGTTGGGAGAAGGAGCAGCTTGCGCCGAATTTCCAGCAACCGGTACTTGATGTTGTCCCGCCTGCTGCTGCGCTTGGTCATTATGGGCCTGAGCATTTTGTTGCTGCTGTTGGACTTGTCCCTGAGCGTTCTGCTGCTGTTGTTGCTGCTTCGGTTGACCGGAAGTTTGATGGTGTTGTTGGCCCTGCGCTTGATCTGCAGAATGCTGAGCTTGCTGCTGTTGAACGGGAGCTTGTCCCTGTTGAACGGGCACTTGGCCGTGTGGAACGGGAGCTTGTCCTTGTTGAACGGGCACTTGGCCGTGTTGAACGGGAACTTGACCGTGTTGAACGGGAACTTGGCCGTGTTGAACGGGAACTTGGCCATGTTGAACGGGAACTTGGCCGTGTTGAACGGGAGCTTGTCCTTGTTGAACGGGCACTTGGCCGTGTTGAACTGGAACTTGTCCCTGTTGAACCGGAACTTGACCCTGGACCGGATGCGCCTGATATTGGGGTACTTGCTGCTGTCCTTGATATTGCGGCACTTGTTGATGCCCCTGGAATTGCTGCTGCTCATAATGTTGAGGTGGCTGTCCCTGGTATTGGGGCACTTGTTGCTGTCCTTGGAATTGCTGCTGCTGTTGCTGGAGATGTTGAGGTGGTGCTTGTCCCTGGAAATGCTGTTGAGGTGGTAGTTGTCCTTGTAAATGGTCCGGAAACTTTGCCGGGAGTGGCATTTGACCTAGATGCTGTTGATCGGCCGGACCGTTTCCATATTGCGGTGGGAACTGTGATAAAAGATAAGAGATAGGCATTTGAACGATAACATAAATATACTTAGATAGACAAACTGTTGTTTCTCTTGAACGAACTTCTCTCGCGATGATCTCTAAGGTGAAGACAGCTGTTTTTTTACTTATGTCTTTACGCCAACATATGGAGAAAACAACACTTGATGCAATTTATTTTATGTACCGTCACAACCCTACTATGCATTCATGGCCTGCTTGAGGCTGTACGTCGACAAGCAATTTTCAATGACCAGATAAATGAAGAAGTACAAAAAAAATGTTTTTATTTCACTCGATGAAAAAATTTGGTACGGTACTCGTGCGAAAAACTTTTTCTTAACTCCTGCGATTGCAACACTCCCCTTCGGCTCGTGCTGCAAACTCACACTCGCCAAAAAAAGTGTTTAAAAATGTTTTTGTCGTAAAAGGCATCTGAGGGTTGTGCAGTACATTTTCAGGTCTCTTTATTTTATGAAGTAATTTGCAATTGTCTATTTACACGCAACGAAGCAAAATATTCTTCACTTCGTTAAACTCACCTGCTGGGGATGTCCAGGATCGTAACTAGCCTGGTTCGGTGGCAACTACCAACAGCAACAAAAAGTGCACAAGCAATGTTAGTTACCCTAATAAACTACTTTCTCTATAATTTTCATTAATGTTTTATCTTACTTTGTTCACGAGCCAAAAAATTAAATAAAAGTTCCGGCAGCAGATAATAGAAAAAAAAGAATCGAGATACAAAGTTTAACGGTTCACAGGCATGCGACTCAACAAAACAACAATAAAATATACAATAATAAAATGGCCGTGCAACGTTCAAAGTAAGATAAAAATACTATGAAATTTTGCCTGCTTCTGTAATAAAGGTCACCTAAATGAATAAAATAATATTGGCGAATTTAGCTATTCGGATGCGGCATCAAAAGATATATGAGAAAAATGTAGTCGATCAGAAATGAAAACAATGCAAGCGCGCCTAAGTAAATTCTCATGCTGGCATTGCGCGTTCATTGTGTCGCAAGATATAATTTTTACGACATACAGCAAAAAAAAAGAAGAAAATAAACTCGTACATTGACATGCTAAATACGTACGCATTCCATGACAAATTCAACATCAGCTTGAGCGACACAAATCGAAAGGCATAGAAGATTTCGACGTTTAATTAATCGAATCCTCGTCGCTGATACTCACAATTCCCTGCGCGATCAACCTCTGAATTTGTTCCTGTCGACTCCTCTCGAATTCCTCGTACTCTTGCTGCGAATAAATTTGTTGCTCGTCGAGAGATTTCCAGCCTTCATCCTTCCGAAATTCGGGCTTCTTCGTCTGTTCCAAGAATTCCTTGTAACTGAATAGATAATAATTGCAGCAGATATTAATTCCTTCGTCGCGGCCTAAAAATGTAAAGACTGTTGCTCACGGTAAGTTGTAAGAAGTTACCTTATGAGACCGTCTTTGTTGAAATCAGCCTCGTTGAACACGTGCTCTCGCATTCGTTCCATCTCTTCTTGTCGCTCGCGTAGATCGTCTTCGGGAACTCCTTCCGCGTACAGTTTGTCCAGCTCCTTGAGGAACAGAGCTTTCACCTCATCCTGATCCCAGACACTGTTGCCGTCGACATCTGAAACAATCCAATCGGAACCTTAAATCTTTCAACCCTTGTAAATTAATTTTTATATCCTTAATAATATGCTACTCGTGTGATCCAAAGAAAAATTCGAAAGTAATGAAAATGTTACGTTTCAGAACGTTCATGGTAGTTCTCGGAGCATTTTGTTTTTATCCTTGAATTTGTAGAACTCTCTTTAAATGTTGCTTTAAATTATTTTCTTACCGTGAAGATAGAAGAACGTTCGGGGATCAAAGTCCTGACTCGTCATATGATCTTGCTCGTCCCAGACTTCCTTCAGCTGCTGTTCACTACCCGGGTGATGAAGCTTTTAAACAAATCACCGTTAGAAATACCGTGATCTATTATCATATTACAACTTCATGAAGCATAACAAAATTAAGAGTTTTCAATACTCACGGGCTTATGTTTTTTGTGCTTTTCTTCCAAAGCTTTCAGCTCTTCGACATATTTTTTCTTATCTTCCGCATTCATTGCTGGATAAAAATAAAATTGTTAGACTCACGAAAAAGAAAACCATTTTGGAAATTACTTTTACGTACTCTTCATCTTTTCCTCCTGTTCGAATTTCTTCTGCATTTCATATTCCTTGAACTCCACACGTCTCTTGGCGTCAGCTTTGGCTAGGTCTTCGGTAGTCTATGAGAAAACAATAAAAATATTTGTGGATCGTTGTAAGGAATAAATTTTCCATTGAATATTTGGTTTGCGGTTTATACCTTTGCGATCAGTTTCTTGAGATCGGCGACTTCGAAGGTGTGTGGATTGGAGTGATCCACGTGCTCGGCCATCTTCAAATGAGCATCCGTATCAAGGTCGTTCTCTAGCTTGTATCTCTGAGTCGCCAGATGCCGCAGTCTTTCCAGCTCCGTTCTCTTGAGCTCGTCCAGTTGCGTTCTCACATGATAATTTACAAAATCAAGCTCTTGGGCTATCTTTCCGGACTGCGAGAAAAAATATATCCAACCAGATTTTTATCAATGTTAAACATAGGTAATTTCTTTTTCTAATGTTTAAAAAAATTTACTCCCGAGTTTGGCACTCCAAAGGCCAAAAATTCAATGGAATTAGGCTATTTTGTTCCATTCGAAGATTAAATAAAAATCTTACACGAATATCTACTTCCTCTGCTTTCTCAAGTTTCTTGCGAAATTCAGGATCGCTTTCCAGTGCTTGAACAACTTCGTCAAGGTATCTGTGATACTCTATCGCAACCTCCATATCTTTTTGATCTTTTTCGCCCGCATGCTGCGCATCCTTCTCCTCTTCCTTGTTCTTTGTCACAGGCGGAGCTACGCATTGCTGTACCGCGAATATCGCTAGGGCGAATACAATTAGCCAGCGCATATTTCTGTAAAAACAATAAACAATCGATGCAAAAGTAATAGAAATAAATACGCTTATTAATAAATCGATCGATCGATTAACTCAAGGTTGTATTTGTGCAATATTTTTTAACTTTAACCAATTTTTTTACGTTCGTACGGCACTGAAAGGTGAAAGTGTTCCAATTCTTCGACAATCCCGAGCTGCACGAGGAATACTGACAGATAGGGACAATAGTTAGTCGGAAAACTCGATGCAGCAGCAATAAGGTCGTGATCAATATCGGTACTGGGATAATCGCGAATTTTCTCCCGACTAGAAATAAAGTCCGGAACATTCGATGGAAAACTCAAGACTTACGTTATTTTAGTTACGTTGAAAAGCTCGACGTGCCGATCAAACACTTACTTCGACCCTCCCAACTGTTCAAACATGAATGAGGCGCGTAATCGTGCACGTACAGTATTGTACCGGAGGCAGGGATATGCTTGTGACATACGTGTCTCAAATGAGAACGAACGGTGGCAAAAACAGTGAATGTCCACGTCAGGTTATACAGTGCCGGCACTGCTGATTTCATCTCTCTCTCTAGATCTCTCTTCTGCTCTCTTATACCAATATGTGTTCTACAGTAGGTAGGGGGAATACCAATACGTGTGGTACAGTAGGTGTCATTAATACCAGCTACCGAGATAAGCTCATGTACTCTGTTCATTGGAAGAAATTCATCATAAATACGATCGCACGGGCATAACATTGATGACGCGGATGGTACTGTTGATTTTTCCCCCTATTATTACGATGCAACTTACGTAGCACAACATCCTGACGATGTGGCAACATATTTCCTGTTTTTCATTTTGCATTTCCTACAGCCTTGGCCAAACAGTTTTAATATACTCTTTCTTTTTACTATGGTTGTTGAATTAGGACTGTATTTATTGTAAAATATAATCGACCGTTGCATCTCTTACAATCTCATTTGCAGTAGATAAATAATGAGGCAATCTTACGTGGATCGTGAAATTAAGCTACCACGAATGTATAATAATTTATAATAATATGGAAAATCAACACAGAAGCGAACAAATAGCGCAATAACGTTCCGTTTTTATATACCAGCTATTTAAAAATATTGAACCTTTGTTTGAATTGCAATTACTTATTTTTATGGAGAAATGTGGATTCGAAAGTAATTTTAGATCTTATTTGCAGCTTCTTTATTTGTTTGTTCCGTAAAATATAATTTTTCGAGTTTGTGTGCTAAAAATCGTTCAAGCGTTCTGCACTTGACTTGCGAGGTCGCTTCGACACACTCGACACGCTCTCGTACCTCAAGCGGACATGTTTCGAACTACTGAAAGAATATCATGGCGTCTTGTTTACTACGAGGAACAACATAACCTATCGCTACAAGGTCCGAGTTACTCAAAATAATACATTTTTTTCAATTCCATCGGCACATTTCGATGAGAAAATAGTACAAATGGGATGAAATGAACAAAGTTAAATAAAACTTCTCGAAATAAAGGAACCACATTCTCATTTCGCCCGTCGCACGGAGCCTGGACGGAAGGAGGCCAAACTGTGCGTATGACGTAGGTAAAAAAATTGGTGGGAAATAAGCGTGTCCGGTAATGCCGTGTAGCGGCGCTGCAAGCAGAAAAATCTCGACCGTACTACACTATATATATCTAATTTTGGATGTAATAAAGACTATTCGTACGTGGAGTGGATGGTCTAATCGCCATCCACTCCACGTACGAAGGACTATCTAAATGAATGAAAGCTAATAATTAAACGTGTCAGCAATATTATTTGTCGATCGCATCGGCGATAGTAAAAAAACAAACATTATTTTTTAAACAATAGATACTTGGAAACCTACATTGGTCAATTGGTAGAGACTTTGACTTGTCGTAATGGGATCAGTATTACGGATTAGACTTCGGAAAATCTGAACGAGAATGAACACCTGTAGAATATTGATTTAAATTAGTCTGCCTTTTAGTAAAATCTTCGAATATAATAATTATTTTTTGTGTGTTAAATAGACATTGTTTAATCCAGGTTGAAACTGATTTCACTTTTAAAAAATTGTAAAAACAATTTTGTGAGCGAAAAAGGGAAGCCACTACCCTTACAAGTGTCGGACGATGCTTCGCTACATGATTTTCCACTCGGCTTTAAAGCACTGTAATTTTCAACGGTGGCTTCGGCCGTGCCCAGAATTGAAATTCCTCGTCGGTCGGCGATATATTGTAGCCTGTTCCCAGAGTCATTAGGACGCTATACCTGTGTCTACAATCTTTTTGAACCTGTTACCTTTAGACAATAGCCCGCGCCGACAAGTGTTTTCGTATCTGATTGACCCATCTAGCCCGACCTCCGGGACAGAGCCGGGTTCGAACAAACGGCTAATTTTTCTTCCACCTAACGACCTTCGTATAGAGTAGTATGTATACCTGACGAAGATCACTGTGAATGCCTTCCATGTCATTCTATCCTATGCCCTTTCTCAATACCGAAATGAAGAAGAAGATAATAGTCGTCGATGACTTTCGTGAGGCCGAACGACGAAGAAGAAATAATGAAGAAAGACAAACAACACGAAAGGAGATTAAATTTATTTTAATCAAGAATTCTGAACTTCGGCGTAGTTTTGAAAATGCAAATTGAATTGGATCTCATTATCTCCTGTGCAGAAAAAAATTAATTCGTAATTGGCCATGAGGCAAAAAATGGCTATTTTTTTACACTTCCGGTTGCTTACATTTGTTAGTCCAGCGTTTCCGGATATTCTGAGGTTCTAATGTGTCTTGGTGTATAATATAGTACACGTATTATTTTGACGGAAGCGTCTAAATGCTTAAACGCTCGAACGCTTCGTTAAACCTCGTTGATTGCAGTGGGAGGTAAATGAATGGTTACGCACTTGAAACGTTTCGTTCTTCTCGTCTTCTTCTTTCTTCCCTCTTTCGTGCGAAGATGTAGGGCTTGGCACTGAACGACATTCGCACGCGACTTTTGCGCGTTTGAGAGTCCTTCGAGCCGCGCGCCATTACCAGAACTGATAATTACTATAATTCTCGAAGCATCTGGTACAGATACATATATCGTCTAGCCGTAGTAAATGTATGTAACTGTACGAATGTGATATATATTTTTTTATGTATAATATAAAACTTATAAATCAGCGAGGCGACAAAACAATTGCAAAAATGTATCAACCTTGGCGCTGATGACTTCCGGTCGGGCGCTACGACGACAGAAAGTCAGAATGTGAAACAAATAAAAATATAATTGATATTCCATACATTTATGTTAATTACAAAAATACTCTACCGATGCATGCTTTCAACATTGTTTCCTTATCAACATTTCAGATCGTATAAAATGTAGGTTTAAAATTCGAATTGAAAATTAAGATCGAAATGATATTTCGGTTACATGTCGAGCTTTAAATTTTGTTCAATTGACTCATCGATCTTCCGGTATTCGGAGGATTGCCGGGTAGCGTCGCTAAATTTAACGAGACAAGATCTTGAGAATAAAGAAGTCGATGGAGAAGATCAAGAATGGGACGCATGTATTACGGATGGGTTCGACGAACAGGCCTGCCGGACCACCACGAAGAACTGAGGACCTCCCGAAGGCCTCTGCTAAATAGACTTTGCGGAGCGCAGACCTTCGCCGCGGGCCATCGGCCGTTATTCAGCTCCCGGGGGGCACACGGCACGGCGCAGGCCTCCTCGGCCCTCTTATCCAGCAGGTAAGACAAAAAGCCAAAAAAAAAGTCAGCCGAAAACCAGTCAGTAGAGTCATCTTTATCGTCGGCTTTCGCTTCTATCTCTTTTTCTTCCCTGTCCTTTCCATTGGTCGCCATCTTTCCAGAATATCTTCTTTTTTTTCTTTTTCGTGGATGCTTCGATATCTTCGGCACTTGCTTCTATCTCTTTTTCTTCCCCGTCCTTTCCATTGGTCGTCATCTTTCCAGCGTATCTTCTTTTTCTTCTTCATGGCTGTTTCGATATCTTCGGCATTTGCTTCTATCCCGTCTTTTCCATTGGTCGCCGTCTTCCCCGGATATCTTCTTTTTCTTTTTCGTGGATGTTTCGATATCTTCATCCACCACATTCCGACCTTTTCGTCGTCTTTTTCGTGATTTTTAGCTTCGCTTCCAATATGTATTTCGACGTTTGTAATCAATTATTTTTCTGTGCGGTCGAGGAAAAACACATTTACGCATCTCTAGATATTTCATCATACTATGATCACCAAAACACACTTTTTTCTTTTTTAATTTCCCGTTCGAGCGAAGGTTCTCGCGAACAGCTTCCGAATGGTTCCAATATGGAATGGAATTGTGAATGGTTCCATTATGAATTTTGACGTTTGTAATCAATTATTTTTCTGTACCATCGAACAAGCACACTTTTACGCACCTTTTAGGTTTCTGTTATCTCTATAAATTTCGTCATATCGTGATAAAAAACGATTTTTTAAAATAATTTCTAATCCGAGCGAAAGTGCTCGCGAATAGCTTCCGGTTTCAGCCTCCTGTAACATCCGATCGCGGACCAGCGGACCGATAACGTACCCTTCGATCGTTCCGGTAGATCCCGTGACATGGATCTTCTTCCTTTCTCTTTTTCTTGTTCGTAATTTTTTTTTTGGTTAAAAAAAATATTTTTGCCTTGCCATCTTAGTCATCCTTCTCCGTCGTCTTCGTCTTCCTCCAAGTCGTCGTCCCCGCTCTCTTCTCACTCCGAGTCTCTTCTCCTTCTCCGGACTGTCGACGAGAGATCGCCGCCACCACCACATAATCCACTCGAATCTCCAACTACTACACATACCTCCTTCTCTTCCTCCACCTCTTGACTCTCTCTCGTTTCCTCCACCTCTTCGGAGCCGCCGCTCCTTCGGCTTACCCACCACCGTCCAAGAGTTCTTCCTCAATTCAGTTCATTCAGCGTCGCTCCTTCGTTTCGGTTACCTTGCCGACCATTCTGTAGATCTTCGCGATCTACGACTCTCAGAGATTCTCCTCTTCGACCTCGCGCGATATATGTAGATCGTTCCATTCGAGAGTTTTAAACTCATGCGAAGAATTTTTTAATTCTTCAATTTTTCTTCATTGCCTCTTTCGGAAATTCATTATCGATGCTTTGACTAAAAAAAAAATTAAACAAACAAATAAAAAGTGACAAGAGAAGTGAAACTAAAAGTTGTTAAAAAAATACTTTTTTTTCGTTGAATCGTTTAGTGAATGGTTATTGGCGAGTGACTTGGGTGCAATATCGGATATCGAAAGGATTCATTCGAATCGATACATTAAGACATATAGGGGGGAAGCGAAATATGTCTCGTGGCCGTTCGAGTCGCAGCGCGAACCGGTTGCACGCTCTTAAAATAGTTTCTCCGGCGTAGGTATAACCTGGCCGTGTGCCGTGTGATACGCGAAGCCCCGCTGGAATAAACGCCGATACAGTGCGTACACACGCAGGTAAATAATATTTATTGCAGCGACGATGTGTCTCGATCGACATGAGCCTCGAGATGGAGTGGCGTATGGTGATTGAATTGCACGAGGAGAAAATAAAATTATTTCCAGGCACTAAGTGTGGATAGGTGGTTGTTGGAACTGCGCCACAATTATTTTTATTTTTTATTTTTCAATCATTTTTCGCTTGAGCCCTTTGGAGCGCAGCAGCATTCCTTCGTTGTCTCTCCGGCGCTGTACCTATTGAACGACTCGATAAATCATTACGAAATTTTTATGTCATCTTCCGAGGGTCGATGACTCTGCTTGAGAATTTTTTCAAATTTTTCGCCAACCCCTCTACTGAGTTAATATATATATATTTTTTTTCAACGGACTGTGTCTTTTAAACGACTCGACAAATCTTTGAGACATTTTTATGACATCCTCGGAGTGTCGCTACTTATATTTGAGATTTTTTAACAAATTTTCTCCAACTCTCCTTCGAAGATAACATTTATTGAACTTTGTTCGTATTCAATTAAAAAATAGTTTGCATATCCTGATTTCTGAATTCCCCGAACGTATTTTGCCGGAAAGTAGCGATTCCCGTCTCGGAACTATTGCGCATTGCGAGGACGACCTGTGGATAATCGCACGATATTTCCTCGCTCGGTCCTTAACCGTTGCATCGAGCACTTCCGGTTCCTCGAAACCACGGCGTTGTGCGACTTTACGAAAAAAAAAATTATTAAAACTCTCCACATTCAATTTTTTTTCTAAGTTTGATCAACATGTCGACTTTTACACCCATCGTAATTTTGACGCGCCATACAGTCTAGTAGCGACGAGCGAAAAACAAGTATATGCCCATATGCATATACAGCTGTATATATATATATATATATTAAGCACTGTTGGATAATTTCGTACGCTAGTCTCGGCGTACTACGTGTTATAATGTTTACGCCCAGTCAGGGAGAGAGATAGATGCCAGGATGCTTCGACGAAGGCTTAGCTTGTGTTGTCCAAGTTATTCCATCGCCTCGGGCGAGATCGCCGAGGCTGAGCTGTTGATCTTGCAGCGAGCGGCCAAGCATCTCCCATCCAAGTTTTCTCGCTTTCTCAAGCCTTCGCATCTACCAATCGGTCTTCGACATATGAATCTGTTAGATTTATACCCGTGAACAATTCGTTGAAAAATATATGTTTTTACCATTTGAGCCATCCGAAGGACACACATTTTTTCAAAATTTGATTTTTTATCCTCAACTTATGTATTGACACCGTTCGTGCGTTTCTGTTGACACAGAGAAAGTGAGATGTCTTGTTTAAAGAACATCTTGTTTAAAAAAGTATTATTTAGATGTTTATCTTTTAAAGAAGCTTCAAACTTGAAGGGTTAATTACTTGCACGTAATTAATTAATACGGATTAATAATTGACTAGTTGCAAATCAATTGCATAATTGACGGAAATAAAACCGCAGCCCGTCACGACGATTTACATTGGCAAAACTTTTACTATTTCTCAAACTCGTATTTAATTTTTCTTTCGTTCATCAAACTTAAGGGATCCGCTTAGGACTCATAGTGACTTTGTTAAGGTAATATCGTTGTCATTTTCAAGATCGTAGCACCTCGTCAAAATAAGGCTTTATAATCCAAGCTGACTACCTGCTCCCGAAGCGCACCTCACAATGTATGAAAACCATCAACGGTGTTGGACTGACGTTACGAATAACAGGTACTCTCACAGCGATCGAGTTCTCCCCCCCACAAACGACCAGATTATTAGTAGATTATCGAATACCGAGCATCGAGGACAATAACTCGGAAAAACGCCCCAACACAATGCTAAAATTGAGCTATCGTCGAAGAGTAGCAGGTTCGATCTCGATGTATTTACGACTTCTCCAAGGGAGAAATGTAATGGAAAAAAGGTGGGGATTCTCCCGTTAGAATTTCGCATCGGCGAAAATTTCACTCTCGACGGTCCCTCTTTCAGTCCTTGGTTTACGCTCATCGAGGATTATTGGAGGAGTCTCCAGAAGCAAATTGACGGAATTTTACGGCCGAAAGACGAAAGCATCGCGACCTCAAATACCACCGAAAAAATTTAAATTATATCGGAAACGGAGTGAAGAATTTTTAATCTTTAATTTTCTTGTGTGTATTTTTAAAAAAAATTTCTGTAAGAAGATTCATTATGTGAATCGGTGTTATGTTGGAACAGTAACGTGAGTGCGAATCAGTGATATTCGGGATTAATATTGCTGCGAGTGAGATCCATCAGCACCTTCGCAAATGAAGCGATAGTCGATGAAGGCTCGAGCCACGTACGAGCGTAACAATTCGTAAGAATAATCGATCTATGGAGATTTATAAATTTATGTAGCTCGAGGCGGCTCGAACGACAGATTATCCTTTCCAATAATAATTCACTTCGATCGTATTTACGTTCGCGCTAATACGCACCAGCGGTGTGTATAATACACCTCGATTATAAATAGATCGAGGATTTAATCGAAGGATTTGAAAGTTTGTTTGTGGAAACTTAGCTGAAACGCAAAGCTGCTACGGACGATCGAGTATCGATACCGAGAAGTCTCAAATGCGTCGCGGATTTGTGTCGGCTTGGTTTCTTGGAAAAAGTTAAATAAAATTGTTAACTCAAGCTGTTTAGCGTTTGTCGATCGGCATTCCATTTTTGAAATAGCACTGAAGGAAGATAAACTTTTCATAGCAGATTAAAAGTTAAGTACGATCCAGAGTTCGAATCTTCGAAGCGCTATTTTGCATAAATGGAACACTTTTGCAAAGTGAAAAATAAGATTTTAATTTTTTATTATAAAAGAAAGGGCGTCTTGTCAAAAGAATTTTCGGATAGAAGTATCGATTCTCCGGCGATGCACACATTTTTTATTTCTCGCAGAGCTATCTTCTCGTGAGGAAAAAACAATGAAGATTTTAGTGTCAGCAAAAATGAGGAAGCACGGTGGCGAATTAAATTTGCACCGTTTGCAATTATTTATCGAGCCGTTTAAATCATGCAGTAAGTTTGATGAGTTGGGAAGTATACTCTAAAAACATAGCTTAAGAAAAAAAATGAGACAAAGCTCGTAGATGAAATGGTCCCACAAGCGGTGGACAGTTTAAACCGTGCTGACCTCGGTGCCGTCTCTGGAAACGAGGTGAAATTGCGCTCGTCATTACATCTTAACAGTGCCTCTTGCTTGAGAATAAAATTTCGTGCACAGTCATCCACGTGCTTATACAGAGAATCGTCACGGTCGGGCGGTCCTATCGCCAACAGTCACGTGCTTGTTAACTTCTCCGAGCTCCATTATTCGTTGAGTAACAAGTTAAAAAATTATTACCAAAATTAATGAGGTGCAAAAAAAATGTGAATGTTTGTAGTAAATTTCTTTTTCTGTAACATCGAATAAACGACACTCCACGGTACATGGGTAATTTTTTTTTCTTAATTATTCCATCACCTTCTCAATACAATAAAAACTCGGTATATAATTTGCAAAGTGTATGCAAGGACCTTCGAGTACAGTTATTGTGATATAAATTAAAAGAAGCAATGCACAATTTTTATCATTCTACTTTGATCTGACTCGACATATGGATTAAAATTTTTATTTTATTTTCCATACTATTGTTATTATTCAATTGCAGAATAGGATGACGTGGTATAGAGCCCTTCTCCTCGTGGTAACAACTGCGATTATACTCTAGATCAGCAATGGAATTTTCTTTTTTCCATCATTTTTCCATCATCTCTTCTCAATAAAATAAAAACTCATTATCAAATTTGCAAATTGTACGCAAGGACTTTCATATACAGTTATTGTGATACAAATGTAAAGAAGCAATGCACAATTTTTATCATTCTACTTTGTTCTGACTCACCATATGGATTCAATATTGCGCTCGGTCGTTGTATCAATGTTTACCGGTGCACAGCGTACTTATTTTTCACACTGTTATTATTATTGAATTGCAGAATATGATGACGTGGTGTCGAGCCCTTCTCCTCGTGGTAATAACTGCGATTGTACTCTCGACCAGCATCGGAATTTATTTATATTTTCATAATTTTGCCATCACCTTCTCTCAATAAAATATCAACTCCGTATCAAATTTGCAGAGTGTACGCAAGGACCTTCGTATGCAGTCATTGTGATATAAATTTAAAGAAGCAATGCACAATTTTTATCAATCTACTTTTTTCTGACTCGATATCTGTATTCAATATTGCGCTCGGTCGTTGTATCAATATTTACCGCTGCACAGTGTATTTATTTTTCATACTGTTGTTATTATTCAATTGCAGAATACGATGACGTGGTGTCGAGCCCTTCTCCTCGTGGTAATAACGGCGATTATACTCTCGATCAGCATCGAGCATTCCGATGCGTGTAATGAAGCAATTTGCGCGAGCGTCGTGAGCAAGTGTATGCTCACGCAGAGCTGCAAGTGCGATCTTCCCAAGTGCACCTGTTGCAAGGAATGCTTCTCCTGTCTGAGTTATCTCTACGACGAGTGCTGCTCTTGCGTCGGTAGGAACAATAACAAATTTATTATAAATCACTAAAAATGTATCAAGAAAATCTATTAATCGTCGGTGGATTATTAATATTTTTCTTCGAATTTCAGATTTGTGCCCGAAGCCTAACATAACGGACAATCCTCTGAGCAAAAAATCACACGTAGAAGACTTCAGTGAACCGGTGCCGGGACTCTTTCAGGCTCTCACCACCGAGCCCGACGAACACGAAAGATGGATCACTTTCAGCTTTCCCGTCGACTTTGACGTATCTCTCTTTCAACCGAAACACGAGAAAGAAATAAAATATCATATGCGTGAGTATTTTTTGTTAAAAATAAATAAATAAATACATAAGTACATTAATAAATAAACAAGGTTGCTAATAAAAATAATGTTGTTACGCTTTTAATAAACATGCTGGAACGAAAATATTTCAGAAACGGTCGAGGAGGAAGTCCATCACCCATTGAAGCCGAACGTCATGACAGTGAATTGTACGGTGGCTTTCATGGCCCAGTGCAATTCGTGGAACAAGTGTCGAAATTCTTGTCAATCAATGGGAGCGACGAGTTATCGATGGTTTCATGACGGTTGTTGCGAGTGCATAGGCGACACTTGCATAAATTACGGTATAAACGAGTCGCGATGTATACACTGTCCGGTGGACAAGGAAGAGGACGACGAGCTCAAGGAGCAATACGACGATTACGGCCAGGACCCTGCCGAGCTAGTAGAGGACGATTGAGAGAATGAGATATAAGCAAATTTTATATATACATAATATACGAAAAAGAAAAATTAATATTATTATTAATATAATATTAAAAGTGAAGTGAAATTATAAATATGGACCGGTGACAGCGATCTTTTTGTTTGTTTGTTCTATCGCGGAAATTGTCTTTTAAAATATCTTTAGCGATTATTTGGTTGTTCTTTCTTTATTTTTTTTAATTTCATCGTCGTCGTCTCTGGCCTGAAACAATCGCTCAAGCTTTTTTATATTGCATTAAAAAAAAAGAAACAAACGATATTATCGATAGGTGAAGAAATATCATTGCGAAGCAATTTTGTTTCTGTCGAAAGCGCGCTAACACGTTTGTGAGGGAGGGAGAAATAAAAAAAAGAATCTCGTGGAACGACGACTCAAAGTCATCGATTCGATGATGAACTCGGATAATATATATTAGCATATATTTTCGTATTATCGACATTCGTGACGTGCCATAAATATAAAACTTGTATATATTATTATATTGATGAAGAAGTACACGAAACGCATGAAGATATATGATGAAACAATAAAGATTAGTATTTTGACGAGAATAATTTAAGCGGGGTTAATTTTAATCCTCTAGAATCGAGGAGCAATGCGTTTAAACGATCGTTTACCTTTGTATGAGTTAACCGAAGTTATCATGAAAATATAACATAGGGTAAAAGTGGGGAATGTAGCCCGGTCTATATATCATTGATTTACGTGTTAATCGAGGTGGTCCATATTCACCACTTTTCCCCTAATCCAAGGTGAATGTTGTTTACTAGAAACAAAGTTGGTCAATCATCCATTTATTCATATTATAATAAATTATAAGACCGCACTAATCAGCTGAAAAGAGTTTAACTGGCTTCTATTTTGAAACTAATTTATTATTATTATTATTATTAAATTTTGAACGAGTCACGAATAACGAGTCACGAATTCGTGATAAATTTTCAAAATACAGATGCTAATGAAGTTTACACATTGCTTCCTGATGTTTTTAAACGATCTTCACAGAGTCCACTCTATGAGGAAGTTAGTTTACTCATATAGTTAGTTTTGTGATTGACGGTAAAAAATAATGTGGAAGCAATGTACGAATTTCGCTTGTACCAATTTACGATGATATTTCGGTATCGAGTTCATATGAAGCAATGTAGGATCAAAAATAAAAACGTGCTATCATTTCTTCACTATTTTTTATTTGTTTTTCTTTTTTGCACGTTCGATTTCGACCTAAATTTTTATTTGCTGAACATTCTTTCTAAACTAAAGGAAATGCAGATAGATTCAACTTAACATAATTTTTATCGGCATGTACAACCACGTAAATTAGCTCGTCGATTAGTCGAGCACTTACTCTATGATTCTTTGCACTTACTCTCGCCCTCGTAGAGCATCAAGTTGAACTTCATTTCAAAGAATGTATTATCAGCACCCTCCCTGATATCGACTACTCCCTCATACTCGTCGCATTTCATCTGTGACAATTCTTCTGTGTCACTTACCTTAGCGTCGACTGCATTGGGGGTCTCGTAGTCACCCTGGATAAAAAATCAAAGCAACGAAAAAAACAGAAATATATTATTTACATATGAGGTGCGTGTTCGATAAGTTCAAGCGCTAACTTCATTTTTTAATCATAAATAATTAAAATTTTTTAAAAAAACTAATGAAAAATCTGAGTGTTTTTGAGAGTTAGTTATATAAAAAAAGTCATATGAAAAATCGCGAGACCAATCCAAGATGTAAAGGGTCGAGACCCAGGTCGAAATGGTATGGAATGTCTCAAATGATAAATGGTTGGGGAATGTAGCAAAAAAATTGTTTGTAACGAACCATCCTCGACATACCTTTTTAACGGGACAAGAAGTCTTGCCTTCTGGCAGTAATGTGCTACGAAGTATCGCACCTTGCAGCGAATCTTCGCAAAAATCATGAGGTTTATTTGCATCCGCTGCTACGATGACTTCATCATCCAATGTCAGTTCCATGAAGAACTGTAGATATAGAAATAGATTTTTTTTTATGACCGAGAAGAAAATTTAAGCAGTAATTTTCTTTCTTCCTTTTCTCGACAAGTTTTTGAAAAAAAATCCCGCAAGCGAAATATAATACATCCGAAAATCAACAAACTACTAACGTATTTTTTTTACTCCATTTTAACGTTCAAATATTTGTCGTGAATGATCACAGTTCAGTCTTGTATTCAATCATACGCTTATAAATTTGAACATACTAGATGTATGTTCAAATTTATAAGCGCTTAAAAGGCTCCTTACGGTTAAATCGCCTTGTGTGACGTCCTTCAAAAATGTAATCTTGTTACCCTCCCATGATGAGTGATATGCTCTCAATATTTTGCTCCCAGTGTCTAGTATGGAATTCACAGTTACCGTGACACTGGCCTCCGTCGATTGCCCTGCACACTAACAAAAAAAATTAACAAATCAGCGATGGAAAAAAACCAAAGATTTGAGAAAATTGTAAAATTATTTGGGCTGTAAAGAATTGAGAAATGGTTAATAAATTTTACATTTTACCCGTATAGATTCGAAAATATCTTTGTAAAAATGATATTGGAGAAATTGATAAAAGAATTTAATAACCGATGAAACTTACATTACCAATTGATTCAATACCGATTACGGCCAGAATAATGACGAAGAATTTCATGACGAATCTGGATGGTAGCGTTTGACAAACTGTTGGCCACAGTTGTGACAGTCCTCCTTATAGTCTGTCAAAACTAACTACTGGTTTTTTATATAACGAATTGCATAATAGGAAAAGAAAATGTCACCAAACTGTTGTACCACAATGCATTATTCATAGTGTTATCTTTGACAGTGACTTAGCAACATTACAATTATTGGCCTGGCCGACGTAGGTTTTGGAATTTTGAAACGGAACATAATACATATGATATATGCAATATCCTGTTTTACTTGACATAAATGACACCGTAAGGTGAGCCTCTAACGTTAGGTCACTTCTATTATCGACTGCAGAACGTAGTTGAGTTATCGACATACTTACTTAATAATTACCGATAATTATAGGACGACGTCTCGGACGATACAGATAAACAGGAAAACGGAAAAAGAGCAACAAAACAATATTACTGGTCGATAGTCATGAACACTTTTGAAATAATTGTCGACGTTTTTAAATATGGAATCTCATGGATGCCGAAACAAAAATTGAACCGTGAATAGACGATAGATTCGCGATAACATTTTTTTTTTTTTTCAAACTTTGTCATCTAATTGACGACGAAATTTAGCGAATACTCGTGATCACTATTATTTTACTGATGAAACATATTGCGACCGAAAACGGTACGGCACGAATAATGAGTCTCAATTATTCCACCATCTAGATAAATATACACGCATACTTATCGAACGAACATAATATAATAATATATATATATATGTGTATGTAATAAATTCTAAAAAAAAACACTCTTCCAGAGTCGCATAATCGATATGCCAAGTCAAACGAGTTGATATGAAGTAATGTAGGATCATAAATAAAAACGTGCTATGATTCCCTTGCTATTGTTTTTTATTTGTTTTGTTGCCATTGCCATTTCGAACTGAATTTTTATTTGCTGGGCATTCTTTCTAACAAAGAAAACGCAAAAAGATTCAACTTAACATAACTGTTGTCGACATGTGAGACCACGTAAAGTAACTCGTCGATTAGTCGATTAATTTGTACAGTTTTGCTGGCTTTCATCGAGGTCGAAGGTGAACAGTACGATGCCAACTGTATTTTTACCCGACCTGATGTTGGCTCTTGCCGTATACTCACCGCATTTCATCTTTGTCCCGTCTGTATCACTGATGTCAACATCGTATTCATTTGGGACGTTGTAGATAGCCTGGATAAAAAGAAAAGCAACGAAAAAACAATCAATATTTTATTTACATAATATGAGGCATTCCATACCGTTTCGAACTGGGTTTAACCCTTCACATCTTGGATCGGGCTCGCGATTTTTTATATCACTGAACTATAACTCTCAAAAGCACTCCGATTTTTTCTTAGATTTTTAAAAATTGTGTATAATTATTGTGATTAAAAAATCAGTACATATCGATATAAATACGAAAAAACTTTTCCTGACGAGTGTGAGTTTGCAGTACAAGCCGCACGTACAGAAAACGTTTTTTCAAGAGCATCATACAACATTTTTTTTCATGAAGTGTGAAAATGGGGGTTTTTCGCGAAGCGTGCGCAAAACCCCCGGTAGAGTTGTAATACGACAGAGTCGTGAGTCGTAGAGATGTAAATGTGCCTAAATAATGATGATTAAATAACAGTTTTAATAAATCTAATAAAAAATCTGAATGGTTTCGAGAGTTAGTAAAGACACATAAAAAATCGCGGTCCCAATCCAAGATGTGAAGGGTTCGGCCCAGGTCGAAATGGTATGGAGTGTCTCATATGACGAATAGTTGACTAGTGTGAAAAAAAAAAAATGTTCTTAACGAAGTATCCTCGACATACCTTTCTAACGGGACAAGAAGTCTGGCCTTTCGGCAAAAATGCGCCACGAAGTATCTGAGCTTCCGTCGTATTTCCGCAAAAATCGCGAGGATTATTTTCCATCGATGAGTCGACGGCTTCACCATCCATTGTCAGTTGCATGAAGTACTGCAGCATATATATAGAAAAAGGATTTTAAAAAATAATCGAGAAGAAAAGAGAAATAGAAATGAAATACGAATTAAGCGATAAGTCTATTAAAGTGTAATTTTCTTTCTTCTTTTGACCAACATGTTCTTGAAAAAAAATGTTAAAAACTCACGGGCAAAATAAAATACATCCGAAAACCAACAAACAAATTTCTTTTTCCAAATGTGGTTTTTTCTTCACGCCATTTTACTGTTCAAATATTTGTCGTGAGCGATCACAGATCACAGAAACTATAAAGAAAATTGTTAACGCAGGTGTCGCAAGTTCGATCTTGTGTTCAATCATACGATTATAAATTTGAGCATAAATCTAAAAAGGGTTTTTACCGTTAGGTCGCCTTCTTTAACGGTCTTCTTAAATTGAACTTCGTTACCCGTATTTCCGTGCTGTACCCTGAATACATTGTTCCCAAAGTCCAATATGTTATCCACGGTTGCCGTGACCGTGTACGCTGTCGCTTGCCCTACATACTAACAAAAAAAATAACACATCGGCGATGTAAAAAAAAACAATCCAATATTTTGTCTGAAAAAAATGGAGAAATGGCTAATAAATGTTGCAATTTACCCAATTTGAAAATATCTTTGTAAAAACGATATTGAAGAAATTGATAAAATAATTTAACAACCCATGAAACGTACATTCTCAATGCCGATGACGGCCAGAATAACGATGAAGAATTTTATGACGAATCTGGATCGTAGCGTCTGACAAACTGTTGGCCACAATTTTCACTGTCCTCCTTATATTCTGCTAAAACTACCTATTGAATTGCAACTGCCAGAATTGCATAGTGTTAAAAAGAAATTAACATTTCTTTTTCCGAAAACAAAACATTAACATTAGCAAAACATTATTCGCGCTATCTATGGCACATTTACATTTCTACCACTCACAACTCTACCAGGTAAACATTTTATGGTAGAGAAACTCTGGTAGAGTTTCAAAATAAAACTCTACCGGACTTGAATTAACACTGTACCCGAATACAAGGCTACCGGAATATAAGTAGAGTTTTTATTCCACTCTGGTAGAGTTTTCTTACTTTCTTGTAGAGATTTGGTAGATTTCTAATACGGTAGTTATCTGGTAGGGTTGTGAGTGTTAGAGTTGTACATGTGCCACCTTTGACAGTGACGTAACAGCACGACAATTATTGGACCGACCGATATACGGTTTTGGAATTTTGAAGTTAAATATAATACATACAGTACATGCAAAACCTTGCTTCATTTGACATATACAACACCGTAAAGTGAACGTAATGTATGACAATTCTATCATTAATTGCACAAAGTAGTCCAGTTATCGACATATTTCCATCACAATCATCGACAAATATACCACGACGACTCGGACCATACAGATAAACAGGAAAACGGAAAAAGAAAGACAAAACAATATGACTGATCAATAGTCATAAATACTTTTGAAACAATTATTGGAGCTTTAAAATATGGAATCTTATTGATGCCAAAACAAAAATTGAACCGCTAATAGACGATAGATGAGTAAAAATTTTTGTTTCCAAACTTTTTCATTTAATTTTCGACGAAATTTAGCGAATACTAGTGACCACTATTATTTTACTCATGAAACATGTTGCATCTGAAAACGGTACGGCATGGGTCTCAATTATTCCACTATCTAGATAACTATACACACACACTTATCGAACAAACATTATATAATACTATATATATATGTAATAAATCCTAAAAAAAACACTCTTCCAGAGTCGCATAATCGATATGCCGTTTTATTAAATTCGGACGTCTAACGCGCGATATTAAAACTTAATGGCTCATTGCTACTGTTATATTATTGTTATTTAATGATAACATTGGAGATGAACGGGCTCGGCACCTGGCAAACGCTTCGTTCAAGGGTTATTTGGTCCGTTCTTATGACTATTAGATCAGATTTATAATTTTGCCGTTCGAACAGCCGATCGCTCAGCGACACGTCGATCAATAGATCCTTAGACGAATTTTTTTTTCTAATTATGCAATGAATTTTTATTTAGGAGTCGGATTACTTTCAAATACTTTTATGATTGTTGAAAGATGATTCGCGCCGGTTTAATTACAAATCGCTCAGCGATATCGATCAATCGTTTGATTTTTTTAGGCGAGTGTAAAGAAGATTCTTATTCATTATTATTTTTTTCTACAACTTCGAATTGGAGGATGAACGATCTTCTTGGATCTCGTTGCTTTCCGGTAATCTTATGAAGGGCAAATCACCACCGCTCCACATTGAATATAATTGAGACCTTGCACATTCCTGTAAGCAAGAAAATAATTCCAGTTAATATATAACGAATATCTTATTGTTTGTAACAATAATTTGCAACGCAATTTTTATTACGATTTTTTTCGGGTTTCTATGCCTTATTCTTGTACTAAGACAGCAGTTTGAAGTTTGTTAGTTACCAGAAGTTAAGTTCATTATTTATTTACCCCAGCGCCAGCACTTTCCGAGCCGGATCTACTGTTGGCCGATAGGCAAGAGTCTGTGGAGGAGCTGCTCTTGCGTGACGGGAGAACATCGAGACCTAAAAGTCAATAAAAAAAATGTTCATACAGCTCTGTAAAAGAGTTGTACGACCTTTCGATTGATTTTTGTCGCTCACCGGCGTCGTACTCCTTGTGACAGCCGTGATCACTGTGATGAGAGTGAATACTGTCTTTACTGTCCCTGTGCCCACTTCCGGCACTACCTCCACTTTGTTCTAAAAAAATGTAACACAAAAATGAAAAAAAAAAATCTTCAATTTATTAATTTTCCTATCAAGGGAAATGATTTTCGTTAATTTACTTTGGCAATACCTGAATCTCTGTGCTCACCGCTGTGTCCGCTCTGATCACTGTCCCGATGTCCTGAAACATCAGGCGAAACTATCGTATTCTCATTTATGTGAAATTGAAATGCTTTTTTGGTTTTTTTTTCTTATTTTTCTTCGAAACCAAATTATAATTACCAGATTGGTCGGAGTGATCGCTTGAGTGCGAATCGTGCGGCCAGCATCTCGGCGATCCGACCCTACGAGTCTCAGGCCAAATGGAACCATCGAAACTTCCATCGAAGTTGCAAGTCGTCAATGTCACACCTGGTATATGCTGACTCGTGAAAGCCGACACTTGATTCATTGGCCTGATCCCTGATAGAAACAAGAATTCGGTTTGCAACATGAACTATAATCTATTTTCTCCAATGATCTTCAAACTGATCCTTCCTCTGTGGAAAAAATTCCCCGTAGGCGAAAAGTCAGTTGAAGTTGAGGTTTTATATAATAATTATTACCTGGCCTACAAGAGAGAAGTTGAATGGCTTCCTGAAGGCCATCCTGACTCGCGACGGTCGAAGATTTCCAGACTGAATCTGGTGTCGTCGATCTGCTACGATCGTTGTGAGGAACTCGAAGACGCGTCCTTTCTTGGCGTGGCCATTCGGTCACGTGACGACAGTCCCACGGCATTGACCATCTTCTCATCGTACTCTCCGTCGACTCGCCCGACATTTCCGCAGCAGCGGTTTCCGACCATCGTCTCTGTACCTTTAGACAAGAGAATAAATTATTTTTTTATCAAAGACTGTCTCCCCATGGAGTGAACATTTTATCGGAAATGAGACAACAATAACAAGCTGCATGAAAGAGAATGGAACATGTAAAAAAAATGTCACCTGCAGAGGAAATAACGGAAAGGGCAGTGGCGATCTTTGACAATTCTGTTGCGACTGTTGTATTGAGCTTGACGACGCAGGCGTTGGGGAGCTGTACAAACGCTCGAAGCACTGCTGAAGAGCAGCTATATCGCATTCGGTCTTTCCGCTCTGGGCGCAGGAACATTCAGCCATTCCACCTGTGAAGATCGAACGGTATTAATAATTGTAAAACAAATTTATTGGGTTCGAGCTTGAGCAAGCTTCTCACTGGACACATTTTCTAAAGAGTGTAGGTGATGACGCCACCGAAAGTTTATTCAGATTAGGACCCAGAAAAGGGCCAACGTATCTCACCATTAGAAAAAAAATATGACAGTTAAACAGTTAACTATCATATTTTTAGTTAACAGATAGCTAAACAAGCACACAAAACATCGTGGCATCATAGCAAGTTGATCAAAATGGCTTTATTGAAATACTTAAATAAACCATTCCTGATCGTACGAAATTTTACCAGAACACCTTTTTTCAAACCTTTTTTGCATTTCCGTTTTCTCACCTAAGCATTCGCAGCAGGCGACGCAGAACTGGTATTGCAGGTTTATGAAGGTCAGAAGATTGTCGCGAAGAATGTCCTGAAAGCATATGGAAGTTGACCGTCGATCACCTCGTCGACACAAAGTCGATAAGCACAGGAAGACTGGATATACTGGAGTTCGGTGTGTGCGGCCTAGAGACCCGGTTGGCACTGGCGGCGACCCGGAAGGTCACCGTCAGTGATGAATTGCCGAGGAAGCGGGGAAACAGGACACGAATAGCGGTAGATCGAAAGCTCGCGAGGTCGACCGGAAGTAGTGCGGCTTCAACAAAACCGGAAACGCCGGAAGGCGTAGGATTCATTGTTGACACTAACTTGTCTGTCGGCGTCGTTCTCGCGGCTTTCGTGATCTCTCAGGGCCGCGACCACGTGGTGTTTTACGGTGTTGCTCGCGACTCCCGTCGCTCTCGTCAATTCCTCCCATCCGGCGAGACACTGACCACTCAGTCTACAATGAACCAAGGTGTCGTGACTCGAGAGACGCGACTGCAGCGATTGGGCCAGCTTCGTACCAGCGGAGCACAGGCCATTAAGCATCTAAAAAAAATTATGTAAAATACGATCAGTTGGCCAAAGTTGTTAACAGACCTGAAGGTAGTGTATGGAAAAGGTAGAGAGCTTCGTTTCCTTCGCTACTTTATAGAGGATTCATTGGATACCGAAAAAAATTAAGAAAAGGGTTAAATTTAAAAAAAGGAGGCCATTTGTTTTTTATTGTACCTCCTCTTAGTGGCAATATTGTCTACTATGCATTTACGCGAATGAGATATTTTTAGTCTTTAGTTTCTTATATTGTTTACATAAATGGTACTTTGGTTACCATCACACAATGGTCCTTTACAGTGGACATTTTTTCGATAGAATGATTAGCCTTTATAGTTAATTACATTCAATTTAATTAATTATGTATGTGTAAGGGGATTTTTATCTTTACTATTAATGTACCGAATCTCACCTGCAGATAAGTGAGCCAACTCCCGAGGCACTCGTTCACCTCCATTTGGTTCTTCGAGACTGGATTGTCGCCGTTGGGTTTCGAATCGGCGCCGCCCTCGGCCATGTCGAAGCCCCGAGCACGCACGCGCGCGCGCCCTACACCGGCTCTCGCGATTATCGAAAGTTTCGCGACTGGTTTCACCTGTTCGATCATCATCATCATCATAACAACAGCAACAACGTACAATAAATTCTACAATGTTTTTTCTCAATCCTACGACAAAATTGCATCGCAAGAAAAAAAAAACAAATTCCAATAATCAAAACAATTAATTGTTAAACAAAATCTTCAAACTTTTTTTATAGATCAAAGCTAATAAGCTTTATTATAAAAACGCGAATAAATTCCTCAAACAAATAAATAAAGATACCTGTCGACGATGAATATTGAATGAATGAAAAATATAAAAATTGCAAATCCAAACAAGTGGATATAAACAGACGCGAATGTGTCGCCGTCACTGCACACGTTGGATAACGGTGCATGCCGGAACATTCACTATTCTGCTACGTCCGATATCGTTATTTTCAACTCGCATGAAAAAAAATAGTTTAATAACCAATTGATGAAGTTACAGAAATTATGCGAATCGAATCGATACTCACATTTTTTTCGAAAATTTGTCGAACCCGTTGCTGGCGCTGCGCGCCCGGGAAAAGCGTCGGAAAACGCTGTGGATGGTGTATTGACGTGAGACCATAGCGACCGGCGGCACCATGATATACCCCTGCGTATAGCACATCTCGCAATATTCCCGGCGCAAGTGTACCGTACTTGCGCACATCGTTCGTGCATCTCCCACTCCGCCGTTATCCAGTCGCGGGAGGTTCGCGATGGAGAGATTCGCGAAGGAGATGGCGAAAGCAGTCGTATAGTTCCACTCAGCAAACACAGATGAGGACACGAGCTTGTCACCGTCGCTCGGAGACTGAAGAGCTCTCACTTATCCTTGAAAAACGTTTCTGGATGAGATGCACTCTCGAACCGCGCGTCCAGATAAATTTTTTTTTATGAATGAAAGACAGGGTGAAATCGGTGAATATGGTCCACCCTGATTAGCGCGAATATCATTAATATAATCATATATCGATCGGGCGATATGCGTCACTTGATCTCATGTTTAGTTCAAGTTTTGATGATCCTCTTGAGACGAGACTATTTCTTCTTTACGTCCCGCGGAAATTTATTTAAAATAGTCCATATCGCCCCGCTTTTTTGCATCATGTATTTTTTCTTCCATTGTCCTTACTCCGCAAGGGTCTGACAACTGAGAAATCGGTGGGATATCTTCTCACCGATTGTGAAACTGCTGAACTGGACCGAGTCTAACTTAGCGACTTATTTGCCAAGTTGGCCAAGTTCGTAAAATATATTTTTTCCTGAGAAACTATTAATTTCTTACTCCACTAATTTTAACGTTTTCACAATATCCTGTTTTTCGTTTCTTTCGGCCGTTGAATTATTTTCGATCGCCAACTCTCCGTCTTCAGCTGCCTCTCATCAGCAGCTAGTTCGCAGTCCTCTTTTTTTTCTTTAACTTTTTTTGTTCATCGCCTGACGTCACGCGACGAAGCCCCTTTCACCCGAGCAAGGTTCACCGCAACTCCGAATGCTCGTCGACAGCTCGAGAGAACCGGAGCCTCTCTGCTCGCCGGGAGCGCAACCGTAGCACCGTTCATCGACGCCGATTTACTTTACCATTTACCACCTTATTGCAAACCCGTCTTTTCTTCTTGCTCGTCGCGCGAAATTAATCCCGGGACTCCCGAATGCCTGGAGACCCCTCTCTTAGCGACAGGTGAAATTCATAGAAACCGAGCTGATTTCCCCATCCAAATATGAAAATTGTCTGAAATAAAAAAATTTAATTAATAATAAAATAAAAAATTGTCCATTAATTGGAAACTTGCGCATTTCTTCCGCATCATGTAAATTCGCGAGGCCTCTTTTCAGAGAGCGCATTATGTAGTGTAAAATAGAAATTACGTAAGTGTTCCTGTATAAAGAAAATTAAATGAATGAAAAAATGGTCGCACATCTTCGCACCTCCAGAGATAGTGAGCACGTGCTCGAGAAGGAGGTGCATCTTCGTCCCGAGTTTAACCTTTCACGCGGGGAAATATAATTCCCTCGAGGCCGTCCGATCGTAATCATCATCATCGTCTTCATCTTCGGCACTCTTTCGCCGAGATGGACGCTCGCCGTACGGTGTGATAAAAAACGAACGGGGGAGATGGAAGACGCCGTGCAATAACGCAGCCGGTCAGACATTAAGGTGTCTTCGGCGATTCCAGTACTGGCATGTGGTCTGACATATTCTTCATTCGTAACATTACCTACTCGAAGGCTGTTCTGCGGATCGACCGCCGCCAGTCCTCACTGGAAAGGTTGGACGTAAAAATATTTTTTCTCATCCCGCTCGTATACATGTCGTTTCTTCATTTTCTGCACTTAAAGGAAGGCTGGTAAAAATTTAATTTGGCAAATAATAATTCAGTAACTAACCAAACATCAGGGTTAATTAAACGCCATGGCGGGGTTCACCGATCAAGCGAACACCGTTGATGTCGCGTCAACTCCTGAAAGTAAATTTTCCCGACGTCTCGATCATGGAAGAAGAAGTCGAGAAAGCGAATCAAATAATAAGAAAAAATCGCGAAGATGATCTTCGAACTCCGAAAATATCTAAGGGCCGCAACATTCGTCGAAGCCGATCGAGAAGGAGAGCAAGGGACAGACGAGAATAAAAAAGGTCACGCACTGTCAGGCCTTCTGTGAGCGAGATGAAAAAGAAGGTGACTTAACGGTAAAGCGAGTGTAACCTTATAGGTGCGAGTCGGAGAAGGCGCGCAGACGCGAGCGCGACCGAGCGATGGGCGGAAAGAAAAGGGAAAGAAGGACAATAAAAAGAGCTTCAGACATCCACTGACCGCGACCACAAATATTTTTTTACACGTATGTAATACACGTATGCTGTGTGTCCACCCGCGCGCAATGTGGCCGGAGGGCACATGGTATTAGTGCAAGCCGGAAAGCAAGGGCGGACTCACAACCGGGTACGACCGGTTGATTGGATTTTTATAACTAGACTGGGCTCCCCCCGCTCCGATTGCCGATCCGAGAACAACATTTATACGTAATCGTTAGTTTTATACTTTATAATGACGTAACTGTTATCATTATTATTATTAGAAATGTGGCGACGCGACCAGGATCCGGAAAGTTGTAGTGGGCCACAGGTATCGAGGTTGAACTTACACATGCGTGAAACTCAGAATTAATTAAATAATTATCGACAGATTCGATTTTTTATAATTTTTTAATTCTAGACAATTTAAACATTTTACGATTGACTCATGGAATAAAATCTACAAACATTCTCAATCGTAATCTCAGGAAAGAAATAAAATAAAACGGTCCTAATACCAAAGAGAATCCCGGGCTGAAGGACTCGAGTCGATGGCCTTTTGTCAATGTGTATAATTATCGTTATGTATGACACTAACATAAAATGATAACTCCATAAATGTATAGTATTGGCAATAAATTGCTACTACTACTTGAACATCTTCCGATTAGATCGCACAATTGTAATCAAAAAAATGTAAAAACATCAAATTAAAAATATGGACTAATTATTTACTGTGGAGATCGAACAGCGAATTATTGACGAAGCTATTTCTATAATTTTCGGATACACCGAATAATTAAATGTTCGAGCGATTTGTGCAACGGTTTTCACAAGGCAAAATCGTGACGGGCGAGATGTTCGACGCCTTTATAAATCTCGATTTGCATTTAATCTCCGGTCTGTAATCCAACGTGGTGGCCCGACTGTGATGACTCGAGCTGCCAGCGGTTTGTGCACCCGCGCAGCATTTCACCAATTATATCTACCGAAGAGCCGACGAGGAACGTCAGTTTCGTCGCGTGGGACCGCTTTCTTCTCGCGCACATAATTGTTAGACGCTGCCTTTATCTTTGTACATGTATATAAAGAGAGTTCCATGAGTCGTCCGTTCGTCGGAGAAAATAGTTTCTGGTATAATAATTACACGCTGTCTACACGGACGGGCTTGGTTGTTATTAAAAAAATTAAAAATTTGCTTACAAGCAAAAGTATAATGGAGAAGGAAACCGGAGAAATTAACACTTGAAATCATTATAATGAAACAATAATTAATTGACCTTTTTCCGCGTGTGTAATTTTCACATTCACATTCACAATGTAACATGCGTCAAAGCACAATTTCGAAAAAATGTCAAAAAGCAAGAAAACGTGGTTCAAAAAATTTGCAAAAATTCAGAGATACCCGATAGTGTACTTCGCGTGATGGAAGAGAAAAAAAATAGTTCACAACAGAAGGTTTGAACGTGTAATTGCTTTCCTCTAAACAAAAAAAAAATACGATTTTTTTAAAAACGAAAAAAGAAGAATTATAATTAGCGAGAAAAATGAAATGATAAATTCTCAAAGTAATTAAATATTAGCAAACCTCTATAGAAGACAAGTTAATGAAAAAATATATGTCTCGGAGAGAGTGAAAATTTGATTTTTCTTTTTTTAACGGCTTATTCGAGACAGCGCTTCTGGCTGAGTGCCCTGAACTCTCGTACCGCCGTCGCGCCGGTTGAATACTCGGAGTATCTACTAGAAAACGTAACGACCTTTTCCCCTTTGGAGATACGCACGCAAGGCGCGCGAGTGTAATGTCTACGGGCCGGCTGGGACATCGACGAGTCCGAGGCAAAGGCCTATGGAGGCACGGGTATAGGCGCTATATACCATGGGGTCCCCTGACGTACCACGGACTTTCATATTACAATCGGGCTCGCTTTGCAGAGGTGTACGAAGGCCCAAGGAAGTCGAGAGACCGCAGATTGGTGCGCCGAGGCACTCCGCGATCGGACGGTGAAGGGAACGGATCGCTCGTTGCCGTTCGAACTAAACTTTCCAACGAGCTATATTTCAACGCCGAAAACATTAAGCTTAAAAAAAGTAAATAAAAATAAAAGAAAGATTAAAAAATTAAAAACAATTAACAGTGACAATCAAAGATAACATTTTGCCGACTGGACGGTAAAAATCTATCAATAAGATCCAACAAATATTACTTGAATTTGCGGTGATAAGATACCTCATTAAACCAAACAAATTGTGAATTCGTGTTGTTTTTATGTAAATTTTTTTTCGTACTAAGGACGTTTGAGCTGCGTTTGAGCTTATGAAAATTGTTCATCGGATTCTTTGAGTGATCTTTTTTTTTTTCGAGTGAACAGGATCTGTTGGTAAAGTGTCGAGTGTCACCTGTGTGAGTAGCTTTAAAGGTCACAAGTGAAAGAACCGGAGAGGCAGATAAGAGAGCCGGTATACAGAGGCGACGAAGTTATAGCTCGAGAGACTTCGATGCCCGGTAAAGTTTGTACGAAGAAACGATGAAGGGCCTTACTCAGCTGTCCGCGATGATGGACGTGGTACACTTTCGACATATTTCCTACTGACCCTAAACTAATAAAAAAAATATATTACACCCAAAGAAGTTTCAAGTGAAAAAAAAGAAAAAACATATATTCACTATTGCAAGGAAACGGGAAAGACGGGCTTGGACGAAATTTCTCCGGCTGAAGGGAAAGTCGTTTTTCTCGAACCAGAGGAATTTTCCATAAAGGGAGTTAAGCGAGCAAGTCCTTTTTCCGCGCATTCCACGTGACCAGGAAGTGTCTCGGAGTCAAAACGTGGATTGAATGGAAAATAGGAAAACATTTCAAAAGTTGCGAAATAATAGGAAAAGAAACGTGGTTGAGGGGAACTTTTTTTTATTTAGTAGTTCGGAACAGAATAAAGAAAATTGATCGAAAGTCGTTTGAAGAGGGAGCAGTGGAGAGCGAGGGACGTGAAATAAGGGATGTTTCGGTGCGACGGATGCGTTTTAACGGGCCGGTGATACGTGAGAGTTTTCTCAGTGAACTGGCCGCGCCGGAAGAAGATATTGGATAATATGATCCTGACGATAGGGATCTTAGTGTCCCTGCTGGGGATCCTGCCAACCGAGGCCCAAGGTGAGCCTCCGTTTGTTAACGTGATAATTTTTTTTTAGACACCAATTGCTTTTATTTCATTTTTTCTACCCTCGACAGCGGCGAGGAGAAATTATAAGTTGCCACAGAGGCCGAGCAGCCTTGAACCGGGATATGGCCGAAAAATTCCATAGATGCCGATGTGATATTTTTGTACAGTTTTTGTGCGGCAGAGTCCGCAAGGTATATCCAATTTCGATGACTCACCGCTTGTTGGGTTCGTCAGACGACCCTCCAAAATCTTAACGAGCTACATTATCGGTGTGGATCCCAATTAGTATAAAAGTTATATATTATATATTATATATTATATATTATATATTATATATTATATATTATATATTATATATTATATATTATATATTATATATTATATATTATATATTATATATTATATATTATATATTATATATTATATATTATATATTATATATTATATATTATATATTATATATTTTTTCCTCCAAGTACAGAAGGGTTGCGAAAGTGGCAAACTAATGACAACGGACGTATATTCGAGACTCCGGCCGTAGCGAAAAGCCATTGGCACGGAACGTTGTGTGTTTTTGTTATTCGCGCGAAAGATCTAAACTGGCAGATCTCTCGCCCCGGCCGGATTAAGAATTTTCTTGTCGGAGAGGGGGGGGGGGGGGGAAGGCGTGAAGCAGCCCGGTGAAACCGTCGCGGTTGAAACATAAGGTGGAATATGGCCGAAGCGAACGTTATACGCCCCCGGGGTTCCCCGCACCCGGGGAATGAGAACGAGAACAAAAAGAGCTGTGCACGCCGCGCGGTTCGCTCTCGCCGCCCACCCGCGCTATCGTCTCTCGCTGTTCTCCGTCGCTTTTAACTCGAACCCCGAGGTCACCCGGTATAGGAGACTGTGGTTGTATCAAAACTTCTATACATGTATATCCTTCTGATGACTATTCCTGCTGATGCCGGGGCGGCGCCGGTGCCGGTGTTTTCATCGACCTCCAAGTTATTGTCCGTTAAACTTCCATCGAACTCGCGTGAACTTTCGTTTCGACTTTATTATAGACGTCCTTGCTCCTTGTCCTCGTCAACCTCTTTCACGATCATGTGCGTTGTTACGACCGGGCGAAATCAACAACATGCGCATTTGGTTTTAGGGCGGACATTATTAATTGCAATCACACTATTTATCTCAAGTACGCACTGTTGAACGTCCGCGCTGTTTTTGAAAGACCGATAAAGACTTTAGTCATCTCGTCAATCGATAATCTGTACATCTGTCATTGGTCATACCGAGCTATTCCGGTCATCTATGTAATGTCATGTGACTCAGTTAATCGTTAACTCTGTATTCGTTGCAATGTATTAAATTTTTTTTGTGATGGCAAAAGCCATCGAATTTCAAACTTTTAGGAACAAAATATAATTTAAAAAATATGTTGATAAAAAAACACAACGCCATGTGATAAAGACATGGAATTATTAGGGCAGGACCGGAAGCTCGGAGGAACCCCTCGTCGGACACCTGACTCGGCTACGGTGCAGCCGAAACGCGATATCAATCGCGTCCTGTGACCCCCTTTCGATTTCACTACGTTCGCTCCGTACTTGTACCTCCTCGTGTGTCCGTTACGTAAATGAACTCATGCGAAAGAAATATTATTATTTTAATTTCAACGATCAAATGTACCCAGTAGCTTTTTTTTAGCAGTTGCAATGTTTGGCCTTGCTCCGGCCTCACTTTCAGTCCCACGTTGGAAAAATTTCAGCAAATAACCGACAGAGTAATAATTGCATCGGTTTATCTGTCGATAAATATATGAACATACTTTGTATAGAAAACGATATCGCGTGACTGAAAGCACACCGGCAGCTGTTCTTTTTTATGTAACGAATATAGTAAAGAAAATCGCAATTTTTTTTCATACATTTGTCGTATTGAAAAAAGTAAAAAATTGAAATCATGAAAGCCATCGGAAGAATCGATGGATGTCGATGGTTTCGACCGGAAACTGTAGCCGAAAAAAATTACCACGACGAAATCTAAAAAAAATATGTCCATTCGCCAAAGCATCGATACAAGTCGCTACTGTGTTCAGAATAGATGCGTCAATCACGCACAAATTACACTGTACCGGTTTACTTTTATTTGTGTACTTAATTCTTCCTGCAACCGTTATTTTAGTATCCATGTATTCTATTTTTGTTGGTTTATTTTCTGGCTATATTTTATTTTATTTATTGTTATATTATGCTTATTTAATGTTGGCTCGCATCCAGTGCTCTGCGCTTCTACTATGCTTGTGTTCTATTTTGTATCTTCGTGTACGGTGTTCTTAGGGAGTTTGGGCTGCGGAACACGCAATAATCGAATCTATCTATCTATCTATGTACGCGATCGCTTGGAGGATGTTTCAGGTATACTGAATTGGCTTTTTTCCGTACCCGACCGGTTGCGTTATAATATAACAAAGTTAAACAAAGCTGTTGAGCAAAATCGGGAGCATCGCGTGATTGGAGAACGCTTGCGGCCGCGACGAGAGAAATTTAATTGCAGCTACCTGAGAACCCGACGACCAGACGGTATAAATACGATCTATTCCGTTCGTTCGAATTGGGCCAGAGGAAGTTTGCGGAGTCATCTCGTGCGAGTTTACCGCTCGCGTATTACGCACCGGTACTCACTCATCAGCGTATTCTTGAATCGACGCTAAAACGTTTGATCCACTTGTCGGAAACCCGTGATGCTCATTCATGATAGATGGCGTTTCAGAATTGAGGACAAGCTTTGTAATGTCATATTAGTTGAAAGTGATTTATCGCACATCGAACAGGTACGGAAATCGTCAATTATTACGGAACCGATGTAGAACGTGACATTGATTTCATTGTCTTTTTTGCCTTTGGCGCTAACTTGACGCGTTTCGAAATTGGAAATAATAACAATACGAGGGGAAAAAAGACTGGTAAAATTCTGGTATGACATAAACATTTTATGATAATTCGTCGAGCCATTTTGAAGGTACGTTTTGAAGGTATTGTGTTTCAAAAGGTTTAAAGTGTCTACCAGGAATCGTTATTGTATCGTCAGATAACGGCACTATGCGATACAGTTACGCGAATAAAAAGAAAAACGACAAACAAAAAAAGTTGTTCTGCTTATCAAACGAGCTCTCGATTCCGTATTCCGCTCATAAGTGCTCGGTAATCATATAGAACGTGAACAATCTGTTTTCTCTCCTGACGTAAAGTTGCCCGCGCTTTTAACGCCTACCTGCCCGGAGGTCGAGTCTCGTTCGTTGCCTCTCGAGAGATATTTATTTATTGGGATTCGTTTCTGGTATCTGCGTATGGGTGCGACTCTCCCAATGCTCGGTGGTCTCTGCGCATGCGCAACCCACGCTTCACACACACACACACACGGAGCTTTCAATCTGCGGGACGAAACAACCTGCGATCGAAATTTTAACACCCGGTATATTGACACGTTAGATAGAAAATTATTTATATCTGTGATATAGAAGTAGACAAAAAATTAGCTTAAGGAACTGACGAATAACGAAAGATCATTATGTTGCTCAGAGTTTGAACTATCTATAGCGAGCGACGGGGCATTTGCGCCATTCTGCTCGAACCGATTCGACCCGCTCTCCCTAAAAGCGTGACTCATTCGCTCTCCACCGGTTGAATATCCTGTCAGATTTGCGCATTTCGCGGGTTTATAAAATTGCATAATGAAATTCTTGAAAAAATTTATTATATAAAATAAAAACAAGAAACCAGGAATGATATTATTTGTCACTTCCGGTGGCTTTTACCGAAAACAAAATCAAACAGGCACCGAGAAAAGTGACCTGAATCTACTGAAAAAAATGATACATTTTATACAAGATCCAGCGATGGAAAATTAAAAAGATCTCAATCCTGTATTTATTTTTTTACTTCCGGTGCAGGCTGTACTTAAACAAAAATACCAAAAAAGGAAAATGAACTGAACTAATGAGTGATAATGAATATCGCCGGGCGGCTGTTTTGATATATAGTGTCAGGTATTATTAAAATGAACCGATAGCTCTTTGCACTTTATGTGTGTCAGTTCGGACTGGTATTATAAAGTCGGTAGTTCTGGTTCACCCGGCCGATCCAGGTCGAGTCAGGGCGTTGCTCGCGATCGCCTCGCAGCTTTTCTTACACGACTTACGTGGCGGGCGGGACGGTAGGGTAAAAGTAACTATCTGGATCGACTTTTGCATCCCGCACGAAGAAACGCCCGGACAGACCTCGGGCATTATCTGTGGGATAGGCGTAACATTTAAGGATCTACAGCGGTGTGTGCCGAGCCGTGTAGAAAACGACACTGGTAAAACGATGTAACGCCAACTAACGCGGCGATTCCTCAGCTTACCGCATCCACGTTACCTCACATAACTACATACAGTCGAACATATTTTCTTACTCGCACGGATAGTTCCGATATACCGGGCCAGATATACCTCGGTTAATGCGAAACGAACGATCGAGCATCGTGCAAAGAGCGGACGTTCTTTGCACGATCCTCGCGTGGGCGAGGCTCGCCTTAGGGTCGCCACGGTGTGTAGAACGGATTGCAGGTGAAATGTGCGAATGGCGGTTAATCTAGTCCTATGGAAAGTTTAGTCGGAGCTGCAGGCGATAAAGTAATAAATTTAAAAAAAATGCAAATGCAAATTTCAAATCGCTTCCTCTGTCTCTTACGGCGCTCCACAAACCTCCGCAAAGCCTCTGCATGAGACCACTCGGTAGTATGGCTTCAGCTACTTTGCTAAAATTGTCAAATTTCAGCTGTCGCAAAATACGCTGGAGTGTTGATGGTCATTTTAAATAAATTTGCTTTCAATAAAATGTACAATTATTATAAAGAGTCTAAAATTTGCATCCATCGCGTACACACGTATGCATCCGGCTGGCCCAAAATCGTGTTTGTCAATGTTTCTGACAATTTCATTTTTTTAATACTAATTTTTTATTACGAGAACGTAGATATAGACAGATTCTTTCCCAGGGAAGAAAAATAATGGGATAATATTTAAATAATAATGTGCAATGAATCATAAAAGTAATATGAGTCTGTAACATGAATACAGAAAAATAAGATTTTTTTATCCAGCGTCTTGTGTTAATATACAGGACAGATGGATTTTCTCATTCGAAGGAAGAATAAGAGAAGGTATTAGAATGCCTGGGAAAACGAGCGGACGTCCGCGTGAATGGCTCGTAGGGCTCTCGCCTATGTAAGCTGAACTTGTTAGGTCAGAAGCGATAGTCTGTTAGGTAAACGTAAGAATTTGTAAATCCAAGAAGGCGTGGCATACGGCAAGGGAGACTAAGTAAGAGCAGTCGGCAGAGTCAGGTGGAGTTTACGTTACGCAGACAGATGATTAGTATTCGAACGTCAATGTGTACAAGCGAGCATGCGTCGTAGCATTAGAGTAGCTCTCGAATTCGTCTCGAATGCAAGGATCTACATCTGCATTCCCAGCGGGAACCGCGTCGCGACTGCATAACAAATTACATAACGGTACATAAAAAGATCGGGTGCGATGCGTCGCGCATTCTATAGTGATCGAAATGCACGAGTCAAAGGTTCCCACGTAATTAATTGCACTCTCATTAGCGTATGTCCGTCTAAGAAAAAAAATCCCTCACTGCACACCATTTCGCTATCCTATTTTCCTTTAATTTTTTTCTTGGAAGATTTTCACTGATTTGTAAAACGTATGATATGTGCTGCTTAAATATATTGGAGACGTCCTTGAGGCATTGAATCATCGATAGAAGCAATATCGCCCGCGGTACGAAACGAACGGTCTCCTTGACCACGATCGTCATTATTTATATATAAATACTTATTTTATTAAAAATATAACCACTCAGGTAGATGTGCATTTTTTTCAAAGTTTTTTTTTCGTTCTGTTCAAATCTGAGGAGAAGAGGAATAAGTGAAAGATTATAATAATGGAAAGAAAATATTCATTCCGGTACCTTAAAGTAAGTTTCGATGTTAAAAACATAATATGGATGTTGATTATGCATATAATTTTTTCCAGCCAAAACAAAACAATGTTATGCATAGTAAAATTTCGTAGAGGTGGTACGAAATTGAATAATAAAAAAAATTGAATTGGCTCTACGAGACACGTAGAAGATACGAAAACGACGTAGACAAAAAATAAGAGACGCTCGACCTTGTAGCGCGAATTGTTTTGAATTCTAAGTGGTTTGGGACGGAAATGATAATTTAACAATAGCGCCTCGTTCGTAGAATCTGATCGTGTTGGAAATCTTCCGTCGAATCTTCCGGAAAACACAAAGCGTATCAAGCTTGTCACCTCGGGACAACAATGCGACAGCATCGTTGGAGACAGTCGCGAATTCGAGTTCTTTCTTTTGTTCGCGATAGACAAACGAGGGGCGCGTGCGCGCGCGAACTTCCATCAGAAAACGTGTAGCTAGCTCTAACAAGCGATGCCGGAAGACTTTCGCTGGACGATTGTTTTCCACCTGTGGCCTAGACAGTCACCCGTCGAAATTATCATCTTCCCAAGAATTACAATCAATGGCACACGGTGATGAAAAAGAAAATCTCGCGTGAAACTAATTGTTTATGGCGTTGATTATATGCGCGAATTGTAGGAATAATTGGAATGATTTAGTCGCGGGAACTTTAGTTAACAATAATGAATTTATTATCTGCATATATTATGAGATCTTCGGGATCTTGGATCGAAGAAAATGTGCCATTTTTACACGCTTGGCAGGAGCCTAAATTGCGCGCCAGAATTGATTCCATTAAAAAAAATTCTAACTGTATTGGATCTAGCATCAGACCACAAATTTGCCAATCCTTAATTTTCAGACGGTATGAATAATTAAATAACCTGGAAGTAAAATTTTGAAAAAATGCATACAAACGTGCAAGTCGCTCTAATAATTTAAAAAAATTGCAAAATTCGGCAAGATTTTAATCACGTTTTCTCTTTTCCTTTTGTGCAAGACGGAAATCAGCGAAACAAAATAAAGTACCGCATAAATGAATGGCAAAGATGGAAGAATGCGGTGTGCATATTTCTGTTCGGCATTCGAATATTTGCAATTTATCTGAAGGAAGCGGGTATGAATAGTTTGAGAAGTCCCGTTTCGTTTCATAACAATTTTATATCTCGGACAGAAGGTACACCACAGACATCATTGAGTTTCGTAACTTCGTTAAGGAGTCAGCAGCAGCAGCAGCCCGGGCTGGTGTACGCGCGATACGCCGTCGCGGTTAAGACAATGGATTGGGAAACCCGATACGAGCCAATCTCCGTCTTTCTCTGCCTCCTTGACTGCTCGTTTCTCGCCTCTCTCCCTTCCGGTTATCCAAACGTCGAGATTCATGAGCACTCCGGGTCGGAAACTTTTTTTTACCTCCCGTCAAAATTATGAAAACACCTGCGGTCGTCGGACAATTAAGTTTACCGAGATATCCGAGTCACGACTTTTGGGCCGTGAAAAAGAAACAAAAAATTCAAAATGCAAAATAGTGTAATTAATTAGACCCAGAAAAAAATTAATAACAATATTTTTGACGAAAAGTGGACTGTTTTGTGTGTTCCCCGGGTTTATAATTACGAACAAGTGCGGAAAAAAATGATAAACTGCGTTGCCGTCTGTTTTCCAAGATTGCGCGGTTGGTACGTGCGCTTAATACGCAAGTGCGATAATAGACACCGTTTTGTGTAACGAGCCGCCCTCGCCGAAACGTTTCGCGCCGTCGAAAGTGTTACCCGCGGAACGTAAAAGTGCCGACCGGTTCTTTCCTTCTTTCTCGATGTTTCGCGAGACTGTTTAACTCGCTCTTGTCCCCGGCAGTTCCGGCGGTAGAATTCACTCTCAGATTTTTTTATATTTTACTTTTTCTTTTTACCTGATGCTATTAATACACGAAACTCGTTCGCGACTCGATCCGCGGTGTATCCGGTTCCTAATCAACGTCGCATGCAGTACGGACTGCGGATGTGAATTAAATTCATAAAGAATGTCATTCAAACCCTCGAGGGGTCAGAATTATTACTTTAAAAAAATTCTCTCAGTTAAAAAAATTATTCAGCCGCCATGTAATAATCGCAGCTATCATTTATAAAAATTACCTCGGTCGGTAACAAATAAAAATAATAAAAAGGCGGAATGGTCAGGCGAGACGGTATTTCACGTCGCTTTAAGGTATTTCTAGGAATTAAAAAAAATTACTAAAGAAAATAAATAATTTAACCTTTGAAAAATTAACTCTTGGTCCTCTTTTCCTTGGGCGTAACGCCCAGCGTGTTCGTTTCCGTCGTTCAATGAGGTTGCCAGGTCGCAAGCTATTAACGAGTATGAAAAACATTCCTCGGCAGCGTGAATGTTAAAGTTGTTCGACGACACGTAGGTCGACTTCTGGCATATCGACGCAACGTGACCAACGATATACCGTGCCCGCGATTCGAACTCTCCTCGCTCTCGTGTCTCGCATTTACCGTTATTTCGGCGTTGAGGTTTCGTAACCGAGTGACCCACACCCGGTCAGGGGACCGTTTACCGAATGCCAGAGGCCTTTTACAGCTCATCGCTTAACGTACCAAAATGAAAAAAAAATAATAAAAAGACAAGACGTAAAAGATTAAAAGAATACTCTTGTCTCGAAGTAACCGGCGAATAAAACCAAAAGGGCGTATCTCCTATGCTTATAGATTGGCAGATAGGCCCTTATGATTTTAACCGCGAGATAATTATGAATAAAATTAATGTCCAAGTCGCCGACAAAGTTGTGCATCTTTATTGCCCGTAAAGAGCACAGGGGAGAGAAGTGAAAACGATTAATTACAGAAAACGCGAACGAGGATTCCGCTGGAGAGAACAAGATTCAGGCGGGTTAATTGCCCAGAGACAATTATTCCAGTTTATCCATGCGAGATAATGCACTGTCGGCGTCTACGCTCGGATTACATTAAATCGGAAGATTCTAATGAAAATCCATCTTAAAGAGAAAAACACATTTAAGTCGTATTTTTAAATTATTTTTCACCGGGTACAGCACCGATACTTAACCATTTTTTTATTCCATTAAAAGGAAGGAATAAAAAATAATGAAGGAATAAAAATTAAAAAATTCGCGATGATTAATTTGAACGTCCTCGAGACGGGAACGGAAGTCGTGCGCGACCTCACACGGCTCGCTCGCACAGCGGTCGCATCGAGGCCTCGGACGCGAGGCCTCTCCCGCACGCAGATATAATAATCGAAGCCCGATCGTATCTCGGATCTTGTCCCCGCCGAGGCAAAACTCGATCGTGACCTTCGTTCGTCGGAGTTATGCTTTCTAATATCCCAATGCCACGTACAATGTGAGCCTTCCGCTCGTAACCAAAAAAAAAATTCAAACTCTTCAACGATTCGCATTGAGTCCTGAAACTCGTTGTATAATGTTTTCGTACTTTCTGCGATAAAGCTGAGGTTCTTTTTTTTCACTTGGTATTCGATGCAATCGCTAAAATACCATGTAAACCGTACGTCGCGAGAGAGTCGATGTGGAAAGTCGTATGCCCGTTGAATTATTGAATAATTTTCACAAAGTAAAAATGGCGGAAACAAGATGCCCGTGGAGAAAGCTCTAGACCGACTGTATCGTTGAATTATTTAATGCTGCCGTGAGATATCCGATTCGCGAGAGCCTCACGTGTTTATCTATCACGTATCACGTATGTGCATACATACTTTTTAAAAAATTTAATACAAATAAAAGTAAAAATAAAATAAGCAAATTATCTAGATCGTCCCGAAAATCGTAAATAAGTAATAGAGCCCCAGTTAATTTGACCCACAGTAGAAATCGACTGTTTCACACAACCCCCCACACAACCCACCCCCCCTCCCCCCCTTAATTTATAGCGTGAAAACGACTCGACGAATTAATTTTGTTTCCTTCTTTATTTAATATGTATATACATTGCTTGCCCGTAATTTATGGTTTCTTATTTCTTATTCTCTGGCCTACATACGTGTCATTAATTCGTTACATACTCGGTAGACTATGTACGTAGTCGTAAGTCGCATGGTAAGTACAGGCTTCGAGTATGAGTCTTCGAGCGGGCGCGCATCCTCGTTGTGCAGTATAAATTGCAAGTTTAGCTCGTCGTGTATGCAGCAAGATAGACGCGTGCCACGGTTTCCATCTTACCTACTGACTCTCGCACTTGTTGTGGACTTTCCCTCGATAGAAAAAAAAAATAAAAAAAAAAGAGAAGAAGAAGCGCGCGCTTGCTCGGGTGCCTCGGGCGGCGCATACGTTTTCGAGCTCGAAGCGCAATGTGTAAGATGCACGTACACACACGATGCACGGAGAACGTCCCGACGCTCTCTGTGTATGCCTGGAGCCACCGACTGGAACGGGGCTACAGAACTATACCTTGACTCTCCATCGATTTAGACTTGGACTTCCGGCCAGGGACAATGGCGCATTCGTTTATCCAAACTTGGTCAAAATAATAACAATCGTAAGGACATTCCACACCGAACGACCGTCCCGCAGTCCCCAGCGCTTGAATTATGACAGCATTTTTATATAATATTTTTAAAGTTGAAGAAAAATAATTGATCCTTTTTTTTATTGCGCATTTTTTTTTATTCGGCCTTTCGTACTCTGTATGTGCCGCATACAAACGCTTGACATCCCCGGGTGATTGCCCTTCCATATAAATTATTTTAATTCGACCACTTAGGCTCAGGCTTGGTTCGGCTTTGATAAATCGTCGTGCATAAAAGGCGCGCGGCACGAGGGAACAATATTAATTTGGAATGAAAATTAAGCAATGAGACTCGGAGCTCCGGAAAGGCACATATGGTACACGAAAAATATGGCGTTAGAATTAAAAGCTATATTTGACTTAGGAGATTGCAGTGGGAATTCAGACAGGGTTATTACGACTGTCGCAAGTGACACCGACTTTTCTACCATTATTTACATAATTCTTTCTTTTTTTTAAGGAAAATACTAATTTTACTTCACACATACTTAATGATACCGTGCAACGCATCCCAGAAAAAGACGATAGAATTGCAGGAAAAAAAAATTGACGGAAGGTGCAATTCATCGTGCATTTGTGTGGTATTCGAATGATGGAATTTACGTGGGATCTCGCACAAGGTCCGCCGGTTGGCATGATCTGAGCCAACAGCTCGAACAAATGCTTCGCGGATGCATACTTTGTCGCACGTTGTGCAAACACAGACATTGTATACCATTGTAGGTAAAATTTAGACAGGTAACGATGAAAAAAAATTGTAAAAAGTTATTAAACATTATTAAAAGTAATTATCGAATCCCGAACGAAAAACGAGAAACAATTATTTGTAAATTTTCCTATCGCGTACTGCTGTCGCAAAATCCTATCGCGTACTGCTGTACAAAAAAGGTTTACAAAAATTGCAAAGTACAAGAAAATTTGACGTTGTTCGATAAACCGAATGTATCGAGGCGAAACCTATCAGTCGTGTCCCATTCGATAGGCGAGCTCTCTAAAACGGTCACGATTGCATTATTCGGGTTGCAATGTTTGTACTCTTAGTGTTTCTTTCCGTACAGTGAACTAACTCTGTTCCAACGGCGCAAAAACCGTGCAAAATATTGTGCTACGCAAATTCAAAGTTTTTATCTAAAATAAAACGCTCTTCGAATTGATTTCACGTTTCCGCGCAAACGTTACTCTGCTACGTGCGCCCATTTGTCGCGCTGTCGCGTGATCTATTTATTATTAATTTTTTTTTTATCCGAGATCACGCACACGTGTTCAAACACGATTAGATGCCGTGCAGAATCGTGTCGCGGTTTCCGCACCCGAGGAGCCGATCGTCGTTCAATCGTGGGTCGATGAACGGTAGCTAGACCGAGATTGCGTTACGCGCTGAATACTCCGCTGGAGATATCGGCTTCGTCACGAATCTCTGCATCTCTGAATCTCCAGGAAGACGAATCTAGTCAACGAGAACCGTAACACTTCGCGTATCAGCTCTCGACCCGAAAACGCAAAGACTATTCAGGTCTGAAATTTTCTAGTCGTCGGGCACTGACGACGATTTAATTATTATTTTTGATAATTAAAATTTGAATCGAATTTTTATCACTAAAGTTCGATCTTCAATTAACAATTAAGGCGCGATTTTAGTATAAAACTAAAGATTGATCTTACGATCGAGAATTGGAGCCCAAGATTCGTATGATCTCTGGGAAAAATCCAAATGGGACAACATTTTTTTTTTCCATACAAAAAAATTACTTCCGCATAAAAAAGGTGTACCGTTATAGTTTGCAATCTCACAAGACGAATAGATAAAAATACAGAAACGATCGCAGATTTACCGAAGCGTGCCTGACGCAACGTGAAAGAAATCATTCTGACCCTGGATCGTGCGAACTCGTCAGCGTCGAAGAACAGAGAGCATTCTCGTGTTCCCGAGATTCTCGAGTTCACGAGCAATAATACACTCTCGCATTTTTTTTCTGTACGCAACGAGAAGAGCGTGCAAAGTGACACGGAGAGGAGATTCGCTTCATCCGGTGATTATCGTGCAGAAAAAGATAAGATGATAATTCGGTTTACCGTTACAGCCCAACAATACTACTGCAAAATCATTTGTGCAAACTATCTTCTTGCAATTCTTTTCCCTCGCGATATTATTAGCGCTGTTGTTTCTTACGCGATCTGTACATTTTTTTTATGTTCTTTTTTCTTTATTCCAGGAACGAAATGCGGTCACCCAGCGGTGCCGATGAACTCGCGGGTCTCCCTCTCGGACGAGACACTGTCAGCTGGCACCTTGGCGACCTACACCTGCGACGCCGGTTACGAGCTCTTCGGGTGAGTAACACATTTTTTCGAAAAAAAAAAAAAAAACTCGAGCGCCAAAATTACCTCGGTTCTATTGTCGAGCATTATGCGCGGTGTCGACTAACGGCAATTAAGGACGTAATTAGCGTTCACGGGCAAATAACGGTAAGACCCGTCGACATTTACAACGACGTTAGATAAGATGTTCTTCGTGTACAGTTTGTACACTCTTTCCAATTCTATTATCTATTTTTTTTTCTAGTTGCATTTTTTAAAATAGAGTCGTTACTTCGATTCAAAATAGAAATTTCTGACGGAAAGAATTTTTTGTAAGTAAAAATGAATAATGCATAATGGATCGCTGATCTTGACGGAAACAGCGATGGGCTCGATAGGGTATTTAATACGTTAATTATCTTCCCTCCCAAGTTTTTCATGAAATTTTATTAAGGAGAGAATAAAAGAAATAAATAGTTGCGATTTAACGCACGGCTGGCTGATCTTGGATAATCCTCGGGCAATCGCGCCGCTCTCTGTACCGTTAATAATCTCCGCAAGGACGCTGGCAGTGCAGAAAAAAATGCAAGCGGCTTTAAATACGCATTCTTTGTAGCTCGTTTCTGTGAGCGAGCGTAACGGAAAGACGAGAGATCGAAGTCAATTGACACGAGCGTGTCCGGTTTTACTCATAGTGGAGAACAAAAAAAACAACCAACCAAGAACGACGTAAGGCGATGGTAGATAAGAAATTGAAGAACAAGAGGTTTTACGATGGGAAACGAAAAACAGACGTTGAAAAATATACGAACGGAAGCGGAATACCGAGAACTACATGAGAGAAAAAAGACGTTTAAAAACGTTATCGAAATAATCTAAGGGTATTTTCGGGGTCATCGAACCCGTTATGCAGCAGCCGATTAATCGATCGACGAATCGATATGGTATCGACCCACGCCTCCAATCCGATGCTCCAGGGAAATCAACAAAATACTTCCGTTATCCACGAAAAAAAGATAATAATAGTAAATATAACCTGTTCTACGAGTTTGGAGTGATAAGAAAGGTTCTCAATTATTCGCTTAGCAGCGAACAGTACCTAATACCAATTACGCGTCGACGATAAAAGTATTCAAACTACCGTTCGATAACGAACAAAAGCCATAAAACTTCGATAGCTCTATACGCTGTCGTCACTAAATGTTAAATACATCTAAGGCGGAAGTTGGAGTTACTGTAATTACAGTCACCCAGTTAACCACCCGTGACAATGATAAATTATGAGAACGCAATAACCATTGTCATGCATCGGTCCTATCTTGCGCCGCAGAGAAAGTAAATAAATAAAATGTATAAATGTGTTAGCGTTGTATAGAAAAAGGGTTAAAGATGAAATACCCGATAAAACAGGATTGCCGACAGTTCGAGAGGCTGTTTCAAACGCTGGATCAGAATCCATCTGTTCTGCGCTGCACGTGGTCTGGACTGCAAGTATATGGTGGAACTGGTATAATCTCCACAATCGAACAAATCTTGATCACAGTGCTCGCCCTCCAGCAGCACCGATCTCACAATCGTAGGCCGTTTGTCTGGCTCGGGTTGGCTGAAAAAAAATATATATATATATATATAGAATTTTCTTTCGGTGTCGCAAGAAAAATATCGTAGCGTTGTAACGGGTCGCGTTTGTGTGCGCAAGTGAATTGTACTTACAGCAGAGTTTCGACTTGGATTGTACGTGTTACGTTTCGGAGTTGTCAGAGGGTCACGCGTGACCGGAGCGCGTTCTCCGCGTTACGCGTTAGAGCACTCCGACGAGTGTCCGGTCCGATCGTCGGGCCGTAGACCGAAACGACGAATAATGTGCCATTTGGCTTTCGATGTCCCGATAGTCGATAATTATTGCCCAACTGGCAGGTTCGGACTTTCACTGTGGATCCTCGCATTGTCGTTCGACTGAACCCGCGCTTATGTGGCAAGCAGCTGGTCGCTCACTTGGTATTATATTACCAGTCCGGAGCTTCGGTTGCACAGTCGTTTCCTCGAACGTAACATCCGTTTCGTCTTCCTGATGAGAAAAAAAAATAATGTGATCGATATATTATTTTCTAGTATAGAACTGATTTCGACAAAACAAAATATGTGAAGAAATTGGTCAATATGGATATACAGTAGTAGGCAATTGAAGTGGAACACGATTTTTTCGCCATTTTTTGCAAAAGTTGGACCTTTTCACGTATACTATCGCCAAAATAACCTTGTTCCACTTCAATTGCCTACTACTATAGATTGAATAACATCTACTTGTTACGGAAAAATATATATGAAATAAAAATTGTTTGCAGACAAACTCTCCTGAAGTGCAGCAACCAAGGAAGGTGGCAAGGGGAGTTACCATTTTGCGGTGAGTGTGGACAAATTTTTAAACAACATTCATTTCCGTTATTTTTTATAGAAGATTTTATTCTCTTTTTCGCTTCCAGCGACCGTTGAAATACGATATATTTTCGTACATCGAACCCCTCTCGATTTCGTCGCTTCGAATTTCACTCTCGCTCGAACTTTCTCCCGCTATCTATCTAAGTTTAAAACGCTGCGGCGACCACGGACGACAGCGAGAAGAATACCGCAAATTAGGCCCAACGTAGTCAGTAAAATGCAATCTTAAATCGCTGCCCGCGTACCTATCTGTACCTTCGAGTCTACAGATATATCCCCTTAACTTGAAATTGAATCTGCAATACAGTATTTGTATTGTTTCATCTCTCCGAAATGACAAAGTCGTAAAGAAAAGTGAAAACAAGCTAAAAGCAAGTATTATCACGCGTTTCTAAGCTCCCGACCATATACAACGCGTAACACGAATTCCTAGTAGTAAAACCAATCGTGCAAACTCGGCGATATAGTATTTGAAACAGTAAAAAAAATTATAGGAATAATAGTAGACATAAATTCTTAGATGGCCCAGAAAAAGATTATTACAAACAACCGCAGTCGTTGTTCGCGCCGAAGGAAGGCGAGATGGCTCGCTCCCGACACAAAGTTGTCTGTACGCGAAGAGTTCCGGGGCGGAGAACCGACGCGAGGCTCTGAACCGTCATGAGAAAACATTTTTACGATAAGTAACTTATGCGCTGAGCTACAGGTGCTTTCGGTTTCGTTTGCGAGAAATATATGTTCGGTCGGTAGCCGGTCGGCAAGCTCCGACTTCTGCTCTCCGAAGCGCTCGTCCATGGCGCTCGTTACGGCCTCAAACAATTAGAGGTCCGTTTAGATGCAATTAATAATGCGCCGTATAACACCCAACGACGCGGAGCTCCCGGGCAAGCAGCAGCAGCAGTAACCCGCACGAGGTATAATTCCCGTTGTTAGTGATGGCTACGGCTGTTATACTGTTGCTTCTCCGATTTCCACATTGTTTGCTTCTCTCGCTTTCCCTCTCATCCGTACAACCGTGAGATATATATTTTCTTTTTTTTTTATCTTCCTCCGACTTCTCTTCGTTCTCCTCGTGACGCGGCAGGAAGGCACGACGGTAGAATCGGTAACCCAGTTTCGAGTTTCGTTCGTTGCGTGCTAAGACGGAGTGACGTCATGGCTTCGGCTCCTTCGTTTCGTTTTTCATTAATAGACAAAAAAAAACATTAGCAACTCGAGGTAGTTTTACACCAAGAGTCGCATTGCCACTGTAAATGTTTTTTTTTTTTTAGGTACGAACGTAGCTTTCCGTAGGCCGGCTAATCAGTCGACGACGGTGCGAGGCGGTGACGCCGGGCACGGTAACGACGGCGACATCAGTACGGAGCACGATGGAAAGAGATGCACGGAGACACAGAGCGAACCCAGTCCCTGGTGGAGAGTCGACCTCCTGAAACCTTACTCTGTTAAGGTGGTTCGCGTGACGACACGGGGATGCTGCGGTTCGTTAAACTTTCATTCACTGCGCGCTCACGCCAATGGCAATCAGCTGAGGAGATTATTAACGTTTTTCTTCTAATCATCGTAGGTCATCAACCTCTTCAAGATATCGAAATTAGGGTCGGCAACAGCAGTGCCGAGTTGCAGAGAAATCCACTCTGCGCGTGGTTTCCGGGCACGATAGGTAAATTGAATTAATCGAGAACCCTGGTAATATATCGTACCGATTTTTTGCTCCTGTACATTCGTACAAGCGTCCGGCGCATCCGCTGTCTTCATCGACGCACAGCTTTGCCTCCGATCGACATTTTTCAGCTTCTTTGTAGTGAAATCGATACGTCAGAATGTGGACCAGATGTCTGTTGCCCTGAAATAAGAATACAATCCATAGTTTAGACATTATGACCTTTGGAAGCTGACATGTTTTGTAAAAACAAAAGATGCTTTGTGTTCGCCAGATTATTAACATTGATGACAATTTTTTATATACATTTTTTTTGTGATTAAAAGAGGAAGGTATAACGAAAACCTTCGCCTGTGCGAGGGCACTAGTCGGACAGTACGTTTTCCTTCAGCTCGTCGGCGTCGAGGGAAGTCTGAGCCTCTGCGAGGTCGAAGTATTTGCCACCGACGGTCAGTTGTGCAACCACTATATCGGTCAATATAATTTGCCGTCCACAACCATTTAATTTAATTAGGTTCTCACTTCTTTCAGAATTTTCCGTGGACAGGTGCGCTCACGCAGGTACACCGGCGGACGCCGATCTAGCGGCTTTCAATTCCACCTGCTACGAATTCGTTGTAACGAAGGGTGGATCCTTTCAGGAAGCGAGAAACCACTGTCGCTCCCGAGGTGGAGACTTAGTTCACGGCTTCAAGGTAAGCTCGAACCGTATGACTATATTTTGAACTTTTGCTGCCTAATGGTGGAAGTTGTTATCAAAAAAGAAAATAAAAGTAAATAAAATACAGATTTTTGTGGCAGTGACGTTGAAACAATCTAAAATTTTCAGAAAACTAAGTTTGCACCTATTTTCTCTCTCGATGGCATTATTTTCCGGCAGACAATTTTATTTTCTTATTATTCATTCACTTCAGGGTGTTTCGGCATCTTTCATACTGAAAAATCTCGAGCGTCGAAAGGAAAAGCTCAAGACGCAATTGGTCTGGATCGGAGCGCAGAAAGAGCCGATCATAACGGCAAGAACTTGGCGCTGGGTGGACGGTGAGTAATAACAAAAAATTCCTCCGGTGCGAAGGAAAAATATTCAGAATCTCGTAGCATTCTTTTTATTGCCGAGTAAGTCACAGCATTGCTCGAGTCATCGTGTAACGATCGGTTAACGCCGGTCGAACGATGATTCGCGAATGAGCTATAGTAGAACGAATTGTGAGAACGGGGTCGGCGGCTCTCGACTAACTGTGGGCATTATGCAACATGAAAATTTAACCCGTTCTATTCTGTTCCTCATTTATTCCCCTCAGGCTCGAGGTACATCGAACCGCTCTCTGCTGCTCGCTTCGGCTGATCGGCGTGACCGACAATTATTGGATAATTATACGAGTCTCAGGTGGAAATTCCATCGGGCTTGCACGAATTTCTCAACCGTCCTATTTCGTCCCCACTGAAACTAGACGTTTATGCAATTTTTTTTAGTAGTAAATTTTCCTCGTTAAATATGATAATCTCTGGATCTAATTCATCATCTGAACGAGCACAGTTTTGAGAAATCATAATCGTAAAAAAAAATAGACTTCCACTTTTCTTTCTCAGAATTCGTTAATTATGCATAGATAGATTCGCCAATTGTTACTGTCAGCGTGAAGCAATTGTCAGTCGAGCCGGAAAGAATCGCGTCGTCACTGTGCTGTTGCGGCAAATGGAACGTGAAAGTAAAAGGCCCCGTGAGGCAATGCAGACCGGAAGTCCTCGATGAATCGTGGTATTCATTTGTCCGCTAAACTGCACCTATTGATATACACAACGGCAGACTTCTGTTACACGTCGTAAACGTTGCATTGTCGCTTATGCATAACAATGTGAAACTCTCTTTTATAATATCCAGGGGAAATCGTCCAGCGGCCGTCGTGGGGCAAAGATCAACCTAACAATTACAACGGCGAACAGAATTGCGTCGTCCTTGACGGGGGAAGGGGATGGCTGTGGAACGACGTTGGATGCAATCTCGACTATCTTCATTGGATTTGCCAGAGTGGTAAAATCAATAGAAATATATTATTATTATTATTATTATATTTTCATAACTTATAGGATAAATATTAATCTTGCATTGTTTAATTTAAAAAAATGGTAGTTCCTTCGGTATGCGGCAGTCCAGAAAAAGCGGAAAATACCACGATAGTCGGTAAAAAAAAATCTATCGGATCAACGATCGATTACGTTTGTCCCGATGGATATATGCTCGTCGGCTCGAAAACGAGAACTTGCGAGATGACGGGATTCTGGAGTGGCATGGCGCCGACTTGCAAGTGTAAGATTAAATTTCTTTAATTTGTTGCTATAAAATTCGTAAATTTACGAGACTGAATATCTTTAAGCCAATGATATCTTTTGGTTCAAGATAATTTTTTTGCATTTCCTTTCATCGTTTACAGTCGTCGATTGCGGGGCGTTACCAAACTTCCCTAACGGAGTTATAACACTGGTGGATCGAAGAACGACTCACGGTGCGTTCTCCGATTACGTTTGCAACGACAATTACACATTGGTCGGCGACACGAGGCGCAGATGCGGCGACGGTGGAATTTGGAGTGGTCATCAACCTCAGTGTCTCTGTAAGCTTCGCCAATTCTACCCTTGTCGAGACGTTGGATTACACCAGATCTAAAAAAAAATCGTTATTATTCTTATTGTTAATTATTAATTCTTTTTCAGTCGACTGGTGCCCAGAACCGCCGAAAATAAGCGGAGGTGTAGTGACCAGCACAGGAAGACGAGCAGGTTCCACAGCTACTTACACTTGCCAAAACGGATTTATCCTTTTTGGCGAAAATGTGAGTAATTTTTCTTACGAATTTAGTGATGATAAAAACAGCTTGGGCCACCAAGCCGGTTGTGTAAAAAAATTATCTATCGTAACTGCCCGAGCTTAAGGATCTTCGGGTTCAACGACTGCGATTAATTGAAATTCGCAGCGCAATCCCGGCACGATTATAATAAGACTCCGCGTATGGAGAACATAATTATATTTTTGTTTCTACATCTGCGCAGCTAAGTACGCAGGTTTGAGCTCCCGGTAAGCGAGTGCGTGACGCATTGCGCAACTAGCGTTTCGAATAAAGTCGCTGTAATTAATATTAAATGAGCTACGTGCCGAAATTCGGAGTAAGATAGTTCCGGACCGTACGTTTCGACATTTTTCATGCCCGCTTCAATGTAATTACTGGAAAGGTAAAGTGGTCGAACAGTTATTGATTTATTTTCTTCTTTGGGTAGGTGATAAAATGCGAGGTCGGTGGAAACTGGTCGGGAAAGGCTCCTCAGTGCAAATTCGTCGATTGCGGAGCACCGGCGCAAATCGAGTTTGGCAACGTTAATCTCGTTAATGGAACCACGACAGTCGCGAGTATGGTGGAGTACACTTGCCAGGAAGATTACTGGCTCCTCGGTGAGGCCAGACACGAGTGCACCAGAGAGGGCAAATGGAGTCACGAGACACCGTCCTGCGAACGTGAGCATCAATTGTGAAATACTTTATAAACGTCGCTCTAAGCTTCCGACGCGAAAGTCGTCTACTTACTAAACTATCTTTATCCCCGTGACACTTAACGATAAGAGTGTAACTAAAAAGAGAGTGTGAATTCTTATTCCAGTTTCCATGCAACAGCACCTTCTATTTTTGTAGATTAAAAAAAATAGAAGGCGTAATAATAATAATGAACGATTGATTTTTTTTCCAAACCCTCCACCGTACAGTTTTGTGTAAAAGCTATTATTATTTTTTTTATACAAAAAAAAATTACTGAACGTTACCGGTATGCCGCAGTAATAACTTGTGAGGAACCGGAAGTCCCAGCCGGAAGTTACGTCGTCGGCTACGACCTTAACGTCCACAGTTCGATAGAGTACAACTGCGAGACCGGATATCTTCTTCACGGTGAGGCGAAGCATTCATGCGGAAAGGATGGCGAATGGAGCGGCGAAGTGCCGAGTTGCGAGTGTAAGTCTGCCCGAGCTTCGCAGCCTGCAAAATAAATGAGCAAAAAATAAAAAATAAAATCCAACAAGCACGTGCTGATTATTCGTTTCGTATTATCATAATTTTAGACATCGACTGTGGCAAGGTCCTGCCAATGTTGAACGGGGCAGTTGAATACGTGAACGATACGACTCATCTGGGAAGCGAGATATCGTACAGTTGCACGAGAAATTATCGATTGAACGGCGTCGAGAGGCGATACTGCTTGGACAATGGACAATGGAGCGATGCTACGCCAAAATGCGAAGGTAAAAATCCTTTTTCCTCTCCAACCAAATAAATAAATCGATTTTTTTAATGTATTTTTTTTAGAAATTCGTTGTCCCGAGCCAATTCTGGCGGATCACGGGATCCTCTCCGTAACCGGAAACGACAGGATGTACGGTAGAACGTTGGTAAGGACTGGAACAGCCGAAAATTCCAATACCGGCGCGACGTCTTATAAGATCGGCGCACTGGCGAAATACAGGTGCGAGAGGGGTTACAAGGTCATAGGCGAGCCACTGTCCACGTGCGAGGATAATGGAAAGTGGAGCGGCGAAGTGCCGCAGTGTGTGTGTGAGTAAAAGTCCCTTATACACTATCGAACACCTCGGTAACTCCAAGGTCTGGTCTTCGAGCGTAAATCTACAACTGTAATAATAATTTATCGCGAGCGAAGTCGAGGTGTTGGCGTTGCCGTACTCTGCACTAGCTGGAACAAATAAGGCTGAAAAAAATGCATTATAATTAAACGTATGCAGAGAAAATGTGTAGGAATTCTCTTTTAAGGTGATGCGAAATACCACCGTTGGTAACAAAAACTGTACTGAATGCCGTTTAGAGACCGCAGTTCGCCGACGATAGAGAAAATTGTCTGTCCCTGGGGATTTGGCAAACGCAGGGAAAGGCAATTGTTTTCCCGACGGTCTGTGGTCTCAAAACGACATTCGGTTCAGTTTTTGTTACCGACTAGGTGCGGGTTATACCACGTCACCTTAATTGATACATTGAGAATAACTAAAAGTTCATGACGTTCAAATAGTATATTCTCCACCCGTGTTGCACGCAACAAATGTGGTTATTTTATCAAAGACGGCAAAAAATATATATATTTTTTATTTGTGGAATTATTGCAGTCGTGGATTGTGGAAAGCCGTACGAGACGCCACACGGTCACTACACACTGACCTCAAACGCGACGTACTACGGCGCTGCTGCGATTTACGAGTGCGATGGTAATTTCGACCTGGACGGGTTCGCCAGGAGGCTGTGCCTCGAAAACGGTACCTGGAGCAGCGACACTCCCGTTTGCAGAGGTAAATAATTTTTTCCCCCCGAAAAGGTTTTGCACCCTTGAATAAATTGCATTGAAAGGTTTCTTTACCGACCGAGCGAGCCAGCCGGAAAAAAAACGAAACGAATATCGAAAAATAATTGTTTCGTTATCGGTTCGGTGTTTTTTCAGAGATAAGATGCAAAGATCCGGAAAAAGTTGGTACTTTATCGACGCAAGTGTCGACCCACAGTGTCGGTGGTGTGGCCCACTACAGTTGTCCACGAGGTCATTACATGGAGGGCAACGAAACGAGAATTTGTCTGCAAAATGGATCTTGGAGTGGAACGATGCCGGCTTGTTTCGGTAAATTTTATCCATCCTCGACGTTTCATCCTTAAGTAAAAAAAAGATGAAATTAAATATTAACCGATTGTGCGATTATTTCAGCCGTTGACTGCAAGCACCCCGGACCGATAGAAAACGGGCGCGTTATAGTGGTCAATGGATCGACCCTCTACGGCGGTGCTGCGGAATATCACTGTATTCCCCAGTACGAGAGAATCGGTCCTTTCTTGAGAAAATGCATGGACACCGGAGCATGGAGTAGCGAAGAACCTAGATGCGAAAGTGAGCATCGATTAAACGAGATTTTAATTTAATAAAAATTTATTCGCATTATTAGTGCCAGAGGATTGGGACAAACTTTCTGGACCTAGTAATGACGAGTAATCAAAAGTATAATATTGATTGGTAATTTAATTATATATTTTTATTTCCAGTGATGTCCAACGAGATCGCCGAAGCTCAAGGAGTTGGAACCAGTGTGGGAATCGCTGCAGGAGTCATAATCGTGATCCTCGTCATCCTCGGCTTAGTTTATCTCAGATTGTAAGTATTTCGATTACAAGTATCTCCTGAATTTTTTATTTTTTCCAATTAGCAAGTCAATTTGCAATCTTGTTTTTAATATCAAATTTTATATTACCATATAAAATTTTATATTAAAAACAAGATTACAAATATAGTGAATTTTGTTTATAAAATTTACTTGCACTTTAGATTAATAATTTAACGATTAACGATTTAACGATTTTTACGTGAGAAAAAAGATGTTTATTGAATTTTGTATTTTATAGACGCAAAGCAACGCCTGTGAAAAACACCGAGAATGTTCAAGCGGCCGAAAGAAAGGAGGACCAAAGTGCGGCAGTTATGTCTTACGCGAGTCTCAACGACGGCACGACCAATAGGATGTACGAGAATGTACCCGAGGACGGTCTCTACGATAGTCCCTATAGCATCAGTGGCAGCGCCTATGGGTCCGATAAAACAAAATATATATATATATATCTACACAATAGAACCATCTTTAGAGGTTAAAAAAAGAACCTCAAAAAAGACCTATTCGATTTTTTTTAATATTGTATTTTTCTTAACAGTTACGGCACCCACGGAGCAGGGGGAAGAAGAACGTACAACAGCAGATCGGGTCACTACGAGGCGGCGCCATTGCCACGAAACGGCATCACCATAAACGGCGTTTCCGTTCGATAGTTTAATGAGAATAAATTAAATGATAGAACAAAAAATGAAAGCGAGAAGAAAGAAATAATAATGCCAATCGGCGCGTCCTCGTCGCTCGTTATTTATAAATCCGCGAGCCGCGACGAGGATCGCACCATCCGAGCGTGTAAATAATTCGTTTAAAAAAAAAACTGTGAAAAGTTGCCGTATTTTTTATATTTTTTTTTATAAAGAGGAAGGTCGTTCTCACCGGCAATTTCGGTCGTCGCGCCGAGTGTATCATTTCTTGTATATAGTATGGTGTTTCTATAGATTTAATTATTATCATCCGTAGACTTTTAATGTTGTACGTATATGTAATTTAGGAGCGCAAGTAGACTAAGTGAGAATAAAGCGATGATTTTGTTTCAATAATTTTTCTAGTAATGTCCGTTGCGCGTCGGTAATGATGGTACATACGCGCGCTACGTTATCGACGACCAACGCCTTTCCTTTGTGCATTGTTTGCAAAATATGTTCCATATTTGATAAATGATCTACGTGTAAATTATCGCAAGAATCCTTGTCAAGCGAGAGTGTATTTCGCCTGCTTGTCACAGGAGCGAGCATCACGAAATTGCGCAGTTAAAATGGAAACGATGATTAAACAATAAGTCACCGGAATTATGGAATTTTTATCTTACATCAATGATGGTTAGAGAACCGAACTTCGCCGGTCTCTGCTGCAGTGATACATATAAACCATAATAAAGGCCCTGACAAAATCATCGCAAGTATCCTTGTCCGACGAGAGTATATCTCGTGTACTTGACACGGGATCAACATTGCGAAATCGCGCATACCTTCAAAGGCTTGCACTCGCTTCCATAAAAGGCTATGGAATTGCGTGACGAGACTGGCTTCCCAAGTATGGAATAACCACCACGAATTTAGCTCGAACCTGTGTGTTTACCCGTGGTAAACATTCCGAAGTCTGTTGACGATTAACCAAAAAAAATATCTCGGAAAAACGTCGAAAACTTACCCAGATTCTCATCCCCGTATTACGCGCCTCCAATCATTCATTAGAAACGGTCAGCGATTTAAAAAAAAGTAAAACAAAGCAAAACAGAATTCATTCTCGAAAAAGCCTTTCGCTCCACAGACGGAAATCTGACAATGGCCTAAATAAAGACGAGTCCGTGTATGGCTTCGTGGTGATAGAGTCTCGGATCGCCGCGAGATGGCGCCGCGGCTTCTCCGGGTGTGGTGAATGGCGGTGTACTGCTTCAGTGACGCGAGGCTTATTCACGCATTTGGACGTGTACTTTCGACGCTCCGACGCTCTTTATCGGATTTTTCATCCCTCTCGCTCGAGTGAGTACAGAACTAAACGATAAAACGTAAACTCGAACGAGCCGTTGAGCGATTTAGCGATTATCTTGTAGGGTTCGCGATTTGTAACAGAGCTTTGACAGCAGTGTATTGTCGTGTCGACGAAGAACGGCGGCCATTGATTTTGTAGCAGTACAGTCATCCTCACACTTAAATTTTTAGACATATAATGAAAAAAATATCTTATTTTCGTTCTGCCTGGATATTCGTCTGGTGACACTTAAAAACGAATATTTTTATTACATGATTTTTTACTCCTTGTGAGCTTACAACACTTATTGTTTATACTTATCAAGCTACTGCTTGTACAGTCACACAGGAATTCGGTGGGGAAAATATTCGACTCGTGATTCATCGACGATTTTTTTTTGAGTCCTTGGACTATTTTCTTGCGAATCTCAAGGTTTGATTAATCGGGGTTTAATGCAAGCTTGATTCCACAATCCATAACAATTTCACGTACATAAATATTATTAACACGTTGTTATTTTTTTTTCACATGTTTCAATTTTTTATTGTAATGTATTATTGTCGCGAAGTTCCGGAGGGGTGGGGGTATGGCGAATACTCGGAGATAATACAACAATATGCAAGCAACTTTTATCACTATGACTTCGGTTGGCAGGGTAGATATTTCTTATCTTTGTTGTCACAATGCTAAAGAAAAAGAAAAATGATTATTATTACTATTATTATTGAAAGGTAATATTAAAGAAAGAATACCTGAAGTTTATGCAGGTAAATACATCCGTACATTTTTTCACATGTTAATCGGGCTTTATTATGTTGCATAAAAAAATGCATGCAACGTCCTTGAAATTCCGAATTTACAACACTGAATCTCTCCTACATAAAACAGATCTCGAAATGCACATTCTTTCGTGCGAGCGTTCGAAAAAAAATGCCGCGTGCGCATTCGTCGATTCCTTTAAAAAATGCTGGTCACAGAATTCTCGAGTTCCTCGTAAATTCGTCACGCGTTCACTGCCGGAACTCGTGAAATCGGTCGACGGTTCCTCGGAACTTATCGCTAAACCGCTGGCGAGAGATAAAACTTTCTTCTGAACGTGAGCCAGGCGAGAGCACCAGTGTCGTACGTGTGTGTCGCGTTTGAACGGACGGCGTCCGTTGTAGCGACGAGGTACACGTGCCCGCGAGTTTAACGCCCCGTACGGCCCGTATTATTTTTATCCTGATTTTTTTATTCCGACCCCCACGGAGAGTTTCTCGGACGTTATTTATACGAACATAAACGTGCGCCTGGCGCTTCGCTCATAGGAGCTGTGTTATTCGAGTTGGACACGGATTTAGGCTGCTGTATCAAGAACAAGGGCACTTTGTCCACTATAACGTTTCTTTGTCGTTTGTTTCTTCCACACCTCCATAAACACCTCGTTCCAAATTTCGTACGCTTGTTAGTACTGTACTGGTTTATTAATTAATTTTTTATTTATTATTTTTTAGATAAATGAATTATTATTATTTTGTAAATAAAGAATTTTTTTTTGTTTAGATAAAAACAACCGTCATCATGTCTTCGCGCAAAACAGCAGGACGTCGCGCAACGACGAAGAAACGCGCGCAGCGCGCAACTTCGAACGTCTTCGCGATGTTCGATCAGGCACAGATCGCCGAATTCAAGGAAGCCTTCAACATGATCGATCACAATCACGACGGATTCATCGATAAGGAGGACCTCCATGATATGCTCGCATCTCTAGGTGCATAAAATTATCTTGAAACGAAAATAAAAATAATAACCAAAATAGAGAGTATTTTTATTAAGTGTGTGTTTTCATTTGTAGGCAAAAACCCTACGGACGAGTACCTCGAGGGAATGATGAGCGAAGCCCCAGGTCCGATAAACTTCACCATGTTCCTGACACTCTTCGGCGAAAGGCTTCAGGGCACCGATCCCGAAGACGTTATCAAAAACGCATTCGGCTGCTTCGACGAGGAGAACACCGGTCACATTAACGAGGAACGCTTGCGCGAACTTCTCACGACAATGGGAGATCGGTAATTCATAAAATTGCACACTTCAAACGACTGACCGCTACGTTAATTCAACGAAGTTGCTTTATTTTACACGTAGCTCACAGAACACTCAAAATACTCCACTCAGTTAATTTTACGAGAATAAAAACAGAGATCGTATTCATGGGTTAATGGAAATATGAGTTAATAATTTAACGCTCGAAACTTTGATTTTATTATTAATTTTTACTTTTCAGTTTCACGGACGACGACGTGGACGAGATGTATCGCGAGGCACCGATAAAAGGTTCAATGTTCGACTACCTCGAGTTCACACGAATTCTGAAACACGGTGCCAAGGACAAGGACGAGCAGTGAAAGTTCTTTCTACACGTATTCCTTCATTTTCTACCCGCTCTACGTTGCTGTAGTCAAGCCAACTAACAACATATTCATTAAGGGAAAAAACGACAAAGATCTGCGCCATTCACTCGAGCATGTCGATCATCGTGCATGCAAATTTTTTCGTCTTTTCGACATCACGTTACATTCATGTTCCAAAACTCTAAATTATTCAGCCCGGCGTTGACGCAGCTTTCGTTCATATCGAAACTTTTTTTAAATCTCGTATAGACCCAATTGATTACTGTCACGATGATTATTATTATACGTTAGCCACGTCGTTGCTTGGGTCGCCACAGAGTGGAGACGACGAGTCGACGGTCGAAACGCGTTTAAAGTATATATAATATTTACAATTGTATTGCATATTACCATATAATATCTAACTGTCGTAGAATCGGCATTTGTATTTTAATATAACAGTACCGGTATACGGTTGAAACGTTAAATGTGAAAAAAAAGAAATGAAAAATTCATTTTATTTCCTTCTCGTTAGCATTTCGTTTCCAAGTTCGAGCTTGGTAGCATCACAGTTCGCACTGTGACGCTCCTCAGTTCCTAAGAGAAAAAAATATTCTGCCAACTCAATTATTTGAGTTGGCAGAATTTTTTTTTCACTCCCACCCTCTTATCGTTAACTCGCTGCCGGCGCTCCAGTCTCTCGATCCTCGCGAAGATCCAACAGTGTTTTTTTTAAATCTTTTTACTCTCGATAGTACGTGACTGACGAGCGGTAGAATTATTTTCGCCATTGAGTCGTAACGATCAAAGTTTGAGCTCGAACGTTTTTGTCCGCATAAAACTTTTTCTATGCTCTGCTCAAAGGATGCCGTGTAATCCGCGAGAGAGGCTTGTGTGAATGCAATTAAAAAAGTTTCGCGACGCTTGAACGATCACGCTCCACCGGCCGCTCTTTTATCTTTATCGCCAATTTCACGCTTCGACTTCCGTGCGTCGTCGTCTGGTTATATGGTTATATCTCAGATATTTCGATGGCCTTAGTTATTGAAAGGCGGCGGAGGCAGAAAAATAATTAATTCTACCGCCGGTCTTTATCTACAATTTCAATGAGGATCAATTATTCGCTGAATGGCCATTTCATGAAGTAGATAGCATGCAAGATTTTTTTTAGCCTTTGCGGTTTGCGGAGGAGCATCGGACGCCTACACGAAGCGCGTAATCGATTTAAACGATTGTAATTAATGCCGCGGGCTCAACATCCTGCTGTAAAAGCATCGTCGATTAAATTAAGCATCCGCAAGCGCCCGAACCAACTGGATAAATTCACCGGAACAAATAAAAACATGGCAGGAAATTTGTAACGTATTTTTAATCCGATAGAAGCAATTGCACATCGACACGTAGCTATTGAAGTATTTTTAAGACCGCGGAAGTCTACCCCCCTCCCCCACTTTGCGCGCTTCCTCTCATTTTCCGGTTACGCCATCGATAATTCTCGGTTACGACAGCGACAATGATTATAACAAAGATATTTTTTTTTATCGTCCGTAGATTTCTTCGATACAAAACAGAACAGAATAGAACCGGAATCGGAAGTTGAGATAATTATTCAACGGCCACTTTGAAAAGCTGGTCAAAAATGTAGTCGGATTCATGCTTTTACAAATATACTGCGATGCAGTTTTGTTTTCTGTAAATATACTTGCTCCGATACATTTGCCCCGTGTGTTGATATAACGATCAAATCGCGAATAATTAAATTATTTAACAAACTTCAAGCATAATTTCTAGCTTTATTTTCGCAATTCGATGAACCCTCGTGATTGGCCAATTTCAAAATCTCCCCCTTCCCCTGCCGTCTTCGATGCGCCCTCATGCATCTTCCATGCGTCTTGGAGAAGCTGATATTTATTTTTGTCACGATAAGAATATAATCGGGTGCTTTAGATAATAGATAAAGCATCAATAGCTGGTACACGGTCAACATGGGGTACATCCACCTTGGCGGCCAGGCCACCGAGGACGCCTAAGCCCGCGTCTGCGCGTCTAGCCAGCGTTATTGCTCTATGCTCTGCTCCAGAGCCGCCGCAGTATCGCTTTCACGTCCCGTGCGGTTAGTTCGTTGCTCGGGGACTGGCCAGCTACTGCGCTTTATTTGATCGTTAACAACCCTTCGTGTCAGAGATAAATAATAAAGAAAGGAGGATACATCCAAGTAACCGTTGATCTTTCGGCCTCTGGAATGAACCTCCGGAGCTCCATCGATGTCCAATAATCATCACAGTCGCACCCGAATCTCGTAAGTAACACGACAAACCAAAATGTATTGGCGGGTTCGTCGATACGTTGCAAACGATACGTTAGCACCGCTGAACCGTCCGGCGTGAGGGGCGAGAGAACGTTGTTAACCGATGAATATCCTTAACCTCTGTCACATCTCTATGAACGCGCAGCGGCGGTTAATTCGCTGCAGCGTTTCCGGGGCTTAGCGTGCGAATCGAGTTCGATGCGCCGCTTCCACCCGGCAGTGGCCAGTGGCGATTTAGACTCGGTGGGTCCAGTGCGTTAGTTCAGTGTCTCTGCGTACCTCTGCGGGAGTGCTTCGACGTTTTGTTGTTCTGTCATCGTTGCTGCAAGTGAAAATTTGGAGGGACGCAGAGTGGATTGACTGAAAAAGTATTTAAAAAAAGTATAAGACCGGAAACTTAGGTCCGAAAGTATCGAGTTAATAATGATGATAAATTCATACAGAAAAGTGTTAAAAAACGGTCTCAAATACGCGAATAGATTGCACAGATAGATGTGACGGGGAAGTGGATGTTTGGGAAGTGAGTTTTGTCTTTTTTTTATCGGAACCGCAAATCCAGATAATCGTTCGACGATTGTTGTCATAAGTACACGATTACGTGTAGAGCAGTCCTTTGTTGTTCCGCTGGAACGTCGAGTGCAATAGTATCGACCACGCGCGTTCGCGCGTCACACGAGCAAAATTTCGAGTTGAACGGATTGTTCGGTGACTCGTGAAAAGTCGAAGAATCAACGAACGGCCCTTCGCTAATTCGGAGGATTTGGAGGTTCGGGTGGAAACGACCTTTTGGGACAAGTTTCAGCTCCAGTGGGTTTTTTCGACGGAGACCTTTCGGAACGGTAGGTGTGTTCGGGCGATCAGCTGATCAGCGTCACACGACCATTCGGCGCAGGCGGAACACTCGAACGGACACTTGGACTTTTCCAGGTGAGCTATCGTTTTATTTTGCTCTTCCATTAATGCGAAAATTCATTCATATTTCCTTCGGTCATGCGACTGATATAAAATGTTCTCGTTTTTTCTTTTTTTTTCAAAATGGACGTAACTTTCAATTAATTTTGCATAACATAAATTATATGAATAATGAAATTTATCGTTGAAACATGTCGTACGGTATAGTCAAAGAGCCATTTGGATTCATTATCGTTCACTCAAGAATTTTTTTAAACTACAATCCAGCAAGACATTTTTTTTGAGTTACACGTTTGAGGCGATTTAAATGAAATTCTTTTACGATTTCGCGTGGTCAGCGACCGGAAGTATAAAATTCATTGCAAGTTGACGTTGGGGTTGATAGCGCGGCTATGAGACTAAAGTGGACAATTTTGTGCTGCGCCAAGTCGCAAACCGTACTAACTCTTCGTACGTATATGCTGATAGGGCGGTAATGGGATATAGTTTCCCTATATATGCACACGAATCCCCGGGTGAGCTCCAGTCGCCTGGTTACGTAAGTTCTGCGCGAACATAACGAGCAAAAAAGGACGGTGAAACGTGCAACTTTACTATACCGCCGATTTCGCATCCGATGTGGAAAAAAAAAAATACATACTCAAGATATAATATCGCCTTTACCTAAAAATGTTTACAGCTTAGATGTAATCAATGTTTCAGAGATTTTCGTTTGAAGCTACACTTGGTCGATTAACTCTGAAACGACCAGTTTTATCGAGTCCATCGTTAGGACCTTTTTTGTATAGAATTGTCCGCTTTACCAATAAGGTCTCACACACGAAGACCGTCAGAACTCGCGCTATCGTTGTAAACACGGTCAAAGACAAAGCATCGATGGGAAAAGTGTGTTTATAAAATGCCGCTTTACGCAATATTTTTTAGATTTACGATAAATATGTTTAGAACCTTTATTGTAGAGAATTTCATGCTCTAAAAACAAGATCTCTTGCAGAAATTGCGTTAAACTGATCGTTAACGAGATAAACGCTGACAAACATTTATTTTGTTTACAACGAATCTTCCTATGCATATGGGAGGTTCGTTCACTTCGGTAATATCTCGTATAATTATTCTCCGTGGGGGAATATCACATAATAATAACAACAACAACAATGCAGCAATAAACGATTAAATTGGATGCCTCTGAGAGGAGATACGCTGGTAATTTCGTTAAGCTTCCGGCCCGTTTGATTTTTTTCGCACTCTATCGGTAGTGTTACATCACGACCAATCATCCTCACTTTAGTTTGACTGTCAGCGAAATGATGTATGCGTTCCTATAACAGCGCCAGTTCGGCCCTACTGTGGGACTCGAATTTGTGGGACGATCGTCGCTCGGTTAAATGGACTAATGATCGCGTTGTTCGGCAATAAGAATTTTTTTTAGTGGTGGGAATGTTAGTTACAATCTTACGGAGCTTCAATGTTCCGTTAACACTTAATCGGTCTCCGGGAAATAATTCGTCGAGGACCGTGGGGACTGGAAGTCTCCCAAGGTCGATTCTTCTGAACCTCGTAGATTTTTCCGCGTTGATTAACCCTTTCGCGCAACATACATTTTCTATAATTAACAACTTTGCACCAATTTCTTCAGTTGAGTCGGTACGAATGTTCGATAATTTTTGTACCGTTTTTTTTTTCGTTCCAAAGTAATATCTGCCATTTAATTAGAAGTAATTATTGTTGCTGGAAAAATATACACAATCGCGTTTATTTTATCCGAAACTATCGGTTCTATGCTCTGCTTGTTTATCGGCCAGGTCAAGTCGCATTCTTGCCCAATCAAAAGCTCGTTTCATCCTCGCTCTCAATACCTCAAAAGTCGATAGTATTTGTTTATTTTTTTTCTACAAATCTCTTTAGCAACCGGTATGGTTGCCGATGGGTGGATCCTCTCAACCCCGGAGGGAATAATACCCACCTTAATTCCCTTAAATGCGATTTCCTGATATCCTGTCGCGAGGTCAGGGCGATCCGAAGTCCGCGAAGTCCAGTGGGTCGATCGCTTCATCCTCCGTCCAACGGCATTGTTTTCCGGCCGTGTATGAGTGCGCGCGGCCTACCGTGCGAATAATTACTCGAGCCGTTCGAGCGTGCTGCTCGGCTATCGCTTAGAATTTTTTTTCATTTTTTTTGAGGAGCAGCGGCAACACGTCCTCGTGCAGAAAGGAAGGAAGTCGAGTTACCTTGCTTATAGTTGAAGTACACTAAAAAAAACTGTGCATTCGTGTCACTGTGCCACGGTGCGATAGATCGCGTGGCTAGCTCTACTTTCACCTTCGCGGGAACAAAAAAATTACCTAATTTTCGGAAACTGGCTTAATCATGAAAACACTTGCCCAATTATATCAAGGCTTTACCTGATTAAAAAAATCTCACGCAGATCGATCTTGTAACGCTAACTTTCATTCTCGAGCGCGCACGCGCAAAGTTTCGATTTTAATGTCCATTTCAAAAGGATGATTTAAATATCATTAATTTTTTTTCTCGAATTTAAAGACACGCATAATTTTTTCCTGTGCGCCGGATTGCCCAGTAATTATACACGGTATTTTCCAATGACTAATCATTTTTATTCCACTTATACGGAAACGTTGAAAACACTTGTGCAATTATATCAAGGCTTTACCCGATTAAAAAAAAATCTCACCCGGATCGATGGCGCAACGCCAACTTTTATTCTCGAGCGCACGCGCAATGTTTAGACTTTCATTTCCATTTTAAAAGGACGACTAACATTTTTTTTTTAACGAAACACATAATATTTTCCTGTGCATCGGATTTCTCAGTAATGACAGACTTGTTTCTTTCCAATGACTGATAATTTTTATTGTACCGTTAGTGCGGTACTGTCGGGAATTGTTGTGAATAGGATGCGTTACGTTGGTCACGCGAGTGAATTCTTGCCGCTCGAGGCTTTTCCACGACGGGTTGAACGCGCCGAACAACTGGGGAATAATAACTCCCTGCGAGCTAAAATCCTTGCTCTTACAGTAGCGTGATCCGAGCCTCGTATAAAATATGTTTGTTCGCCGTGCGCGACGAGAAGGGAATAGAACTTACGAGGGTGCATCGTGGAACTCGTTTGCGCGTTGCGAATCGTAATGTGTGCCGTGTTACTCAGCCCTCCGACAATTGTCACGCCCTCGGCTCTCGATGAGTAACATCGAGGCCGAATCTCGCCAACAGAACTTTCACTCTCGTGGAAATCTAGACTTCGTAAAATCACTGCAAACACGTAGTTCAAGGTACTTTTCAAGGAATAATAATAATAATAATAATAATAATAATAATAATAATAATAATAATAATAATAATAATAATAATAATAATGATAATAATAATAATAATAATAATAATATCGAATTATTGGATTATACAAACAGTAAAAATTGCCATTTCTTAGCGTTGCGAGTTGGAAACATGTTTACGCGAAGAACGACGATATGGATTTGGAGGAGTACGCTTTTACTCATAGTGTATGAAATTGGAAGTGGTAGATCAAAGGAAAGTCAAAGAAAAAAATCTAATTTGGAGATAGCTTTTCCGTTTTTAAGAACTTTCTACCCTCCAGACAATTTGAGAAGGTATAACGGGGCGCTACAGGCGTGTGAGTGACGTCGAGTTATTGGACGAAGGGAGAGCTTTGGAGCAGGCGATACTAGGGTCGAATCTCAAAGGTCCGTTCGACGAGCTTGGCACGAGAACGAGCTCGCTCCAAAGTTTACTTCGTACTTCAGATACATCGATACAGACAGCCAGACAGACATATCAAATGTTTATTGTCGATAGTAAAAACAAATCTCACAAGGCCAAAAATACAACGATAAATAAATCTCGATTGCTCGAGATTTATTTATAATTTTGCATTCCAATTTTTATTCCCGTTATCGTAGGACGAATAAACTGGCCGCTTGGCACGCGCCGAAAGATGATATTTATCTCCGTGTAAACAAATTCCCGGCAGCACCGGTCGACCCCATCTCTTGCCGCGAACTGCGACCTTGAAGGGTCGAGTGCGTCGAGTAGCTCCGCGATAATAATTGTTGATACATTTATTTTCTTTTACAAACGAAATAAATAATTAAATAAACAAATCTAAAAAAAATTAATAACATTCATTTTCATTTATAATTTTTTTTGTATGGTCTCGGTGAGATATCGAATATACAAATGCTACAAAAGCTCGCTATCTCACAGTCGCGTCCGGTGATGCGCGAGCGCCGGTTCCTCACTGTTGAACGAATCCCAAAGGCCGTTTTCCCAATTTCGACGAATTTCCAGCATTCTCGGCGTGCGGATTCTCCCCTCGTTTCGAAATGGGCCTCGCTCGTGCCGGTGCTATATATCCACGGACTACAGTGCGCGGAGATAAAGGCGGAGAAAGCAACACAGCAAACCTTAGCGCGCACCCTCCGATGCCTGTGGCCTGTCGGCGAACTCTCCAGGGACGACCTTTGCCTGATGCGTTCATCAGAAGTCCCTTCTGTATAATCATCGTGATCCCACCACTCCCGAAAACTGCTCACACTGATATAAATTCACCTTAACTATTTTGACTTTTTTCCCCTAAAATCGTAGTCGTCTAAGTTATTGTACTTTTACACCACAATTTTAGTTATTATTAATTATTACTTCAACGTCGATAAAGCTTTATTTTCACGAAAAAAATTGCTTATTGCGCATGCGCAATGCGTGAATTTCTCCTTATATTTTTAGTTGGCTTGTAGTTGTTGAATTGTTGAAACGCCTTGGGAAAAAAACAGTTTCGGAAAGAAATTGCGAATTGAATTGACACAAAACTTCACCGCTCAGCCGGTAAAGTGGATTATTTTCTTAACGTCGTAATTTGACGAATGGACTCTCGACAGGCCGATATATCGATTTTACGGTCTTTCAATCACATTTCCTATTACTCCGGTCGGTGAGTACACGCGAAGATGCGAAGCCGTCTAGACGCATCAGAGTTGATCGTTCCAGACACAAGGGCGAAGGGAACTAAAGCGTCGAGTGGAGACGTAACTTAACGGCCGCGTCTCCGCGTGTCAGGAGAACAAGACGCGGGAGGGTGGAGAAGAGCGTTAGAGCGGTGTTCACACTGATAATGAGACTGTCAGGCCACGTTCGTTTATGCGAGAGTTATACGTATTCCTATAAATCTCCGCCCCCCTCACATTTCAAGGTCGAACTTACGTTTTGCCTCAAGTAATTATGGGCAACCTTTTTGTCGATGTCGAATTTAGGAAATTTAAATATATCCATTTTACAGTAAAAATCCATCGAAACTCTAAATTAAATGCGATAGTTTTTGTTATGAACTGGGTAGGTGGGCAGGAAGTTATACCCCATGACCTTAAGTTATGAAAATTTATTTTCCGGATTAATACCAAAAAGCTAAAAAAAATATCTGAAAGAATGGTCAACGATGGTCGAGAAAAAAATATTGATTAATGAAATTCGCATCGTTGTTTTAGTCAACGTAAAGCAAAATAATTTTCGTACGGCGAAAAGTGTGCCGTATAATTATTTCGTCTCGGAGGATATAAAGCTCCCAAGGAGGAAACGCGCAGAGGCTGCGCCAATAATTCGTTGTCTCGTCGTATAACAAAGAGGCCGAGCCTCGTCGGTGTGTATCGACCGATGCATTTTAATCATGTTCCACGGTTGAGTAGTCGAGCGAGCTCGGACGTCTAGACGTATTACCGAAAATCATACGGACTAGAGAGAATTGGTTGAAGTAGCGAATCATCTGCCTGAGGCTGTCGAAACAGCCTCGAGATAGAGCGACGACGGTTAATAGAGTCACCGGCGAGCGTGGAGACGAGAAAACGATAGACATGAATGAAGAGAAAAAACGTGATAAGAGAATAACTGAGCTGTTTATATCGCGTGAGGAAAAAACTTAATGTGTTTTTTTCACTGATGACAACTACCAGAAGATCTTTACAAAATTTATCGCATACATTGACATGTATATTGAACTTTCCGATAGAGATTTCACCAAAAAATAATGTGCAATAATATATTTTTTTTAATTCACCGGTGAAATACCATAAATAGTTTTTTTCTCGCATAATCAAAACATTATCGATCCTACAATATAAAAAAAATAAAAACGCCACAAGAAACTTGGTAGATTCAAACGGAAATCGGCAAAAAAAACTGCCCGCAAATCATGAGCCTTTAATTTCAGTTTCTACGAAGACGCTCTTGCAGTGAAAAAGCATAACTCGTCCCCGCCCTATATTCCCTACCGAGAATGCGTGCCAATAACGCCAGAAGTCAGGTCGAATGCTCGCCCACCATACGAAACTCCTGCCCGGGGTCGGCAATAGACGAGCCCCGTTATAGCCATGCATATATACATATATATACATCCATGGACTGCTAAGAAGCGGAAGGGCGCATCCCGAACCATTTAACGCGTGAAACTACGCGAGATGCGAGATTTTGCTTCTTGGCAGTCGACATATAGCTATAAACGGCCTCATAGAAAGAGGGTCGCCCCGCCGAGGGTAAAAGAGGCTACAGGGTGGCCAGATTCTTTATTCTCTTCTCGGTCGCCGTCGTCGTCGGTAGTCGTGGTGGTCGGTGGGGTGCGGACTTCTCTCCGACGCACACACTCCATGCTCTACCGGCCTCCGTTCATAGCTTCGTGCTCCACAGTCACGTTGCGCATGCGCCGAATCGATTTTCCGCCAGGCTGCATGGTGGGCAGGCAGCGGCTACGGTGGGCCGACACACCAGCATCGCCTTAGCCGGCCTCTGGCCGAGCAATATACCATTTTCTCCGTGCCATTTCCTCGCATCGTCACCGAACGTACATAGCAATTTTTCACTGCGCATCGGGACGTTGTATTATGATAATATATCGAAGAGAAAAATAGACTTGATTTCGCCCTTTTATATAAAAAAAATTGTGTCGAACGCAATTTTCAGTTCTTTTCCAAGCTTTCCGAGTTTTCCAAGGATGCAAATTTAGTTTTTTTTTCTTTGTTGACTGTTTATGCACGCACCGCGTTTTCTTATGGCCTTGCATCTTATCCCCCTTGTTTTTTTACACGGGTTATATTATGATAATAAATCGAAGAGAAACATAGACTTGATTTCGTACGTTTTTATATTAAATATATTTTAAAAAAAATATCTTCGAGCTCTCCCAGCTTTCCAAGCTTTCCAAATTTTCCGAGAATGTGAATTTAGGTTTTTTCCTTTGTTGACTGTTCGTGCACGCACCGCGTTTTCTTGTGGCCTTGCATCTTTGTCCCCCTTGTTTTTTTGCACGAGAAGGCAAAGGGCAGTTCGTCCCTTGGTTCTCATATTTCTTTCTCGTATCCTCCCTTCGTCGTCGATAAATCCGTATATCTTCGGCCCTCCACGGCCCTCTTGCCCGGTCATCCTTGCCGCATTATCCCCTCGATTCTTATTCACCGTGCCGTCCGCGAGCGAGTCACACGGTCGCGTGCACTGCTCTACCCCACTCGACCTTGCCGGGCTGCTTTCCAAGGATGCCCGATGGATAGTGGCCACGATGCGTTCTACTCGTGGAAATTATCTTGATTACGAGAGGATCGCCGGCGTGGCTCGATGATACAGGAGGATGATACGGAATTCACGACACGCCAGTTTTATTTTTAACTTTTTTCTTTGCATTTTTTATTGTTACACGACAGGGGGCGAGGAGGATAGGTCAAACATAAGTCACACCTGACAATAATTCCTTTCAACTTCGTCGCCCTTTTTTTAAGTTCAAAATTTGTATTAAATTTTATTCGTCACTAAACCGTCGACACCGTAAATGACTAAATGTATACATTAATAAAAAAGAAATTCTGGAAAAAAAAGGATAAATAAATACAGGTATTTTTTAGATCGTTGGCAACTTTTTCCTACGACCTAACGATAATTCCTTTCAACTTCTTTGGCCTTTTTATAAATTAAATTTTTGTTAAATTTATTTCATTGATAAACCGTCGATATCGCAAATGAACAAATGCATAAATTACAACAACAAAAATTTCGCGTAAAAAATAAAAAGTAATAAAAAGAGTAAAGAAAGTGATAAATAAAGCTACTTTTAGATCGCCGGCAATTTTATTCCCCTCGACAGGCAAACTCGCATTAAAAAAAAAGAGTACCGAAAGTGCTCGCAAACTTTTCCATCTCCTCAAGGAGTATCTCCGGCAATTTCTTTTGTACTTTAAATTACAAAAATATGCGTTAACACGGTACATCCCCCAGTTCTCGCGACCGAGCTTACTTTGTTCGGCGAGTTCGTACGCGGGATGCCATTTCCGTTCGTACAACACGACTCCGTGTGTCTGTGTGCCGCTCGATCGGCGCTCTCCTGCGGATTGCGAGCCTCTAGAGCGAACTTTCCGAGGGTGCGCCGCGACACAAACTACCCTCTCTCGAATCCCTTTTCTCCGAGCAACTTCGCGGACCCCTGCTTCCGCGCGCTCTCGACAATCGCCCCCGTTCGCCACTCTGCCTTTAACTTTGCACGAGCCAGCAGTGGAATGCGACTGGAAACAAAGGCGAGGCAGCCGAGGGCTCTTCTATCTCCCGCGGCAAATACGGGACCTGCCCAAAATCGGTAATTGGCCCTAAGCACAGACTTGTGTTCTTTGCAAATCAAAGAACTCTTTTTTTCATCACTTTGTTTCAAGCAAAAGTGATGAATAACACTATATTAATAATAATAATAATGTAGGGGTGCTTTTGTTAATAATAATTATAATATATATTATCAATAATAGCTCATAATAACATTAATATATATTGTTAATAACCGATAGCGGTGGATGCGCGGTTGGCGCACGACTCCGGTGGTCTCCCAAGTCAAGCAGAATCGTTCGCGGTCAGTACTTGGATGGGTGACCGCTGAGCGGGAGGCGCTTTCTTCTGAAACTTTGGTGTTTCTGCACTTTACTCAAGTGCAAAAAATACCGGTGAATCAGTTGAATAAGGCCGTCTGTGCCGGCATGGCTTTTCCGTAGTTTCCCCGTGTCCCCGGAAGCAGATTTACACAGTGTAGCTAAGTCGGCTACGGAGGCACTGGAAGTTAGGTAGCTTAGCTGAGTGCGCGTAGGGAAAACTAGGGGGAATCGGCATGGGATTCCGTAAAAACCCAGAAGGGTCTACGGTGGACAAAGGTTGAACAATATATTGTTAATAATAGTCAATAAATATTATAATAATAATAATAATAATAATAATATAAGCGCTGAGCTTGTTGCTTTTTCATTGGCTAACTACGGTTTCCAAGAGGATGAAAGCACGAGCGAAAAAGCCCCGTGTTTCTACCGTGCTATACGTCCTACAATATCCCGCAACAAAAGCCTTCAACTGGCTGTTTGTTGCGATCAGCCCCTCGCATTGCGTGGGCGGAAACAAGCGGGTTGCGCTGCGAAGGCGTTAGCCGAGGGATGCGGACGAGTGCCGAGCGCCCTTCGCGTCGTTTAACCCGTCGACTGAATGCTCGCGCACCCGTTTGAGCCGGGTAGGTACGCGAGCACGGTCGAACTGCTCTTTGCGAACAGGTTTCAGCAGGGAGCTATTTAGTTATATTTTTTTTTACAATAGTTGGGATTTAAAAAATTTTTATCCGAGAATTTATGGTTTTTTTTTGTTAAGGCGAAGCTCGAGCCCGGTGCAATTATGTGCCGGAGAGTCTGAACTCCGAGAGGTGTGGCTCCGCACCTGCGCAAGCTCTCGCGATCCGAAAATCATTTCGCGGACATAATTGCGAACCGAATTTATTCGCACAGATTTATTCGAGCACGGAGAAATTTTTTAAGAAAAACATTTCGAAACGATGCAAGTTTATTTGTATTTTTTTCTCTATATGTCGACTGCTGAGAAACGGAAGGGCGTATCTCACGTTGGTCTACACGATAAATGATGGGAGATACGCCCTTCTGTGTTTAGGGGGTCGACAGACGGATATGCACGGGAATGGCGATGTATCGCGAAAAATAACGGCGACGATGAACGAGAATCGTTGATCGATAGTATGAAATAAAGTTGAGAGCCGATTCTCTCTCGTCGTCACGCGCCAGTGAACAATCGACAATGCCAAAAGCCAGACGTTCCGACCCGTCCCTGCCCGTCCCTTGCCCGCGTCGCGAATCAGCCCGTGTTACAGTTCAAACTACAGAGATGAACTCGCTTGTACGTACACGGGTGGATTGTCCGTGTCACAATGCGCTGTAGCGCTCGCAGTAAGTGCTGGATGAAATTCAATGCGACCTGACCCATCCGGTCTCGCTACGAATTCAAATAGACTCAAAGCTATTTTGTAGTCCAGGTAAAAATACGTTCGTGAAACATTTTCCTTTTTAGGGTTGAAAGGTGTTAGCCGATGCACTTTGAAATATCAACGGAACGCGATACAAGTTAAGTGTTAGAGAAAATGTAGGGTATTTTTATCGAACCTTCGACGCCTTTTCGGACATCAATGATAATTACTAGCATTAAACTAGGAGAGAAAAATCTGAGAAAATTTGGATAACTCGTGCCATATCTGGGACACACTTGCAAATTTTTGTAGATTTTTCTATGACCTATTTATCACTCAAATTTCGCACTTGGTGTCGAGTATCGATTTTCGATTGTGAGGGAATTCGGGTCGAGGTTTGGAGTATTATTTTTTATTTGAACGGCTGGACGAATCGTTGAGAAATTTTTACGGTATCTTCGGACGGGTATTACGAAAGCTTGAGAATTTTTTCAATTTTTTGCAATTAATGGTTCTCCCATAATAATTGTGTTTGTTTGTTAAGAATACGCAGTTTTTTCTGTACGTAAGGTACAGGCAGTTTGGTAGCTCAGTGATAGACAGATAGTAAATGGAATGCTTCATGGTCGACGGAGTTTCGGAACGTGGCCCCTGGGAGTTTCACGTCGACAATCGAAACGCGAGAGAAGCGGCCGAGGCCGGGAGATAGGCCGGCTATAGAAACCGAGGAGAGAAAAGCTGTACGGGAAAACTGAACGTTTGTCTCTCGTAATTGCACTGCGGCAAAGCTCGCCTCCCGAGATTCGCCGCGAAAAAGTCGATAGCCCGTTCCGTTATTAGAGTCTCCTTCGTCCAGGACTGAATGTCCGATCTGAAAATGTCTCGTGGGTCAATATGTTATATGTGAGATATTTTTGTCAGTTCCTTCTATTTCCGATTTTTTAAATTTAAATTTGAAGAAAAAAAATTCCTATAATTGATGAAGCAAAATCTTTCCACGCGTGCATTAATTTGCAGCCTCGAAAATAACGTTGGCTTTAATAGCGCTGAATACTCAGCGTCAAATCCGGCGATTTCGTCAGAGAAAAAAAATGCGAGCAGTTTACTTTGAGGGGAAACCAGATGAGGATGATGATGATGAATCTGTTGACGAATATATTTCGCTTAGCTCATCGGCGTAACGGCATATAATACGCCAACAGCAGATGCCGACGGACAAAGACTCCGAGGCTGAGATAAAGAAGGAATTTGAAAATAATATATAATTTATTTTTTTAAACTTTGATTCATGATTATTTTTAATGTGAGACGAGCATATAAACGTAGACGTGGAAAATATAATATATATATTTAGTAGTTCATACATTGTACGAAATGAATTCCAATTATGGAACTGGTGTTATGAAATGTAAGAAAAGTGAAAGAAAACTTATAGTGGAACCAGATAGTGGAAAAAATTCTTAAAAATTCTTAAAAATATGTATTGGCACCGAACATGTGACACAAATTTCGCAAAATAAAAATCTGCTCCACGAGACAAAAGTTTTAAAATAACTGAGAGCTAGAAATATGAAAAACATTGCATTTTTTATTTCATTTTTTTTGTTTTTTTTTGCTCGCAATTGCTCGAAATTGCGAGTAAAATTGAAAATCCGTTAAAACAGAGTAGATTAATTGAGTTATCGACTGCTCAACGAAATTCCATAAAATTGGCTGCAGCAACAGCCAGTTGAATTTTCCATCGCGCAGTGCACAGAAATATCACATTATGCAGGCTCCAGACGATAATGAGAATTTCACGAGGCGAGGAGAGGAGGAGAAAAAAAAAAAACGAACGATTGCCGCGAGCAAAATAAAAATGAATTATCCCTCGTGTCTGGCGTAGTGCAATCTTTGCTGGTGCGAGGATTTTATATCGCGGCTTGAGGTACGACCCCCTAGGGGACTGAGTCGCAGCCCGGAGTTCCCCTCGGCGATGATGAAAATATGACGAATGGAAAGAAAAAAATACGAAAAAAAAATCTATAAATGGGTAATTTTTTGTTTTTCAAGAAAAATATGAAATGTTAAAAGCGCGTTATTATTAGAGCGTCGGGAATGCGAATAAGCCTATTTGCGTTGAATTGTAGTGCTTCGCCAGTTTCTCGAATGTTTGGCCGCGTCAGGCACGTTTATAATTTCTCCTGGGCTACGCCCACGCTCGCGGCTCGTCTCTGGTGCAGAAGACCTACGGCCAGTGGGTTAGGTCAGTTGCCTGAATTAGAACGTTCTGTATTTGCCTATGCTATGATGCCACGCCGCCCGCTTCGCGAGCTCGCATGTGGACGCAGATGAGCGACGCGAGATATCTGTATATTCACCAGACAACATCTGCGAGTCCATCCACGAAGGGAATTCTGGTTTAGCTTCCGAAGCTGTAACGCCTCGACGAGTAATCATGAATTCTGTACACGACACGTTCAGTGGTCCGATATAGATTTTTAATTATTTTTTTTTAAATTTTTTCGCCATGCATAGCATTCTTTTTTATAAATTATTTAGTGTTTTTTAGAATCCCGAAATATTTTGAATTTTTTTCAATTTCTGAGAATTTTTAGGATTGTATTGCTTCAGTCACAGATTTTCTTCATCTTCATAGTGATGACCGGGGCAAAATGGACTACAATGGAAGAATGAAAAAATTAACCGATAAATTAAGTAAAAAACTGAAGAAACTGGTAAATGATTTTGGGCGAAGAGGATCAAATGTCGATTCTGGACATAATGTGTCTGGACCGAATTTCTTGACTCTTATTTCGTTTCTCAGCCGGACCATTTTGCCCCAACCTCACACAAAAATCGATCAGTTCAGTTGCACGACTAAAAAAAAAAAATATTACGAGGCGCAAACTTTCTAGCTAAAAGTGTGTCGGTGAAAATTGTAGCGTGGGACGAACGGTTGGAAGCGGCTTTATCGAATTACAACGCCCGGTAACTCCGTCCGAAGTGGAGTTACACTTAACCCTTCTAATTCCGACCAATTGAACTCGCGAACCCACCCACGCCGGAGTGCCGCGTATCGGGTCTGAAAGTGTTTATACGTAGCGCCAGTCGTATCCGCATTCCGAATCGCTGCGAGCTCTGACCGCGCGCAGCGTCGCTGCAGTTATCTCCAGACACACTTCTTCTTCCGCCCGTGTATCCAGCATCCCCTGTGATCCTCCTTCGCGCGTCGCGTTATTAATACCTCGCGCGGATGGAGCGTCTGCATTCTAACCGCCGCGAGGGCACGCTGTTTAATTTTAATTGGCTTCGAACACATAGAATGCAAACACAGGACCGCAGTCACGTGGCGAATAAAAAAACATCGTAAAACATAGACACCAAAATTTCTTAGTGCGTCGTCAGCGTATAATAGCTTTGTCTCCGAAGTATTTCAATTCTATTTTCACCACCATTTTTTTTCGATCGATAATAATAATAATAATAATAATAATAATAATAATAATAATAATAATAACAATAAGTATTATTATTATTTAATCGCTATGATTATTTTTTATCTCTCGCCCCACAAGCTCTCGAAATTTGAAGAATTGACAAGATGTGCTTATTTTGGGCACTGATAATAAAATGATTTGAACGTGACTAAGCTGGGGCCCAACGAAACTTAGTCACCCCTGCGTTGCCTCGTTACGGTTCGGCGCGACCCCCGGAGCTGAATTCTAAATCGCGGAAGTACGTTAGTTTCCAGGGTCTCTGTGTCGTTGCTCTTCCGGGGAGAAATAATTTTGCAAAGCGGGTACGAGTTTCGTGGGAGAGGTATAACGAGGAGACTCGCTCGCCGGGCCGCACAGAACGTCCGCGACGTCGCGTGGTGGATCGGCCGGGTTCTGTGCGTGCAGCGGCGGCTTCCCCCTTCGCGTCACACGCAAAGAAATACTGAAAAGCAGAACCCGCAATCGTACACGGACACTTTTCTCGCCGCGATATTACGTCTACGTCCGGCGTGTTTGTGCTCACGATGCAGGCGTCGCTCGTCTCGCGTGTGAGCCCCGAGGGGCGCTTTGCGCACTCCTCGTCGAGTTTATTGCCGGAAAGCTCGGAGGCACGCGCCGCCCTCCACTTCCGGATGGCATTATGCATGCACCTCCGCTCTATCTGATGACCCTGAATCATTCGAGAATTAATTAAACACCGAGAATTCGTCCTTGCTTTGTATTCGGATGTTTTATTTTTTTTTACTTTTTTACTTGGACTAATTAATGGCATTTGCTTTGCTAATTTAAGTTTTTTGCACGGAGTGAAGAAATGAGTATCGCGATGCTAGGTGGCGGGTTTGATTGACGTTGTGGATCCGAGATTCAACTTTCTTGGTCTTTTATTCGATTTTCTTATGTTGTGATCTATCTAGTTACTTTTTTTAACAATGAGCCTGTTAATTCAAACTTCAACTTCCGGAAAATGCGTTTTTTCAGAGGGAACCTTTAACTTTCGGTATAGACTTTTTTTTATGGATAAGTTTCAACTTCCGGAACAAGTAATTTTTAAAACAGGAGCTTCAAATTCTGATATAAGAAATTGTTTTTTAACCGGAGCTTCAACGTCCAGTACACGAAATAAAAAAGCAGCTTTAACTTCCGGTATGCATAATTTTAACGTCAGGAGCTCAAACACCCGTTCTATTCAAAATTTGACTCAAAAGCTCAAACTTCCGTCCCATCCAAAATTTCAGTCAAAAAGCTCAAACTTCCGTCCCATCAAATTTTGAGTCAAAAAGCTCAAACTTCCGTCCCGTCAAAAATTTGAGTCAAAAAGCTCAAACTTCCGTCCCATCAAAAATTTGAGTCAAAAAGCTCAACCTTCCCTCTCACGGTCCCCATCGAAATATCCATCAAGACCAGATAAGCGGAGATCCGTGCCAGCACTACCGACACACGGACACTTGTAGGGCGACGACCTGATTCCGTCACAGGATTTTTTACTCTTCCGCACCGTCGCCAGGCATCAGTGTCCCTATTACCGGGACGCCAACGATATGGCACGAACCGGCAACGAAAAAGTATAAGAAAAAAAAAAGAAGAAAAACGAAGGGCAGAGTTACATAGCGCGATGGTAAGTCTCCAGGCACGCGATGCCCGAACCATTCGACCAAGCATCGGTGAAGCAGAAGTAGAAGAAGCGATGAACTCACTACTACAAACTCCCGCAGCGTCGTTGATACACCATTGTCGAGCAATTGCATACAGTTATATGTATGCGCATACATGCAGCTCTCTCCGGCGTTCCCTGCACTCGTCTTCCGGGTCATAATGCCAAGAGACAACGTCGGTCCACATAGACGCGTTTCCTGGCAGTCGACCAGCTGCTGCCAGAATCCCTACAGGTTCATCCACGTCGCACGACGACCACCGCGAAGAGTCTCTCATACACTGCGACTGCTCGTTCGTTTTTTTTTTCTTTACATGTCTTTTTTCTTTCCTTTTTTTATTATCCCTCTTGCGTGTTCTCATTCGGTGCAATGCATAGAGTCTCTTTATGACGGTACTTCATCCTTACTGCCTATTATCGCGCATGCGTCCTACAGTACTATGCATAATCCTGCATTATCGTCTTAGCGTAACGCGATCGGATACAGCAGTCGAGTTTCATTTTTTTTTTTCTTGTAAGCGCGAAATCGAATACATAAGAAGTACCCTTGAAAATTGAAAAACTTAATTATTTATGAGATTAATAGAACTGTTATTGATAAGTTCTGTGATTTGACGATGCAATTCGTGATACTGGAAAAGTCCTCCGATTTCGACCGGAATTTTGAAAAATCAAATGTCTACAAAAATGGTGATAAAATTCATTGATTAGATTTGAAGTATTAGAATTGTTTGAAATTTTTTTAGGATTCTTAAAAATGTGGATTTTTATGAATTTTAGTCTAGGCTTCAGACCCAGATTTCCATTAACTTCATAGGGATGAATAGGGCAAAAATGGACCACCGAAGAATTTAGCCAAAAATTAATTGCAAAACTGAAGACACCCGGAAATGATTTTGGGCGGCGATGACAAAATTGTGATTCTGGACATGATGTGTCAGAGAATTTCTTGAACCGAATCTCTTAATTCTTGTTTCATCTCTTAGCCGGACCATTTTGCCCCGCCCTCGCAAAGTACCATGCATAATCCTGCATTATCGTCTTAGCGTAGCGTGATCGGACACGGCACTCAAGTTTCGATTCTTTTTTTATATCGCGAAATCGAATACATAAGGAGAACTCTTAAAATTTATGAGCTATGATGCAGGTACGAGATATTGAATAATCGATGAGTTTGATAGAGCTTTTATTGCCAACTTATCTCATGTGACGACGTTATTCGTGTTACTGCAAAAAATCCTCCGACGTGGAACTGAGGCTTGAAAAATTAACGGTCCAACAAAAGTTGCGAAAAAATGCATCGATTAGTTTCGAAATGTCGGTTTTTCACTGGAACGCGGTTTCGACCTGGCAAAAACTCTCTCGGCTGTACGCGAAGGTTTAAACTTTAACGAAAGAATGAAAACTGGTGTAAAACACAAACCGTTTCATTTTTTCGTAGCATACGTTCGAACAACTCAAGCAAAATTAATTTCGCGAATAGAATTTTATATACCTCGTTGCACTCAACGCTCGCTCCGTTAATTAACAAAAAACCGCAGCTACATATCATCAAGCTAGATTGATAGATAAACGAAAAATTCTTGTTCATGCCGCAATAAAAAAAATACAAGAAATCAAACACCGTAACACTACGAAAAAAGAAAACATATTTATTGCGTCCGAAGCGCGTTCGAGCGAGGCTATCGCAGACTTAGATGAAAGTCAATTTGCACCGCGAAGAGGCAACTTTCGTGGAAAAAATGAAAAAGTTTAAAAAATGTAATAAAAAGTCTCCAAACACGTTTGCGTGCATCTTTGCGTTTATTATATACAAGAGAGTGTACGAGGGTAAAAACGAGATTCAAAGTCGTCGAGGCGTGTTCGCGTTAAACGCCTGTTCGTCACGTACTCGTACATGTGATGAGTATACATAGTTACGAACATCGTCGCGTATATACTTATATACACCCGATATATATCGCATGCCCCGCCGGTAAGATTGATATTTCCGCGTAGCGGTTCCCGTCCGGCGAAGCACGCCACGAGGCATCGAGGAGAAACGAGCGGCGCGCAGTGTGCTCTGAATCTCGTCGGGATGGCACGCGAAATTACGGATGACCCATAATACGGGCGGTCTATGTGCCATAGTTATCTCTCCTTCCGTCCTTCTTCTCTCTCTCAAAAGCAACGGATGATTTCTGTCCATACGGTAGTCGGTACGCCGTTACGTTGCCATAACTAATCACTGATTATCTTTTGCCGCTCCATTAATTCCCGAGTCTGAATCCATTCCGTAACGAAGGGGATTCAATTCCAGATTATCCGCGTCTGGACGAAACTTGAAATCCGGATGCCGGGTAATTAGCATCGAATTATCTTCTCTTCATGGACCCGGCATTTTCGCGACCCACTTAACTGACGTGACAAACCCGATCGAGTAATTTTATGCTTCGGCTAATGGATCGAGAAGCTTTGGATGTAAATTTAGCTCTCGCTGGAGTTTCAGTCGGTAGGTGAAAAATCGGGAGCTCATGATTTTATTCAAGATATCGACGAAGATATGGATATTTTTTGTCAATTTATTTTTCCGCGTGGAGGAAAGTTCGTTTTTATTTATTTTTAATGTTCCAAGAATTTAATTGATAAATAATAAATAATAATAACGTTACAGTAATTAATAAGAAGATATCATTAGTAATTAGTTTCAAAAACTGTCGAAAAATCACATTTACGGATTTTCTTCATAATTAATTTTTTTGCCACGCTTTATATTACGTCCGAACCTTTATGAAGAGTTACTGACCGGCAATGAAAAAAACCATTTGTCGCCAGTAACCAAGTGGTCATAAAAAAAATTAAGGTTTTGTCGTCAGAGTGCTCAAAATGTTGCACTAGGTCCAAAAATGACGTGTACGATTTTTAAAAAAAACTGAATCGCCACAATTAATTTTTAATCGGGGCATTTGTCACGAATTACCGATAGACAAACTGCAGGTCCCCCTTAGACTGAAGCCTCCTTCGCAGAGGCTTCAGTCAATGACTCTCCGATACGACCGAAGTGCCGTGGAAATTGATTGAATCGATTAAACGAACGTATGCGCGGCGATAATTCGTGAGAGGTACGGAGGCGAAGGACAGACGGAGAATTCTGCCCAAGGGCATGACGATAGACGATGAAAATCGGTGGACGGAGTCACTCACGTCGCCGCTGTAGTGGGAGGCCCAGGAGTGCATCGTATCGGATGGTTTACAGTGAGAGAGTCGGTTATATAGAGACACTCCCGTCTCGCTTTGCTCGAGCCGATAACGAGGGCTTTACCCGTGTTCCAGAGGCACAAAGTGCCTCCGGAGTGCTCACAGTGCAGCGCAGCGGCCACGTGGGTTCCCCGTCGTTCCTCGGTGCACCGGGCGCTCGTTCAGGCGTACGTATAACGTCCGAGCCTTTTTTTTTACTATGTACAGCCGATAAGATAACCCGCTCGAACGAACCGTAAACCACTACAGGAATGAGAACCAGTCGTACACGTACGCGATTCTATTATGTTGCCACAATGAAGCGTATCATCGCGGGGCGAATCGTAGAAAAAGTTACAATGGGCGGTCGTTCCGATGAAATGGAAAAAAAGCCAATCAGCTCCGGGCACGAATTCTCGGGCCAAAGATCGATACGAATTTCGAACTGGGAAACTAAAGAATATTACAGGGTATCGCAAAGTTATATCGCAAATAATCATAATTAATTACCGTTATTAACGATAAATTGCATAGAAACGTAGTAATTATAGTATACTTTTGCAATATACTATAATTACAGTACAATTAATAATTAACAATTGTAATTACAGTATATCCTTAAATTATAGTAACTTGCGTACATCTCGAGTTCGAATGTTAGACGGAACGGAATTGGACGGATTGAAGACAGCTTTCAGGCGAGAGCAGAACGGGTTGTTTTTTTAAGCTGAAAAAACGATAACGATATTTATAAAAAAACTTTTTATTTCCGTCTCTTTGAGCTATCTCTATGATTTTTTTTCTCAGAATAGTCGAACCGCCTGAAGATTAGATAAAAAATAAATAAAAACTTATGGTTGATGCGTTTCGCGGTGAATAAAATTTTTCCCACGATGCGAAAGTTTGAGGCGTGGGCCCGACTCCGGTATCGGATGTCCAATTTGCTCCCGCGTGCCTCTCGTTCGTTGAATATCTTGCGGAATTAACAGGGACACGTAGGTGGGAATGGCGAATAAGTGCACGGAGAACGGGGTTCGCCGAGGCGATCTGGACCGTCCCATCTGGCGAGTTGCTCTTCTTCTTCTTCCCTCCAGTTCGTTCCCTTCCCGAGCCCGATCGAGTAATCCGGGCACAATATATGCATGCATAGCCGTATTAGCCTTCCGCCTTTACTTGCGCGGCTCGGCGAGTCGCGTTACCGTTCCCGCTATTACTATACAATATACAGTTACCTTAATGCCCGGGACAGTGTGCGCTTCAGCATTTGTTCATCATCCTTATTACGACGGACACTTCCTGTCCCCCGGGCAGACGCGCCGCTCTGCATAGATGCCCCACGTACGAACGGATTATGCAAAATCATAGTTCCTTCTTTCACTCGTTAAAGATGCTACGGTCACTCATCCATCAATAACAATAATTACATATCTGTATACGTATAAACTGTCGAGGAAAGTTCAATTATTATTTATGATTATTTATCATCATTTATTCGAGATCATAAGCATTATGCCATCTCGAGAGGCGTAGTTTATCCACGGCCTGTTTAACTTGCCGTAGCTTGAACACGACTCGATGAAAGATTACAACATTTTTATGATTTATTCAGCCGGTTAATATCGATACTTAATTTTCTTTTTAAATATTTTATTCTTTAAGGGACTTTGCTTACACATATTGAGGTCATTTTTTTAAAACTTAATGGTAGTCTATGATTACTTCGAATAAAATTAGTTCCCATGATTGATAAGTCAATTTTTTAAATAAACGAACATTTTGAGAAAAGAATATTGTGCTTTGGATTCCTTGATTAGAAATCTCTCTTAGCCCTTCTATTACATTTCTTATCAGTTTAATTGCTCAAAACTTCATTCAAGCTGTAAAACGCATTTCATGAAAAAGGGGGGGGGATATGATTATTTTCCACAATCATTAATAAAAATATATATATATATATAACTTAGCGAATTATAGCTGCGATTTCCATGACCCACTTTTTTTCATGAGTTCGGCCCTTAAGGAACCAAAACGGCTTTACTCGAGTGCGAAAATAAAATGATATTCGGCGAGACAGCCAATCAGCCTCGAAGGTCAGACATCGTTTTGGGCTTCCGGCGGACCCGTGCATCAAAGTTGCAAAAAAAAAAGAGGGAAGAAGACATCAGGCTGAGCAATAATAAAGAATGAGAGATCGGCGGTGGCAGTGGTGAGCCGTGTGCGCTCGATTCGCTACGCACCGTGCGTGTCCAAGTTGCGATGACGATGACGACAACGGCTCCGCTCGTCGTCGAGATGAGCTCTCGCCGTTACTCCTCTCGGATGTTGCTCGGTTACCACGGTTGTTTCGCGGCTAACCGCGACTCCACAATGTGGAACGAGGGAACGAAGCGACGGGGTGTGAGCAAAGCAATCCTAGTTCTCTCTGCACCACTCGTATATCCAACGAGCTCTTTCGCTATACCCGGAGAATCGTGAATTACGCCCGAGTGACTCGCGTTTCCGTATCCACATACGCTCCAAGTTATTATGTTATATTTTGCTCTCGAAATTCAAAGTCCCGAGCGAGGGATAGCATTTTTCGACCTAAACCAAAATTATATTTTATTGTATTGTACTTCATTTTATTTTAGTAGTGCAGTAAAAGTGTATTTATTGACAATATCAATTGGTCCATACAATATCCGATACATCTCCCTGTGTTATAGTTACAACGCTTTCATTGACATTGCCAATGGGCCATCGACTGAAGTCCTTCAGCGCAAGGTTTTCACTATATTCGGGTGGATGAATTAAATATTTTTTCCCTTAGTTTATTAAACTTATCGCTGCATTTTGTTATATTGCTATTAATATGTCTGGAATTTATACTTGTATTTCGGAGTCCTTCAGCCCAAGGTTTTCACTATATTCGGGTGGATTAATTAAATAATATGTTTTCCTTAGTTTATTAAACTTATTGCTATATTTTGTTATATTGCTATCAATATGTCTGGAATTTATACTCGTATTTATGCATTTTCTGGGCCCTTTATATTGGCCATTTGTTGAGGCTGTTGGAAGATTATTGTAAGGGAAGATCGCCCGAGTGCAGAAGAAAGCCAATAAAACATTTGATCAGGAAGTAATATCGGAATTGGGAGTAAAATTTGAATTGCCTCTGGTTGGATATACAGCAGAGTCGAAAATGTCAGATGTGAGAGTAGGCCAGTTGTAAAAAGTGTGCTAGCTCGTATCTATGAAACACGAAGAGCTATAGTGTTACATTGACCTCCCACGCGGCCGGGACGATAGCGAGCTTCGTCCCATGTACTCCCGCGACCTTTCCCATAGCCAGTAACAGCGAGAGCATCGGCAGCAGCTATGAGGAAACCGAACCTCACGTGAGTTATAAATAACCGTTTACGTGTATCGCCTCGGCCACCGGAGTGATTGGCATTTGCGAGTTGTTTGCATGCACAACTCGCAAATCCGAAACTACGTCGAGCTACCCACGCGTTTCGAGACTCCCGTGGTATAAAGTTCGATATAAAGCTACGTCGAGCCGAGACCCCGGCGTAACACTTAATTTGCTATTCAGTCGATTAAATCGCCGTTAAATTTATTCAAAAAATTTAAAATAAAAATATCGATCGGCGGAAAAAAATAGCGGGAAAAAATGAAAGTCACCGTTCCGGACGGCTTATCGATTTTTATTACCCTACACTACCTTGTATACTGACCTTTATTACCTTGTACTACCGTTACGGAAAAATTTCCGGAAGCGCCAAATTTCCGGTGACTTCCGGTCATCGGACGTTACACGCGTCGTCGTCTTTTCTTCGTGTCGCGCGTTATATCGAACTGCGGAGATGTTCTGTTCATAACTGTACACGTTTCTGTATTAGTGAGCCATAGTTAGAAGCAGGAAGTCACGAGTCGGAAGTCGTGCACGCGCGTCTACCGGAAACCCGCAAGCCCTTCGCCTCTCTAACGCACGAGTTCGAATTTTGTTAGTATGCGCGATGTATTGTCCGCAGCCATTTATTTTAATAGACAGTGATTTCCTAAGTTCAACCTCTGATCGGCCTAACGTTCAATTATTATTATTACCTTTATTGTTATCATTATTGGCCACCATTTCTTTCCTCATGAATAATAATAATAATAATATTATTATATTAAGCAGATTAAAGAATATGTGAGCTAAGTCAAAAGGAGATTTTAGCATAAGGACAATATTTTAGTCATTATCTATGAGTTTTTCAAAATATTTTCTTTTTAATTTAACTATAAGTATACGTTAGTTATAAGTCACATTTATACATTTATGTTTTGATAATTGGTCAAGGAGAAATTTGTGAATAAATAAACTATTAAACATAATTTTTAAAAATTGCTCCGATAATTCTTTCATATAACTCGGTGCTATGTGAGCTTCGAGCCACTTTGATTCCCATTAAAAATCGTACGACTCGCATCTCTTTCTCGCTTTCCGTCCGTCAATGGCTTCCCACACGGTTTGAAACGTGCGTAAAACGAGAACTTGTGCTTCAAACCATATTTCCGTGTTCGCACGTGTGAAGCTGCTCCCGTGAGCACAGTTGTATGCACACGTATCGACTGCCGAGAAACAGAAGGGCGCAGCTCCGATGTTAACCCGCACGAGTTACGCCCTTACGTTTCTTGGCTGCCGACATCACGAGAGACTATTACCGAGCACGTCGTTCTCTCATTGCGAATGAGCGCCCGGGGGCGTCGGCGAGCCGCGTGAGAGTGACCGGCGAAACTGAAAATCGTAGGTGCGATTTAACAACCTGTAACGGCCCGACCGAGTGAAACGAATCACTCGACACACGCCTCCCGCTCGATGACTCACCCGTTTTAGCGCAAGTAAGCCGTGCCCTATATTAACTCCGCAAAATCGCTAGAAACGAAATCAGGGAATAGAATAAAAAATCTTCAAAATCACTGACGAACTATTGTAAAGTTCGCATTATTTTTGTAACGAATTTTGTCGAAAATTTGTTGACAAAATAAATAAAATTATTTCTCAAATATTGTTTAGTAAATGTAATTCAGAACACAAGTAATTAAACAATTATATGAATAATAATACATTGTCAAACAAATATTTTATTTAGCAGCAAGATATTGTTCGCGAGACATTGTAGGTCAATTTTTAATAATATTCGCTGTCAATTAAATTCTGGGATAAATAAACAAAAACATTTCTTGTCAAACTAACACTCGGTATTTCCGCTTAGACCTCAACTTCGATACGCAAAATATTAACTTCACGACTTAAGGTTGAATATTCATTTTACGACAAAAATTGCAAGATTTAAATTTGTATCTAACGAGCCGCTTGTTATGAATTTCTTTAACTCCTCCGTTCCATTCGCGTCTAACTCTATCGCGGTCTTCGCTTTCCCGTTGCGCCTTTTCTCAATTTCACCCACGGAATAATAAATCTGCCGCTCGTCCATTAATCTTTATCCGCGCTTTCATCTTTATCTCCGCCGCCGGAGCAGCCGTAGCTAAACGTGCATCTGGTCCACACGCGATACACTGCAAAGGAGATCGGGTAAGCGAAACGCATCGCAACGTGCCCGGAGTTGAAAAGATCTCTCTATACCGCAGGGTGGTGCACAGAGTGGAAGCATATTGCGAGGAATGGCGCATCGGCGGGACGTGTACCCTAGCCTCATGCCAGTGACGATGTATGCCTCGCCGACGCGCCGGCCAAGCCGACCGAGGACGTTGGGTCATGCAAATTTATCAATTTAGTACTCCGACCCACTCGACAGCCAGGCCAGGGCAAATTTGTGCCCGCGCCTTCGTTCGTTTGAATTGCATCGACGGTGATTCCCCGCCCGTAACTGTGCGGCGCATTACGCAGTCGCAAAGTCATGCCTCGACACAGGACGCCCGAATTCAGCTGAAATTACAAAATCCGTTCATTTTTTTAATTATTATTATTTTTTTAAAAATAAAAAATTCGGTATTTCTGATGTTAATAATACACTTACAATTCAATCATAGACATTTTTTGTAATTAAACATTTTTATACGAACACTCTTTTTATAAAATAGAATTATCTCGGTAATAAATAGTTCCATCATCCGTGAATAAATTCTGAAACAGTTACAAGATTTAAAAAATAATAGATATATAATTTAAAAAAAACAGTTGCATAACTTCACGTAAAAAAAATTCTTTTCAATTTTGACTGTTACCATGTCGTACGGTGTTACTCGTTTCCGGACCATCTTTCGGGCCTTTGAGTCTACATTCTTTGAGCGCTGAGGCAGAGTCACTGCCCTTCCTTCCATTTCCAGTTTCTCACGGAGGTTTGCATAGCTTGCGTAGCTGTGTGTATACACGTGTCACCTGTCCAAAAAAAAAGATAACTGGTGCCCATTCACCGACGAGAGTGAGATCACCCTTCGAGCTTCTTCACTCCGAGCGCACCGCGCTCTCTGCAAGCATAATGTGTACCGTCGTCTCTCCTCTCTTATGAGCATATACACGTAAGAGTCTTCGCTTGATACTCTTGCCTAGCTTAGCCTAGCACTCCTCTTCTCGCTTATTCCATATCTTTTCATTGAAAAAAACATTGCCCGGAGGCCAGACGTGTACATAAGAACGTTCGTGCCTCGTTCCCTCGGGTAATGGACTTTTTCAGAACGTTCTCACCGTGTACATAGAACAGACCGCCTTCCCGCGTCCCGTCGAGATGGACCGGCCCTTCCGGCTTTTTCGCATGCGGTGATGGATTAACGGCTGCCCAGCGTGTCTCCGCGGAGTTTCGACCTTATCATTCACTTCCAAGTGGGCGTTACACTTCCTTTAAAAAATATACATACATAAGCTCCGGAGGTTCATGAAAAGTTCGCTGGAGAGTTCGTTGCACTCGAACGATGATCTGGCGTTAATGTTCTCAAGAAAATCATTCTTGTTATTTTTATTGAGTCATTGTTATTTAATTTTTTGCAGATGCTCCCGATGCTGGACCACCGGGACAGTTACTGGACAACTTGCTTTCGAGATATTCCGTCCATGTTCGTAGGTGAGTTTTGAGCATCTTGTTTGGAAATGCTTGACACGTATTTGTGCGTAAGTGGGACGTTGGAACGATCGTGTTGAGGGTTAGGTGAGTGCGCGTGGATGGCGCAAGGAGGTATAAAGAGGCCAAGTCCTTTTTACCTGTCTCTGATGACGATAAAATGAGAATTTATTTTCCTTTTTTTAGTAGGTTACTTGTTTAGACATCAGTTTTATTAAATTATTTGGATAAAAGTTTCTATGGAAGTTACGATCCATTTCGAGCTTCACACTTTCGAACAGGGCGCTATGGTGAGTTTTTAAAAATAAAGTTAATATAAAAATTATCTCGCAAAAATGGTTCGAATAAAAAAAAAGTTTCGCACAGAATTATTAATTTTGCTATTTTAATACAAATTGGGAACCAAAGTTTGCCCATTCTCGATCCTCGCACGGTTTGAATGTTAGAAAAATATGGTAAACAAATTCTTTAAAAAAAAAACCCACAGGTGCCTCAAAGTGTACTTTCTTTCATGGATTGGAAAAAAATTATTACAAAGATCAATTTCGCTCTCGAAGGTGAAAAGATTACACTTTGTTATCAATAAAAAAAATGCACGTACCTAAAAGTGTTGAATTTTTTATCGATATGAGTAATTTTTTTTTATTTCTCGCTATTTTCATCGGCTCAGCGTCCAGTATAGTGGAGTAGGTAGAGCTGCGGCCAGACGCGGTCGTTCATACGCGTAACCTTTGAGATGGTTTTGCGTCGCGGTCTGGCGTCTCGCGGCTCGCTACCAGCAGCACAGTCGCGTCTCGGCGTTCTCCTGGCGAACGTTCGCTGCTCCGCTGGTACCGCGCGCGTCGCGTTCACCACTAGGTACCTTTCCCGTCTAAAGGAACCTCACGACAAACCGGAAGTTCGCACGAACCCGCGATTTTAATTATCTCCCGATTCTCACGTCTTTCGCGTGCAACAATCGACTTGCTCATCGTTAAAACCAAATTACGTCGTATCGATAATTAATCATCCAATCACGACAAATTGTGCAAAAGTTACTTCGCGCTTTTAATCGAGACCAACATTTTCAATTAAAAATAAATTTCGTCAAATTTTATTCGGTGGATTTATAAATTTAACGGTGAGGTGAAATGTGAGGATGACCTTGGATATTCGGATTTAATTGCACGCTCGTGGCTCGGTGAGTCAATCTTCTGTTTATATCGCACGAAATCGAATGATCATCCGATGTAATCGCAGCAATTGAGTTCCGATGAAAAAAAAAACAAATAAAAAATTAATAGGTGTAAAAAAAAAAAATTGTTTGTGAGTCCATCTTTTATCTGCATCATCGAATTCAATTATTTTTTAATAGTGAATGTAGTGTTAGAAAAAAAATGGTGGATCAAAACAAGGATATTATTGTTTGCTTTGCGAAGCGTTCGATGACATTAGATTTCTGATAGCCGGGTGCGATTACAATCTCGATCCAATTCTAATCCCATCATCACGCTCGATCGAACTCATCTAATCCACGAACCTCGGTCGTTTTATGATTTTTTATTTTTCTTTATTATTTTTTTTTTTTCGTAGATCCGTGGATCGTTTTGAACAATCGCGTGATCTAGCAGCGATTGGATTGCCGGACGTTAACTGTATACCGCAGTGGTTAATAGCTACTCTGGTATAGTTTATAGCAGCTACAGCGCGCCTGAATGTAATATAGTGGACACGTAATGTACTCAGACGCACTTATCAAATCGTACAATCTGAACGAATAAAGCTAAATACAGAGAGACGTTAACACCAGCTCTTGTCAACACGAAAAAGATTAAAAATGTTTTTTTCCTCAAATGCTGAAGCGATTTCCAATTATTCAGTTATCAAATTATTTTCCAACGGACTTACGTGAGAAAAATCTGAAAAAAATCAGGACCCATCTTCCATCTCTGGAACATATTTTCAATTTTTTGTCAGATTTTTTTGGCCCCTACTTTTGGCCAAAAATTGCATCCATTATTGTCTGCGAATGTTTCTTTTAATTTTTTAAATCCATCCACGCTCTCGGGTCGCGTATTTGTGTATCGTAAAAACATTACGATTTGCGATTTTTGTCGGGCGGCGTAGATGCAACCACCGAGCGATTCTAATATAGCAGTAGATCGTGTCCCAAGCCTATGTTGGACACGCAGTGGCAATTCCTCCCCCCCCCCCCCTCCCCTTTCAGCCTCCCGGTTGACGGAAGACAGCTGACTTTACGAGGCTAATAATAGGCTTGACTTCCAGCATCGTTGCTCCCGCGAGAAACATGCGATTCTGTGTGTACACCGTGGTACACAGAGCAGACTATTGCACCTACGAGACATCCTGATCGAGACCACCGAGCGATTTTAATTAACGTGCTATATCGCCCTTCCAACTCACTCGAAAAGGAAGCCGCGGGATAGATATCAACCGGTAGATACACCGATCTATTATTAAAGACCGTTAACCACACGCCGGTGTCATTAACAGCCTCGTGATTTATTTCGCGACGATTCCCAGTGTTGTTTAAACGGGAATAATAATTAATAACCGTTTCAGGTGCAATTATAATCGCGATCGTGAGTAGAAAATTAAAACAGACAAAAAATGAAGCTGCATTAGGAAATTTTATCTTGACCCACCTTTAGATTTATCTTGACCCACCGTAGCTGCAAAAATGTCTAAACTCAATTTTTCACATTTTTTATTTCGATTCATTAATATCCGTTAATTTTGTGTTTCTGTGTCGTTTTTTGGATATTAAGAACAGCGATAATGTTGTCGAGTAAAAAGTGAAAATAGACTAAAATCAACCTACATTGAGACATTTTTTGTGGGCCCGCCTATCAATAACACTTTAAAAGCACATTTTTAGAAAATCATTTTTACAAATTTTTTATTTTATATATTTTTTTTTATTTCGATTCATTTATCTCCGTTAATTTAGTGTCTTTTTCTGTTTTTCAGATATCAAGAACAGCGATAATGTTGTCTTACATGTTACCAACGGGAAACAAGCCACCGCCGGGCGAGCCATCCCAGAATTGCAGTCGAACGACGAAACTTCCGAGCCGAAACGACCTGTCCCAGCAACAATTTCCGTCGACACTGAGAAATTCGAATACACCGAGGCGAAACATCATTGAGTCGCCGGGCTGCAGAACCATGACGACGACGACCTCGATGACGATGAGCTCGCCGAGTCCACCGTCGAGAATCGAGAACGATACGAACGACGTTAGATACCAGCAGAACGAATCGCGACAAGATAGCCCGAAGCACAACGGTAACGCTGGAATCGTTAATTCGAACATGACGAGTAACACGACGAGTAGTACTACGACGACGAGGAAGTCGACGCTCCACACGTCGTCGAGAGTCACGAAGGACGACAGTCTTCACAGTATTGACAGCGAGGCGAGCACGGTCGGCAGCGACAGGAAAAGCAAAATAATCAACGGCGCCAAGCACGCCAGTCTGAAGAGGTGAGTCGCTGTCGATTTATCGTTGAATTTACATTTTTTTTTCGTTGGGTCAACGACGACGAATCCACTTTCGGAACGAATTGAGGCATGCGAAATTTTCGCTGTTCAACCAACCGTAAAACTATGGGTCGTATTTGGGTTGTTTTCTTACAATCTACTCCAACTCCACCAGTCGATTGGTGCGCCAAACCGACTCTGATTCCAACCTTCTGGAAGTTGGGTTTCGGTTGACGTTTCAACACCAATCGTAATGTCACCCGTTATATGTGTCGGATAGAAAGTTGGTTTACAGTTGAACTTTCCCAAAAGAACCCAATTGCCGACTCTGTCGAGAGCACCGATAACTCGGCTCAGGATTGGAAATCGAGCTGTTTTAGGCAAATTTGACTTTATACCAAACTCCTATCCGACACATATAACGGATGGTTTTTTAACATCAGCGAAAAATCAAGCTCTCCAACTTTGGAATCAGAATTGGTTTGGTGGTGCACCAATCGACCGGTTGGTTCAGGTTGGTCAAAGGCAATACCACGATCGGTAACAAAAACTGTAACTGATTTTTCTGCACGGCGCTGACCGTCTATGATTAAAATGAATCCTTGCAGGAAGCTGAAGAATTTGCATTTAATCATAGATAGTCCGCACTGCTGAAAAAATTCATTACAGTTTTTATTACCGACCGAGCCCGGGTTGTGTCAAAGGAACTGGTGTCATATCGCCTTACCAATACCATCACGAAATGAGTTTTTTTGTTTCTGCATAAAATGCGTTAAAACTTTGCGTACACGCTACTCGATACGTTATCCAAACATCTGTGTATTTTAAGTAAGATTTGCCGTCCCTGAACCGAGATTATTTCCACGATTATAATGTATCTCCTGTAACGATCACGCACGAACCATACGATTTCGCTTTACCGTCTAAACGCGATTTATTAATTTAATGATAAATGAGAGTACTTTGGAGGACACGAGTGTACTATAAAAATGGTAGTGGTTCGGTGTTTAGTTTTCGAGATATCGCGAGTTCAGGAGGAATGTGGTAGCGCGTTATTTACAGTCGAAGCTGGCAGGATTTTAATGTATCTCCTGTAACGATCACGCACGGACGATACGTTTTTCGCTTTGCCGTCTAAACGGGATTTATTCATGTAATGATATACGAGAGTACTTTAAAGAACACGAGTGTACTGAAAAAAAAAATTGGTAGTCGTTCGGCATTTCGTTTTCGAGATATCGCCAGTTAAGAAGGAATGTGGTATCGCGTCGGTGGTACGCGCATCCGTCACGCGCAGACCCACTGCGCACCGCGCTCCGCCACATTCACCCCCACCATTGCTCCGTGACGGGTACTGCCTCAAGATCGTTACTTGTTTATTTGCGCTACAACTACGATCAAGATTTTTTACTCTCGTCCGATTAATCCCGAGAACGAAACCAACGAGGACGACGAACAAAAAAAAATTAAAGAAAAATAAAAGTCACGATAATCTCGGTGAGATCGTTAAAGTTTTAAGCCCTCGTGTAAATTTCGCGGGTGTTGAGGCGCGAGAGTCTCGTAACCCGACGCGAGACGACCCTGACCCGGCAACCGAGCAAACGTCGTAAAAGGATATATATACGCTATATGTATAGTTAATGTACGCGAACCGTGAAAGACACACAAGTATTCTTACAGGAACTCGAGCTGCCCACGCGGTTTAGCGCGCTGCACGTAGCCGGGAGAAGTCCGAGACACTTTAGCATTTATTATTCGCATCTAGCTCCGATGCGCGACGGTGAAACCTTTCACGCTGCGCCGAGTATATACGTAATATATTTAAACAGTTAAATATACGTTTATTATTGTTTCGGTAAATATATATATATATAAGATAGTTTTTTATTCGCAGCTAGTAGGTAAATTTATTTAGAGGCAGTTCAAACTTCCTGTGCAAGTTTGTCGCATCCTACGCAGAGATGGTTGCAGGATTTTTTAAAATGTCTATAGATATTTATCGGTATTTTATGAAAAAAAAAATTCCACAAATTTCAATATTTCAGTAATGCAAAATATATTGATGGTGTTCAAAAATCGTCCGGTTTATATTATCATCGAAACAGCTATTCCTTTTTTGTATCTAAAAATCTCTATCTATATTTATCTACACCTAGCTTATTGCTACGTAACTCTTCGGGAAGATATTACCGAATGAAATTGAACGAGTTTCTTCTGTTCTTTGCAACAAGAAAAATTTAACTTGTTATGACGTAATTTACTGCGCGACGAGACAGAGCCGTAAAAAAAAATTTAACAAACAGAAGTCGAAGAAGATGAAAAACTGTATAATGAATGAAAAGAAAGTTCGAAAGAGAGGAGCGGATAGGAGCGCGCGCGGAATTCGAAGCAACGTTGATTTAAAGTCCGTGATACTATTTTAAGTAACACGAATCGCGAACGTCCGAAGATCAGTGTTGGTTTCGTGCTGGTATTAGTCGTGCAGTACGTAGGCACCTTGACAGTGAACGTGCGGGGCGCGCGTTCCGATACCCACGCTCCACGCGATCTCGGCATAGCCGCACGCACTCTTATAGTAAAAAAAAAAAAAACTTCCCCGACGACGAATCTTTCCGATGCACAAAAAAGAAAAAGGTTGCGCAATTACACGCACTTCCCTCGTGGCCTTTCAATTAACATGATTCTTACGCCAATTAGCGATTAATTAAACCCAATGAACCGTCAGATATATATTTTTAATTAATCGGGAGACGTCTACAGTAGAACCCCGTTTATCCGAGGTAATGTGGGGAGAGCGTACGTCGGATAAGCTACAACTCAGATAACACAGACAACATAGTCAATTCAAACTTGTATTATTATTACATATTTAAAAAATAACACACCACTTCATATAAACATCAACTTTATTAGTGCATTTATGACTTTTTCCTTTTTCGAGACGTCACGATGTTCTACCATTGACTCTAGAATCGGAACTGATGAATTTACTCGCAATATAAAGATGCAGCAAACGAGTACAACTTTAAGAATGCAACAATGTAGCGGTTACAGACTACTCCGCGTGCGGACATGCTGCTTTATCCGTTTTATCCAAGTTTTCCGTATTATTCGAGCCTGCACCTCGGTTAACGCGGAGGGCTCGTATGAGTCGAGTGCTTCGGATAACGCGGAGGCTCGGATAATCGAAGATCGGATAAGCGCGGTTCTACTGTATAGCGCTGCAACTCCCGGTCTCGTGTCGAGTATAATATGGATTATTGGTGGATCAACGGTTTATTAACCCCCCTTTAAGCTCACGTGATTGGCGCCATTACATTTTTATGTTTATTTTTATTTTTTTGCTACGAGATAACAATCTACTTGAGCTTATACGTGGCTATATCGATAATTGAAATTAAACGGTCGATAATGTATCGATAATTGAAATTAGATGATCGATAATTTATCGATAATTGAAATTAAATGATCGATAATATATCTATCACCGTCGATATTATGAAGAGTCTATTTAAATGTGGTTTCCAGATATAATTTATTAATTCTGAAAATCTAAATAGATTGATAAGTTCTAGCTACTGATATGCTAATATCTAAGTAATTACATCTACTTGTCAGCCAAGGATTATTATTATTTTTTTTTTTACTCCATTTTCTTACCACGTGGCACGTACCTATGCATCGTCGATCTATGACTTTGAGAAAGTGGGATATGGGTATATAGCTCAATAGAGATACCTAAGAGTGTCCTGCTGCCAAGAGGTAACTGCGTACACGTCTATTTTCGGTTGTGAAACATCGCCCGAGAAAGATCGCCCGCTACAATATTACTGGCCCGGATTTATAAACTCGGACAAATATAAATAAATACGTGAAATCCAGGGCTCTCAATAAATTGAAGAAACACAAAAGCAAAGCCTTAGTCACGCCGCGGTGTCCGGTTCTTCCGGTTCGATTCATTCGCAAAAAAATTGAATTGAAAATAAATTTTGAAAAAACCTCTACCGTTTGAAGAACGTTGAAAAATACCGGCGGATAAATAAATTCCATGCAATTTACCGAACGATCTGCAAAGTGTCATCCGACACTATGAACGAAGAGAAATCTCTTCGTTCCAACTGTATCCGTGAGTTTCATCAGAACGTTTTTTACTTTTTTATTTTTACTATTTCCCTCGTCGAAAGAAAGAGGAGATGATATTGTCACGAGACGCCGGGATAATGCAATGTGGAAAGTCGGTCGCGGGCGCAGATGCCAGCGTCTCGTTATCCCTCAGCGCGCATAACCGGTAGATGCATCGAGGATCGCAGCTCTTGTTATGCAGTCCTCATACACTATCCCGAGTGCCGGACAGTTTGTTCATTCCACTTGTAACTCTGCGAAGAGTTATAGTTGCACTCTTATCCGGCTACGCCACTCGCCTACTGACCCAACTAACTACCGTGCATCCTTTAAATTCTAAGCCCCCCCCCCCCCCAACCCCCCATATTTGCATCGTGACACAAAGCCGACTCGACGCTGGAATTTCTCAATATGTCACACACGAAGTCGCGACCCGCGAAGGATACATTGTCACGCGATTCTTGCTCGACGGCCCGAACGTCGCGTGGTCCCTGCACTGTAAGTAGTTGCGCGAATAATTTCTCTGCAGGCCAAATCGATTTTTTTAATCGCTATTGTAATTTTTGGGAATATGGTCATTTTTTTTTATCGTCACTTTCTTTTATATTTTGTCATTCCGAACCAAAAAATGAGAGTAAAAATTACAATTTGATCGACAGTTGGGTAAAAAAAGTGCCGAATCTATATCTGGAAGTTTATCGATGAACGTTTGTGTGACGCATGCGCAGACTCCTTTTGTTGCGCGTAATTTTAGGGTATATGGGCGTTCTTTAATTTTTCCGGATTTTTAAAAATATTTTTAATTACAATTTGATCGAGGGTTGGTACAAAAAAGAGGGGAAGCTATGGCTGAAAGTTTATCGATGAAAGTTTGTATGACGCATGCGCATACTGCTTTTGTTGACGTTCAGATAAAATGTGTGCTTTGGGCGGAGGCGGGCTTGATAAAGATGATAAACTGCATTTTTTTATGAGCTCGACGACATTCAAATTTTATTTATTGATAAGAAAATTCAAAAAAATGTATCGTAAATGGTGAGAAAAGAAACGTTAATGACAAAGTAGTACCGCAGTGCCAATATCGCAGCTCCAATTTTCGCGGATACGCCCGAAGGTTTTTTTCATTCTTTTTTTTATCGAAGCGATAGACTCGGATTGTATCTTCGACCGTGGAGATTAAGCTGGGGACGATACGGTCAACGCAATCGGGAGAAAGAGTCGAGCAGAAGCCCGAAGCGGATAAGCGGGGAAGAGGGTCGATAGCGAGAGCTCCGATGTGGCGAAGTCCAGACGGCCTCGAGCCCGACCTGCCCCAACCCCTAATCCGGCCAAGCACGTCGGCAACCCCCGAAAGGCGCCATGTCCACCCACTTTTCTCAGCTTCGTGTCAGACTCGCCGGTGCGGCCCTCACCCTCTTGACCTCCAGTCCCTTTATTTTCACCAAATTGTCTCCGCTTAATTGCAATTAATTTTTCATTCTATTTATAAATATACCCTCTCAATATCCTCTTATTTAATCCAAAGAAAATAAACCGGATAATTATCCAAAAAATTATTTAAAAAAATCACTGTAACTGATATAGTTTTTTCGTCGGATTTCTCCTTGAGCCATCGAAGAGAAAACATTTCGAGGTCGCTCTACGAATTTTCTTAAAGATGTTATTTTGATCACTTTTTCAACCGATTGATTGCGGCAACTACTGGTCGAAAATTCGCGACGTATAATATAAATGTCGCTCGTACGTGAGAATTTGAACAAATGTAACGTGCGTTTAAAATTTCGTGCAAATCGACCGTCCGTCGATGGTCCGTTTTTTTTCGTCTGAAAATATTTGCGATAGCCGGGCACTGCTGCAGCGTCGGTGTCCGCGGTTCTCCGTGTGTGCGAGTGGGCGGCGTTGTGTGTCCCGAGGGCCTCACCTTGAGACGAGTTCTCCCCGTCGAGGACCGGCGTCGGAGTGTTCTCCGGCGAATTGCGACTTTGCGCACACGTTTGTACGTATCGTTGCACATGCTCCCTTGGGTGCATGCGACTCGCTGGAAAGGCCGGCATGCAGGCCGGTGCACAGCTCCGTCGACGGCGGAGTTGAGGCTTCGAAGTAGTTGCTAAATTGGTTAATTACCGGCCAATCTACTCGCTGGGCTAACTACTCGACGATCCACTGATTAGGATGCACCGCTCTGTTTCGTCACTGAACTGTATACGGTTCAAACTCGATACGTATACCTATATATAATACCAACGCTCAAGACACACGATGAAAACAACCATACACTGTCGGTCTGTTCCAAGCAGTTTGCGAATTGATTAATTACCGGACAATCTGCAGTCGTAAAACTTACATCCAATTCGGCTCTTAGCGATTATTAAGCGATTATTAAACTGACGATGTGTTTGTTCAAATTTAAGTTTAAGCGAAAAGATGGATATCGCAAAATACTTAACCCAAAATTATTTTCTTTCTGTACTCTGTAAACAAAATTTGATATTGATGTTTTGTTGAAAAAAAATTGTTCAAAAAATACTTTTTTTTGTGCAAAGGGTTGATAATTGTCGGGAAATAAATGTATAGTTTCTTTGAGCTCGAAAAAAAGTTTCTCACGCTCGTTCGATAGGTTTTATTGGAATTACGAGTGAAAACTAAATTATCTCTCTTCCGGTCAATCCACCCGCCTGTTTATTGCAGCGTCTACCGCGATACCCGTTACAACCTACCGTCTGTATCCCTCAGTGAGTCAACCAGCCATTAGCCTATCTGTCTGCCCAACGATATCGAACTATTATTAACCGCGATGACGATACCGTTTAGCAGCATATTTTTTTTCTTCATGGACATAAGATTCATTGATGCAAATGAAATCAGCCGGAGCGCTCCTTCAATCAATGCAATTTCAAAGTCGATTTACGGTTCGAAGTAAACCTATATAATAATAAATTATCCATTATTTAAAGTGCATTAAATAAACTTTTAAAAAATGCTCTCCCAGCTTTCACTGCTGTACAGACTTGACTTTCAGGGCTCGTAGAGAAAACCTCTCGGGGCGCCTATACAAGAACCTGTGACCTCTCTCAGACGACCCAGACACTTTACGATCTAACACGCTATCCGTTTCGATCTTCTGCGCGCGTTCAACATTTTACACGATTTATGTATTCTACAATGTTCGCAACGTACGTTTCCCCGGAGTGCTGCGACTCTCGACCCCTGCAACCCCCTTTCGGAAGTGCACATTGACTAATGCATTTATGCTAATAAATACGTTTTATGCGACTTGGGATAAAATAAATTGCGAATATGGTAGAGCGGTTAAAAAATAAAATAAAAATCATGAAAAAATGGTGGTCCATATTCACCACTTCTATCCTATATAATCTTTGACAAACGATATGGTGAAAAATAATTCCACCCAGCGTAACACAGAAGTAAAAAAAAATCCTTTGCGTAAGTCTATCAGTTTTTATTTTTATTTATTTTTTTCCTCGTGCCAATTAAACGAGAGAGAGCGACATTATTTTTTTTCGGGTAATAAATGGGAAATGCCGGTGACTCATGCCCGTGCGCGATACGTATCGGTGTGTGAGGATAATCGCATTGAAGTCGCCGAATTAATTGCCATCGGAGTTTTGGGCAGCGGAGAGAAAACGACAGATGGAATCATACGTTGCCACCGTTCTCTCCGGGGAATCGGATTAAGCATTGCCCAACTGTTGGTTGTTATCGTTGCAGTAATAATAATAATGACCGTGCGTCGAAAGGGGAGAACGCAATGTTGTAACGATTATTTCACTAAAAGGTAACGTTTTACGTAAATATTGGAAAAGGTTTATTTTCATTCAGTTTTCCCGATATTTGATTCGCGATATTTATCCACTTAATTCGGGTCACAATGTTACAAATTTCCCTTCCACAAAACTGAAGTAAAATAATATTGTGGATCGCAGGAGCTGAGCCGTCCATTTGCAAAATTACCATTATTGAATTTCTTATCTGAATTAACCATTGTTTCAATATTTCAAATTTTCATAATTATACACTTAAAATAAAAATTCAGTTACAAACGAGTGAGCTAAAAATAATTTTTAAAAATGAATTTTCACGATTTTTATTTTGCAAATGGGCAAACAACAATAGGAGAATAAACCTTGTGCCACAAAGTTGAAACAATAAAACGAAAAACGGATGGAGTTTTTCCTGCGCAGATTGCAGTAATGAAGAGATCTGTGAAAAGGATGCATACAAGTATACGCGGTATGCGCGGAAAGAGGATCAAAGCGCGGGTGCGTGGGAGTGCGTGTGAAAGAGAGTCAGAGACGAGCTGACTGGCTCTCGAGAGTGTTACGTCAGAGACCTCGGAACGATGACACATCCATCCCGTGCGGCGTTGTACCACAACAAGGATTTCGTACCCGCGTTCTGGCGCGCGCACACATGTAACGTGCTAACCTGTTATGTTCTCTTCCTCTTTCGTTCTCTCTTTCTATAAACGCGGCACGGCAACGTGACTCCGGCCTCGCGATACGGATAAACCGCCACCAGATGCCAGCATCACACTGGCTCTTTGTTCCCCCCGGTTACCGTAGGTCGATGCACAGACCGAGCGAGACTCCGACGATATCCGAGGCGATGATACACCGTTTCACATCGGTAAAAAAGTTTCTCTTTTTTAATATATAAAAATAGATAAAATCAATTGTTATTTTATGTAATACATTTTTTTATTAATTGGGATTATGGAGGTCATAACTTAAAGCATTGATAAATCAATGCAGGTTTGTAAAAAAACAAATTTATAAATAAATCAATCGGTATTTTGTAAGTTCGTAGTTTTATATAATAAATTAAATAAAAACTTGGGATGTAGTTCATAACTCGAAACGATGATAGATCATTTCACGTCGGTAAGAAAGTTTCCTATTAACAAATAGAACCAATCGTAACTTTATAAATCCGTAATTTTATTGTCGTGATAAATTAAGTTGAAAGATAGGATTGTGGAATAAAAAACTTGAAGCGATGAAGTTCTAAATTAATTAATTAACCGTTTTTGTGTAGTATTGCATTAATTTTTAGCTTCCTCTGGGAGCAGGCGAAGAACTAATACAGTCGTCGCGTTTCTCGACGAATCATAGACGTAACTGGATACACCTGTCGCTCGAACGGGCAGACTAGGCAGAACGCCTCGTTGCACTCGGTGTATAAATTATTGATTATATCGTCGGTTTGACTCCGGAAGGGTGTATGCTATCGTAGGTGTTTGTGTACAAACACCTACGATAGCATACACCCTTACGATATGTTCTCGGCTGGTTTTGTCATCGATATGCTATTATGGTTCGTGCAATATTCACAGACCTATAAATCCATAAATCCCGAACTTCTTCATTTTCGATACCAATTTTAACTAACGGTTCGTACAAAATTTACAAACCTATCAATCCATAAATCCCGAACGCCTTCATGTTCGATAGCAATTTTAAGTTTCATTAACAAAAATGTCCGTTTTAAAATAATTTTTTATTAAGTAATTTATTGTTTTTATTTCATCGTTAATGAGTTTGATTGATTGTTTGATTTTTTTGGTAACCTGCCTTAGAAAATATTAAAATATGTGTGTTTGTGTCTGTGTGTCGGTGAGGGCGACTTTACGGTAACTCTAGAAGCGATACAAGGCATTACATATTTCGATAACCGCAGCGGTACTTGCGGTCGTAGAATATTCTACGGTCGTGCTGTCACGCGATAGGAAATTGAGGTTTGGGATCGTATTTTTGCGGCGAGATGATGCCGTGCTATATAGCGTCACCCGGCATGGGGTCACGTCTTCGCAGACCCGAGACAAGACATCCGGATGTACGAGTATCTCCTCTCGAGACCAACGAGCCTTCTGTAAAGTTATCCAAAAATAATTCAACGAAAAAAAATTACATTCAGTTAATTAATTTATAGAATTTTAATATTATTTATATTTTTATCCATGGGGTATAAATTTAGCAAAAATCAGTTGTTGTAAATCTAAGAACGGATGAACGCTGGAACAAGGGAATAAATTATTTTATTTACGAAGTTGACAACCACTGGCTGAAGTATCGAACAAAAAGATTTATATCGTGGCATCGACGACGGCGCTTTCTAAACTGTAAACCCGGCACAACCTTCGACGACTTCTATCGAGGATATTGTGTATTGTTTCGTTACAGGTTCACGGTTTAATAGTCACCTATCGATAGATGCTAATTTTTTTATTTATTTTTTAGGGTCTCCTTCGGCTCCAGTAAAGGGTCGATGGTCGAGACACTCGTATACGAAACCCCGGTCCAAGAGGAACCTGAAATGAATCATTTCATGGACCACAACGGACGACTACCAGCGCCTATGATACCCGTGCCAGACACCGAGTAAGTACAATCAACAAGTTTACCAAATTTTTTTTTTAAATACATAAAATAACGATGATGCAATAGCTCCGAAGTTATGCGAACTAACGGTACGGATGGAGGTCGAAAAATTCAAGCATCGAGGCTCGACTATACTACATTGCATAGTTATTTAATTACATTTTTTTGATCGCTCCAAAAAACTGTAACGAAGTGGGATTATCCATTTAAGCGCGGGGAACTTTTTGTCGAACTTTTTATCACAGCCTCGCACTATAGTATCAATATTTCGAAAACGACTCGACAAATCATTACGAAATTTTCACCACAGCCTCGGTGAACTAATGTGTCTGTTTGAGAATTTTTTCAAATTTTTTTCGAACCTCGATCCAAAGTTATATCTCATTTGTTTACTGTCAAGAGATCCATCCACCTTTAAAATCCTTAAGGTAGTCGGAGCGGTACTGACCCACCAAACGTGAGTTTCAGAGAAAATTTCGAGCACTTCTCGATGGGATAAAAATCTGAAAAAATCAAGTATATGGAAGGTGCTGCAAAGATTGTTTTTGTGAGACAATAACTCCAATTTGTTATTAACTAATTGAATATAAAAATCATTATTGAACAAATCACCCGGCATCTTAACAATTATTTTTATCGTTAATTTGTCAATAACATTTTGGAATTATTATTGCCTAAAAACAGTATTTAAAGTACCTCCCAAATGGTTGATTATTTTCAGATTTTTATCCCAGCGAGAAATGTTTGAATTTTTCCCTGACACTCACGTTTGGCGGGACTGTACCGTTCCGCCAAGCTTAATAGGCGTTTCGACCCACTTTGTGAATTAAAAGTCTTCCGCTAATGCTCACCATCCCTCGGATCGTATCCTCGCGTGAGTATCCCTCAATAACAACTGTGTCATTAGAGACCCAGAAAAAAAAATAGAAAAAAAATGAAAAAATGTGTAACGCCATAGATCCTGCAAGTGTAACAGAGAACGTGACGTTCGGACATAAAATTCCACCCACGCACGTGCGTGTCTTGCACAGAGCAAACGGCAGCAACAGAAGCACTCGCTAGTACGTGCTATCGGAGGTGCCTAGAGGAGTCGCTTCTTTCCTGACGTCATTCGGCACACCTAGTACCGAAATAACGAGCGTTGCTTTCTGACCGACGGAAAAAGCGAGTCTGCAATCATTTAACGAGGGCAAACAGGATCTCCCGACGTGTTGCGCTTTAAAGTATAATTTACGCGTTACAACTTCCGCTATGTTTTCTTTCTCTATAATTCACCTGACGAAATTTGAGCGCAAACATTTCCTAGAATTAAATGTCGTCTAATTCAGAGTTACTGAGATCAGTTTTTATTTATTTCTGTTTATTTTGAGCCTATTCGTAAGATCGGATTGCCATTTGCGGTAGCTCGGGGGTGTTTGATGTTAAAAAAAAACAAAATACCTCTCGTGAGTCAGCAGCCTCGTATTTGGATAAACTGACCTTGACTGAGTGGTATAAATTGAACGCTTGAACTGCGAGAGAAACTCACGATGACCTAAGCTCTGAATAATTTACGATCTAGCGAAGAATCCGACAGACTTTTATCGCTCGTCTTTACAATCGAGTTTGTGGGTCGAATCGAGCGTGTCAAGTCGCTAATCTAATTAGAGTCCAGACTACGATATTTTCGTCGGAGAGACAATTTCTTCGGCTGGCCCGACCGGTTGTAATTGACTTCCGAAATGATTGGTTCGATTTTTTTTTACTAATGAGTAATATGAAACGGAAGTAACTCGAAGAAATTAAATTATTTATTTTTATTTTTTATTTCTAATGTTTATTTTTTTTACGAGACTCGAAGCCGTTTCCGTTTAAATCGGAAACTCGTTTTGATATTAGTTCCTCGAATGGCTCCCTCCCGTCACAGCGGCTCGAAAGAGCACGTCCACGTGACGCGCACTCGGCAGCTCGGAGCGTAAACGCAAGCCGGTATTACGAGATGAGCGATTACGTATTCGGAACGGCGCGTGCCACCCAGTTAACCGGATCAAGCACGATAATCGCTTGGACCCGTTAACGTTTTACAGCGGCAACGTCATATGTTTTTTTGTCTTTGAACATATGAAAAGTTTTAGTAATACATTTGATTAAACCTCTTTTTGTGATAATTTTTTTTAGTTCGATCTGTAAATTTATCTGCGTTGATCAGATTGATCGTTTTCGCAGGATTAATCGGCCGGAAAAATTATGAGTTTTTTTTGTTTGTTTTCGAGCAATATTTCTTTATTATTTTCCCGTGAATCCCGAGAGAGCGTTCGTGCGGGCGTGGTCGTCGAAGAAATATAGCGTCTACCGAGGGAGAATTCGAGCGAGCATCATGACGCCATCCGATGGCGTAAAACCGTCTTTCAAGATTATCGATTAAAGGAGACGAGCCGATAAGATTACTCGAAGATTACTGCGAGGTAACACGAAGCCCTCTCTCTGCAACTCGGAGCGCGGAAATCCTTCGATGCTCGCTCAATTGGCGCCCCGTGGAGTCAATTACTAATCGGGCAATCGAGTCTCGAGAGATCGTCTCTGATTCCCCATGCCCCTTGACCTTGACCCACTGAATTGTCGTCGCTAACAGAAAAAAAAATCTAACTCGGATACTCAAAAGGTTGGTTCGAAAAAAACATTAAAAAATTGTATTCCTCACAGTAAGAACCTTGAAATTTGTTCGTGCAACAAGTAATTGATAATGGTCGAGACGAGTTCCAATAAATTGAAAATTATATGTATATATTTTTTTTATATATAAATATCTTCGTAATTTTCCCTTTGTGTTTAACTGACTCAATGTGCTTTTTTATTCTTCTCTCTCGGGGTAGCCCACAAAAATAAACTTCGCTACTTTCCCCACCGAGTAACTCGACTCTCCGCTCTCGTTCTCCGCAAGGCTAATTCACGAACGGCCCACGATCCGGTCGTATCGCTCTGTTGCAAGAACTATTATTAGATTTTTCGTATCGAAAGAGTTAGGTACGCGTGCCACCCGCCTTTATACGCGCGTTCGTTAGTTATTCTTTCTCTCGGAACACGTCTATTGCCGTCCTTCTGCGCTGCGATGCTCGGGTGGTTCCTACGCCAACTCATTCCCCCGAAGACCGCAACACTTTACGTTTATCTGTCTCGTCCTCACCCTCCAAACATCCGAGATGCGACGTCGGTTAACCAAATTTAACGGAGTCAAAACACATCCCAAAACGCAGACAAATTTTTCAATTAAAAAAATCTTTCCCGATTTAAACGAAAATTCACCATGAAAAGTTATCCCTTTGGATTTCTTTTTCCATCCACAATGCAATTTATGCAACGAATACGGTCTAATATAAAAATGACTTTCTTTTTATTCCCAATTAAATAAATATATTTTTGTCTTATCAGCAACGGGAAGGGAAGGGTAGTATCGGAAGGGTTTTTATTTGAATACGTCTCTTGAACCCAAGTACTCGTAACGCTTAACGTTTATCTGTCTCGTCCGCACCCTCGAAACATCCAAGGAGCAACGACGTTACTAAACTAAATTTAAAGGAGTCAAAACATATCCCAAGACGCAGATAAATTTTTTAATAAAAAAACTTTCTCGTTTTAAACGAAAATTTTCTTTTTTAATTCACGATGCAATTTATGAAACGTATGCAATCTAATATAAAAATTTCTTTATCTAAATTTGTTATTCACAATTTTTCCACAAATAAAATAAATGTACTTGCGTGTTAATCGTTACGGGATTATTGGGAGGGTTGTTATTTTATTACGTCTCCAGAACCCAAGTACCCGCAGGTACAACAGTTCCGTCCAACCGCCTTTGTTGCTCTCCACCTGCGGCGCGCGAATCGACCTGGTTAGGGATTTTCCTTCGGTCTCTGGGGCAGGTCGCACATAGCTGCGCAGTTCGCGAACGCTCTCGCGTGCAGGCAAATTATTGCGATGGCAGCACAATCGTCGTGGTTGGCGCGCCGATATGGCATCGCCCTCGTGTTCTTCGTAAAAGTTCGGACGTTATCGGCCGGCGAAGCGAACCCGAGCCGAACGCAGGCGTGGTGCGAGGCCCCACGAGCCCGTAAAACTACGCGACTGCTTTTAGTATAGTCGGGCCCGGTTTCGGCTTGACAGTGCGTTCTCCCGTCACTCAACAGACAGTCAGTCACAGCGAACGTCCGAGCCTCATTCAAGCTCTGATCTACGTGGATTTTACAAACATAATTTTTCTACAAAACAAAAAAACTCCGGTGTTCGATGAATCGTTATAAATAGACCAATAAACCGCGACGAAAAAAAACGAGCTTAGATCGCGATATCGCCGACTGTTCTCTAGGACCGTCGAAACTAGAGTTCCTCGACAATCACGTCGCGCTCGAACGAGGAGAAAAAAAAACACCAGCAGTGAAGATACGATTCACGTGTGTGATCGTAATCCGGAATTTTTTTTCGTTTCGTACCAAAACCGCGCGCGCAAGTTCGGGATAAAGCGTCGAGTGAAAGGGAGAGTGACCGAGCATTCGTGGAGAAGTGGATATAACGGATCAAACTTACAACGGAATACGAAAAAATTTATAATTAAAAATCATCGCCTGAGAACTTTACAGGTAAATAGCTAAAGAGAATATCTATAATTTAGACTCGAAATGGCTCAAAGAATATTTTTATGTACTTCGATTCGTATGTACGATTGTGGGAAAACTGGACTGTAGATACATATCGTGAAAGGCAAGTGACGAAAGGTATTCTGGACATTTTTTGAATGTTATTTCATCGTCCCTCGGAACGTTCCTTTCTTTCGGGAACACGGCCATGCCACAGCCGTTTAAAGCTATACTATGGACAGCAGGTATATTCTACCTTTCCCATCGCTAGCGTCCTCGCCGGACCGTCCATCCGTTCCGGCCGCTGGTAGTTTAAAAAAAAGCGAAATAAAAAAAACGAAGTTCGAGCACTCGAGTGTTCTCGAGCTCGAGTACCGCGCATACACATGCAGAGTTACAGACACACACACATACACAGAGAAGTCGTGTACTTCGGTGCTCTCGAGAGTGCGAAATAATCCGGCAACTCGCCGTCGTGGGAGACTCGATGATTATTCCCAGTTCTCACTCTCCGCCACTCGTTCCATCGTTAATTGCAGTTGGAAAGTTTAATCGAAGTAGGCGGGGGATAAATTATAATTAAGACGCAAAGTAAATGGCGAACTTGTTGCTTTTTTTTAGAAAATATTGCAGGTATAGATTTTTCTTGCGATTTGCGTAGACATCGGTCTCAGAGGGGAAAGTTACCGGAGCCTTTGGGCAGCAATTCCGAGAAATACTTTATTGTGGCAGAGGCATAGCGTGACGACGAAACGTTCAGTTTGAGAACTCTTTGTAGGTGCAATTAGAACGTCCGTTGCTTCGGCTACTGTATTTACCATTAGGGTGCCCCGAGGTTTAATACTCGGAAAAAGAAACATTGAACGAGGAGCCGCGAGAAATTTAGGGGGAAAACGTTCGAGTGGGGTTAAAGAGTTCAAACTTGCATTCGAGGTTAATTTTTACAACTGTTTTTTTCTGCTGCTAGAGTTTAAAATTTGCGAAAAGCAAATGTACCCAAAAAAAACAATGGCAAAATTGGGGCCGATTTAATTTGGGCGACAGTTTTTCAGCTTCTCGGCTTTTGTTTATTTTATTTTATTCTGTATATTGTTTTTAAATAGCTTTATCGTCTTCTCGTTCTCGCAAGCGACGGTGGACTGACTTAATCGCTCCACAGCGAGCTCCCGGCGAGTAAAAGAAACGGTCAGTGAGACTCGGCAAATACGCTCGAGGGATGCCCCGGCTACGCTAGTTTCTCCCGGTTGCCATGGTTGCGCGCCATCTTGACACACGTTATTCGAGCATCCTCCCTCTTCACAGTATCCTCCGATCTGTCCATTCGTTGACTACCTACGCAGGATACAACCCTTCGCGACGCAGTTTATCGAGATAGAATATCCATTAGATAGATACATTGATCCCCTTCCACAGTGAAGCGGCTGTCGAGTCAATAAAAAAACCAACAACTTGCCGTCACCTCTCGAAGTAGATCATAGTAATGCATTTGCAGTCGTAGGGCTCTACTCGGCAATACATTATAGCACCATAATGTAAATAATACATATAGACATATAGTCGTTATTTTTCCGAACTCGAATTCGTGTAGATAATTTTACAATATGAATATTAGCCCTATCTTTTTTAAACGACCCAACAAAGTACTTTAAATAAAAAAACAAAGAGTAAAAAATGAACGTGTAAGGAAATTGCTCCAGTTCCATTATAACATCAACCGTAAAGGCTTCATGAATTTTTCAATCAGCCTTAATTCAATATATCATCGACCGAATCGATAATAAGTTCGTGCAAAAATGCTCTCACGTTCGATCGATTACCGGCCCGGTCGTTCGGTATGGCGTGTTTATGGCCAGTATGAAGCCATTCGTGGTCATTGGTGACCGAGTAGCCGGCGTGGAAGAGATGCTTGTCAGGCCACTATATAGCGCGGCGACAGTGTATCGAGCCGTTGCTGATGTCCACGCACGTATGGGCACGTCATGTCGGTATACTGAAACTCCATATCTGGCACATTAGCTGAGGGCAAATAGCCTCGGAATGTTTCGTATTTCGAACAAAATAGTAGGCGATATAAAATTACGTTGGAAGGGAGCGCGGTACGCACGAGCATGAGGCATGATCCAATTCGTAAAATAATAATAATAATAATAATTGGTACGATATGGGGATTCGGGTTACTCGTCGCAGTGCGTACTTCTCCGAGCTGCTCCCGAGCTGTTCCCTTCGTTCGTGAACGAGCTGCGAGCTCGAACGGCAGCGCTGTACGGTATTTAAAGTGGAGTGTTCTTCAGAGGACTCCACGACACTGTATTACGTGGGCTTAGCTCGCATTTGCGGCCTTGCGAGGAAAGCGTCTGGTTCTCTTTAACTGGCCGAGTAGCGCCACGAATATAGATTGTTTCATAACGAACTTCCACGCATTAATTTGCGAGAATTAGCTGATATGTCTACGGGCCGACGGATGATATTACTCTGCCTACGAATGTCGTACGATCTTATTAATGTGTGGAACGTGGAGGACATTTTTATGCTCCAATTACCGAATGGGATTTGACTGAGGTGTTGGGCATTTTTTTATCCGCAGATGAAGACCCCCTCTCTGCGTGTGCCAAAGGGCAAAGTAATTCGTCAAAGGACAACGGAGATAAAAATTTAGAACGAAAAGCTACGAAACATCTTTAAACGTCAAACATTTTTCAAAAACCTTCCCAACGTTGTCAGCTTCGAATTAAGAAATAAAATTAACTAAAATAAAATGGGGTGTGGGGATTTTTTTGTAGGTTGGTAAAGACTGCCTCGCGACTTGTGACAAAGGTCAAAGTACTGCGTCGAAGGACAACAGAGATAAAAATATGAACGAAAAGTAATGAAAAACGTTGAAACGTTCAGCCTTTAAAAAAACCTTGCAAACGTTGTCAGGTTCGAATTGAAAGATAAAATTAACTAAAATAGAATGAGCTGCAGGGATTTTTTTGCAGGTAGATAAAGAGCGTCTCTCGATTTGTGCCAAAGGGCAAGTTGATTCGTCTGAGGGAAAGTTGAGTTTGAGTTTGTCGGGATGTCGGCTTGATTTGCAAGATCGCTTTAAAGTGGGTGCAGCGCGGTCGGAGGACGAGAATGCATTTGCATCTTCAGAGCGCGATGCATTCAGTCAGTCAGTCGGTCCGACTGCAGCAGCGTCGCTCCGCTGTGGAAACAAAGGGTCGACCTCTTATCCCGAGCGGTTAGTCGACAACGACGACGTCGACGACGACGCCCGCAACTCGCAACTCGCCTCGGTAGACGCAACGGCGCCGCTCAACGTACAGCGTCGGGGCTGCCGGTGAGGGCTTCGCCGAGTCGAGGGTGATCGATGTCATTGTTCGCAAATATCACCCCCGACCCCCTCAGAGTCGGGGTCTACACCCACTATAGTCGATCTCCTCGTACGTACGTGCACCTCGTATTATAACCGGCGGAGGGTTGTGTAATTTCCCTCGCGAGGGGGTTGCTCGAGCTGCTGTACCGAGCGGCGTTGACTCGTAGGGGAAGCGTCACGCCGGAAGAACGTTTGATGAACCCCCGAAGTAAGTGGGTTAGAATGTCGCTAATGGACCCCTTGGCAATCAACTCCAAAACACACATGTTGAATAATAATAATAATGTTATTCGACATAAGAACCGATTGAGAATTCGAGTTTGAATTATTTGAAGATTTTTTTCAATGTTATGTGGTGACTCCGAAAACTATTTATTTAAATCAATTGGTGACTCCAAATACCGTCCAATACCGTATTTTTAATGATTGTTTTTAAAATAGTCCTGAAATAACTGACAGTGATATTCTCAGATATTTTCTTACGGATTCGACCCGCAGTATTGTTGGTTTGTCAGACACGAGTAGCGGTAGTCGCGTTACTAAGGTAGAGCCAAAGGTGTAAAGTTAAGGCATTGTTTTCTTTCTTGTTTGTGCTAAAACAGATTTTATGTTTACGATTAAGTATTAGTGTGTAAGTAGAGGACATGTTTGGAGGTGTGAAAGGCGAACGACGGGCAGCGGAAATAAAAGTTCTGAAAATGTTACGGATTCGACATACTTAAAAAATTAATTGGATTATGAAAAAAAATACTTGGGCTTCGACTTCATTTGTTAAAGAAATGAGCATGTTATTAAAATTAATGGCAATTTTTTTTATGGTCAAAGGGATGGAAGCCGCGTTTGACTGTGTTTGTAAGAACATTTTGAATCTCAACTCCTGCGAGGTCAGACAGTCTTCAAAAATAAACAAATATCCATCGGGATCCGAGCGTCGATGACGGGGCAACACCCACAGTATCGATAATACCTATCGCCAGATGAGAATCTTCGCTCGAGCTCCCGTAGTAGCCGATGATGTCACTCGTGGCTGCGTCAAGGTCTCCAATCGGAGATACTCGAGTTTGTGTGTACAGTCGGATGGGCGATGACGTCACACTCCGACTAAGCAACACATATATAACATTGAGCGCGACACACGTATAATGAATTGCAATGTTGTATTCTACACCTATGTACATGTATTTAAAGGCGAGTGGGAATTTCTGTTATTATTATTATTTTTTATCCAAACGCCACTTTAACTGTCGCGGCTGTTCAGTCGCCTTGCGCCTCTCGGAGTAGATCCGGAATACGTAAACATAATGTTACGAGCTTCCACGATGCCCAACCACGGAGCAGTCGAGCGAGGTGATAATTACGCAGAGGCTAAAATTCCACCGGCAGAATTTCTAATGTTTGTATAACGTTCTACCGTAAAACTGGGATATTGTGTAAAGAATTAACCCTGCAACTGCACACGTTGGTCATTCGAGCTCACGCCATTTTGTCAACGTGGTTTTCTATGTGGTTCGACGATTAAATGAATGATTTCTATATCAATTCTCTTATATAGGCAAAATTTGCTAATGGTTGAATTTTAGCTATAGGCTAAATCCTCTAATGATTGACTTTCAGTTGTGGGCAACATTTTTTAATGGTTCAATTTTAGCAATGGGAAAAATTTTGTAATAGATAAATTTTCGTTCGTGGAATGTAATTTATTCCATTTATTCCATCCAGGGTTAAAATACATAGCAAGTTAATCATTTTTTTTATTGAAATAATAATAATTGTAGGTATAAAAGTTCGTAGCGCAAATGGTCGATGTTTATTGTGCAACGTTGGTTCTTTCGAGTAACTGTGCTCCAAGATTTCTCAGGATGCGCTCCGGCTGTCTCCTCGAATTACTTTAGATATCGTGCGAGGCTATAAAATTCCCGGGGTGTCGGGTGTCCCGAAGAATTCGCGGAATTAATCAATGACGGATTAGATTCTCATCCCGAGCCTCGTCTTTGATCAATCCCGAGATTGATCAAAGACTAGGCACGCACAAACGAGGCTCTTCGGTAAATAGAAGATAAAGCCAGCGCGCACGCAACTCACACCCGAGTCAGTCTTATGCAGAGATAAGTTCGCATTTGTATTCCGGGTGTCGCATACAACGAACAAGCTTTGGGTCGCCGCACACCCGAGGCCCATCAGCGAACACTCCACCCGAACGTACAACTGTACTTTCGGTCGCGTGAGGAGAATTACGAATTTGCGATTACCACGTGCCGATACCGCGAATTTCCGCTCTGCTTATAAGCGAACTCGGACAGAAATTTAATTATTCGAGCCCCCGAAGATGACACCGCATACCTTTGCCTCTCAGTAAAACACAACGGTAAAATTTTGTCGAGCGAGTAGAAACAGTAAAAAAAATGGGTCCACATGGCATCTTCCATTGGAAAGATTTGACGTAGAATTGCCGAATTTTTGTATTTCTTTAAATCTTTGAATCTTTAAATCGTAGAATTATTCGTAATCGTAATTTGACATAGAATTTATGAATTTTTGTATTTCTTTAAATCTTTAAATCATAAAATTGTTTGCCCTAGTATTTCTTGCATTACTCATTTTGGTTTCCTTTCCTAATTTTATTTTAAAAAAAATAATCGAAAATATATTTTTGCCGATGGTTTTTTTTCATCGTTCACCGTGGACCCACGAAATTTCGAAGTGTTCACTGACTCGAAGGACAGATGCTCGCCGAGCGTGGTGCCACATTGACCTTATACAGTCCGAGGAACCGTGGCAAATTCCTGCGTTCCGTGGTTGAGCACCCCCCGTCGAACTCAATCTGAAATGCACCCCTCTCGTTCGGGGCGCGCCGTTGGGGTGCAAAACTAAACCTTCCGCACTGGCTTTCACCCGGGCCGTGCACGTACGAGCACACACACGCACGCTGACTTTACCACGGGCAACCGCTCCATTCTGAGGGATAATTTTCTCTCTGGCCGCCGCCGCCGACGAGCAACGCTCGTTTACTGGTTCCTCGTCACCCTCTGTACACATTTTCCGTCGGCAAGCATCGACGATACTCTACCGTCGTACAATCTTCAGAGCATATGTAATGAATTTAATTATTTCGCCCTTGCAAACCCTTCGTCGCTCATTCAATATACTTCAAGCAGTTTTAGGCAAGAAAACTTGTTGAAAATGCGATAAAAAATTATTTAACAATTTTATGCGAAAACCTACTTTTTCCCTAGGAAAATATTTCAATTTCCTTAAATCTCGAAGTTTCAGGCTAGAAAACCTGTTGAAAGTGGGATGTTTAAAATTATTTTGCATTTTTAGGCGAAAATATAATTTTCTTCGGGAAAAATATTTAAATGGCGTTGATAATCAGAAAATCGGTTCGAGCTAAAAAAAAAGCTGTGCATTATGAGGGAAGGAAAAATGATCCGGGAAAGAAATTCGAATAGCCCACGCTGCCATTAATTATCGTCAGGGAGCGCGATGAAATTCGCCAGCGATTCGCGAGGAGGAAAGAGGAAAGAGAAATAGAGTTGCAAGGCTCGTTTCCTCTGTTCGCTCAAGCCATTGGCAATACGCCACTCTCCGTCTCGCATTCGTCGTGCAACACGTGAGTGGAATATAATGCCGTGGCCCGGTGGTAAATTGCCACGAGGGAATTAATGAAACAAGCAGAAAAAAAAAATTGCAAAAAAATAATACAAAAGAAGTTGTGGAGAGAAAAGTAGAGCAGACTTAAACTGATGTAATAACGAAAGCGCTCGGAAATAGCGTGCGATTATATTTCAATGTGACGTTCGCGACGCAAGCTCGTAAGTTTTGAGAAAAACAGAAGAAAAAGGAGGGAAAAAAATAAAAAAATCGTAACGTGTGTATTTCTGGCGCTATTCGTCACCTAGAACTGTGCCAATCTTCAATATTCAGGCGCGACACTCAGTTTACTTAAAAACCAACAAAATACGCCAGTTTTTGTTCGTTCCTTTTTTTGTATTAATAAAAAATTTTATAAAAAAAATGTAATTTACTTAATTGTCATTCGCAATTTTGTTCAGGCTGTTGCACTTTACTTTTCGCTTGTAAAATAATTGAATATAAATGTGTTCGTACCGCTGAAGTTTATCGACCTCCGGTCCGTCCCCGAGACAATTGGATCACAGCAATATTCGCACGGTGTAATATAAATTACGACAAATTTTCCCTCAGTCTGTACACCTCTGTCCGCGTTCCGAAGACGCCGGACCCACGCCGGGAGGAATCTCTCTCTCGTCATCCCATTTAGTAATACTTTGCGTAGGCGAACCGCAGAGTCTCTCAGGCTTCAGATTCGTGGGGTCAAGTGGCTTATCTGCGCGTGAATTACACACCGGGATGAGAAACACTGCGGAGCGAATTCGTGAGAATTAAGACCGCTTCCTGGCATTTAATTTTATAGTTCTCGGACGAACGGTCACAGCTTTTTACCGGGCCTCTACAGAATCCCCTTTCTTCAGTCACAGTCACACACGCGAATCACCTATCACAGTGGTCGTTAAAAATTTAATCGGCTTTATCTATTCCCGTGATAGTTCGAAGAAACATTTAAATCTTTATTAACCCAAGACGAACGCACAAATGGGCCTGATAGAGCATTTATCTTGTAGAGCCTGTGATTTCTATAGCGGATGATACATCAAAGTTGCACCTTCGCCATTTTGTTGTTTACATCCTGACGTATCGATTTCACTACAAAGAAGCTGAAAAAAAATCATTCCCGGGGGAGAAATAGCGGGATGAAGACGCGGCTGGAAAATCCGTTATCGCAAGGCCATTAAGTGAAATAAATCTTTATTGGGTCAGGTGTGTTATAAATCACTGTCCCACTTGTTTTTTATTATTTAATTTTTTTTCTCTCCTTATAATATGAAAATATGTTCCCATTGATAAACACGTACGTGCCGGGATGATTATTAACGCCTCTCCGACAATGATAATCAGAATTGAAGCCTATGCCGGAGCGTGGGCAGCGCCGGTGTGCACGATGTGTGTTTCTTCGCGGTAACCGTCAGCATATGTGCAGCTTCTCGGACGATTAGACTCGACGCCTGGTTCGCAATTCTAGCTGGCTGTCAAGACGGGTGTGTGACCCGATCTCCGACGATTAATCGATTATACTCGTTTGGAGTACTCAATCCCGTACGATCCGCATCGTAACCGTCCGTGCTTATTCGAGCGTCTCACGTTAACCCTTGTCAAGTCAGCAGATGAAAGTCTCCAAAATGGATTCAAGACAAACTAAAATTAAGTGCTTTTTAGGTGCTAATTTAGTGCTAAGTTTATGATTTTGGTGCTCTTCCCGTGTCGCCAAAAATCCATTTCGAAAAAGTCTCTGCTGGCTTACCATCAAGCTAGCAGAAATTTCTTTGTACTTACAGTATCGTTAAATGTCTTCTTGCAGAAATTAAGTGCTTTTTAAGTGCTTTCGAACTGTATAAAATTTAATCCCAAAATCTAGCCGGAAATATTATTTTTTACGAAAAATAGATTTATGGGAAATGTATAATCCAAAATTAGCACTATAGCCGGATTCGTAATGTTACGGCTTCTTTAACGAATTAAGTGCTTTCGAAATATACTGGAGTCGATTTAAGTGCTCCACCCCCTTTGTAAAAAAAAGCCTCAACTGTTCCTGGACAAGGCAGCTGGCGGCCCAAGTCGCTAAATCAAATAGATGTAGCAAAGGAAAAACCGACAGCGGTGGATGCGCGGTTGGCGCACGGCTCTGGTGGTCCCCCAAGTCAAGCTGATTCGTTCGCGGTCAGTACTTGGATGGGTGACCGCTTAGCCGTGCGCTAGCTGGCGCATCAACCGTTGAACGGGAGGCGCTTTCTTCTGAGACTTTGGTGTTTCTGCACTTTACTCAAGTGCAGAAATATTGGTGGATCAGTAGAATATGGCCGTCTGTACCGGCACGGGTTTTCCGTAGTTTCCCCGTGTCCCTGGCAAATGCGGTACAGTGTAGCTAAGTCGGCTACGGACGCACTGGAAGTTAGGTAGCTTAGCTGAGTGCGGGTAGGGAGTGATAGGGGGAATCGGGATGGGGTCCGTAAAAACCCGAAAGGGTATACGGTGGAATTGGAACGATAAATATATAGATGTAGCAAAGGGAATCTTATTGCAGAAGAATAATTTCGAAATTAGCAGAGTCTAATTTTACTGCTGCATCTCAGCTCTTGTAAAACTTATTCTCCCGGCCAAGAAATAAGATTTTTTCGAAAACATCCTAAATAAAAAATGTCACTTCGATCTTGTAGAAATAGATGGTGAGATTTAAGTGCATTCAAAAAAATAGCATCGCATGACTTGGGTGCTCAACCTCGGTGATTTCAAAACTCACCCTCTCGCCCGAAAAACGGGATTTTTTCGGGCGAAGTGGTTTTCAGAAGCACTTAAATCGTGCAATCGATTGCTGCAAGGTTGATAGGATTATTTTTTATTTTCAATTTTTTTTTTACCGAAAAATACCGCTTCTTGGATGATCGGTGAACTTTGCGATCAAGACGGGTCGAGCACTAAAATCCCGCAATGCTAATTTCCAAAGCACTTAAATCGTACAAACTATCGCTGCCAGGTCGGCGTGATATGATGGTTATTTCGAATTTTTTAGCGAAAATTTCTCATTTCTTGGACGAGCGGGTGAATTTCGCGACCGAAGAGGTGGAGCACTTAAATCGTGCGAAGCAGTTTTCAAAAGCACTTAAATCGTGCAATCGATTGCTGCAAGGTTGATAGGATAATTTTTTATTTTCAATTTTTTCTGCCGAAAAATATCGCTTCTTGAATGATCGGTGAACTTTGCGATCAAGATGGGTCGAGCACTAAAATCCCGCAATGCTAATTTCCAAAGCACTTAAATCGTACAAACTATCGCTGCCAGGTCGGGGTGATATGTTGGTTATTTCGAATTTTTTAGCGAAAATTTCTCATTTCTTGGACGAGCGGGTGAATTTCGCGACCGAAGAGGTGGAGCACTTAAATCGTGCGAAGCAGTTTTCAAAAGCACTTAAATCGTGCAATCGATTGCTGCAAGGTTGATAGGATAATTTTTTATTTTCAATTTTTTTTGCCGAAAAATATCGCTTCTTGGATGATCGGTGAACTTTGCGATCAAGACGGGTCGAGCACTAAAATCCCGCAATGCTAATTTCCAAAGCACTTAAATCGTACAAACTATCGCTGCCAGGTCGGGGTGATATGTTGGTTATTTCGAATTTTTTAGCGCAAATTTCTCATTTCTTGGACGAGCGGGTGAATTTCGCGACCGAAGAGGTGGAGCACTTAAATCGTGCGAAGCAGTTTTCAAAAGCACTTAAATCGTGCAATCGATTGCTGCAAGGTTGATAGGATAATTTTTTATTTTCAATTTTTTTTGCCGAAAAATATCGCTTCTTGGATGATCGGTGAACTTTGCGATCAAGACGGGTCGAGCACTAAAATCCCGCAATGCTAATTTCCAAAGCACTTAAATCGTACAAACTATCGCTACCAGGTCGGGGTGATATGTTGGTTATTTCGAATTTTTTAGCGCAAATTTCTCATTTCTTGGACGAGCGGGTGAATTTCGCGACCGAAGAGGTGGAGCACTTAAATCGTGCGAAGCAGTTTTCAAAAGCACTTAAATCGTGCAATCGATTGCTGCAAGGTTGATTGGATAATTTTTTATTTTCAATTTTTTTTGCCGAAAAATATCGCTTCTTGGATGATCGGTGAACTTTGCGATCAAGACGGGTCGAGCACTAAAATCCCGCAATGCTAATTTCCAAAGCACTTAAATCGTACAAACTATCGCTACCAGGTCGGTGTGATATGTTGGTTATTTCGAATTTTTTAGCGAAAATTTCTCATTTCTTGGACGAGCGGGTGAATTTCGCGACCGAAGAGGTGGAGCACTTAAATCGTGCGAAGCAGTTTTCAAAAGCACTTAAATCGTGCAATCGATTGCTGCAAGGTTGATAGGATAATTTTTTATTTTCAATTTTTTTTGCCGAAAAATATCGCTTCTTGGATGATCGGTGAACTTTGCGATCAAGACGGGTCAAGCACTAAAATCCCGCAATGCTAATTTCCAAAGCACTTAAATCGTACAAACTATCGCTGCCAGGTCGGGGTGATATGTTGGTTATTTCGAATTTTTTAGCGCAAATTTCTCATTTCTTGGACGAGCGGGTGAATTTCGCGACCGAAGAGGTGGAGCACTTAAATCGTGCGAAGCAGTTTTCAAAAGCACTTAAATCGTGCAATCGATTGCTGCAAGGTTGATTGGATAATTTTTTATTTTCAATTTTTTTTGCCGAAAAATATCGCTTCTTGGATGATCGGTGAACTTTGCGATCAAGACGGGTCGAGCACTAAAATCCCGCAATGCTAATTTCCAAAGCACTTAAATCGTACAAACTATCGCTGCCAGGTCGGGGTGATATGTTGGTTATTTCGAATTTTTTAGCGAAAATTTCACATTTCTTGGACGAGCGGGTGAATTTCGCGACCGAAGAGGTGGAGCACTTAAATCGTGCGAAGCAGTTTTCAAAAGCACTTAAATCGTGCAATCGATTGCTGCAAGGTTGATAGGATAATTTTTTATTTTCAATTTTTTCTGCCGAAAAATATCGCTTCTTGAATGATCGGTGAACTTTGCGATCAAGATGGGTCGAGCACTAAAATCCCGCAATGCTAATTTCCAAAGCACTTAAATCGTACAAACTATCGCTGCCAGGTCGGGGTGATATGTTGGTTATTTCGAATTTTTTAGCGCAAATTTCTCATTTCTTGGACGAGCGGGTGAATTTCGCGACCGAAGAGGTGGAGCACTTAAATCGTGCGAAGCAGTTTTCAAAAGCACTTAAATCGTGCAATCGATTGCTGCAAGGTTGATAGGATAATTTTTTATTTTCAATTTTTTTTGCCGAAAAATATCGCTTCTTGGATGATCGGTGAACTTTGCGATCAAGACGGGTCGAGCACTAAAATCCCGCAATGCTAATTTCCAAAGCACTTAAATCGTACAAACTATCGCTACCAGGTCGGGGTGATATGTTGGTTATTTCGAATTTTTTAGCGCAAATTTCTCATTTCTTGGACGAGCGGGTGAATTTCGCGACCGAAGAGGTGGAGCACTTAAATCGTGCGAAGCAGTTTTCAAAAGCACTTAAATCGTGCAATCGATTGCTGCAAGGTTGATTGGATAATTTTTTATTTTCAATTTTTTTTGCCGAAAAATATCGCTTCTTGGATGATCGGTGAACTTTGCGATCAAGACGGGTCGAGCACTAAAATCCCGCAATGCTAATTTCCAAAGCACTTAAATCGTACAAACTATCGCTACCAGGTCGGTGTGATATGTTGGTTATTTCGAATTTTTTAGCGAAAATTTCTCATTTCTTGGACGAGCGGGTGAATTTCGCGACCGAAGAGGTGGAGCACTTAAATCGTGCGAAGCAGTTTTCAAAAGCACTTAAATCGTGCAATCGATTGCTGCAAGGTTGATAGGATAATTTTTTATTTTCAATTTTTTTTGCCGAAAGATATCGCTTCTTGGATGATCGGTGAACTTTGCGATCAAGACGGGTCAAGCACTAAAATCCCGCAATGCTAATTTCCAAAGCACTTAAATCGTACAAACTATCGCTGCCAGGTCGGGGTGATATGTTGGTTATTTCGAATTTTTTAGCGCAAATTTCTCATTTCTTGGACGAGCGGGTGAATTTCGCGACCGAAGAGGTGGAGCACTTAAATCGTGCGAAGCAGTTTTCAAAAGCACTTAAATCGTGCAATCGATTGCTGCAAGGTTGATTGGATAATTTTTTATTTTCAATTTTTTTTGCCGAAAAATATCGCTTCTTGGATGATCGGTGAACTTTGCGATCAAGACGGGTCGAGCACTAAAATCCCGCAATGCTAATTTCCAAAGCACTTAAATCGTACAAACTATCGCTACCAGGTCGGTGTGATATGTTGGTTATTTCGAATTAAGTAATAGACAGGCATCTCTTTATGCATACAAACGTCAAAAGATGCTGTAAACAGTTCAAACTGTACGCATGCAATTTGATTTTGCTAACAACGCAGCTTAGGCTAATGTTTGCATCGTGCGCTAGGAGTGCGCGCTTGTCATTGTTCGTGTGTTAAGCTTTCTGCTTTAAGGAAGCTCTCCGATGCGGCTTTTTTGGAGCACTCGCTTACCAACCACGTTTTGTTTCCTCAATAAAGTTTTCTTTACTTTGCACATCTACCTCCACAATTTCATTATCCTACGATCCCGATGCAAATTCATAAATAACAATAGATTTATTTTTTATTTAATTTTTGGTTTGATTTAAGAAGCACTTAACTCATGATTCTCTGGTGAAAACGAATTAATACTGTGATGCCGTGAAACAATTTAATTGTACAATACGTTGTTCTGAAATACCACAATCGCGCAACTTTTTATGCGAATCCTTGGCGATCATTTTTCATTAAAAGCCGTGAAAATTGCGTTTTTATGTGAAATAATTATATGAAAATTCCGTTTTTTAAACAAGAGGGTCAGCTTTGCCCCCGAAGGGTTGAAGTACAAAAGAATTATAATTAAAAAAAAACTTACGATGAAGTAAAACTGCTATTAGGGAGATAACATCAGTAGCGCTCTGGGTGGAGCGAGAGAAACATAGGGAGAACGTGTTTCATTTCGCCTTGACTCGCACGATCAATTACTGCAGTCGAAGCGACATTTTTTGTTTCGAATTTAGTACGATACATTGCTGTTTCTCAAGCTAGAGAGTGAGTTTTGCAGCCTATTAAGTCGAATGCTAAAATCGTGCACTGCGATTTGCAAAAGCACTTAAATCGCACAATTTCTTCCTACAAGGTTAAGGTGATACTCTTTCATTTCGATTTTTTTTATGTGGAAACACCGTGTCTCCGACAAGAGCCTGAGTATTCGGTAGAGAGTATTGAGGACTTAAATCCTGCAATACATAAAAAAACGAAAAGAAGATCCCCTCGAATTTGTAGTAACAGCTTGTACGATTTAAGTACTTTGGAAATTAGCATTGCGGGATTTTAGTGCTCGACCCGTCTTGATCGCAAAGTTCACCGATCATCCAAGAAGCGATATTTTTCGGCAAAAAAAATTGAAAATAAAAAATTATCCTATCAACCTTGCAGCAATCGATTGCACGATTTAAGTGCTTTTGAAAACTGCTTCGCACGATTTAAGTGCTCCACCTCTTCGGTCGCGAAATTCACCCGCTCGTCCAAGAAATGAGAAATTTGCGCTAAAAAATTCGAAATAACCAACATATCACCCCGACCTGGCAGCGATAGTTTGTACGATTTAAGTGCTTTGGAAATTAGCATTGCGGGATTTTAGTGCTCGACCCATCTTGATCGCAAAGTTCACCGATCATTCAAGAAGCGATATTTTTCGGCAGAAAAAATTGAAAATAAAAAATTATCCTATCAACCTTGCAGCAATCGATTGCACGATTTAAGTGCTTTTGAAAACTGCTTCTCACGATTTAAGTGCTCCACCTCTTCGGTCGCGAAATTCACCCGCTCGTCCAAGAAATGAGAAATTTTCGCTAAAAAATTCGAAATAACCAACATATCACACCGACCTGGTAGCGATAGTTTGTACGATTTAAGTGCTTTGGAAATTAGCATTGCGGGATTTTAGTGCTCGACCCGTCTTGATCGCAAAGTTCACCGATCATCCAAGAAGCGATATTTTTCGGCAAAAAAATGTTAAATAAAAAATTATCCTATCAACCTTGCAGCAATAGATTGCACGATTTAAGTGCTTTTAAAAACTGCTTCGCACGATTTAAGTGCTCCACCTCTTCGGTCGCGAAATTCACCCGCTCGTCCAAGAAATGAGAAATTTGCGTTAAAAAATTCGAATTAACCAACATATCACCCCGACCTGGTAGCGATAGTTTGTACGATTTAAGTGCTTTGGAAATTAGCATTGCGGGATTTTAGTGCTCGACCCGTCTTGATCGCAAAGTTCACCGATCATCCAAGAAGCGATATTTTTCGGCAAAAAAAATTGAAAAAAAAAAATTATCCTATCAACCTTGCAGCAATCGATTGCACGATTTAAGTGCTTTTGAAAACTGCTTCGCACGATTTAAGTGCTCCACCTCTTCGGTCGCGAAATTCACCCGCTCGTCCAAGAAATGAGAAATTTGCGCTAAAAAATTCGAAATAACCAACATATCACCCCGACCTGGCAGCGATAGTTTGTACGATTTAAGTGCTTTGGAAATTAGCATTGCGGGATTTTAGTGCTCGACCCATCTTGATCGCAAAGTTCACCGATCATTCAAGAAGCGATATTTTTCGGCAGAAAAAATTGAAAATAAAAAATTATCCTATCAACCTTGCAGCAATCGATTGCACGATTTAAGTGCTTTTGAAAACTGCTTCGCACGATTTAAGTGCTCCACCTCTTCGGTCGCGAAATTCACCCGCTCGTCCAAGAAATGAAAAATTTTCGCTAAAAAATTCGAAATAACCAACATATCACCCCGACCTGGCAGCGATAGTTTGTACGATTTAAGTGCTTTGGAAATTAGCATTGCGGGATTTTAGTGCTTGACCCGTCTTGATCGCAAAGTTCACCGATCATCCAAGAAGCGATATTTTTCGGCAAAAAAAATTGAAAATAAAAAATTATCCTATCAACCTTGCAGCAATCGATTGCACGATTTAAGTGCTTTTGAAAACTGCTTCGCACGATTTAAGTGCTCCACCTCTTCGGTCGCGAAATTCACCCGCTCGTCCAAGAAATGAGAAATTTGCGTTAAAAAATTCGAATTAACCAACATATCACCCCGACCTGGTAGCGATAGTTTGTACGATTTAAGTGCTTTGGAAATTAGCATTGCGGGATTTTAGTGCTCGACCCGTCTTGATCGCAAAGTTCACCGATCATCCAAGAAGCGATATTTTTCGGCAAAAAAAATTGAAAATAAAAAATTATCCTATCAACCTTGCAGCAATCGATTGCACGATTTAAGTGCTTTTGAAAACTGCTTCGCACGATTTAAGTGCTCCACCTCTTCGGTCGCGAAATTCACCCGCTCGTCCAAGAAATGAGAAATTTTCGCTAAAAAATTCGAAATAACCAACATATCACCCCGACCTGGCAGCGATAGTTTGTACGATTTAAGTGCTTTGGAAATTAGCATTGCGGGATTTTAGTGCTCGACCCATCTTGATCGCAAAGTTCACCGATCATTCAAGAAGCGATATTTTTCGGCAGAAAAAATTGAAAATAAAAAATTATCCTATCAACCTTGCAGCAATCGATTGCACGATTTAAGTGCTTTTGAAAACTGCTTCGCACGATTTAAGTGCTCCACCTCTTCGGTCGCGAAATTCACCCGCTCGTCCAAGAAATGAGAAATTTTCGCTAAAAAATTCGAAATAACCATCATATCACGCCGACCTGGCAGCGATAGTTTGTACGATTTAAGTGCTTTGGAAATTAGCATTGCGGGATTTTAGTGCTCGACCCGTCTTGATCGCAAAGTTCACCGATCATCCAAGAAGCGATATTTTTCGGTAAAAAAAAAATTGAAAATAAAAAATAATCCTATCAACCTTGCAGCAATCGATTGCACGATTTAAGTGCTTCTGAAAACCACTTCGCCCGAAAAAATCCCGTTTTTCGGGCGAGAGGGTGAGTTTTGAAATCACCGAGGTTGAGCACCCAAGTCATGCGATGCTATTTTTTTGAATGCACTTAAATCTCACCATCTATTTCTACAAGATCGAAGTGACATTTTTTATTTAGGATGTTTTCGAAAAAATCTTATTTCTTGGCCGGGAGAATAAGTTTTACAAGAGCTGAGATGCAGCAGTAAAATTAGACTCTGCTAATTTCGAAATTATTCTTCTGCAATAAGATTCCCTTTGCTACATCTATATATTTATCGTTCCAATTCCACCGTATACCCTTTCGGGTTTTTACGGACCCCATCCCGATTCCCCCTATCACTCCCTACCCGCACTCAGCTAAGCTACCTAACTTCCAGTGCGTCCGTAGCCGACTTAGCTACACTGTACCGCATTTGCCAGGGACACGGGGAAACTACGGAAAACCCGTGCCGGTACAGACGGCCATATTCTACTGATCCACCAATATTTCTGCACTTGAGTAAAGTGCAGAAACACCAAAGTCTCAGAAGAAAGCGCCTCCCGTTCAACGGTTGATGCGCCAGCTAGCGCACGGCTAAGCGGTCACCCATCCAAGTACTGACCGCGAACGAATCAGCTTGACTTGGGGGACCACCAGAGCCGTGCGCCAACCGCGCATCCACCGCTATTGGTTTTTCCTTTGCTACATCTATTTGATTTAGCGACTTGGGCCGCCAGCTGCCTTGTCCAGGAACAGTTGAGGCTTTTTTTTACAAAGGGGGTGGAGCACTTAAATCGACTCCAGTATATTTCGAAAGCACTTGATTCGTTAAAGAAGCCGTAACATTACGAATCCGGCTATAGTGCTAATTTTGGATTATACATTTCCCATAAATCTATTTTTCGTAAAAAATAATATTTCCGGCTAGATTTTGGGATTAAATTTTATACAGTTCGAAAGCACTTAAAAAGCACTTAATTTCTGCAAGAAGACATTTAACGATACTGTAAGTACAAAGAAATTTCTGCTAGCTTGATGGTAAGCCAGCAGAGACTTTTTCGAAATGGATTTTTGGCGACACGGGAAGAGCACCAAAATCATAAACTTAGCACTAAATTAGCACCTAAAAAGCACTTAATTTTAGTTTGTCTTGAATCCATTTTGGAGACTTTCATCTGCTGACTTGACAAGGGTCTCACGTTAGATGTCATTTGAAATTATTAACTCCAAGCTCGCTCGTAATGTGATACACTCGAATGTCTCGAACTGCTACCGAGGATCTCAATTTCATATGTGCATTAAATGATTTTTTTTTTTTCAAGTAATTAAAACTGGCATTTTATTGATTTTCACTAATATTCGTATTTTTATATCCGGCCCCATCGATCGTAGGAATTAGTAGCTGGGAAATACAACCGACTGCAGATACATAAGACTCGGATAGAATATTTAAAGGATGGCCCGCTCTATCAAGATTTCTTTATGCGATAAATGTTAATAATAATTATATTTATATCAATACTTTACTTTGTTCTGTGTTAAATATAAATCATTTTCAATTCTAATATAGTTAAAATTTTTTTATTGTGCGACGAATTTTGTTAATTTTTTTATTGCCGAGCTGTAAAATGAAATTTTATCTTTTATTGTGTCTCAAGCTTCAATTAGTAACTTCCATCTTCGCGTCCGTATCTTTTATTCGCGTGCGTTGTAACGGACGCAATTGCCCAGAAGTTGCTTTAATCCGGCGAGGTTTATTGGACAATTAAGAACAATAATTTACCTCTCGCTCCCGAGTCGAATGGATTAAGAGGTAGGCCGTGAGCTTCCGTCCGGGCGAGGAACAAAAAAAATCAGTGAAGCTGCGTATCTGTCGATGCGTGCTGGAGTGCGTGACGGCAATTACGAGCGAAAAGAACTTCTCTTTCGCGGTAGACACGCGATGAGGCGTGGCGAGTTTTTAATGAGTGTCGAATCGTTAAACTCAGCCTGGCGACTATCTCGAGCTCGCACCGTCGTCTCTCGCGTCCATTGCGGTAGCGCACAGCTCGCGCATCCGTCAAAATGTTTCTAAAATCATAAAAAAGGAAACAAAAAAAAAATGCGTGTTACATAATACATTGACCTAGGGTAAAAGTGGTGAATATGGCCCACCTCGATTAACACGTAAATCAATGATATATGGACCGGGCCATATTCCCCACTTTTACCCTATTACAGTACCCTTATTTAAGGTATTCCTTGCGAATAGTGTTCACTTCGTATAAGTTTCAGAGATATGAGAGGGAATTCCAAACACTTCTCGATGGTATAAAAATCTGACAAAAATCACGCACATTAAAGGTGTTGAAATGATCAATTTTGCATAAGAATAATTCAGGTTTCCGGGAGATTTGTTGAACAATTTTATTTTTCATAAATTTGTTAATAACATTTTGGAGTTATTATTATGCAAATTTAATCTTTTCAGCACCTTTAATATGGTTGATTTTTTTTAGGTTTTTATACCATCCAGAAGTGTTTGCAATTCCCTCTCATTTCTCCGAAACTTATGCGAAGTGAACATTCGCAAGGTCTACCTTAAGACAAGCAAAAAAAGTGCTGAAAAAAAAGAAAAGTAACATTTTTAGCCATCGTTAGCTCCGCTGTAATTAATTCGGCGACAGCTTCCTGAATATAGTGAATGGACTCAAACCTTCCATAATTAATGGAACAAAAAAAAAGAAGAAACGTGAATATTGTGCTCTTTTCATGACACGAATGAATTAGAACATCCCATCGCGAGGACGAGAGACAGAAAAGCAGAGTGGTCGTAGCATTGATGAGAATAGAAGTAACAAAGGAAGCGAGCTTCGTCGAGTGTCATAAAGCAGTGGGGTAACTGTATAGTACATGTGGGTTTCCGTGTATGGCGCACGGAGAGAGAAAACTAAAGGCAGAGGGAAAGAGTGCGGCTGCTGGGCGCCACGCTGCCCAGATCGATGCACCTCGTTTGTTCGCCACGACCTACCTTCCTCCCACATCGCCCTCTCTCGATCCATATAATTTTTTTTGTCTCCTCTCCATTCTACCTCGTTCGCCCGAGTTTTCTCCGCAAAATCTTTCACCAAACACTCGAGATTTAAATCCTACGGAAACTGCCTTCGAGACTTCGAAGTATCAAATACGAGAGACTTTTTGTTAAAGTTTTGCTTAAGTTTCCTAAAATAAAAAAAAATTCGTTTACTGAAACGATCGAGAACCTAATTTTAGTTTTTTGTTTGTCTTACAGTGAAGGCAGGGAAAAGGTACGCGTAGCGTTTCTGGGACCGACGCCATCGCCCGCGACGCCCGGTGTTCTTCTTCTCGAGCCGCTGTTACCCTCGGGTCACCTCATAGACGGAATGTCGGCGAGTCCAGCGGAACTCCTCACCACGCACACCGAGCACACGTCGCCTGCCTACCACGCGCAGATCAGGTAAAAATTTAACGCAATTTAAATTACCAATAAGGTAAACGGCACAGTTTCCGTCACTGTCCCAGCTACCGCCATCGAATGCAATTTTTAGTAATAATAAGGAGAGGTTTTGTTTAATACAAAAGAAATCGACGTCATGTTAAAGAGCGAATTTTACTCTTGATTAATGCCGCAATACGCAAATTCTTTTTATAAAATGTTCCATTTAACAATTGAAAATGGCGGAAACTGGGCCGTTTACCTTATCGGTTAAAACGTCGTTAAACTGGAGTAAAAAAATTCAGCTTCAATTTAAAGATAAAAAAACGTAACGACATGAAGGTCGAATTCGATATCGAACTTCCGGGATTTTTTTTACCTGCTTCGAGCAATCCATTTATTTTATTGATGAAAACATATTTATGATTGCTTCGATAGAACCGCAACTGACCGTTCCTCGCTCGCCGATTCTCCCCTTTATCGAGTTACGAAATACTATATTATTAATATTCCCGGTGGCGATTATTGACGAGAGGCGAGAGGCTGCCGACGATGTAACGGTCCACCCTACCAACGGAATAATAATTAGCCGTCGTGCTCGCCATTCGCGCGTCCCCGCTTCGACCTTAATGGGCCGGAAGTGACGTTACCCTTTGCACAGGTCCGTCAGCCTCTGCGCTCCCGGCGAGTTTATTTTCGCCTTGTATTTCATTCATTCGACGAGCCTTTTTGCGTACTCTAGAAAATTCAAGTCTATACTTTTTCATTCAAAATTCAAGAAAATTCAAGTCTATACCCGTGCATAAAAATAAAGTGGTTTTTAGTAAATCGATTTATTGTATTATTTTTAAAAACTATTTCTATGAAAAATTCAACTTTAAAAGTGAAGAGTAAAAATGCACGTGTATATATATAGTTCCAAAGAGATAAGATTTTTTTTCCTGTCGCGTTTACTTCCGCGTCTGTGCCGTTTTAGCCGACTTGTCCATTCTTTGCGCGAAACATGCAAAAATTTAGCTATAATGCTTTTCTTTTCTTCAAAGCACGTTGCCGGTGCCGATAGGCTTATCTCCAAACGTTACGGGCACCGCGTCGAAGCTTTAACTTCACGCTCGACGGTGTAGAGAACGTTCGCCAATTTGCAGTTAACCAACTCTCCAGTACACGGATTCGTTCCGGGTAGTTGTGTCGGCACGAGATTGACTGCGAAGTTTAACGTGAACGGGCGGAAGGGAAAAAAGGCTCCGCTAACGAGTCGCGAGCAATAACAAGGAGATAAAATTCCACTTATTTCACGACGTTGTTCCTTACAGAGAGTTTTAGATTATACAATTAAAAAGACACAATTCTCATTGTATTAAAAAAAATCGCCTAAACCCCTACGGAAACGTGTTGTCCGTTGAAAACTGAGCGAACTTTCCCTTTACCAAAATTTCGTCGAGTGCACACGTCCCAAGCTGCGAGCAGTTAAAGTTCCAGCCAATGAGGCAGCGCGGACGACGGTAGCGCCCTCTGTCGCTCCGTCCCATTGGCTGGAAGTTCGACGACTCGTAACTCGAAAACGGTGCGCTTTACGAAAAAAATTCAAAGAGTAAATTTGCTCTAAATTGAAGCCTTGATACAAACCGACAATTCTTTTCGGTCTCAAATATACGCTTGATGGGAAAAATAATCCATATCATCAACCAAAATTTTTCATTTCGTATTCCAACTGAGAACTGAGCAGTGGAGATAAATAGATAAATGAGCCACGCTCGTTATTATCCATGAACCGAATGTCTGTCGGAACTTCCTGCGTTCCGCGAAAATCGTGCCAAGAACGTCGTTCGCCACCTGAATACTTCTCTCGTATATGTACTATATATAACATATACGAAAACTGTATAAACAGCGGCAAAGTTTGAAGTATACGTATATTCGTTTTGGCATCGACGAAATCTAGCGTCGGACTGTGAGAACATCGCTGCGACGATATACCGACGTATGCACAGTGAGCGTCAGCAGGTGCAGCTGCCGGTGTCTCCGCTCCTCGTCGTCGACAACGAGCGTCCTCGCTCCGTTCTACGATGCAACGTGCGCACTAGCGCTAGGCGAAACGAAGCCAGAAGCAGGCACCTTAGCGTGCGAGAGAACGAGAGAGGGTGAGCCAGAGAGGGAGAGGAGAGGATGAAGGATCGATATAGCGTGGGTGGGATGTGCAGAGGCGCTGCAAGCGAGAACCAGCCATCAGTCGTGCCGTCGGAGCTGCATCGGCGAACGCGCGCTCCTCCGCTGAACACTCCTCAGAACAAGATTCAAATCAATCTAACGGCAAAATAAAAAAAATAAAACAATAAATAAAAAATTTAAAGAAATAAATATATTTTTTACTTCAAAATGTTGTTTGATATTTTACGTTAAAAACATAATATGTTATGAAAATTGGATAACATTCCCGATCATGAATGACAATTTTCGAATGACTCGTGCTGCGTGAGGTGTTGGAGATGATTCGCGGTTTCAAGGTGAATGCCGCGAGTGGGCACTGAGTGAGAAATGAAGTAACTTCGAGGGCAAAAAATCGGGAGGATATTTGGGGAGATCCGATTTGAATTTTTTTTATGACGGTTTTCGATGGAAAGGTGTAAAGGGGTTGGGGAGAAATTTATCGTGGCTGTCTGGTATCTTCGAGTGGATTGCTTAGCTTGATCTGGCTGCTGCGTAGTGCCGAGGTTGAATGGATCGGTCCAACCTAACCCTGGACTCGACCTACTAGCGCACATCCAGCATTGACTCGATTGTTTTTTTTGTACTTTTTACTTCCTCGCTCTACGTGACATTCGCGGTTTTCCATATTATTAACGTCGCTCGTACGACAGCTCAAATTACATCTACGATTTTCTTCATGTAATTTAATAATTATCATCATATTTTTTTTTTTGAAACAAAAAAATTAAAATAGCGTTTTTTATTTTTGAGAATGAAATCTTCCACTTTTATTTGAACGTAATTAGATAATTTTAGCATCACTCCGGCGAAAAGAATAAATAGATAACGTCGTATTTTGCATCAAATGCAGTTTTAACGAGATAATTTTTAGGCGAACCTATTTTATTAAAATTAAGTGCAAGTCGATGGCGCCGAGTTGGTGCGAGTTCCGAGAGTTAACGCACTCGACTTGCACTTGTTTGACGTCGACGGAGACAGAGAGATAGAGAGGAACCGGTGCCAAAGATAGTCCAAGAGAAACGAAAGGAATCGTCGGAGACCGTGACCTGCCCCAGCGTCGAGTGTCGAGTTCGACCGGCTTCCGCAAGCGTTACAGGTCGCTTAGACGACTCTCGTATCGTGGTTTCATTCTTACAATCGTTTTTAATCAGTCTTTCGCGGTATCCGGGCCACGCGACGCGAAATAAAAAAAAAAATCGTTATATCGTTTGAAATCAGACGAAATCGCCGGATTTTCAAGGGTCGATGATGGACTGATAAGAAAATAAAAATCACTTGTCACGGGTTCCGGAAAAAATGATCGATTAACATTATCGTGATTGTAGATCCCGATTTTTTTTAAGGCCACATTTTCCCCTCCTGGCACAATTACCGAGAAACAATAATGTCGCTCTCGGGTGAAATTTTAACGACTTCAATTATTTATTATTAATTTCTGATGCAAAATATATATTTTTGCGTGATAATAAAAAATAAGTTTTTTATTATCAAAAGATCAAGTCGGGCACCAATTTTAAAAAAATCCTTGTAAATGACAATGAGACTGCAGGATATTTAAATGAGTTAAACTGGACGGATGTCGAAGTTCGAACAGGGTACAATTTTCCGCGGTAGGGGGCGTGATAGTGATAAAAAATAATAATAATTCGCGGTCTCAATAGTGTTTCGTCAATATAATGAATTCAGAGATTAAACCGCTGGAATCTCGATGTGGGTATATAGTTATATAACCATTGAATTAATCTCATTAGCTTACGTGAATTGCAGTGCGGGTTTGCCGGAGCCGTTTGATAATACGCACGAGCACGCGCATGTGCTCACCCTACGCGTGGCGACTGCGCCAGCGAGTCCGACGGTGTCACTGTGGTTCTCGCCGCGTTTACCCCGCTGGCCCACATTTATATTGCAGAACAGAGAAGGATGCTTTGCGACCTTGTGGCCCCCATAGTCAACCATCAGTCGAGCCAGGCTGAAAACAATAAATGAGTCAATCAAAAACAAACAAAATTCCAATAAATTTATAAAAAATTATTGTTTTCCAATTAATAAGAGAAGAGTGTTTACGTGTGTATAGTTAAAAACTGACTTTAAACTACGCGTTTACAAATCGTCACCATAAATAACTTTTTTCCTTCCTAAAAACAACTGAATTTTATAAAGCACACGACAGTATTTTGCTGACTATATCGGCTTTAAGCTCGCAGAAGTTCTTTCAACATGTTCCAATGCAAAATAGAGCGAACAGTCTATAGAACCGCGGGTGAATCGTTTGAAAATGTCAAGCTTTGGCATTAAAGCCCACCGTTCGCATTTCAAAAGGTTTCCACTGCTTGAATTGCATTTAAAAATGTAAAAAAAAAAAAATTAAAAAATCATGGTTCGCGCAGTTCGCATTAATAGCTCTTTCCAATGAATTAGGACATGATAACAGCTCCGATTCAGTGTCAAACTTTCACGTTTCGCAAATTAATTATACACGCTTCGAAGTTCGTTGCCGAAGTTCAACTGATAAATATCTCATCGCTTATCCGTTGAATTTCGTTCAACGATAATCCGTCCGGGACGAGCGAGTGAGGAGTCTGGGCTCAGCGACTCGAAGGCGCGTGGTCTCGTTTAACGCGAATTAACATCGATTAGCGGCCGCAGACACTGCAGTCGATTTATTACCCTCAATACAATACTCAAAGAATTTAGCGAGCTCGGGTTGATTAGGCCTGCGGAGCTTCGAAGTGTAAAGAAAAAAAAATACAAAAGAAGGTAAAAACCTCGGGGCTGAATTAACGCGACTTCGAACGAGGACTCATTAGCGAAGGAATGAAATACAAGTAAAACCGTCTCGCGGAAGCCGTATCGCTGAGACGTATATAAATGAAAACGAATCGATAATAGAATACCGTGGCACTGGCACTGCCGCTCTGCTGCATGTCTAGCGGCTGTTTGCTGACTATTATCGGACCCTGTTGAATTGAAAAAAACAAGATAAAAAATAAAAATTGAACCCTTTAGCAATGTCATTACTAATGATGGATTGAAACAGCGATAAACACGAATAAAATTCTCGTTCAATGAATGAGCTCAAAATGTGTCAAATTTATGAGAAAAGAATATATATGTACATATGTGTGCTTAATTAAGGAAATTAAAAAAGTTTTATTACCGATGTGACTCGTAGATGAAAAATCGATAAAAGTTTGTAAAATCTCTAGGTAATACGCGGGACGGTGGGCTTGTCGTCGAGGGTGTCGAGGGTTGTCGTAAATGGGTCAGGGCTGCCCTGAGAGAACCTATAGGGGAGAAAGTAGGCTGATGCTTCTGTACGACCATTATCGACGCTAGCCGATAGCAGTGATATTTAGTTTTGCGATTGTTCTCTCGTCCCAAAATCTTTATCAAGTCCACGAATGCTTTTAAAACATGTCATAATTGATTACTAAAATTTTTTATTTACGTAAATAATCAAGTCCATTCAAGGCTTGAAGTAAACTCATCGATAAATAATACCTTCAACTCTTTAAAATTAAAGAAGATGGAAAATTCGTTCTAAATTCAGATGCTGCGTTATTTTTATAGTTAAAAAAATGGTTTTTCCTTTTTATTTTATGCTTTATTAAAACAATCTTTTCGGCTATATTTCTGAAAAATTATACAGTTAAGAATTGCTGTTTAAAAAACATAAAATCCTGATAGTTAAAGAGTAGTTGATTTTTCGTGTCTACGGAGCGCCGAAGCACAAAAAAAAAACACGTCGCCTTCCGGACGTCATACGTCCGAATTCTTTCGCTTCTGTTAGACCTATCGGACGGAAATAGCCCGGAGAAATAGTCGGATAGCTCGAGTCTGACGAGCAGTCGGCTGCCGGATCCCTCGTTCGTTGGATGGTCTTTCCTCGCGGCTCCAGTAATAATTAGAAATCTTCGGATTACCACCAGACAGCTCAATTACTCTTTATTTTTTTCCTCTTTTTCTCGCACAGATACGAATCAGCGCTTAACGTATAATCGCTTCGGAGCTCCGACTTTTTGCTTATCTGCGTTCGCCGAGTGGAAAAGTGTCCGAGAAAAACGACCGTGAAATAATGGAAAGTCCGTTTAGAACTCTCAGCAGAGTTTCGACATCGCGTCATGGGCGCCCCCTGTGTCATAGCGAAAATAAGTCTGGACTGAAATAAACTCGCGAAAGCTTCGTCCATCTAGCCGCGACCACCCGCCTGGAGCATTTCGAAAATAATATATTTAATCTAAAAAAAATAATCTAATAACACGACGATAAAAATAATTCAAAGTTCGATCTACAAGTTGCGCGAAAAGAAGTAACTAAAACAAAAAGGAACACTGCAATCTTTTTTCAAGTGCGAAAAAGCAATTCCAGAAACAATGTTAATATCTACAACGACAGTGGAAAGTTCGACGAAAAATCGTAGATAGCATGGAGCGAGGTATGGAACGTTGCAGATATTAAAGTGATCGTGACCGACGAATTTGACGAGGAATTTTCGTGTCTGCGTCGAGAATTCGAAAAATGTCGACGACTCACGGAGGTCACGTTTACTACGTGATCAAGGTGCCGAAAGACACCGATGGCGAGGAGAGGTAAAAATTCTAAACGAATATAGTTAATAAAATGTAATTGATCAAAAATGTATAACATTATCGATTCTATGAAACAGGAAGAAGTTGCATCTGAAGGACTTCGGGTGAATGACCAATTTGGACTCTTACAGTCCAGACTCTCGTGTGCGTTAATGGTTTTCTTAATTGCAACCCTCCAACGAAGTTTGACCTCCTTTTACATAAGAAAAATAAAATAATTAAAAAGAATTGAATAGACTGAATTATTCTCAAGAATTATAAGTCGTAGGGAAAAGAAAGTAATAAAGTTTTGCTCTCGTAAAGTTTTACCTCAACTATGCGCCCTTAAACTCGTTTCAGAACGGCTTTTCGTCGCTTCAACGAGTGAAGGGTTAAATAATTAAAAAATATAAAAAATTATATATTTTTTTTTAATAGACAGAGTGATTTGCTTTCGTGATGCACCTGAATAGCCTCGTCAAACTCTTCTCAAACTATACCTCTCCCCCGCTCCAACAATAAGGAGTCATCCGACGTCAGCATTATTTTCTAGAGGCAAAACCAAAGCCTTTCCAACGGTGCTGCCTACAGCTATTACGATGCAACCTGGAGCGAACATTGCTCTCTCAGCTGGTTAAAGTTTGAAGCCTTCATGGATCGAGTCTCTTGGTCTATTCTCATTCTCTCCGCTGACACAGCGCTTGTCGTGTATTATCCAACCTCTACCCATATAGATATTTATTTTTATTTTTATTTTCTGTTACATACCTACATCATTTACTGTTCTCCGAGCCCGAACCCATTTTTCTATACGCATTTCTTACTCACTAAAAATCAATACGGAGATAACAAAAATATCTCTCACGTGCTGGTGAAAGTTACGACGCTATCGATGAGAGATAAAAAAAATCTTGATAACTCGTTTAAATTTTATTTTATGAGTGCCCAAGGTTTTTTTCTTTTTTGCTAAGCTCGAGCCCAATGGAAAAAAATATATGCAGAATATATTGAAAATATTTCATTGATATATGGAATACATTTTCGACGACTATTTGTGCGCATCGACTGCTGAGAATCAGAAGGGCGTGTCTAAAGTCCTTTTATATATTAAATGGTCTGAGATACGCCCTTCCGTTTCTCAGCTGTCGGTATATTTAATTTACGCGAGGAAGCACAGAATTAGCAAGCAACGGCAACAAAGGCAACGGAGTGGACCTTTAGTGAAAACAAAAAAAAACGTATGCAGCATGAAAGGACAAAAAGAGAGTCTGCAAAGCGAGTAAGGTAGAAGCCTTCTTTTTTTTAGGAGGCACTTTCGCGCTGCAGCCTCTATCTTCCGCCTTTCCATTTCGCGTTTGTCGTGATAATCTTTCGACCCACGGTACTCTTAGGGACGCATATTAAACAAGGTGCAATGCAGTTTTCTTTGAATATTGTGAGTGTCGTCCAAAATTTCGTAACGTCCACCAGCGAAGTTATTAACGCAGATGGCAAAATGCCAAAATAGTTTCGGGTTCTCAGTTTCACCGTAGCTCTCCTCCTGCATCACTCTCTCCCTCATCTTACGCTTTTGTCCCACGATCCGCGGAAGGAAAGTTTCTCACGTCCATCGCGAGAGAAAATTTTAATACGCAATCTCCAAAGCCAGACTCTCGTTACCGACAATTTTTCGAAGTCTACTTTCTTCGATCTTATCCTCATTAAATTTGACTTCAAAACCATGCAAGAGGTGTCTTGTCATCCCCTCGAAGACATGCGAATTTCCATTTTATCATAAAAGCCACGAAAGTATTTAAAAAATGCGAGTTTTCAATGGTAGAAACCTGTTTTACCTACGATCAACGTTAGTCGCTGTATCTTCCAAACGGCTCCACGGATCGTTACGAAATTTTTATGGCATCCTCAGCAAGTTGTTACCTTCGTTTGAGAATTTTTTCAGATTTTTCGTTCAACCCTCCTTTCGCGCAGAATTTTTTTTACACCGTGAAAAATATCGGGTCCCTAACAGGGTTAGAAGAGAATCTAAACTGTGTTTCCTTTTTTCCGTTTATCAGATCATAATCGTCTGAAAATTTTCCGGTTGAAATCTGCTCGTGGCTTACTCCGAGCTTTCCCGGTACAATTTTTCAAGATCGTACGTACGATCCCCTCAGCTTATTGGAGGTACCAATACACGCCCGCTCTATGCATCAATGTGCTTGGAATGCCCTCACCGAGCAGAGCACTCTAGCAGTGTCCGCCCGGCGTTTTCCCTCGGCGACTTATCGGCCTCGCCGCTCCCAGTTGCACAGCATCCGCCGCAGCGTACCGCATCGAGGAATACATTTTTCTATTCTTTACACGTAGAGCAGTAGCGAACCGGAGCACGAGACGGAACGAGATAAGACCTTCGGTATCTATCCTATTTATTTATCGATTCGCTGAGCAGCGCCGACGGATCTATCCAGGTGAATGTAGGAATGAGGTAAAGACGAGCGAGTAAAAAAAAAAAAAAAACCAAGAAAAAAAACCTCTCGGCGCTGTAGTCGACGGCTCCGCAGAGTGGACAGAGTCGAGGAAAAAGTCGTACCGATGTTGCAAGGAAACAAAATAAAATGAACCGAGTGGAAACGATGCGGTCGATCGAGACTTCCGATAGAATTTAGTCTCGTTCCGTTCTTCGCCTTCTGGCCTCGTACCACGATTTCTTCCTCACCTTTTTTTCACCCTCTCCTCGAGCTTTTTGTGCTATCGAAATGACTCTGTCATGAACGACCGGAAATACGCTGTCGACTCGCGGCTCGAGCTGTAATATTGGCAGGTTAAAGGATGAGGAGCGCGGAACAGAAAAAGAATAATGAGAAAAGAAATTGCAGATTTCCTCCTTATCGGCTGTTCTACATCCCATGTATTTTTTTCTCGCGGATAATGAATCCGTCGCTCATCTCACTTCCGGTTTAATATTTCGTACTCGAGTATCGGCGGCGGAAGCGAACGGAAGTGATTTTTTTTTTGCCGTGAAAATTGTTCGAATAACGGGTTATCGTTTAATTTGTACCTGCAATAACGCTGGAGATCGTGAGATACATAACGGTGATAATAAGTAAGAGCTAACGCGATGGGAATTGGCATCGACGGGAATGAGCGTGAGCACAAGTTATTTTGTACTTACGCACAGACGTAGAACGCCGCTGCCGATGCCGATGTTGCCGCTGGTTGTATCAGGCAATTAGACTCGATTCAATGCCGGGGTAATGTCACGGTCGTTAGGGAGCGATCACCGTGTATGTGCGCGCTCCCGGCTCTCACGTAACTTATCGTATGCACTATACCCGCTCGGTTAACGAGTCGCGCCCACGATTAAATGACAACCTCATTTCCTCAACACGATTATAGTGATTTACTTCACATCACGAAAAAATCAAAAGTAAGATGAAAGAAAAAAAAAACATTAATGCAAATCACGCGGTGGAGAAAATGAGGGTAATTGAGAAACCCACGAGGGAAGGGCATTAAGTTAATGCAATTTCATCCGGGCCGGTGGTAAACGTCATTCGTGATTTCCTCTCATAGCTACATTTCATATTTCATTCGCATTGTGAAAAAAAATTTATCGTTCTTATTATTATTGTTGATAATAAATTAACCCTTTGAAGCCCAATCGTACATCTCAGTGTCATTACAAAATATTTAATTTTTTTTTCATTATTTTCTCAATTTCCGAAATTTCATTTTCTTTTTTAAAGGATCGACGAATGCTGAAAAAATGAGGCAAAGATTGGAATTTTTATTTTATTTATTGGAATAGATAGATTAGAATATAGCCAATTGATATCCACCGTGCCTTATCAGCAATTCTTCATTATCGAGCTTATCGGCTTTAGTTTTAGCGATAGCGGTCGAGGAATTCCGTAATAAATATCTCGTTTTGATTTTGTGATTCCAGTACGGACAGCGGATGGGACAATCCGTTCAGGCCGGACGGCGACCTGTCACGCGAGGCGGACGAGATCGTGGAGTTGATAAAGGGCGGCAAGCCCATAACTCCGACCCCGGGTCAGAACGCACCGCCGTTGCCTGGATGCGAAGCTACGGGTAAGGCGATCGACGGAGATCTGCTAGATTCGAGTACGAGCCCCTTGCTGAACGCTAGCGCCAATTCGACGGGTCGTCCCGGTGGTGACACGGGCCGCGTTAACCAGGGGAACGGAAACGCTCACGGCACACCGGGAAAGCCGGGAAACGCTAACTCAGCTACGAAGCAACAGCCCGTCAACGAGAAGGTGACCCAACGTCATTTCCATTATCCGCTAACGAATCGACCTGTGAAATAAACCCGAGAAAACACGGCCCGCGGAAAAGGTGCACGTCAAAAATAAACAATGAAATACGGCATTTTTTTCATTAAGAATCTGCTATTTCATAAAAAAAATAATAAGAAATAAATGAATAAAATTAATTAAATTAAATATGATAAAAAATACGCCACATCAATCGCATTGTATCAGCAAGAAAACTTTTTTCGTTTTTTTTTTTTTTTCGTAGACATTGAGCATGCGATCGCTAATTCTATCTCTATATCTCTTGAATCCTTGACGCATCATCTGTGACGCTGTGCGTTGTGACGAGACATAGCGATCAGCAACCCCCCAACACACACACACATAAAGACACATGCACACACACACATAAAGACACACGCACACACACACACACACTCATATTTGGCGCTACAATAGCTATTAAGTGGATATCGTTTCACTGATGCCTAGAATATGGAAAATAAATTTTTACACTTTTTGAAAATGAAGTTTTCATTAATACGTGAAATCGAATAAAAATCGATTTTTTTCTAACTAGAAATGTTAGATCTAATTTAACGGTCAAATATACAGAAAATAAAGGTTGGCATTCGTGACTCGATTTATACATATATCTCTGCTCGTATCTCACTTTAAACGGAGCTAACTGGAACGTTTGAAACAAGTTTGGAGACGCTGACTTGGGAGTGAGACACGAATAAGGGCTTTCAGTTTTAAGTATATTTTCAATTACTTCGGCTATGAAACAAAATTAATGGGAGATTATTATTCGGTACTTGACTAATTATATTTTATTTATAATCTATCATGACGATGGACCTTCAAATCGTAGATAAAATAAATGAGTAACTAAGCTCCGTATTGTGCAGCAATAAAAAAAACCATAAAGCATGAAGCTGAAATTGGCAAAAATATTTGAAGGATGAACTTTGATATATCTCGTTTGATTTGTTTTTTGTTGTGCAGATGGGCCAAGCGACGACGGCGACCGTCGAAGTCGGCAGAGTTACAGCCCAGGGTCCGGGTGACGCGTCGCAGGTCGAGCACGTTACCCTCAAAAAGAAACCGAAGTGCAAGTGTTGCGTACTCCAGTAACGCGAGGGATATTACGTTGGACGGGGCGCCTGAACGATAATAATAATATTTCAAGCGTCGTCGCGACACGACGAGACTCCTGCCAGTGGCGATCCGGATATCCGGTTGTACGTTCGCGAAAGAGAAAATGAAGATGAAGAAGAAGGGGAAGGGGATGAAGAAAATTACGAAGCTGCCAGGAAGGTCAACGGGGAGGCGCGTTATCTCGATGATAATCAAACTCGTCACCCTGGACTCTCGTGACACCGGGTTTGTGCTCGTCCACAAAGCGGCCCACGAGAAATCGCGAAAATTAAATCAAACCTCATCGAACGAAACTCGTCTCCCCTCGCAAGATTACACAATTGTCCGAACAAAATGAGCATAAAATTAAACGATTCGAAGATCTTTGAGTCACGAGAGTTCAAACTACAGAAAAATGTCTTTAAAAACGGTTTTCTTGATTAATCTGAGCAATCGGTGAGATTAAAAAAAAAGGACGACGAAAAGAATCTGCGAAAATGTGGGGAGACGAGAAATAGGGCAGTTGCATAAATATTCTTCGATCTATATCGATTCAAGACAAGAGTATTAAAAACAAATCTGAACGTACGAATTAAGTTTTAATAGCTAGTAAATTAATTTTTTAATTGTGAATGACAAAGCAAATCTATGTAACTACCCTGTCAGTTGGTTGAGAGAATCGTGTAAAGAAAAAAGGGAATGGCAGAGAAACCGAAAAGGGATCAAACCTCGCTATCGCGTAGACGCGCTCGCGCGCGCGCCAGAGTCTCCGAGCATGAGAATGAAAGAGAGAGAGATTCGAGCGTGACGAAGCTGCAATAACAGAGACAATTATCGCGCGCTCATATAAGTGATATATTAAGTTCCGCGACCGAGCGAATAAAAAAAAAGCAGGGGCGTGAAACTACGAGGGCGATAACGCGAAAAAACAAGATGAAAAATAAGATGACGAAGAAGAAAAAAAAACTAAAATATATTATTAAAAGTATATTGTAGATACAGAATGGTAGCTATATAGCTTATATGCTTTTACTATTGTGGCTATTACTGTTAAGATTGTCGTGATTGGAGCGCAGACGGATGTTTGAGCCTATAGCGCAATGCGGGAACTGATAAAAAAAAACAATTCACACCTTCAATTAATATCTCTTTGAGAATGAATATGGATTGAACAAATATGATCGAGAAAAATCGAAGGTATCGAATGATATTCCTTGCATTGTTGTATCAGGCATCAAACATAAACGCAACCTTATACAGATTTGAGGCGAGGCGTCGCGTCGACGACGTTGTTGGTGCGGAAAGAAATATTACCATTACCTTTGCGCGTTGTTGTTTCAATCCCCGACTATCTCGAGATCATGCTGCTGCGTCGATGCTCTACAAACACTACTGATAAGACCTCGGCAAAAACAGCTATTAGTGTTTAAAAAAATCTATTTAATTTGTTATTTTTTAGATCCAAGAGATATTTTTTAATCGACCCTTTGAAGCTCTATCTTTCAAACTACTCGATGAATCATTGTGAAATTGGTATCGTATGCTTTTTTTTCTTCGAAGGGTTAAAAAAAGAAGAGAAAAGCGTAATTTTAGAAGCGCGAGAATAAAAGATAACGTTATCATCAAGTTTGTTGTTATAGCACGCTTCGTCAATTTTTATAATTATTCGAGCAATCAAAACGTCGAATTAATATATTTTGAATAGATTTTTTTTAGATTCTAATAGGCTTTCTTTTTGCTGGTGGTTCGCAGCTACGCAAGCCGACAGCAGCTTGCAAGGGCGATGCGCGTCCCGGCCGGCGTAAAGATTCAGGATTTTACCCCCAGCGAATTGTAAATATTAATAGAATTTGGCGTAATAAACATCTGCGATCAGATAAACATTAAAAGACGAAGAAGATTTCATCGAGGTCGATTGTTGCATGAAAATTATCTCGATCCCCGTCGATGAAATTCGCGCCTTTTAACAGTTATTTTTTCGTGGGTGAATCGTGACGGCGATGCGTCATCGAGGTTTTCGAAAAATGCAAATTCAATTTTTTTCTTTCAAATCTACAAAAATAAATTTGTACGCAGCTACGAGAAAAAATCGTCATTTGCATTTTTCGCAGCCTCGATCGCCGCCGTGTGCACAAAATAATGTAAAATGCATAATTTTAATGTAAAAAAAAAAACGAAAAACGACCAACGGGATTTCGATCGTCCATTAACGTTGTTTTAACTATCTTTTAATATTTTATTATTTTTAACGATGTGATTTGTTCGCCGCAGCGCGTACACCTTTTACAGAATAGTATATATAGTATATACATATATAAATATATATTACTATTTATTTTTACCTTGTTTACTCGTCAATCTTATACACACTATGATGTCCGTCCGGAGCCTCCGGCGGATCGAAGTTGCAAACTATATTTTATAATTCGCAGGCGCAGCTACGCGTCGCAATCAATTCATTATGTATAGATAAAATTTATCATTATACAAAGTTTGAACGTGACTGGTTTGTAACTACCATTGTTGAGTATTCGTATTTATACACGCGAAAGCCGAAACCCGGTATTTCCCGAGTTGTTCTTTTTTTTTATGTTTCGTGAAGATAATTTTGAGAAATTTTCTCGGTTTGAAATCCGTGAAATCGATCTTCCCGTGGGTCATGCGAGTCACGAAGAACGTGGAATCATGTAAGCTCGTATAATAGAATTTTATTGTAAGTATATCGTTGAAATCCTGAATGTTTACCTGCTTATACAATCCTTCGAAGCCCGACTTTTTTTAAATTTAATTTTGCGTCGAAAATGAAAATACATGTTGTCGCTCTTGGCACCGATTAAAAAAAAAAAAAAAACAAACAAAAAATCATGAAACAGCATTAACAAATTTGTTAAGCCAATAAATAAAATATTATCGATGAAAAAAAAGGCGTTTGTTATCTCGTTCGAAAATCAGAAATGATTTGCCAAAGTTCTTTCGATTCGTCGTGTTAGTTGGAACATGTTACGTTAGCCCCTATGCTTAGAATGTCGTTTGACAACCGATTTGCAAGAAACGACAATTCGTTCGATAACGAATTGTCATTTCGGCAATGCGTTGCGTTTTTTCCCAATGCGGGAAGAGCCCGCAGCTTTGCAACTCCGACGGATCTCCAAGGTCTTCTCTACACTCTTAAAAAAAACCCAGTCCATAAACCCTGCGAAAGACCTTTGTTTCGTCGAGAAATTAGTCGGATCCTACGATGACCCGCGCGTTATAATATTTCCTAAGGCGATGAGAGCTCCGTGCTTAGCAACCCTGGCGGCTTTCCAAAGGTGTTCACTAAACTCAAAAAAAAAAAAATTCCCCGTCCATAAACCCTGTGTAAGACCTTCGTTCCATCGAAAAGTATGCCGGCTCGTAGTGTCGCAATTCTTTATAACTTTCTCCTAAGACGACAAGATCCCGGTGCTTTCCAACCCTGACGAATTCTCGAAGAAGGTCTTGGCTACACTCTAAAAGAAATTCCCCGTCCATAAACCCCGTCGAACCCCACGTTTTGTCGAAAAGTAGGTCAGCTCTTAGGGTTGCAATATGTTAAATATTTTTTTAAGGCGATGTGAGCCTTACTACTCCGACGAATTTTCGAAGGAGGTCTTCTCTACACCATAAAAAATATTCTGTGGAAGACCCCCCTTTCGTCGAAAAGATAGCCGGCTCCTAGGTTGGCAACAAGATTATATATGGCAATAGCTGGTATTTCAGAACCTTGAATACAAAAATGAAGTATACAAGACAATATGAGACAGTTTTTCTTAAATTGTTTAAACGAAACGTTTATTATAAAAAAGTAATAAAAGCAAACGAAAAGTATAAATTTATAAAATATATCTATATATACATATATATACAAATCTGAGTTAAAAAATTATGAACAAGATATTTTCTCGAAGCTATAACTAGACTAAAAGTCGATTCTTAAAAATACGTGCGAGGGAGGGGTAAAACCGCCCCAAGTTTTTGGATCTGGAAACACACAAGAAAAACACATAAGTAACAAACTAATTTCACCTTTTTTTAAAGTAAAAAAGTTACCCACCATTCATTGCCTCGGATTGAAGCCAGGATTTTGGCGTTTCGTTCTTTGGCAAAAGCTTTCATCTTCGGAGTCTTCACTGAAATACAAACGAAAAACACCGTTTAAAAGAAGAGAGAAAAAAAAGAAAGAACAGTGGCACTAAAATAAAAAATCGATTGCTTACGTTTCGGCCTGGTAGTGTGGGTTACGAATGTTGTACGCCCTCGTCACCGCCGAACGTTTCCGCTTTCCCCGTTGAGCCTCAATCGCGATTCTGCGAGCTACTCTGGCCTCGTATTCAGCATCCCCTACAGGATCCCAGGACTGTTCGCCATATGGTCCAAAAACGTCAGGAGGCGCGACAACCGGAGGAGCAATGCTTTGACCGGGGCGCCGGCCCGCAGATGCATTCGCACCAGTTGCCTGCCTTATCGCGAGGTCTCGCATTAATTTCTGCAGCACCATCGGCTCAGATGCATTGACGTTGTGGCTATTTTATAAAACGATAATAATTTAAAAAATATATAATATATAAATCGAACACTGCAAAGAAAGAATTTGTTGTCCCAATCGGAAGCTAATTTGGTTGGGCCAAGCAATTCACTTGTCGGCCTTAGGAACCGATTTGCTCGCTGAACCGATAATTCGTTCACGCAATCAATTAATTGGTTGGCCCAACCGAATTTTTTTCAGCGAACGGCAAGACACAGTACACAAGGACAAACGTAATGAGGAAGCACTTAGAAACCAGAGATCGGCACAGTTAATTCGAGTACACCGCACATAGATCTGGGCCAATTTGAGAAAATCTTGCTTTTTTTTTAACGATTCGTCCATTCGGCTTAATGTATGAATGCGTGTAACTTTTGTAATATTCACAATTTCAGCGTGGCACTTGAACAGTTATGATGGTCACATTCTGGCGTTTCGATTTCACTACAATTGAACTGAAAAATATTGTTCTTTGTCTGAGTGGCGTTACGATGAAGACGTTGCGGTGACATGTGCGGTGATAAATAAATATTATCCTATATGAAGAAATCGTTGTGAAAATATTTTAAAAAGTAATTCAGCTATACCGATCTCCGTGTCAAACAGAAAAACGAAGAAGAAGACTGGAGAGAAAATTAGAAGTGAAGTTACGAAACGGAGCACGATACTCACCACTCCATGACTCAAACTGAATAGAGGGCCCTTGACCTGCGAGGCCACCAACTCGACGTTGCTGAACGGAAATCGGTGTTCGGGGAGGGCTCGAGAACCCCCTCTCCGGATCTTCTTAAAAGTTCTCCGTGACAGCTTCGACTTCCTCATCCCCGTTTTTCACGATTTCCTCGGAAATATTTCTCGTCGACTACCTGTTCGTCGTTCCGACCGATCCGTGTCTTCAGATTTTCCCACCGGTAGTTCCGAGAATCGCAACCACCCGCAAAAGGTGGCGGGTCCAAAAACATTTTGTCACCAGTCTTCCCGAGCCCGTATTTTTCACCGCCGATCGCGAACAAGTTTACTTTACGGAAACGCTCATCGGAAGCGAAAAAGAGAAATTTATTTCGTTCTGTCGCGGTTACCAATTAAGTTCACACCAAAGGTGAAAATCGAGTGCGAACTTTATTTCACACTCAAGTTCGAACTTGGGCACATTCTTGAATTCAAGCTTAAATTTCTAATTTAAGTTCGGACTCTTCCAACCCTTTGCTCGGCCTATCGCCAGCAATCGTAAATCTCACGAACGAAAGGCACCGAAATTTCAATAAAAAAAATTTCCGCTCCTCACTTTTGCAACTTTAAGGCACTCTGTTAATAAAAACGGAGCGATCCTCTCGTAAATAAAGCCGAAGCGGTTTTATTTACGAGAGGATCGGGAAAAGCGGGAACCATTAAATGCCGAAGCCTCCTCCACGCAAAAAAAAAAATTTCTTCCTGTCGCGATTACCAAGTAAGGTAAATGTACCAATGCCCGGACACTTAAGGGAGCAGTCCCAGTCCCTGGACATGCATGAAAAATCGTATTTCCATCTCTCTTGCACGCACGCCTTGTCCGGCCACTAGGACGTGTCCGGTCATTGGTACGTTTACCTCACATTCATACTTAAGTTAAAACTTGAGTGCGAACTTTATTTCATACTCAAGATCGCACTTGGGCGCGTACTTAAGTTCAAAACTAACTTAAAACTCGATTTCAAGCTTACATTTCTACGTAAGCTTCAAACAAAGTTCCAAGCTCGGTCCGAACTTGTGTCCGGACGTAAGATCGAACTTCCGACCCTTTGGTCAACCTGTCGCCAGTAATCCCAAATCCCACGAACGAATAGCACTGAAATTATAAAAAAAATAAGAAAAAAAAATCTCCGCTCCTCACTTTTGTGACATTAAGGCACTCCGTTAAAAACGCTCCGGCCTTATTTACGAGAGGATCGAGAAAAGCAAGGACCATTAAATGCCGAACCATGATCCGACAATAGGGTTCGTCCTAGGATCTACGATCGATGCAGCCTACAGGGCGCCGACGATCGTGAAATGTTCACCGACAACAATGGCCCACCTTATCCTCGATTTTACGACCGTCGCTGCGCATCGTCGCCTCTATATATATATCTATGTATATATACGTATCCGTTACACGAGCCGATACCTGGTACCGAGAAGCAGCGAAATGTACACTAGACGATTGTCTCCGAGCCAGGCAATCGAACCAGGCACGAACCTCACCTAAAAGGAGTTATAATGCAATTAAAGTTATAAGTTAATTTTCAGGATTAGCGCTACTTTATACGTACACGGGTTTGAGAAAAAGGCGCGCACTACCGTAGAATCGTGACGCGTTCGTCGAGTGTTGTATAGAGGCGTGCCACGTCTCGTTTTATTTATCGTTTCTATTATTATACGACTATTTGCCTATACAACTATTCAATTAAACGCGAAACGTTCACCCAACACTGCCTCCGACTTCCAGTTGCAATTCAACGCGCGGGGCGAGCGCGTCCTACGCCGTCGGGCGAAACATCACTTTATCGTCAGGCTCGATGCCTGTAACTATTTATTTTTGTATTTTTTTTTTTTTTCTGTTTACACTGATGTAATGCAAAAAAGGTAATTAGAGACGCTTTCACGCGAATGAGAGAATTCGAGAACGCGGATTCTTCCTCCTACGCGAGTTCTAAAGGACACCCTCGAACCTGTTATTCTGTTCGATGCGTCATTAGATCCGCGGAGAAAAAAATGCCTATCTGTCGATCAAGCATCGATCGATGAAAACATACGATCGATGATGCATCGGTGAAACATTTCATTGTTTCACCTTTTTCTTTTCTTTTTCAATATATATATTTTTTTTTATAAATCCTTTGAATAGCGATTTTATATTGTTCGGTGGATTTTTCGGTGCCGGTACAAAAGTAAATAAAGAGAAAGCGATATTAATGTCTAGGTGATATATTTTTAAAAAATAATAATAATCGCTTTGCGAATGGATAGGTCAGTTACCTCCCATATTTCACAAAATATAGTTTCTACTATCGGGGCACAATATAGAATCTACACATCGGTAAAACGAGACGAGGTTTACGCAAAACAATCTATCTTTTCTTACAGTTATCGTCAACATTTTTTTTTTTTTTTTTCTATAAATAAATAGATGTCTTCATCAAAGTCCGTCCATCTCCACGACGACTTCTCTTCGCGGATTCTCCACAACAATTTTTTCATATTTAATTACTCCTCTCCATCGGAGAAAAGAGGAAAAATAATGCTTATATTCAACGCTATCGCGGACGATAATTATTTCTTCTCAAGAAACAGACCCTCATCCGCGAAGATGCAAGATAGAAGCGAAGAAATAAAAATGGTCCATTGTTTCGCCCGCGACAGGTGGCCGATCAACGTGCGAACCTTGGACCGCTACCGTTAAGCGAGGAATGTGGGTTCGGTAAACGTTCGAACAGTTGAGAGCAAGCGGTGCAAAGGCACCAACACAAAGTGGATGCATGGTGGCACAGGTGGAAATGTCAACGTCGCAATGGGAGAAAGAGAGTCAGTCGAATATAGTCGAGAATCGAGAGAAAGAACACGAAACGCATCCTATTAAAGGTTCAGAGATCATATTGCGCCCGTGTGCCCTCAAACGGATCCGATCCGATCACTCGTGACGACGTTGGCCTTTGGCTGTGATACCGAGAGTACGGAGACAATAAATTTTCGCGGTAAGCCGAACGTTATATCGTAGGTATAAATAATTGCGTCCATGTAGGGACGAAGAGCCCGCTTTTGCTCACAGAAGAACCGCCACAGATTCGCCGATGCGCGCCTCAAACATTTAGCGTCGATAATGAGAGTTCTCTTCAGTCGTTCCTTTATTTTTTCTTTTTGTTTTCTTCTTTTCGTCAACCTTTCTCCGATCAATCCGTTTGGACGTTGGCACATAGATTAGACCGCGACTGACTGACTGACTGGCTGGACGAACGAACCGTGCCCAATGCGCGGTGAGATCAATCTCTAATCGACCATCTATTTTCTCACCCTCTTGGAAATAAATTCAATAAACGATCTCGACACTTTCCGATACCGCGTCCAATCGAGATTGCCATGTGGATTACAAAGCCGATCCTCCGGGTTAAATCTCCCTTGTTAACCCCTTCGCTCACGAACTGATTGCATCCTGGAAATGAATCGTTGGGACGGCTTTTGGATAGATCGAATGACATCGATTTTGCCGGATAGCATCTTGATACTTCGTGCGAGGACGGCAATATTTTTTGCCATCTGCGAGGGTAATTATTGCGATGGCAAATTTATTTCTGTGACGGTGATGATTCGGAAAATTTAAATCTCCAAAACGCATATCCCCCCAAAAGTTAAGCATCGAAACGTCACTTTATTAAAATATTGCGTCCCCTTGATCACGAATGTGATGTTCATTTTGCTCCAAACCCAATATTTTAGATTTTAATCCCAAAAATGCGATTTCACATTAGAGAAACCTGTTTTCAGTGCATTAAATCGAAGATACAAATATCCCACTACACTTACGCACAAAAAAGCCAGCAGATTCATGTTCAACGCACAAAAATACGTCGCAAGTAATATTCTAAACGGAAAAAACATTTCATACCGAAAAAAAAATGTCATCAAAAATTCCAAGGCTACCCCTTTCCAATCAATTTTTCACGTTTTTCAACGTCCTCGAACGGGACGATAAAACGATTGTAAAACTTTGCACAAGGCCCTATTTTGTGTATTTTTTCCCGTAGAACACGATGGACACCCCGGATTTTTCCTAGCTCCATTGGGAACCGAGATATCGACCTTTGAAAATCACGAAAATCGACATTTTTTCAAAAGTGGCTCAAAAAGTGAAAAATCGTTGTTCAATCGATTTTTTTTGCTTCAACGCTATATTCCACGTATTTTTTTCCGCTGATCACGAATATAACAATTATTTTACTCCCAACCCAATATTTTCCATTTAAATCCCAAAAATACGATTTTTCGGGCATAAAATCGAGACTTTTAATGTCTCACTGTACTTTAGTCCCAAAAAGGACAGCGTATTCGTGTTTAGCGGGAAAAAATACGTCGAAATACGTGGCAGATCTGGTTTACCCTAAAAATAATCGTAGAACATGACGAAGACGTTATCTTGTCTCGAAATGAAGCTAAGACAACCATAGCAGTTGTCGACGATTAATGACGATTTTTTTTCTTTTATTTCTTCCTGGAGAAAAACGATCGTCTTTAAGGATTATCGATCCTACTTACTAACCCGGATAATCCGGCCCGGAGACCTTGAGATGCTCCTCCGATGACCAGTCGGCCAGTGGACTGGAAGGATTAGGAATTTTTCGAAATCTCGATGAAGCTTCTTACGCGCAGATATACCACTATCGACCTCGCAGCGATTCTCGGGTAACTAATCGTAATTCCTCTACATCGCTTCCGCGTTTTACAACCCATACAGAAAATTTCATTCGTCCGTCACGAATTATAGAATTGTCGCGATAGAAAAATATTTTTGCAATCTTTTTTTTCACCCTAAAATTGTAATATTTTCCCCAAAGAAGAAATCTTCCTGTGGAGGAAGTTTTGTGTACTCGTGACCCTTTTTTCCCTTTCTCAAAGAAGAATCTTTCCGAGTATAGAAAAAAACATCATCGATACCCAATGCGGAAAAAACATCATCGATACCGAATGCGGAAAAAACATCATCGATACCCAATGCGGAATTTCTCATTTTGCAGGATACCTTCTTACACGCACGGATCCGCGTCCAGTAGTTCACTTGCCGCGCAGAGCATGCATAGTCTTCGTTCGCCATGCACATGCATATCACTCGGGCGATATGCGATTGTACATATAATTGAGACGTTCACATCTGTTATACCCTCCTCTGAACAAAGTTCACGAGGGATTGTTACTTTTATTTATTCTTCTTTTTATTTTCTTCCTTTAGTGTATCTTCTTTTGCCGCCAAAAGAGAACGGCACCGATCGTACGGGACGAGGATCGTGTGAGCCCTTTCTCGAGGTCTCGCCGTCTCGGAGATTCGAGTGATCCATAGTCCCGCGGAGCGCGGGGGAGGGAGAGTATTTCAATTCGCAAGCGACGCCGATATATCGCACGATCTCTGCACACATGTCCCTCCCCTTAAGACCGTGCGATACGTGCGCATGCAATCGTCGTCGGGGAACGTCGCGATCCCCGCGATTCCATAAACACGTTGTGCCACACGAGGCCCACACATCGTCAACCACCGTACGCTATATAAAGCTGCTAGATCGCCGAAGGCAGAAGCTACTAGGGAACCCGCGAGAGTACCGCGCTCATACCCACGGCACTCCGCACCGGCATGCCATTTGAAGTGACGATCGAATAAAAGTGATTGCCGAGTGACCCCTCCGTAATGGAACGTCGCGTTATAACGGCAAGTACGCTGCTACGTCGTTAATTAATAAACGAATTCACGTTAATGAGGAATACGCGTTTTTCGCTTCCTCGTAGAGATCGAGCACGTCATGCTTCTTCTTTGCGAAGTTGTAACGCCGAGTGCGGTGGAGTAAGTCGTGGGAATGGACCTCCCGATCGGTATTTCGATATAGACGAAATTTTAAAAAATTTCGTTTCAATTAATTACGTTTCAATTAAGTTCACTGAAAGAATTTACAAAAATTGATTAAATGGTTGCTTTTTTTTAAATCAAAATTAATTCGATTTTATTTGGATAAATTGTATGCGCGTATCGTAGAGTTGTTATATCGCGACTGCTTGGAAGTTATCGTACATTAATGAGGTGGCGATAGATGTATACTTCCGTGCTTCAAAGGCGTTGAACACTTTATCGGTCAGACTGTTTATCAATGAACCGGAATGAAACTAAAATCTTAAAGTTGGTATAGTATGTTGTATCGAACAAACCGATGAGTGAGGATTTTTCTGTGAATCGGAAAGGCTTGCGTGAATGAAAGACAGTGTGTTTTTCGTAATTAACGGAAGATAAGGCTTAAATATGAGACTTTGCACGAATAAATCATCCAGGAGGTGAAGAAAAATTATTTGTTTATTTACATTTCATTTTTGAGTAATTTTATAAACACCGCCATGTAAAATGAGGTTAGTTATTTTCTTCATCATATCATGTTGCGAGCAATTCCAGCCCAGCAATTCTTCAATGACATCTGCCCCAAAATAATTTATCAAATCGCTGTACAATCCATTGTTTTTTTTATTCATCATACTTGTTGATATATTGCTGTGCGTCCTTTGACCAGAATCCCCGCCGGCTTGACCGACCATTCGGTAAGCGAATTGCATAAGCCCAACAAAAGCCTTAAAATCCACACATACGTAACGAGACTCGGGGTACGCAGGCCCGAGGGCTCTCGATCATTCGAAATTATCGTTAAAGTCATCGGTGAAAGTGTTCGATAGATCATGCCGGAGCTCGCAAAGAATTCCCTCTTCGGCATCACTCGCTGTACTCGTCGATCGTTACCCGAGTGAATGTTTAATTTGTCCTGGATTGCGGAACAAGTGCGTCGCTAGTCATAAACATCGCCACCGATCCGTCTATATTCATGAGACATAAATCGTAACTAAAAAAAAAAAATTTAGGTGGTATTTTTTACGCTGCTCGGTGGATCGGTTTGTCTGGCCGAAAAGTTGGCCCCCAATCAGAAGGCTCCGCCGTTCGCCAAGGGATCCGGTGGTTTGGCGTTGAAGGCCCCGTTCGAGGGTGGAAACGGGCCTGCCGATGTCGGACAGCGAAGAGGTCAGAATCCTGCTCCTCCAGCGGCACCTTCAGGCGCGTCGTCCCAAGTCGACGGCGTCGTCAGGGAGGAGACCGAAGAGTTGAAAGAGGTGGATGGACAACTGGTCAGAGTCGTCAAGGGTAGCTTCGGTTACGACAGTCCCGAAGGACTTCCCATCGCTGTCAAGTGAGTTCACCAAAATTTTACTTTCCGCCATGCGAATAAAGTGCAGGCTAAAAAAAATCGTTTTCGGTAACTCCGAAAAATTTGAGTAAATCCATATTTTCGCACCTTTGCCTTCGGCGTAGCAGAAGTGTACCCAGAATGCATATATTTTAACTTCTTTGTAGTGAAATCGATACGTCAGGATGTGGACCAGATGGTCGTCGAGGTGTGCGAGAGCGGGGTAAAACGGACCAGGTCCCCCACTTGAAATAAGACTGCTCGTTTTTGTCCCTTGAAAGGCAAAACGGACTGAAAATAGTCCGTTTTGCCTCGGTGTTCCGTTCTGCCCCCCTCTCTCCTGCCATACCGATATATTCAGTCTGGGGTCTACCAAACCCACTTGTGGTCTTCTAACAATATAATTATTGTTAAATTCCTTTCCGCAACGATTACAACTAGTCACAATTAAGTTTGACCTTGAGCTAAGACCGACAGATCGATGGCAATTATATTTCCATCGGTATCACCCGAAAAAAAGCAGAAAAATCTATGTTAAAGGTATGTCGCTGACGAGAACGGTAACCGAGCGAGTTTCACTTTCGGTACGGGTACGCCCGGTGGTGGTTCTCGACCATCCGGAGGTCAAGGGGGCAAAAAACCGGGCTTGACGCCGGGCGGACCCGGATCGACTTCCCTGGGCCCTGGAGGAAAAACCGGAACTGGCGGACGACCCGGAGGCGGACCCGGAAACGGAGGTCGCCCAGGCTCCGGAGGTGGCAAAGGCGGAGCCAGCACTTACTTGCCCCCCACTACGAAAGTCGACAGGAGCTATCTTCCACCGAATTAATACTAATATCGTCGAATAGATGAGAGAAAAATAAAAATTAACAAATCGACTATTATAAATATTTATCTCAGTGATCTCGCAACTACACTGCCGGCGTGCAAAAGAAGCTTTTTTACCATAGGTCAAAGTATAAATGAAGAAGAAGAAAAACAAGTGGCACGGAAGATCGAAGTGAGATCGAACGTAAGAAGAGGGAGGGAAAATAGGGTCATTGAAAAAAAATTCCAAGAGACGTTCGATCACCTATTGGTCTTTTAGTCACCAGCGTAAAATGCCTTAATAGTACATACAGACAATTCTCATAGCTCTCTGACTAGGCTGAACAACTTCTACCGTAATTATACGACCATACTACTATAAATTTTGTATTTAAAAAAAAACATGTAGGGGTTTTTTCATCGATCCCATATCTGTGCAATCGTAATAGATTCCTATGGTGGATGTAATAGAGGTAAGAAATGGATGCTTTTACATCACTGGTGCTGTACTGCCGCGCTAATCGTGAGGGAAATATACGAGTTTGGTATTCAGGAGCCGCGGTAAGTGCTGTAGCCGAATGGATTCAACAGCAGAGGCAGGTGGTAGTGCTCCTGAGAATTCTTTATGTCGAAGATGATCTCGACTATTGGGTACAAGGCTGGTGTCCTCGTTGGGAGAAAATAATTCTCGACGTCGAAACGGATCTTGTAACGATCAACGGTGAAGACGGGACTTCCGGATTCGAGGAGATCCTCGCAACGACCGTTCGCCGTCGTCGTGCTGAAAATTTAATTTATATTTCAAGAGGAAAAACAATTAGGGTATCGTTATTTAATCTACATAATATTTTTATTGAAAATTGGACATGAAAATTAGTTATTTTGATACTTTATAATATTTTTTTAAATATTAAAAACTTATTTTTTTGTCGTCAAATGTGATGCAGGTTTTCTCATGCCTACATTTCAATTTACTGAAAAACTTGCCTGGAATTTAGTAAAGTCCACTGGTTGTCCCGAAATTTGTACAAGCTCACCGGCAAATTGCCAACCGGAAGTCCCTTGGTGGTGTCGAGAACGTGAGTAGTGATGGGAGGTTTTTGCTCCGTCATCTTTGTGTCTGCTCTATCATAATCGACGTTTCGTAATTTGTTATCAATTATCATACTGATATTTGCAATGGGAAGAAAAGAAATATTGGCGAGATTCGTTTACCTGGCTAATATCCTCTGATTTGCGATCTTCCTCTTGACGTGTCCGCCGAGCGCTTTCGATTCATTCAACGAAGATGAACGACGCGTGTAAACACCACTGACAATCCGGTCCCGACTGTAATATCTCAAAGGTCAGGGCGCAGATTTATTGCACAGCTATCTCCCTTACTTTCGCTATCTTCATTTACCGGCCTCGTGATATCGCAGCTCGGTCAGCAGTGTAGGGATCTATAAAAAAAAACTGCACATCTTCATTCGCCCAGTCACATTCGCAATATACGTTCGATCAATGAGAAAAATCTTTCCGCGTACTTGTTTTTCGAAGACGCAAAACAGAGTCCAAATATTCGTGAAAAAAATGACAAAAAACTCTTCGTAAATTCGATCAGAATAATTTTATTCAAAATATTCCAACACAACAATTTTTCATTGACAAAAATATCGTTAAAGTTTCTCGTATCTCTTTGTTACACTATTTACATATACGTAGTAACTTTTTTTTAATATACTTTTTCCATGTACTACGTACCGTGAATGAAACTTAACATTAACTTATGAAAATTTACGGTAATAATAGACTGTGGTGCTATTAACTTTAAAAAACGGAAATTTAAGCAATTGTTTTGCTTTAATAGTCGTCGATGCATTTAAGTTGAATCCGTTGGATCAAATCGTGAGATAAAAATTGCTTCCGACGTAAAAGGCCTCTGACGATCAAGCAGTTATTTTTTGTGTGTATATCAGGTTCAACTGTCCGAGCCGCGATAAGTCGTGTAACCGAATGGACTGAGTAGCACGGGTATGTGATAATTTCCCGTTGGATTTTTCACGTCGAATACTATCTCGATAAACGGATACATAGTTTCTATGCGTCGGAGAGTGAAATACTTGTCCACGTCGAAGTGCATTTTGTAACGACCCGCGGTGAAATTGCATTTGCTGCTGTCGACGAGGTCGATGCAACGGCCGGTCGGCGATGTGTTGCTAAAAAGTAAAAAAAAGTATTTTCTTACTAAAATATCCATTTGAAGATCGAAGAATGCAATGATAAAAAATAGAAAGAAATCGAGCGAAATGAGCAAACAATATAAAGAGACGATTCTCACCTCTCATTGAGGAAAGTCCATCGCCCGTCCATGAGTTTGTAGAGGCTAACTTGTAACCCGCCGACCGGAAGTCCTTTACTCATGTCCATAACGTGAGTGGAGATGCAAGGTTTCTTGGTGACTTCTGTCGTTGTCGCAGATTTCTATTTCAGACAAATAAAATAAACAATTGATCAAACGGCAAAACTTCGCTTCGCTCGTTTGAGTTGAGTGTAACTTTTTCTTTGCAGGAACGCACAACAGAAACGAAAAGAACGTTTATGTCTATTAAGTACACGAAAGTTTTATCACGAAAGAGAATCTCGAAAGCTGATGTCATACCTGAGTGGGAGATTGCTGACTGGTGCCAGCAACAGCCGTGTAAGTATTTTTTTGCTGCGACCCGTTGTTAACGTTACGTTCTGGCTTTATCAAGACCTCGCCCTGACCTCCGAGTTTCCGTTTCGCCATCACAAGCCCCGGAAGAGTGTTGCCCTTAATATTGCTCAGAACGTATTGCGTACCAGGCCGAATAGTGACTGTCTTGCCGGTGCCGAGTTGAAACGTTTTTGTCTGCCCGGACGAGCTCGGAAGCGCGTGGAAGGACGAACCTGCGACATTTATCGTGGAAGGCTTCGGCCCGCTGTTCAAGTGTTGGTAAGAATGTTCAATTTTGCACAAACGGGTCGGCGAAACTTCGGACTCGCTCCCTGCTTCGCTCGAATCTCCCTCCTGATAGTGAAAAACAAAAGATTGCAATTAAATTCATAGAAACATTGTTCACGACGAAGTTCGTAGTTAAAACTGTTGACATTCGAACGGGAGACAATTACCGCCGAGGATTTGATGCAAAGTTGCTTAACGTCCTCGGGATCGTTCATCTCGATGCCGTGGTCGGCGATTATAGTCATCGAAGGGTCATTTCCGCTCTCTTCGATTACTCCATCCTCCGAGGTCACAACCATCTCCAGCTCGACGTCAGCGTGATCGTCCGTACCGTCGAGATACTCGCCCTGAACGTGAGCCATCGCCTCTGCAAGTGCGTCTCGGCAATTTTCATCCTGTTGAAAGTTCAAAAGAAAAATGTACAATCATGTTTTCATGGCTTAATCAAATCGAAGGGCTTTTCAATTTTAATTAAATTTTGGTGCCATATTCTCACCTGTCTCTCAAGTTTTATCTTCTTATTAACCGGCAGGGGATCATCCTCGTCCAGGGAGGCTGGCTCCAGGCTCACCTCCTCGTAATCTTCCACGTCGTCCTGCCCCGCGTCCTCCTCTTCATCCCGCTTACAGCGGGCCTCTTCCATGTAGTCCTCGTCGATGTCCAATCTCTCGACGACGTACTCGAACTCTTCGTTGTCATCTTCGACCTCTCGATTGCCTTCTTTATCCACTATGTGTACCTAGAAAATTGCAAAGCAGATTATCGTAACAGTAAATATTTTAAATGGATGTTTGTGGAAAAAATAAAATGACAAAAATAAGAACGTACACTATCGACATCGCCCTCCGCTGTATAGCCAGCTTCGATCTCTGCCATCTTCACGGTGCTGGCTTGCTTTAAGATTGCGTTGCTCTGCTGGGTCAGAGCGGCTCTCTGATGTTTCATCGTACACGTGTGCTTCAGCAAAGAGAGACGATGCGCATGCAGATTCTTATTGCAGTAGGTACAGAAGGCGCGAGTTGCCTGAAAGGGAACCGAGGTCAGCCATCCTGAAAAAAAAAAACAAAAAACAAAAGAATAAACGAGGCATTATCTTCGAGTTGCAATTGTCTTCTTATCTTTTTTTGACTCTCATAAAATATGCAATCGGAAAGTCGCATAAAATTGCCATTTCACAGCATTAATTCCTAAAATGATAGACCGATAGATCGTGTCGTTTATTCGTGTACGATACTACTCGGTCGGTAACAAAAACTGTAATCCGAATTGCCGACCAGCCGCGGGTTCGGGCGGATGCAACGGTATACCGCATTACCTTAAGAAGATACGAAACGTGCACGGGTGAAAAAGAGATATAACTAACGACGCTCATGCCGAACTGAGAGAGAAACACCGAGAATCTGTTTCACATAACCTTAAAGAAAATTTTTATGAGAAAAGGGGTCGTTCGTGCGTCTTTTTTTTAATATAAATTAAAAAGGCGTTTAACGCTCACAGATTGTTAAGATTTTAAAATAAAAATAAAAACATTGCAAGTGCGTTGTTTGGGCATAAAAAAAATACTCCGAGGGTAAAAAAGTGGTACATAAAACAGTGCCGAAACTCCCGCGCTTTCGTTTATGGTAATTAACAGCTTCAAAAAATTATTCAGGGCCTGCCAATCGCTTGTTACATTCCTGAAGTAGAAACGCGTACCCGAGCGTCACTTACAATGTTTTATGGTGCAAAAACCCTGCTCGCAACAAAGTAACGCGTGGCTTTATTTATTTTTATTCTTCATTTAATCTCTTGCTGGATTTAATGGTACCATTATTACCTCTGAAATCGGGCATCTGTTCCCACTCCTTGCGGTAGCGTTGGGTGTAAACCCGTGTCTTGGCGTGGCTTATTTTACCGGTCGGCGTGAGACGAGGCCCGTTGAACATTCCGCTGCATAGGACCGTCTGAGGGCTCGTTATCAAACCGTCCGGAATTTTGTTATCCATAGTTCGGCACCTGTTACGAACAGTTTAACACACGAAAATGTCCCGAAACTCGTAACACTAAATAACTAAATAGTTTTTTCGCTCGCGCGAGAGTGGGGGTGAGAGGGATCACGGTGGTTCTCGAATCTTGATAACTCTGCCTAGCCTAGTACCGGAGCTAACTCCCTAGCAATGGCAGAACGGAATCATCGTCCTTTCTTCTCCGTGAAGTGGAGGCTTGGCCACGCGTCACAGGGCTGTACCTGCTTCGGGAGCCCCGTCCCGTACCAAATTTATCACAGCAATCTATTTTCCAAACTTCTACGGCACTCTTTTGATACAAATTTGTATTTTTTTCTTATTAATGCAATACGGATTGAATAAAAGCTTTATGACGCGTTCTATTTCACAGTTATTGTTAGAATGTTCAGATAAAACTTTCGTGTACGGACCACGGAACGTCTGTTCGTCACTGTTCTCTTCCCCCAGACTCTAACAAATATGGCGAATGAAATCGATGTGCGCGCGCACGCGAGCTGATGCGCGCGCACATGGCGGGAAATTTAAGCGCTAAAACTTGAAAGCATTGATCCACGAGCAACAATAACATTATCTGTACTGTGCGACTGTATATACTGTAACAATTACTTTTTCGGATACAAAATACTATTATAGACCCTCGTCAACTCGATTTTAATTATCATTATGTATTTTTTTTCAGCTCTAGACGTACGGTCACAAGCGAAAGTTTGAACTAGAAAATCATACTTATTCGTGAATTTCATTGGACGATTTTGTCGAGCAAAGCAGTTTTATTCGTCGGTTGCGGTCAGCATGTTTCTTTCGGAAGCTGCGAACATTTTTCCAGCTATATTTACGTTATCAAGATATCCGTAATAATTTTCTTCGTAAAAACACTCGTAAATGTTTAATTTCTATTGTTCATCAAAGGATAATGTAGCTCAATTTATCCCCAAGCTTTGTCGAAAAACCATCGCGCGTTCGATGTTAAATTTTCTCTTGGAATCGTAAGCATGGTTCACATGCCATTTTGCAAACATCAGTTCCGTGCACTGTGCATTAACGCTGTACACACGTATATGTATGCGAAAAGTGTCATCGCATGACGTCAGGATTCCACAGCATTTGAAGGTTACGGTTTGACAGAACATCGTTAAAGTTTATGCGCAAGAAATATTGTCGAATCAATCGTCCTAGATATCCGGGCTGGTACTCGGATAATTCGAGGCACGTGTCCCGATATCCCGACGTTTGTTTCACTCGCTGTCCCCGCCTCTGCGTCAGTGGAGTCGCTAATTTTTCGTGGTGGAAAAAAAAAACGCGAACGTTCGTCCCGAACCCTACAGTCTGCGTCGAGGAAGATAAGTCATATTGAGTTTTTAAGATGGCATCTGGCACGATGTTACAGGTAATAATGAAAACACGTTAATGTTGGAAGTATCGTTTGAAGAAGTAATCGAGATATCGAGACATCTTTTTTCGTTGTTTGTTGTTGCTCCAATGTAGAGAGCCATCGACATGGTGACCAGGGCCACCGAAGAGGATCGCAACAAAAACTATGAGGAAGCTTTGAAGCTCTACGAAAACTCTGTAGAATATTTTCTCCACTCAATCAAATGTAAACAAACAGACAACATTTTTATCCATTATTATTTTTAAGTATAAAAAGAATGTATACATTTAAAAAATATTTTGCTCAGACGAGGCGCAGGGCGACAGAGCCAAGGAGAGCATACGGCAAAAGTGTCTGCAGTATCTCGACAGAGCGGAGAAGCTCAAGGCTTACCTGAAAAAGGGCAAAAAGAAACCTGTCAAAGATGGCGACGATAATTCCAAGAGCGAAGACAAGAAGAGCGACAGTGGAGACAGCGACGACGGAAGCGATCCCGAGAAGAAGAAGCTTCAAACTAAATTGGCTGGCGCTATTGTCCTTGAAAGACCTAACATTAAGTGGAGCGACGTAGCCGGATTGGATCTTGCTAAGGAGGCGTTGAAAGAAGCTGTTATCTTGCCTATACGCTTTCCACACTTTTTCACTGGAAAAAGAATACCGTGGAAGGGAATTCTTCTGTTCGGAGTGAGTATTGTCACTTTCCGGATGTAGTTTTCAATTCTAGATATTTATCTAAACATACAATATATGTATACTGGCAGGTTGGTCAGGCGGGGTGCTTCCCCCCAAGATATGGACTATGGAATTTAGAAATCGCGAATTTAGATTTTCAGTGATTTACCGGAAATAGGTTGCTTTCGTTTTGAAAATTCATTTGTTGAACTCTATGCAAAAAATCGCAGTTTTAAACCCACATTTTTCACACCTTGTGAAGTAAAACTTTGAACGATGCTCGTGCAAAAACGTTTGATTCCATCAGTATTGTAATGTACTATTTTCGACGGGAAATAACGTCGTACCAGAATTGTACGTCTTTGCCGATTTGAAAATCTGATCTCTAGACCGGAAGTGACGTTACACTGGAAATATGTCACTTCCGCCCAAAAAATGAGATTTTCTAATCGGTAGTGACGTATTTCCGGTGTTGCAATTTCCTGTTGCTAATTTTTAACAACCTGCTAGTTACATGTAATACCATTAATTATAATATCATTGGTCCACTGGCAAAAAGACGTATGCCCTTCACATGCCCTTGTAATATAAAATTTATGTATGGCTCAAATTCTTCAAACTTATGTCGATCTTTATTATTTTATTTCAAATTTTAGCCCCCGGGTACCGGAAAGTCCTATCTAGCAAAGGCTGTAGCAACCGAAGCTAACAATTCGAATTTTTTATCCGTATCATCGTCCGATTTGGTTAGCAAGTGGCTTGGCGAGTCCGAGAAACTCGTTAAAAATTTGTTCGATCTTGCCCGTCAGAAAAAGCCCGCTATAATATTCATAGACGAGGTTGATTCATTGTGTTCGTCCCGGTCGGACAACGAGTCGGAGTCGGCTCGTAGAATAAAGACCGAGTTTCTAGTACAGATGCAGGGTACGTATTCTCAATTTTTCACAAAAAAAATACAAACCAAAACGTATCCGATAACGGTATTTAAAAATAAGTTACCTTCGATTTTTATCTTGTTTGACTAAAAATAAATGTATATTTTCAGGCGTCGGTACGGACAACGAAGGTATCCTCGTTCTCGGCGCCACGAATATTCCGTGGGTTCTCGATTCAGCTATCAGAAGACGTTTCGAGAAGAGAATTTACATCGGTCTACCCGAGGAACACGCGAGAGTTACGATGTTCAAGCTTCACCTCGGCAACACAGCGCATTCTCTGACCGAAGACGATTTCAGAACGTTAGCCGCCAATACCGAAGGATATTCCGGTGCGGACATAAGCATCATCGTTCGCGATGCTCTCATGCAACCCGTGCGGCTTGTACAGACCGCAACGCATTTCAAAACAATTCGGGGACCTTCGCCGAAAGACAGGAGCATCATTGTCGATGACTTACTCACACCGTGCTCGCCCGGCGACCCGGGAGCTATGGAAATGAATTGGATGGACGTCGACGGCGATAAGCTCTACGAACCACCCGTAACGATGGTAAATATCGGATACATTTTCACCCTTCAAATAAATTCATACAAAAAAAATTATTTAACAATTATTTTTGCAACTTTTCTGCGGTGTAGAAACACATGATGAAGTCTCTATCGACAACCCGTCCAACCGTCAATCAGGACGACATGGCGAAATTGGAGAAATTCAAGGAAGACTTCGGTCAAGAAGGTTGAAAAAAAACCTCCCAAATACGAAGTTTGCAAATTTTCCCCACATTGCTTAAGAGGACGGTATTGTTTTTTCCGATGAGTCAAGTTATGTAATTTGAATATATGCTATAAAATTGAACAAAAAAATGAAGCGAAGTATAAAAAAGAAAAAAAATGGAGTTCTACGCTTGCCCACCCGCTCTCAGAACGTACGTCACCGTAAAATCTTTATGTCCATACCGTTATTATCTACATGTACTGTACGATGCATATACATATATATATTTATCGAGAATCAGACACGATTGAGTATATTTTTTTATCATTTTTTTTTTCTCTTAACTTTCTTAACCAATCGTGCGTTTTTCTCATCTTTCGTACGGATTTTCCCGACTAACGAATAATAATAAGAAAAAAATTGCATAATAATAAATATAACTTCCACGTCCACGGAATTTGTCGTTGTTGCAGACAATATTTCCGAGCGATTAACAGAATTTAATATTCATATTAGTTTATTTGCTTTACTCTCCGCGCGAGCAGTTCGATTTTCATTTTCAACGCCTGAACACTCGTACGAAGAGCTCGAAGTTTTCGAGTCACTTTTCGACTCACTTGTCATCGTCGAGCCTAAAACATTAAGTCTTGAAACTTGTTTTAATTAACCCGAGTGATTCGATTTGCCGACGAATGTAAAAAAAAGAACAGATTTAGTATACATATTACATAAATATTTAAAAAATGCGAGACCGCAATGTACATGTAAAACTATGTGTTATATCGATAGGCCAGAAACACACACCAATATTCTCATGTAAATTGTTTTTATGGTTAACTAAATAAATCACAAGCTATACAGTGGTTCGACATTAAGATTTTTTTGACGGTTTAGATTTACAAAGGTTCATCGGGGCAAAAAAAATCATATTCAAAACTAGCACAAATAGTTAATATATACCGTGCAGGGTGTCCCATAACCCCGCACACGTGTGTATATATAAATACATATATATATCACAGGAACACAAAATTCGAGAGAAAATAAATAAACCCTGAGTATCGCTTCACGCGGAATTTTTTTGCAAAAAATCCGAATCCATGTAGACAACAGTTATAGTGATATCGTCGCGAAATACTCGAACGACGTCGCTCGGTAACGTTAAAAATTGAGATAATTTGTTGTGATCTATGCCGTGATCGGTACCGCCGAGGGAATTTCGTAGCAGATGCGTCGCCGCGTTACCGTCCAGCGGCCTCTTTCTCAAGCTGTCTTTGCGCTGCAGAAGCATATCGTTAATTTCCGACAACTTCATGTTCGGATTTGGAAGCGAGACGGGACTGAAAGTCATTTTTCCGCTCATATGCTCGGCTACGAGGTGAACAGCTTCGAGAGGCGAAACTAAGTCCCAAAGGCCGTCGCTGGCTAGGATGAGAAATTTATCAGTTGATTTCAGTCTGTGATAGATTACGTCCGGGCGGGCAGTCAGGTACGGTGGGGTGTGATAATTCGGCGGTACCGCAGCTTCGCCCAGATACGGTATTACCACTTCGCTCATTAATTCCTTGCTCCATTTGTATCGGAAGTCACCGAGCGCACGGAGAGGGGCTAATTGACCTAATAATCGTTCCATCTTGATAACCGTTGATCTTTCCGCTGGTGGATGCTCCGACAGTATCCTTTCGACTTCGGCACGGTTGTCCGTGTTGTGCTGCACCGTCATCAACTTCGCTGACCAGCCTTCGTCTTCTGCAGAGGTAAAAGTTACAGCATTGGTCGCATTCTTTGTACACATTTTGAAATGATTATTTTTTTTTTTATTGTAGATAAAATTTGATTATGTTAGTTCGTTAATTTAGTTACCCGAGTGTACGCCAAGCACGGCCTGACAATCGCCGACCCCGGCGACGTGAAGATGCGGTCCATCGATGTGAGCGACAACGCCAACGGCGCCGGACATGGCGACGGACAATGTTCTCGCGGCATCCTTACTTCGCAATTTATTCAAAGCTTCGTTCGACAAGTCGTTGTCGAGTCGAAGAAATGCGTTCTCCAGGGCGGCTTCCATTTGAAAATCCGACGAGGACTTTTGCTCTACGAGATCTCGGAGTAAAGCTACGAAACTTTGTTTATACAGACTCTTGACGCCCGATACGAAATCCAACTTGTCGTTGTAACGCTCCAATAGTCGTACATTCTCCTCCATGTCAAAGGAACTGATATACTCGGTCAGTATCTTGGGCGGCAAAATGCAAGCAGATATATAGTGAAACAGTCGCTTTGCCAGTACCTGGGCACAAGCACTGCCTCCATGGCCGTCGAATATACCAAACAGTAAACCTGCGTATATAAAAATTCTATTGCAAACTTCTATCACAATTCATCAACTATATTCGATAGCTGTGTAAAATCAAAGATCGAGCACTGAATTTTCTTCTATGTAATTGATAAGCGCATATTCATTGTGACTGAAAAATTTCAAGGAATCCATAGTCCATTTACCACGACTGAATGATCTAAATTTCATGTGCAAAGAAGGTATACAGTACAAGATGGTTGCACGTTTTGCAAATATTTTTTGTTCTCAAAGTACATACATTTTTTCTGCTTCTTAATTTTACTGTTTATTAATAGTTAAATTGACTCGAAAAAAAATTGCACGTTTGCAAGATGCAATTGCAAGTCGGGCAATAAATATTTGTAAAAACATTTCAGTTTTTTCTACTATGTACATTAAGTTGAAGTAAAATTTCATAAAATTTTCACCCTGCACTCGTTAGACTTGCAGAAGCATCTTGAGATAAAAAATGTATACTTGGCAAACAAAATATTTTTTTATGTTTGGCGTTCCAGCTTATTATGTGCAAATGGAATATTATTGCTGCAGTAAAGTTTGATTTTCTTTAATACAATTTCAATGACAATGGCAAGAAAAACAATTTTAGCCTAGGCAACGGTGTGAGAATTATGTTAAACAAATCTCAAATCGTAGGTACCTTACCGTTTGTCAAAAGACATCTCGCCTCCGATCGAGTATCTTCTATGGGATTATTGCTGGCCAATTGATTTGATTCATATGACTTGACTGAACCAGGTACGTCAAATTCTTTGGTGAATTCGTTAACTCTCAGAATTCTTGTTACCTGTGTTAATGAAAGAAAAATTAACATGTATCGTCCAGGAACTTTTTCGGGTTGAACATTTTTTTATTTTTACCTCTTGAGGTGTGAGTCGCGACGACGAGGCGTACAGCCTCGCGATTAACTTTTCCTTGTCGTTGTATCCACAACGACCGATTCTCGTACAATCGTAGCTTTTTACGAAGCGATTAATGCCACAGCGAAGTACCATCCTAGCGCATGAGTTGTAACGAGGACTAATCTACTCGTCGTTCGAACTAAGTCGTCGAGTTGTTATAGCACCGGTTCCGTTTACTTTTGTTAATAATACAACACATGCTTCTGCTCTCGTAGGTTAGAAAGATCATCACCGGCGTTCGTTCACATTGAAGTTTAACAAAGCGTTAAAGATCGATGACCATTGTCGTGTCGATGTTTCAAACATTGTGCGCATTCAGTGACGATACACAGTGCTTGCCATTGTATCGTGAAACATTATTAGTTTTTTTTTTAGTCGATTAAGAACGCGAGTGGAAGAAAAGGTAGGGTATCATTTACGCCAAATTCATTTCGGTCAAGAAGTAACTAGGTTGAAGAAACACCATGAATCAAAATCTTATATACTATAGATGGCGCTGTAAGGGTGCTTTGAATCGAATAAAGTTGGATGGCGAGAGAGATAGCATCAGTGGCGCTCTCGGCGGAGTGAGAGACACTGATGCTATCTCTCTCGCACACCATAGTGTTTCACATGCTCTTAAGAGCATGTGAAACAACTCCTTTCCCGTCCCTCCCGAGCTCAGTCGGTATCAAAAACTGTAATCAACTTTTCTCACCGGTTTCCGCATGGTCGGTCAAAAGAAAAAGCTCATCGGAAGTGGACATCATTTCGGTTTCCGAGATGATTTTTGTTTTTACCGTAACATTCCAAAATCCGTGACAGAAGTTGATTACAGTTTTTATTACGAACCGCGGTATTGCACATGCTCTTAAGAGCATGTGAAACACTATGGAGTGCAAGCGAGATAGCATCAGTGACGCTCTCGGCGGAGTGAGAGAGACACGCTGAGAACGTGTTTCACATACTCTTAAGATTATGTGGTATAACCCACCCGTCCACCTAATCTGCACCCAGTTGGTAACAAAAACTTTACTGAATGCCGTTTTGAGACTGCAGACCGCCGAGGAAAAAGAAACCTGTCTTTCTCTGCACATTTCCGGTGTCACGCCACCTCAGGTCGAAAAATAAAATTTTCAAACGGGAAATGTTGAGAATATCTCCGGGAAAATGATATCTCGCAATATTATCAAATCGGATAAATGCATTTTGGATTATAGTGAGGGATAGTGATACGCAAGATTCATTTCCAACGTGTTATTTATTGCAAGCGAGCTCGAGAAAGTAGCTATGATCTCTAATACATTGTAAATAATATTGTCAGACTAAAAAAAAGAAAAATAATACGATCTCTACGATCACGCACGATCGCACGCTATACTAGCGTGGACACGAAAGGCGTTTACACTGTACTGTTAAGAGCGATTTTTGCCATCTTGAATCACGTGAACATTTATCATTTATCGCAATAATAATATATATATAGGTACTAATAATGTATGTACACAAGTGGCGGAGGGATTGGGGTTTCATGGAGAAATATATTGTTATTAAATAATTATTTTTTTTTTTCAATGTTTCTTAAAACTTCGAATATCTCGTAATAATAGCCTACGAATTAATGGAACGTTTCTTCATTCTTTTATATAAAATTAGATCCGGAGCACCATTTCGTGTTTTTGTTTTGTTTTTTTCATCATTCGAATAGTTTAGAATTAGCTTTTATTTATATACAAAGATTCGCGCCGAGTCTCTTGTCGCATCGTGTGATCACAACGCGTATCTTATACGCGCCTTTTATCGAACACGACACATTTCTTTAACGCGTGTCTTTCGACTCGTGCGGCTCCGCGTAGCACGTTAAAACATGGAGAAACGAGGAACAGAAAACTGACTATTATATCGCGAAATTTCGTGCCAATCGACAATAAAAAAAATTAAGATAGATCGGTAAAATACGCTGAGTAGCTATGACGAGGTTACAGTTTCTTTTTTTTACAATTGAAAAATATTATAATTCACCGAGTTTCGTACGAAAGTTGCTGTGACGTCCATCGCGAGACTCTTGTAACTGCAATAAGTGTTTCATTACTGAGCTCAAAAATCGGGAGAACGTCGCGTAATGAAATACGACGAATATACATGGAAAAAAATCAAAATTCGTACTTCAGAGAGAATTGATTTTTGAATTTGGGAAAAATCGACGGTGGCCCGAAATTTCGCTTAGCTGACCACGGAGGCACGAGAATTCACGTGTATCTTCGAGCGTCCTTGGTCCGATAGAGTAAGTAAGATCACAAGCGTCTTGGGGCTATCCCCTTCGAGAGTCGCCCCGGGTTAGAATATACGTAAAACATAAACATTTTCTTCTTCTTCGTATTCTTATAGCTAATCATCGTCGTTATCTTTTTTTTCTCCTTTCGTTCACGTGTAACTGTTTGGCTGCAACATTTTTTATGTGAGTGTATGTATAGTAGCGTGCAATTTCTTCCCTTAATGACAAAGAGTAACTACTTCATATTTACAATTTCGTTTAGCTCATTTCGTGTAGCATTTTTTAACCGCGAAAACACGTACATATTCGGTTAGGTTTTTTTATCCCTTATATATTCTTATATATCACATGTATATAAGAAGGCACCACGCGGCAATGAGGCTCGATAAAAGCTCGGACGTATTCCAGAGTTCATTATTTTTTGCTCTACAATCACTCGAAGTTCCGTTTCAAAATTTATCTTGAGAATCGACTTCATAAAAAAAAATCGCCGCGAAAAAATAAAATTTATTGCACAATATTGCACTCGATCTCGAGTGTGGACAATATAAAAAATTTGCTATCGACGAACACGATCGATAAAAAGTTCACGATTAATTGTACATGATTAATTAAGACATATATTAAAATTTTGATTCTCTTTTTGAAAATTCTGAATAAATAATATAAAATTTTCTCTCCTACTTAAATTTTTTTCTTCAATAATCGATTTTCATTATGCGTTGCCGTCGATTCTCAATATTTCGTAATTTCCGTCACCGGGAGGGAACGGGTAACTGGTTCATAGATATATCGTGGACGACGCGAGCTTAACAAGGACTAGGCACTTAGTTCGATCTAAACAGGACTTCACTTTCCACTTTTCGAGATATCGAGAATTTTCTTTAGCATTTCTCGTAACTCGAACAGTTTTCTTTTCTTTCCCAAATTAAAAAAACGATATTTTTTTCACTAGTTTATCGCTTCTTTGAGAGCGGCTAATTGTTCCTCGCCCAGTTTGACTTTGTCCTGAATCTCACGACCATCCATTATCAATTTGGCTTTCATGTTAATGAAGTGCTGATAGTCGGCGTATTCTTCGTCGTTCAGGTACTTGGCCAGTATAGCGGATACGTTTACGCTGCGTTTGTCAATGTTACTTTTCAACGTCTTGGCCTCTTCCAGCTGGTCTATCAGTTTGTCTCGTTTCGACTCGAGGATTTTCTGCAAATAAAAAAAAAACACATTTTTCATTGGTCAATCTATTCTTACCAAGATCAAAATATTGTAAGTTAAAATTTACGGAGAAATTTTATCATTGTAAGAAAGAAGACACAAACTTCTTACCCTTTCTGGATGATCAGCTGCCATTCCGTAGAGTGCATTTTCAGCTCGAGCCAATCGTCCGCTCAATCCGAGAAGAAGACTCGTTATTTTGCCGACTTCCTCGACGTGCAATCGGTACTTCGATGCTTCCGCCGGACGAGCAATTGCAGATACTCGCGTTGCCACGCGAGCACCAAGAGCTTCGTTCAATTCACCCTCTTCGCGGACTGCTTCCTGCTCTGCCCTGAGCACTACGACTTTTTTGTCCAACCTGAGTACGAGTTCTTCCTGAAATTATGTAGAATCGTATTCCAAATTAGTAAGGGCAATAGAAAATATTGCATTACATTATGTTCAATGACCTCTGGACATGACCGAATCAATGAAGCATGTTTTTCGGAAAGTTTTAATTAATGTAACGTATGGAAACAGTGTTGTAAATACAATTTTAAAAAAAAATCTCGATCGCACATATCAACTATCTGAAGGGTGTATTGGAAATTTCGCGATGATTCGTCGTTACCTTTTTTTGCCTGAGATCAAGACTGTCGTTGGGCCCATTGGTTGAATTAGCGACTGCCGAATTGTCCGAACTGGCCGAGATGTCCTCGTCGGTTACGTCCCGTGAGTATCTGGTGAGGAACCTGGCTTTGCCCTCGGAGGTGGTGAAGTAAGCGGAAGTTGCTGAAAGAGGGCTGCTCGGATCTGTCGTTGACAACGGGGTCGTAGGTGTCGATGGCATCGTTTCGTTTCTGAAACACAAAAATATAACACATGAACCAAACAATTTAAGATTTTATAAAATAATAATAAAATAAAAAATAAAAAATAGCAGCTCGTACAAATTATCGAGATAGCACTGTTGTGAAGAGACTCGCGATTACGTCAACCGTTAGCGTGAGTCATCGAGCAAGCGTGAATCAATAGGCATGTCGTGGCGACGGCGACGACCAAAAGGAAATAAGAAAAGAATTACTCGGACAATCACACGTTAAATTAATCCGTAGGCAATAAAAATACCGATAAAAAATTCAAGGAGACCCACGAGATGTCTTTTAGAGTGTTAAATATTATCTTCGAAAATTAAATTCGAACTCGTACTCGAGATTATTAATTTGACCCTAATAGACCGCGCAACTGTGGACAATTCAATGACGTAAAATAAAAATAGATCAGTCAGTTAAATTTTTAATTCAAAGAAATTAAAGCTTGGACCTACTCTCAGCTCCATGAGACGATGAGAACTCGCTATAGATATAATTTCGACTGAATAATACGAGTGGCCTATTCACGCGCCGATTCGCACGCAACTATCTACGAACTCTTCGACTCCGAAGTGGCTTAGGACGTATAAACCCGGCGTCCCTCCTCGAGTTCCTACTCGTTGACAATATCATTTATGGGCAAGAGTTGAGCAATTCCCCCTTCGTTGTGTGTACCGAGCACTTTCACTCGCCTTGAACGCGAGTCCCGCGTGCACAAGTATCCTCCACGCGTGATTCAATCTCGAATTCTAACGGATATAAAAATTTTAATCCCTTAACAATTTCGAAAAAAGAAAGAAGAAAGAAGACGATTATTTTTTTAATTCACGACAGATCCACACCGCGGGTAGGGATTTGTCAGTGATGAAAAATTGGGTTCCGTTACGCGAGCAGCCGCATCGTAAATTTTTTCTTTTGTTGTCAAAAGCGCGGCAGAGGAAAAAGAATCGAATTATTTTCCGTTATCTTGTTAACTAACGTCCGGTCGTGTAATTAATGCCCGGTAATTTTCGACGATTGGCTCACGCAATACATTCAGGCGCGTGTCCGAAGCCCTTTAAAACCAAATATGCAAGAGCCTAAATACCGAGGAACAGGAAGAAGAAAAAAAAACTGTGAAGATGGAGCTACGAAATGGGCGTCGTAAACAAAAATATCGATAATTACATTCAATCGTTAGTCAGGCCAGGAGAAAATCTATGCACGAAGCGTGCGCGATCGTGGCCGCGAAGGGGAATGATTGAACGTAGAGAAGAAAGAAAGCAAGAAGGAAAAAAAAGGACGTCACGCGATGTCTTCGGAAGCGTGAGCGATGCTAACGGGTTATCGCCGGTAAAAGTATACGCGTACCAATGTCCATTCTTTGAGCGTCGCGTGAATTTATGGGGCACAGGTTATTCAGACATTTTATTGCTTTCAAAATACACGGCACGTCTCTTTTATCATTTATCGAACGCCTGATGGGCGGTAATGCACGCTTACAGTCCTCCGGTACACCTTTCTCGAGCCAAGTCAGTCGCACAAATAAAATATACCGAAATTTTCAAAAATATCAAATAAAAATCGGAAATTAATATTCTGGTTTAAAAACTGAGCAAACTTTCCGCTTAAATAATTTTGTATTATGTGCCGTTACTCAGATACGAGTCGATAAAGCTTTCAGCCAATAAGAGTGCTGGGTGCAGGTGACGCCATCTGTTGGTTCTCGCTCATTGGCTGGAAGCTTTGACTGTTCGTAACTTGAAAACTATACATTGTACGAAGTTGCGACAAAGGAAAAGTTTACTCAGTTTTTAACGTAGAATAAGATCGGACGTAGATCCCGTCTTTTTTTCCAAATTGTTGGACATCGTTTCCGTAATACGGTAATAGGTCTTACGGTGTGTTGTACTTACTTCGCATCGTCCTCGGTTTCGGTGTCGACGGAGATGACAGAATTCGAACCGTCCAACGAGGGTGGTCGTCTCGGACGGGGTTGCAAAGTTGCTTCGACCCTGAAGAGACCTGACACATAGTCCGTAGGCTTTTTGTGTTCTGGTGCTGGTACTGTGAAGACAAACACAATAAAAAAATTACTAAATCATTCAACACAAAGATTATTAATGTAACAGATAGATCGATAAATGATTGATTCAAGTCATGAACCTCGATTGACAAAAATCGCATATAAATTCATAAGAATGGTTCAATTATTATTCAAGGCTGTTTTTTTCTATAGGACAATAACGAAGCATTGAAATATGCAAAGTGGTGCAAGGGTGCATCGAACTCGCCCGCGTTTGATGCAGCCGTAGAGGTAATCTAATAAACGCGTAGCAGCGAGGCCGTTGATCGTGTTAACGCTTATTAAATCGAAAGGTCGACGCTCCGGACCGCTGGCCACTGGCTTCTCGATTCTCTTTTACTCTCGTAGCCTGAGAATCTTACGCATGGATACTTACGCGTGTTATTACACTGTATAGCATTTTGCTTTCAACGAACTGAGTTTAAAGCCACAACTTCATGTTATCGTTAATTTCAGCATGAATCTTTGCGTTGTTATATAAATTTTGCGTGTAGCACGACTTCGAAAGCAAAAGCAGTTGAAAAACAGAAACTTCAGTTGAAAATATTCCATGGCGCTTATTAACCGGAAGTTAACGAATAAACAGTATTTTTAAAAATATATCGTTTCCCTCTTTTTCCGACAAGATATGCGATTTATCCTTTGGTATTGTAGAAGATTTACAGAGGTTCATAAAATCCTTAGAACGTGTACTAATCTCTACCCACGGCGACAAGTCTGTCCAATTCCGCTATCGATTATCTCGACTCGCATATATTTCTCGCTAACTCGTGTCTACCCGCATTACCGGCTTGTACACCTGCTCGTAATTTTAAATCATAATAAAAGAAAAAGAACGAAGGTGACTTGTGTAACGCTACTCGGGTGAAGGAGAAGCCAATGAAAAATAACCCACCGAGAATCGGTACAAGTTTGTCGTTCGGTCCCAGCTGACTCGCGAGATCCCGGCTGAGTTCCTCGCACTCGATTTCCTCCGGTAATTTTCTCCTGGGTTCTGGAACAACTTCCTCGTCGACCATATCCTTGCAGTCCCCGGCGTCCTCCTCGTCGAAAATTTCCGTCTGGGACGAAGCGTCACTGGTCGCAGCGTTGACCCTCAGAACGATTTCCGTTCTCTGCACCATGGTCAACCCCTCGATGCCCGGCTGGGGTGACACGCACGGCGAGCTCTTCCCGTCCACCGGCGAATATCTCGGCGAAGTCGACGACGACGATGTCGATGAAATTTTCGAGGCGCTCGAGACCGACGAGGATCTCGATCTCGATGATGAATTTCTTCTGAAACTCGCTATCGATCCTTCCGTTTGGCTCGATCTAGCTCTCGGAGAATTCAAGCCTGGCCAGCTGTTTTCCGTCTGCGATGGGCTCGAGACTTTCCGCCTCGAGCTGGGCTGGGCACCCTCGAGTTCCCGATGAAGCTTCACAGGCTGCTCGTTAGCGTAACTTTGATTGCCGAAAGATAATTTTTGCGGCGAAGACCTCGGAGACGGTACGGTAGGATCGTTGGAGGATCTCGTGGAGTTCGAACTCGAGCTCGAACAACTGCCGGATCTCCTGGGCACGGCTCCTCGTGGATTTCTCAACGAAGCTGCCGGACTCTCAGCGCCTCGGACGAACGAGTCCGGCGACCTTGGCGGCGAGCTCATCGGCACCGGCGGTTTTTCCGCGTAACCGTCGTTCACCCGAGAATTCGAAATCTCTTTCTGATTTTCCGTGATGGCACTGGTGCTGTTGGTACTGCTGGTATTGTTGAGGCTAACGTTGCTGCTGCTCGTGCTCGAGTTCATTCTCTTCTCGGCCAGGGCGTTCCGTCGATTCAGCAACTCAACGTTCCTGGACGTCATCTCGATAGTCGCGCTTCTTTCCCGATAGAAATCTTCGATTCCTTGATTCGAGGCTTCGCCACCGGTCAGCAGACGATTCGGGCTACCGACCGGTTCGCAGCTCGCCGCTAGTTTTCTTCGCTCTCGCTCCAGCTGACGATTCCTGTCGTTCAGAACCTGAACGCTCTGCGGCGAGAGTCTCTCCTTGTAGTCCAGGCGTTTGTCCTGAGGATTCCGAGCTTGATCCTGGCAATCGTTGTTGTTTATTATGTTGTTGTTGTTGCTCTCCGAACGCGAGCGATTCTCCGTTGCCTGAAGCTTCTTCGTTAACTCGTGAGAAAGTTTGCCCATCACCTCGGTCGAGTGGACAGAGTTTCTTTCCTCGATGCGCTGGTGGAGGGCGTCGACGCTGTGGGACTTTGGCAGATCGATTGATTGGAGAGAATTCTGAGACGGATGAGGTGGATGACTGTGCTGATGGTGGAGCTGAGAGGGATGATGAGGCGTCACGCGAAGAAGGACCGGGTCGTCGTGTTCCCGGGACGTGGCCGAGTGCTGCTGTTGCCAATCCTCCAGGCGGGCAGTCGGCGACATTGTGCGCTTGTAACTACCCTCGCTGTCCGGGGCTCCGCGCTCACGACGGTACGCCAGGTACGAGGCTTTCGACTGACTCCTGTAATCAGAGAGAAAACTTGATTGAGATAACATTTTTGTGAACTGGCTATTTGCGAAAAAAATGTCTACTTTCTAATCTAAAGGTTTTTAAAACCTTATTATAAATAAAGTTTTTAGAAGGCAATGTCATCGTGAACTTTTATTATTCTTAGAAAATGTTTGAAATTTTTTCATCGGTCTCACGCTAGCTGACGATTATACAGGAATTACATTCAATTACACCAGAATTTCTGAGCAATTGATTGCCGATCCGATCGGTCATTAGTCGGTTATTAAAAAGAAATAACGATTTTAAAAAACCTTAGGGAGCTCAACCGTACACATGAGATCCCGTCAGATGTTTATCGGCTTGAAATATCCTCGAGCGAAGGTATGCCGTTTGCGATCGTATAAATAAATTGAAACATAAAAAAAATGAAAATAAAAATAAAAATGATATAAATTGAGACGGACCGAGAGAGATACGTTGGCGATTATTTTCAACGATAGTTGTACGTCGAATGCGTTAACCAGTTACGCAATAATTGATTCCATTACCGTTCAATCTGTGCAGTTTTCTCGTCGCAGTGGGTTCGCGTGTGGTTACTCGATCGAGCGGAACGAACAGTTCTAACACAAATCCTACTCCATTTCACTCTCTGTGCCATGTGTCTCGGCGCTAGGCCATTACTATCTATCGTTCTATCTTCGCGAGGCTCGGCCTCGGCGCCTTGCATGTTCTATAAAGTATACGGTCATCGTCGCGGAGAAGGAACGACCGACAATGAAGCACTTGTGTACTCTTATCTACCCGCGATTAGCTACTATTAGTCCTCCTCGACTTGTCGCGCGGGACAACCTTCTCTTGTTCTTCTCTTACATTTATTACTCTCGATCTAACGATGTGTACCCCTTTGGTACGCCGTACCGATGCCGATTACCGATAGTTTAGATGTTCACTTTAATGTGCAGTATAAAACCGGCACCTCCGAGATTTCGTCTGTTACGGTAATGCAGCTTTAAACTACATTTTGTATACGTTCCAAAGTCCTTTTTAGGATCGGGGAATTCGAGTCCTTTCACCTTTGCAACGAATGGCGAAAGACTAATTCATGGATCAGTGTCTTGAGCCGCACAGCGTCGGAAAATTCCTGCCCCGTTTTAGGTTTTGCAGACATGGAAAAGAGATTTTTTTTCTTTTTAGAAAAAAATCTTTAAGTGATTCAGAAAAGATTGGAAAACATTATTCCGGACCTCATCGAGTATACCACAAAAGTTTGTTAATTTTTCATCGAGCCGTTCAAAAGATACGGTACTTTCAATGCATATGTACTTACGGCTTATCGTCGACAGGAAATCGAAAGCTTTGCACAGTTTTGGCTCGTACCGGTGTGAGTTTTTTTTACACCATTTTGTCAATATTTGAGGTATGTGGGATAGCGGTCTGGTGATATTTGCGCGTTTCTATCTGAGTTTTGCAAAAGCAATTTTTTTATTTTATTTTTTCTAGCCTATACGAACTCGTTAGAAGATAAAAAGATCCATCGCCGAGCATCTTTGTTCGGCTCGGTAGGTGTAACAATGCTTTTTTTATCTTCGTATACCAGTGGAGTGGGTGTGATTAATCACGAGCTGCGACATTGATCGATCGCCTCGTTGATTGCAACCTACAGGGGATCCGCTCTCGAGTTCCGATTTGGCTGTTGCGGATGTGAAACTCGTTTTTATCCGATTGTGGGTACGTTCAAACGATCCTTAATGATCCGTGGACTCCGGTTCATCCACAGGTTGATGGCCGAGTGTTACGGTCGATAAAAATTGATGACAAAAATTGATTTTTTTTTTTAATACGAGTCAAATTTTATTTCCCGAACCATTAATAGAAATAGGTGAGTTGATTTAAGGGGCTCGAACAAAAGCCGACTTTGTCCGATCGGCACGAGCCTTATCTACTTGCTCGCGCAAGTGACCGCGGGGGAAACAGATGAAGAGGCTCGTTCGCATGCCTTACCGGAGGAGTCATCGACTCCGGTCACGTTCACGCGCCGAAGAGAGGCGACAACCCGACTTAGCAAACGACTTTGCCAACGTGTTTAGTATACTGCGGGTGAAGACATGTCGAGAAGACAGAACAGAGAGAAAAAAAAATGGTACATCCCGGAAACGCAGCGAAACGAGTGACTTCCCGCTACGAGAGCTAATAAGCGACACGCGCGTTCCTCAAGTCTCAGATGCCACGCTGCGTTATTGCTACCGTTGGACACCGCCCCGTGCGATCTCCAGTCGAGAATGAGATGGAATTTAATGGAAAAAGAAAAAAAAATTATATAGATGAACATTTTATTCTGTATCCCGTCTTGCCGGTGTTCGAGGCTGAACTTCCCCCTGGAAATGCTCCAGAATAAAAATGACAAAAAATAATGATAATAACATTTTATGGATCGCGAAGATTTTAATGGCGAGTTTGCAGATAGGGCCGGGCTCTAATGAGCCACGCTTTGCTGGCTTCTGTGTCTCATCGCACAAAGCCGATCGGTCTTTATGACATCTGGAAATAATTAGAGCTTAAAGTACACCTTTTTTTGTTTTTAGTACGATACTCGTTTACGAGCATCGGAAATTATTGTTTCGTTGCACGATGGACCAATTAGGATTTTTTTTTGGAAATAATAATTAGAGCCATACGGAAGCAAAGGATGCGGTCTTTTTTTTACTCAGTAGTAAACCTTAAGTGGTGCATCTTCTGAACGGTTCGACGAAACATTACGAAATTTTTGTGACTTAATCGGAGAGTCGGTGCGTCTGATCGATAGTATTTTTTATAAATTTTTTTCTTCAACGTGTTAATTTCGAAATTTAATGGGGGAATAAATGTGAATGAGCAGATTCGCTTATCGACTCACGAGATTATAACTGCAGTCTCAGAGATCCCGCTATCGTGTGAACAACTCGAGAAACAAGATATTAAAAAAAAGATGGACGTTCAAGATATGAAAATATCAAAGACGATGTTACGCTTTGCCATTGCGAGTCGTCCCGATAAGTATTATGCTGGATGGCGTCTATTACGAACCGTTCAGCCATTACGACATCAGGATCTAATTAGCGTTACCAGCACACGTTCCTGGGATCGCTGGCACACGATAGGCTTAACTGACGGAAAAATAAAAAAAAGTAAGAAATAAAATAACGTATAATAAATTTTTTTTAATTCCACGATTCCAACTGTCTCAACTATTATGTGATTTTGAGAAATTCACCCAGACTCGCTGTACATTTATTGTTCATTTTTTTTCCTTCATTTTATTTGTCTATTTTTTATTCCGCTCTTTTGAATAACGCAACGGTGGAGAACTCGTTCCTCCGGATTCCCCGAGTTGTAGCATGAATTTCGTACAGCAAGTTACAGTACGCAGGATATACTGCAACGTTACGCACGGAAAGCCAAGAGAAGCGCCAACTCAATTAGCCTCGAGACCCCGCACGCATGCACGCGCAAACTCTTTCGTCCGTGTCTTTGACACGCGGAAGCGCGTAGCGCGAGCTCGAATGCGTGTCCTCTCTGTCTCTCTCTCTGCCTCTCTACTATATCTACTCTAAACTCACTCAAATTGGAATTACAAATTTACACTTCTCGAAAAGTGAAAACACTCACTCGAGACGCGCTAATAGTATAAAGAGATAATGCTGTATTGCACAGTAATAGTTAGTTACTGCTGAGAGAAGTTAAGATCTAGCATCGATCCGCTTCGCACGTGATTTTTTTTTCGTATCTTTTTAAACCAAAATACTTGAATCGATCGTGTTTACGCAAAATCGCAAATACAGTGAGAAAATATTCAAGTACAGTAAATTTACGTTTTTCGATGGTAATTTTTTTGTTTTGTTTTTTCGAAGGCCTTAATTGACGGCAAAACTGCTATACAGCTGCTTAAGTGCTGAGGAGTTGTTGTTTTCACCTTGAAGACTTTGGGCAACAGGACAAAGCAATTAGTCACAAATTCCCTGAGCATCACAAAAAAGTTTCCCTTTTACTTTCTAGGAAGCTCTATAGAGTACATTATTGTCGCCTTTTTATTTATTTTTGGCAAAAATAGGTCCCGGTTAGAAAACGATTTTTTACCGACCGAGGTATTTCGCATCACCTGAAGAAAATAAAATGTTCATACGGTGATGTGAATCCTTCGTAAGAGAGAACAATAAGCTTAGAAACCGACACACCGGGACATTAAAATCTCAGTCCGCCCGTCCTTCGGGAGTAATTTCTACTGAACGTATTCCCAGGTTTTGCCATGCCAGCGAGGACACACTTGATACTTGGCATGCACCGAGCGCGACGAAATCGGCGAGCGAGGAAGCACAAGTGCGTGGAGTCTCGGCAAGTGAACGATCAACCACGCCTTAGTTCTCTTCAGCTGCCGGTGCACAATCTCAGCGCAAAATTCAACCTCCTCCACTCTCTCCTCCTTTCCCTCTTCCTCGTCGGCGCTGGAATCTCTTGGCTCGTCGGTGCAAACCGAAAACGTACGAGACGTGACCGGGCGGTAGAGTTCCCGAGACACCGGAGACATTGGCGGATGCTGGGGAGGACCGCTGGACCAGTCAGCACGACGGACATCATCGCGACCCGTCATAAATCCAAGTCCGAGGAGCTCTCGGGGCTCGAATAACGTGAAAATGTACGGCTATGCATTCCGGCGTTTTTCGACGGGAGACACCGTACAGGCAGCGCCGGTTTCTCGCCGGTTCCACGACCTCGCCGGCCCGCAGAATGTGACGAAAAAAAGACGAGAAAAAAAGCTAAAGAGAAAATAATCTAGTCTGCTCGGCCAACCAGCGGGAATAATTAACCGTCGAAACTGGCACTTAAAAGGTGGAGCAAGTAGATCAAACTTGACAATCCGATGCTGGTGGGTCCCATCGAGCATTTTTTTATCACTTAGGACTGACGATGTGAAAAACATTTCGCAAATGTAACACATCGGTGTTTGATATTAGTATAGTATAATATAGGTATAGAGATCAATATAGGTGATAATATAATGGTATATTATATTATTCGAAAAGTGAAAAGCGAGATATAATTTTGGAAAAACCTTTGGAAAATAAAGTTGAAACAATTCTGAAATATTTGTAAAGATACTCTGAAGATTTCGTGAAAATTTCGTAATAATGTATCGAGCGGTTTGAAAAATACAGAATTTAAACGCAGAAGCAGAGACCTACGAGTGTGTTTGGCAATGATCGATGAAAACTTTTATTCAATATCTGGCGAAAAAATTGATATGAAAATTTCCATTTTTGTGTAATAATTATTGCCGACTTTTTTAAAAGTCCAATGAAGACAAACTAATTGAGTAACTTTAAACGAAAAATAACGCGACCTTGCTTTGCAAATTCCTTTACAGATATCGCAAACCTGTCTGAAATGGCTAAAGACCGCTGCCAAAAATTGATGTCCCAAGACATGACCATACATGCGAAGCAGTACAATACAATTTACCTTACTATACAATTTGTTAAGTCTAAAGGATGCCGAGGACGTCGAGGTAGAGGTCGAGACCTTCGCCTCTCAACGAGCAACCGAGTCGCAGTAGTAATAGCACGTAAGGCATCAGACACAGTAGTGCACTTCGGCTCCGAGTAGAGAACCCGCTTTTGCGCTCTATACCATACTATTTACGGTAAATTACGCAATACCTCTCGAGACTCAATGCTTCTTACGGGACGGGAGATTGGCGAGCTTGTATAATAATGACTCTGTTACTTAAGTGCGTTATTAACTCGGTCTGGAGACTCTAACGACCGTTGGAGACTAGAAGCAAAATGGGAACGAGAGATATTTAATAATTATAATGATCTTTTCGGAGCGAGGTCGTCGCAACTGAAGCAAAGAGGAAGCACGAAATTTTGCGACAAAATTAAAAATGATTTTTTATTTAGTTCAAAATAAACAACAAAAGATTCGTATTTATTCAGAATGAAGTTTGACTTCTTGGAAGATTATAGGCAAAAAGAGAGGACAGTTTGATCGAGATAAATATTTTTTTTAATGGAGAAAGCGCTATAAAAAAATTATAATTATTAGTGTAATGGGGAATCGCATCAAAAGCGCTTCAACGAGTCGAAAAGTCGTCGAACGATGGCAACGAAGGCGTGGGAAGTGCGGAGGTTTTATCAGCTTATCGAGTGCCCGTATGACTGTAGACTGCGAGGTTCGGATATCGCCTTCATGTGGAGCACACTGTCAGGACTGTAATGCGTACTCGGGATCCTATGAGCGAACGAGTTTTATCTATCGAGGCTGAGAACGAGCGGCGTTCACCTGCCCCTTGGCAACTATTCGCGGAACTCGAGGACTGGCGAGCTTCCTTGAACATTAAAACTATGAGAATATCCATTTTTTCAAATAATAGTCCTATGAAATAATAATTAAATAAATGCGAAAAGGTTTAACTCTTTTTTTTGCAGATAAAAACCGCGTTGTCTGATTTTTTAAAAACTATATCCATAACTCTTGATGCTGATAACTATCAATCTTGCCTCACTGCGTCGAGGAACACGTCCCTGTCTTCCATAAAAAACTTGGGACTTCATGATATAGAAAAAAATATTTTTATTTACAAATTCCGTGTAAAATGATAAGAAGTCTCAGTATCGCTTCTTTTACTTTTATTTTTCTTCCTCTCCTTCGTATAGAAACGACAAGTCGAATCGCCATTGCTATCTTCTTCAGGGTCGTTCGTACAGTGTAAGCAAGAAACAAGCTCGCTTGGACGTGAAACGGGTGGTTTCCTTCATCCTCGACGACGTCTCGTAATTAAACTCCGGACGGTTTGCATATTTACGAAGGTCGTTCGAGCTACGCGTGTAAGCTTTGCCTTCTCCACTTCGTCTCTTCTTCGTTCCCTTTTCTCCTCTACTTTCCAAGTTTGACCCGTGACCCTCTTATTCTCCGCTTTTCTACTTGATTCCCGCAACGAGACATTTTATTCACAATGAACATTTATCTTTTGTTAACTAAACATTCTAACGCTTACACATACACTATCAACCTAGTCTCCGCATGAAGTTCTTACTTCACTAGCAATGAATCTTCTTTAGCTTTGACTCGTGTGAAAATTGCGCTGAAAGTCAACTGCAGAGAGTTAAGGAAAAAGAAAAATTATACTGAAGTTCAGGAAAAAAAAAAAATGTTCGAGGCGTATCGAGTCGTGTTGAATGTGCAACGGAGAGGCGTAAAAAAATTGCAGGCGCTGAAAGTCAACTGCAGAGAGTTAAGGAAAAAGAAAAGTTTTACTGAAGTTCAGGAAAAAAAAAAAAATGTTCGAGCCGTATCGAGTCGTGTTGAGTGTGCAACGGAGAGGCGTGAATAATAGCTATGTTAATAATGCAAGGCCTTAACCGGGCAAATATGCGCTGGCACGGAGCATTTGCGCCGGCGCAAACCGAGGGAGATGTAACACGTAAGAAACTGTGGTGGATATTACTAATACGACGACGACCTTAATACGTTTATCCGAGCGATGCGAAAGAGAGGCTAACCGGGCATATTTGTTTTTTTGTTTTAATCCGACGATGTATTATGTGTATTAACTTAACTTTGTACACTTCTTGTTGGATGAAATATCAAAGGATGTACGCGAAGATAATTGCACGGCGAAGGCTTTCGTTGGGCGGAGATCCAACAGGTGGATATTATTAGAGAAACGCGAAGGTATGACGAGAGATAACCATGACCTAAGTTCAAGCTAATTAGCCGTTAATAAAAACTGCCTGTCTTCGTAATATCTCCCGTATTGATTTTTAAATCCTGCACGCGATCCGCTGGATAAAAAGCGACAAGTTACCTTGTACGAAAAAAATTTGAAAAAATTACCAACGTTAACAATCCCGCGAGGGCATCAAGCAAATTTCGTAATGATTCATCGAGCCGTTCAAAAGATACAAAAAATTTAACGGGAAGCGGACCTACATTACTCCGTGCGAAAGCGTCAAAAAAACGCCCACCTCTTCAAAATGAAAAAAACAATACGGTACCTCGTGCAAAAAATTTGAAAAAAAAATTCTCGAACGTCCGTAATAACCTTGCAAAAACCTTACACAAATTTCATAATAAATTTCATAATCCATCGGTTAGGTAAAAAAATATAGCGCATTAGATCAGGTTACACTGCTAGGCATCAAGCGATTAAATGGCATAAAATCGCAATTATTTGAATATCGTTTCACGCAAATATACTTCCAACTAACAAGCAATATAGCCATCAAATAGTTGGCTGTTTAATCAACGTCATCACCGTTCAAGTAGCTTTTTTGTAAATTGATTAATAGCTTCGGTGGAATGTTTGCGTTGCATAGTTGAGTGCAACAGACAGCAGGATGCAGTGGACGTGGCACAAGCGTCAAAGTGATAAATGTAATTGACCCTAAAACGTCACAGATACATGCTCAAGTACCTACGGCCTGACACGTCTTAATTTCATTTTGGAAAGCGAATTACGCATTGCGAATTGAGTCGTTCGATCGAGGCTAGGGCGCTACGCTGTTGGGCGCACCGTGTTAATTCTATTTAATTCTCGTTCTGCACGGGAGTCGGCGGACCCCTCGCATTGAATATCGACACAGAAAGCATGTTAATCTGACGTACGGCTAACGATACACGCCCGGCGTGTCGATATATCTGTATAATAGATAAGTACCGTACGGGCACAGTATAACAATCTTGTCGTGTTGTTTTATAGAGGGGGGGAGGGGGCACCCACGCCGATTCGAGCTGCTCGCCGATCTCACCGTGCCGTTATGTCGACCGATTCGATGACGACGAAGAAAACCTTCGAGACCCGACGTTATAGTCTTCTCGCGATGAAAGGGGGATATCACAACAACACCTTTCCTTTTCTCGATCGGACGAGCTCTCGCGATCAATCGGATTGCTCAAACATTCGCCAAACTCGGGGTCGTTATGCATGTATGCATGTCTGCATGTATATGTAAATATATCGTGTTGCTAAAGGCCGAAGGGAGGATGATGAACTTTGCATAATTAAAAAATAATAATTTTTTGTTTCAATTTGGCTTCGGGTTGGTAAAAAAAAATGAAAGAATTAATATTATTTTGTGGACTCAATTCTGTAAAGCTATATATAAGACATTCACCAGTTCTGCCCATCGCCCGAAAGATACGTCGATTTTTTTTGTTTTGTTGTTTTCGAAAACGACTAAAAAGGGGATTTTTTTTTTACAAACTTGGCTCCAGGCAATTTTTTTAAAATACTTCCTATGGGCAGCCGGCATGGTGGAGTAAATTTTATGTACATACATTTTTGTACATCGAAGAGTCTGACGATACGACGCGATTTAAGATGTATTTTCGCTTTCGAAGCGAGAGTGAGGCAAGATAATGGAGCACAATGTGGACGAAGGGTTGAATCTTCTTCGGAGAAGCCGAGGAATAATGCACGTTATACGTAACGTGCGCGAGAGAGGAATGCGATAGCTCGTAAATAGCTAATTGCTCGAGACGGTGTGCGCGGGAAAAGGTCGTTCAGCCGTGACTGAGACATTCTACTATGACCAGATATACACTCTATGCAACCTGCCACTCGGCACTTCAAGTCTCGTTCCTCGAGGACGGAAGAATATTGAGATCGGGACGTACCACGAGCGCCTTATATCTATATTTCCATCTCGATAAAATCCCTCCGAGGTATATTATATTATAATATGACTCGCGAGAAAGCAAGAGTGATGCAAATTACGGGCGTGTCAGGCCGGCGAAAAATTCCCACGAAGATTGTGATTAATCAAGCATCAACTGCAAGTTATTATTATTATTCAAATAGCTAATATTATCATGCACCTTCATCGTTATTCCTGTATTTTTAACGTCGTTGTATTGCCGGAAAAGATAAGTTAAGAAATTAAAAAGAAAATAAAACCGTAAAAACATTTTTGCTGGGATCGAATGGTATTACCTTTTTTTAGCCACAATAACGATAAGGCTCTATGTAATCAATTTTTATCCGTGCCATCGAAGAAACCATATTTCGAGGTATCTCTGTAAATTTTTCTGATTTTTGTTTACAACACTTTGTTGTCATCCGACCGGTTTGAATGTCGCGGACTGGCCTCGTCGAGAGGCTGAATAATGAAATTCTCTTCGCCACCCGTTATCGCACTCGTGCCCGCTGAGGGTAATAAAAATTGAATAAAAAAACTGAGAAGATAAGAGCATTAGTCACCGCGAGCTTCGATCAGTCATCGTTCGGAGCTACAAAAAATTATTGTCGCGTCGCAAGGACGATTGTAGCTGCGAATAAGAAAATAAATAAAAGAGCAGTAAAGCACACGAGGCGTCGAGCGACACATCGGTAATCGCGAGCGGCGCACAATGTTTTTACTTTCTCGAGCGAAGATTCCGAGCGCGATGTTGCGAACTCGGACGATCTTTTAATCGAACCGGATTTTTTCAGCGCCGTGCCAAATCGGTACACCCGATACGTCGACGATCGCGAGTTACGTAGGTTGAATCGACTTTTGCCAAGAGTCCACCGGGAGCATTATTGGTCGGCGAGTATCGACGAGATCGAAACTTCAGACCGAGAGATCGGCTGAACCGGCGGGCCGAGAAATCGAAGGCAGAAGTTCGGTCTACGAACCGTAAAAGTGACTCGATCTCCCCCCTGGCAAATGGCACAATCCTCGACGACACTTTCATCGCGTAGTAGAGATATTTATTTTGCGATGAATTCATCTCCTACAATTTTTTCGAAAAATTATTTTGTATTTTTTTTTTTGCTCAAATTTGCAAACAAAATTATTTTTAGAAATCCGCGTCGTTCAGTCGCCGGAGAAATTTTCGACAAAAATATATCTTGTCGAATATTGACGTAAATCAATATTCCGAGGGTGGACGAAAAGTCCACCCTTTGGTAAAATTATCGTCACTATTTTTTTTTTTTCTTCACTCGGAAAATCGTAACAAAATATGCGTACGGAAATGTGTCGAACGACACGTTGCAAAATAGCGTTTGAGACTGTGGAAACAATAGATTTGAATTATTCAGTTAACCCTTTGAGGCAGTAGCTCTCGAAGCGAATCCCAAGAAAATCATGAAGGAGTTTTACCGGTGGCGTTGCCGAGTGCACTACTACTTCGTCATTAGCGAGGAATGCCGGGTGATCGTTCGCCGCCCGAGAGACGTAATTGCTACGGCGAAATTGAGTTCTCAGACACGGGAGACGGAATTGGGGAGAAGTATAGTCCGCGAGGACGACAGAAGCGACGACGATTCGTCTTCGGGGAGACCTCAAAGCTCTCGGTGACATTCGGAGCTTTTGGAACTCTCGGAAAACCCGTAATTAGACTTCAGTCGCAGACTTTTTCTTCGATCCGTTAACCTTTCCTAATGTTCAACCAGCCCAAATTTCAACAAGAGGCTGTACAAAAATACCGAAAAAATATACCCAGAAATTTAAAAAATGCAGTTTATTCGACGGCCCAGAAAAAATAACTTTATCGCTAACAAAACCTGCCATGCGCAAAGGGTTAAATCCTTCGCGCACGAGTTCGCCAGCCCACAATCTTCGGACACTTCAAGCAATAACAAAAAAATAGTAAAAAATTCGGAAAAAATTCAAAGATCAACATTGAAGTGTAGTTTCCTTGATACCATAGAAAAAAAATTGGTTACAAGCATCCATATCGTTATAGTAGTCAAAACAACACCCGCACTCCATGGTCTTCAATTTCTCGCACCGGCCGACAAAAGTATCCGATTTATCCCACCCATTTTTCATTCTCTCTCCGCTCCGTGACACTTTACAGTCCAACGATCCATGTGGTTCTTGCAGACGGTGCGTCAGCACGCGCACGCGGGCACGTTCGTACGCCGAGAATGGAATCGCGTACACGTCTGACCGTTTCTTTTTTTTTAACCCATTCTTTATTTGCTTTCCTCGATCCTCTTGCCCTCCGTGGCTTTTATTCCTTCGAGAAAACCCGACAAACTCGCCTATATCGTCCGCGCTTAGATACATACGTATGTACTTCTGTGCCAGTGTCCACTCAACACTGTCGTACGCAAAAGTGTAACAGCGCGCGAGAGAAGACGAGTCGCGCAGTACGATTATCGGGTATGCACGTACGAAGAGTAAAGGCTGCCCCGCGCGTGTCTGACATCTGTTCTCGCAGCTGGTTCACCCGGTTAGTTTTCTCGTTCGTTCGTTCCTCAGTTCATTTAGTTCAATCGTACTACGAACCTCCAACTATATACCTGTATATATATAAACATATATATACATATATATATACATATATATACACACATATATATATATACATATATATATAATACACACCCAGTGCGGCAGGTGAACAACCTACTTTGAAGTCGCTCGTCGCAAGTCCCCACCGATAATACGGCGCGGTATGACCGGCGAGTCGCCGGGACGAGGACGAAGACGAGTAGTGGTACGTAGTAATGCTGCTAGCTGCGGCAGCGACGCGGAGACGCTGACACTCCTATCGAGTTATTGGTACACGATAAGAAAAAAATGTTCAATCAAAGAATAATAAAGATTAACAAAGGCGATTATTTTTTAATGAGGCTCGACGAATCTCTTTACAGGATATAGTAATAGGATTAAAAAGCGCAAGGTGGAAATTTTTTATTTCACTGGTCTAGTCATGTGTGATATTTGAGGCCAAAATTTTGCTCGTGAACTTTGGAATTTTACCTTACGAATCTGGTGCCTCGCACTGGTCTTACATCACCAAAATGCCCGGTAGACCTCGGAGTAAGGCGTATGCAAATGATATATTCCATTTGCAGAAGGTAACACCGAGATTCGTTCGTATGAGCCTCTCTCTGTTGGGGTACGGCGAAAAATTTCGCTCTCTTGCCAATCTCTTTTCACGTACACACCTCTCGCGAGACCTCCAAGCTGCGCGAGGTGTGAGCGCTCTTCACACCGCACCGTGATACGCGGTGGCGAATCGGAGGCGGGAAGTGGAGACCGGAGAGCAAAATCGGCATCGAGTTAAATTTAATCAAATCGAATTGATAAATTAATTCAATTTAATCAAATGGTATCGATGGATTAATTAATCGTCATTAAATCAAATTAATAAAAATTGATTAGATATAATTAAATCGATTTGATAAATTGATTTAATGCAATTTGATCCGAGAGAACGGAAATAGAGAGGAAAAACTCGAAGAGAGCGGGAGATATAAATTTTCGAGGCCTCGGATAAGAGAGATATGCATTAGACGACGAAAGACAGGTCGCGAGTACCATTCGTCTGGGTGTGCATAGAAGGCGAATTATTATGCGCGGGGCGTCGCGTGGAAAGGAAAACTGGAACGCGGGCGCGAGCGTTAAATGGTAGAATGCCCGGTATGTTGTGCGCGGCCTCTCTGCCACATCGTCGTCGTCGTCGTCTCGTTGCTCGTTTCGTTACTAAGTACTAATACCCACACCGACTCTTCTACCGGGAGAGGCTCAAGAGAGTGAAGTTGGACGTCCGCAGATCGCTGCGTACACGACACACCATTGCAAACTCTCTAAACGCGTTTGCCGATCGCCGCCACCAAGACCAACGAACTGAACCAATTGCCTTCCTGGCTAGTGAGGCCAATCATCGCATGCTCTCAATTGTCATATTCGTGCGTCTAAGCTCGGGCACTTAAAAAAGCCATTCGCCGGGCCGTGCAATTGTCTATCGTCGACCCTTGGCTCGGATCGATGTATCGAATTTTCCTTCGATTTTATGCCTGGTAAAAACGATGAGAGGAAAAAAAATCATTTGCCGGAACGAGCAATTATTCAACATTATACCTTGGCTGAAAATGACCTGCCGAATTTTCCTTCGTTTTTCTTCGTGGAAAAAGTATGAGGCGAAAATAAAAAATGATTTGTCGAAGCGAATAATTGTCTATCGTTATACTTTGACTGAAATTGACCTGCCGAATTTTCCTTCGTTTTTGTTCGTGGAAAAAGTATGAAACGAACATTGAAAATCATTTGCCGGAACGAGCAATTGTCTGTCGTTACCTTGGCCTCGGAACGCTCTATCGAATTTAGCTTCGACTTTATTCGTGGAAAAACGATAGAACGTGTTTCTTCCTTGAGAAAGCGAAAAACTCATAATTCGTGGGTTTGCGGTTCGCAGGTACTTCGGTAGTCGGGATAATCGTTGGAAGGATCGCTAGCGATGCCCTTGTGTCCTCCCTTGAACCCCGTCCATGGGGTCGAGGATTCGACAGTAACTCAAGTAGTGCCGAGACATCGGCCACTGCGATCTTGACGCTTGTACACGTACGCGCTTTTTGCACCTGCAGTGGCTGTTTCAGCACTTACTGTACTTGCCGCTCGTTCAGCAGGGAGAGGTAACTATAATAAGCGAGCCTGACGAAGGGAGATTCTCACGGGCGTAAGGTATACAACAGCTTACCGTATAAACCGTACGAAGAGCCTATCTTCGATGGAGGACTTATAGTTCGGGCTGAACGAAAACGACCCGTTCTCCGGTTCTACAAGAAATCTCTTATACCGCTGCACCTCGCCGAACAGCCCGGAAGAACAAACGATGGAGAATCGCCGAGACAAAAAAGAAATTATTTATTTATCCTCGGTATAAAACAAAACTGAGCGAGAAGCACCGAAAGTGAAATTTGTCCGGTTTTTCCTTGAATCCGGTTATGGAAAAAAAAGTATGAAAAACATATGAAGCTGCCCGGAAGAACAAACGATAGAGAATCGCGGAGACAAAAAAGAAATCATTTATTTATCCTCGGTATAAAACAAACCTGAGCGAGAAGCACCGAAAGTGAAATTTATCGTTTTTTCCCTTGAATCCGGTTATGGAAAAAAATTGATGAAAAACATATGAATATATATTTTTGCAAAAATTTCTCTCCTGAATATATGTATGAGAATGTGTCCAGTAAAAGGGGAGAATATGGAACACCTTTCTTAGCGCGTAAATCAACTAACCGGACCATATTCGGCATTTTTGGATCGGCAGTCAAAGATCGATTTTCCTTTTCCGGACTCGCCCGCTCCCCAAAATTCTTTTTCTCGCGCGGCGATTCAGACTCATGAATAATTTCGTTAGTTCTGCTTTCCCGGTGAAAGGAGACGATCCGCGGCGCGTAGGCGAAAGCAATTTTTTTTAAAGACATTTCTCTCAAACGCTATACCAAATTAATTATATTCGAGATTTGGATTAGGCCCATTAGCTTTTATGTGTAAAAGTCGCGCAAGACAGATCTCAGTTAAGCTCGTGTCATTCTTCCTCACAGGTCCCACACAGAAGTTTCCAGTGATAAGTCAAGATGTATTCCGCGTACATTTCTCCTCATAATTATTTCCGATTGGAATAATAATAATAATATTAATTATTTTTTTTTTTTTGAGAATGTGTCATAGCGGCAAGGTAGTGCTTTCCAGCGTATTTCTCTTCCCATCCTTGGGCACTTTTGCCGGTCTTCATATTTTATCTTTTCTCTTATGTTTTTTTAATTTTTTTTTTTCCATTATTTATTTTCTTTATCTCTCTTCATGCGCCTCGAACGGGCGATAAGTCGTACCGAAGTCCGTCGTTACGTACATGCGCATTAACTTGTATAATTTACCGCACAACCGGGTGGAATTATTAATTGCGATCATCGCTCACCTTCGCTAGAAACACGTGAGCCAAGCCTCGGCACACTCGGCTCGATTTATTTTTACATTATCGACTTTCAATTAAAGAGAACCCGGCAGCCTAATTGCAACAACCTTGCCGGCGGAAATCTCTCGCTCCGGGGGGCACCGGCGTTGTCTTCCTTTCGGGCCCGCCTCTGTGCCCCCTTCCGTTAAAACTTCTCGAAATTCTAGACCGAACACCGATGGCTCTCCGATTGTTCAAATTAGGAACGACAATCGGTCGATCGGACCGATCGAACCGATCGATAAATCGCGATCGTATCGGTACTCCAACTTTCTAAAAAAAAAAAAAAAAAAAAGTAAAAAAGAGTCTCAGCACAAAGTGATTCTTATCCGTCAAAATAAATCGAAAAATAAATAAATAAAAAAACATATTCATATCGCGTGACCAAAATCGAAAGGGCGTACTTTCTCTACGCGCGAGCGTTCGAGATCCGCCCTTATGGCACCGGTCACGCGATGGAACAGTGAGTAATGGCCGCCGGTCGTGAAGATGATGCTCGTGAGTAGAACAGAAGGAGTGTCCTTGCGGAGATCCGTGCCGGTGAAAGAAAAAAAGATCGAGTCCATGTGTGTGCGCGTGTGTGGGTGCACTTAGAGCGTCCCGGGATAAATAGAAAGAGGAATAGAAATAGAGAAAGGGAACGCATCGGATCGGGAGACGGAGCGAGCGAGAGGCTGTCCTTTCTTTATTTTCCGTAGGAGCAACGATGTAAGTAGTAGCTGGTGATCTCTCGCGGTTCCCATGCAGCAACGCCGGCAAAAGGCTAGACCTCGTATAGGCGAGGTCGCAATACTTTATCCCCGATGGCGAGTATATCCGTCAACCCACACGTGCGGGTAGGTTTGCCGCGGCGAAAGACAACCGTACGTGCGCGGCGGTTTCGTGTACCCCGCGACGAACTTGCGGGCACGCAATCAATCAGGCTATACACCGAGCGTACCTTCGGCTTCCAGTAATTTACATGAGAAATTAAATAACTTTTCCTTCGCTCGAAAAAAAAGGACAAACAAATGTTAAAGAAAATTCTGAGGTAATTGATTAATTGTATCTTATTAACCCTTGGCATATGATTTTCTGTACTAACGCGCGGTATTGCCCATTTATCTCGTTGCGAATTCTCCTTGGTTTATTGAATTCGTGAGAAATTACTGTACTTCTGTGTTCTTTGAAGAAAAAGGAAATGTAAGATAATTGATTAATTTTATGGTATTAACCCTTTGGGCACGGAGAATTTGCCGCGTTGCACTCTTCTGGCTGCAGCAATGATTGTTGTGCTTGCAAACAATTTTTTTTTTCTCCGTGCTGTCGGAGAAACACTTTGAATGCACTGGGAATTTTTTTCAGATTTTTTTTTTATCGCTTTGTTTTTATTATTCGAGCCGTTTGGAGATTGCGCATGCGCGATCGAACGCCCGTCTTATCTCCGCAGATTAACGATCGTCGATAAAACGACGATGCGGCGACGAGTCGCGGAAAAAAAGTGAAAGAGAAAAAGAAAACGAGCAGGTGCTCCGTAAATACAAGGCTTGGTCGTTCAGGTTTTCCGAAGATTGTTGTATTTATAGAGTATTGGCAAACATCCGTCGGGGTGACGCGGCTCGTGCGTGAAACGATGATGCATTTTTGTGCATAAATTCACGATTTTACGATCGGCTTTATAATCTATAAATATTTCGTTTCGCGAACTATTTTTTGAATCTAACTTAAGGCGTTCGACGCCTCGAGCATAAACAGATTTCTTTTCGTCCAAGACGTTATATATATAAAACATACACACACATATATGTATTTTTTTTATTTGCCATTTTTCAGCAATTTTTTTTTTCTGGTGAGCTTCAATTTTCCATTCAAGGCTTTTCCCCCAGAAGGATCAATAAATTAAGTTTGTAAAATGCCCATTGAGCTCATTGACGTCAGAGCGGGCGCTTGACACAGCGGGGTCGCAGGACAACGGGAGGCCTCAGTGTAAGTGGATAAAGACAATTTTATGGTCCGCTGCGATACGGGCTCCCGAGCGCGGAAGTCTCTCGGGAGTATCGCTGGTGTGTTACTATACAGCCCGCTCACTGTTATTCCTTCTGTTATACCAGAAGTACGTGGCTTTCTTTCTCGGCTGTTACCAGCGACGACGACGAAGACGTCGACCGGCTATGGCGGCAGTGTCAAGTTTTCTTTGTCTGCTCGAGTAACGACTTTACTACTGAAATGACGCTCGCCTTATATCGTTATCGTTCCTTATACGCTCGTCGCCACCTATAACCCCGCACGTTTATAAGTTCTCGCTATCTTTTTGTGTCTGAGGCAATTACACACAAGTCGGCCGAGTCGGGAAAGAAACATTGTCGGGACAAGGCGAACCTGCGGTTCTATTTTCTGTTATATAAGTTTAAAAAATTAGGCTTGTATTTTCTCTCGACGTGCTGCAGGTCGAATAAAGAACACCTTTCGAACGGTTCTATGAATTATTACAACAATTTGTACCGTTTTTTGGCATTCTTTTTTAGGAATTCTTCGAATTTTAAGCTTTTCGATTAACGAAAAACAATTAATTAGATGATAGTAATTCATATTTTTCCCCATCTTCTGAATGGCTCTGCGAATCAGTACGCAATTTTTATCGTGACTTTTGAAGGTTAACAAGAATCTCTGAGAATTCTTTCATAATCGTTTGACACCCTGTTTAAATAATTTAAAGAAGGAGGAAAAATAAATTGGCCAATAATTGGCAGGCTCGAGAATGCTTCAATAAACGTATACACGAATTATTACGCAACTCGCACGAAGGTGTCATCTAATCGTCATTTAATGTTAAAGACGAAGGTCTAATCGTCATTTCATGTTAAAAACAAGAAGGTGTTTGACAAAAATGTTAAAAAACGAAAAATAATCGTCCGGTACCTTCTTATCCGAAATTTATTGCTCCCAAAGACCATCGTGTTGATGCTACCGACGATGTTGTAAACTCCGAGATTCAACATTTGGTCGACCGGTGCCTTTCCTCCAAAGATCCTCCGGATAAAAAAAAAATCAATAGATATTTGTCGACTAAAGTGTCAAACGATGAAAATCCGGTTCCTAATATCGACGTCTCATTTTCGTTGTATTTCACTCTTCCAGCAGCAGCGGCGACAGCAGCGTTCGAACTTCACCGAGCCACTCACCAACGACGATTTACGATCAAAACACTCGGACGCTCACTCGACGAACATTTTTTTATCCGACACCTCGAATCCTCGAAGCTGTCGCGTTAATCGAACGAGCCAGGGTCGCGACGCCTGCCAATCATATCCACTGCCACGCGACACAGACATTTACTCCTGAATTTTATATTTTTTTCCTCCTCCGAATTCGACAGCCGTACACAGATCGTGGCTCAGCGAAACTGTGAAAACAAACGTACTTAAATTTATCGAAAAAAAAAAAATTCGAACACTTGTCAGCTGCGAGGATGCACGTAGCGATTCGATAAGAACATTCGCGATCGATCGCACGATCCGTGGACAGCCGAATAACGAGGCGTGATTAATTTTTCGCACGTTACCGCTTCCGTGTACGCGACTCGGTTGTTGTCAGCGGAATGAATCGTTTCGCCAGCCTAGTCGACTGGGGAAGCCACCGAGGCGAGCGCCTGCGCCGCGGCGGCGTTGATGGCGGAGGAGGACTCGACCTGCTGCCGCGCGGCCGTTGCTGTTACTTTACGGTGGGGAAACTCTCGACCGGCGAGAGACAAGGACGAGCGGCCAGCTAGTGTACACTCGGTGAGAGAGACAGCGGGCGGGCGCCCCGCCGGTGGAGAAAGAAAGAAACGAGTATTTATTGGATCAGAAGTCGGCCCGAGTCTGGAACTTTGGTCGAAGCGGGAGAGGGACGGGAGGATTGAGATTGAGACTGAGACCGGCGAGAAGAACGAGGTGACTCGCGAAGTTGCACGGGAGGTTGTGTATAGCTATAGCTCGCTGCTGGATCTCTCCCACCGGGGCGAATCTTCTTTTGCGGATTGCGGTGGCGGGTCAGCGCTGTGTTGGGTCATCGTCGTCGGGGAGTCGCGAACCGTGAAAAGAGAGAGAATAAACGAGGGAGGGAGAGAGGAGAGAAAAATTGGAACGTCGAGAAGCCTGGCGTGTCTGGGATTCTCTAGAAGTATATTCTGCGTAAGATGGACTGTCGGGTGTACTGTCGAAGACCTATTAATTTAAAGCGACTTTGAGCTTGTAAATCTTCGTCTGTTAAACAGGCTTTATAGATCTGTTATGGTAGATCGTGGGTGGATAATGAATCTATCCGCGATCTACGATTATAGATCATCGTAGAAGATCATAGATCATAAATACCACTATAGAAGATTTATAGAAACATATTTTCTATACATCTTTTGTAATAAAGAAAAAATGTTCTGAATTTTGAGGTTGAAGAACTGTAAATTCTGAGGTACAAACTGGAGCGTGTAAATTTTTGGCTGTTACACATTTTTTGTGGATCTATTTTAATATATCTTGTAGATCATAGATCTATTTTTCTATAAATCTTTTATGGGTAAAAAAACATGTTTTTTTTCCGGATACATTTTTATTTAACACTGTTTCGGAACAGCCCTCTGGCGACGTGTGCTAACGTATGTCTATGAAGAATTATGAGGCGAGATTTCTCTATCCGAAACTGACGTAGCATTTAATTATCTTTTCCTAACGTTTTTCAACGATCTTCTGCCGACCGGTATCCGCCACGCCTATCCGCAATAAATCCTTTCGTAATAACGACGAACAACAATAATTCAGCTAATTAATAATAAATTGTTACTGACATTTCCGACCTTCCCCGAAGATCCTATCAAACTCGGCTCATCAAATCCATTACTATGAAATTTCGTACACTAACGATTACCGATGCGTGTACTAAACCTCTCGCATGGCAGAGATAAGGTGTACATAAAAGATATCCTAGACGCTTTCGCATTCTCGGGTAATAACGGGTCTGCTGTTCATGATGCTCGTTCGATCGTTGTATGAAAAAGGGAGGGAGGGGGGGCGATGGCTCGATCGCGCGCGCGTCTCGTCTGCGGACCGACGATGAAAACCGGCATCGGAGGCCCTCGGGCGATTGTCGTAGGTAAGTGAGTATGACGTGGACATGCCGCGCAGTCGCGTGATCGGGTGTATGATCCGAAATGGCTTCCCTTTCCTTCCAATTTCTTCCCTTTCATCTAACCGTCCGATTCTATCTCGGTTAAATCTACATAATATCGGAGATAATGTGCAACCTCGAAGGGTATATATTTCACAAAATATCCCGATGGCATTGATACTTTGGGTTAATGTTTCCATAATTTTATTTATCGACGTGTGTCGACGAGCTTAGACGCATTTTCATAATTCTGCTGAATACATAAAACAGCGATTTCACTGCTGGGTCCTTTGACTATTAATATTTTGTTTTTCTATCATTTGTGTGACTCTAGCTTTCGATTTTTTCGTCCTCCTTCGCACTCACCGGCTTGACCGTCTCTGCGGCTGCTAAGTCTGCATAGTCAAGGACTTCCCAAATTTATTTCTGTAGCTTGGATCTTTTTAAATTTTTAGAATTTCATCCATCGTCTACGCATCTGCCTCTTTTCGCCATCGGCGTCGTTACGTCTTCAGGGTGCATCCTTCCGACTCCCGGTGTCACTGTTGCTTTCCGCTTTGGCGTCGATAGCTTCCAGCACGCTTGAACTCTCCTCGAGAGTTCTCGGCGGGCAATGATTCGTGGAAAGTTATGCTTGGAGCAGTTTGAAGAGAAAAAAAATTATATTATGCGAAACAGGGCGAAGCCCGTTCGATAAAGTTTACGCGTAGATGCTCTCGTTGGCAACGTAGGATGCATAGAAGAGGCTGCTGCGGCTGTCGAGGACGCTCAGAGACGTAACTGAACGTAACGCGAAATGGCTCTTCGTAAACTATACATATATATGTATGTGTATAGCGTAGAGTAGCTGGAAGAATTCTTTGGCTCTCGTAAGGCTGCGCGCTCGAGCCACCCTGTGCTCGCGCGGTTGCACCGCGGCTTCGACTTCCGTGTAAGATCGTTCCACGCCCGGTGTACTGCAGCATCTCTCGTAGATGTAAACGTCCTCGTCCATTCGACCGACCGCGAACAACGCGCTCGGCTTACGTCGAGGTTGATGCACGCGCCACGATATTTTTTTTGTTTTTCTATCGATATATCCAATAATTCTATCGCGAAAGAATTATAAGTCACTTCGGGCAAAAATAAAATTTTCAAACCGGAAATGACATATTTCCGTTACGACGTCCCTTCCGATCGAAAAATCAAATTTTCAAACCGGATGTGACGTATTTCCGGGATGACGTCACTTCCAGTCGAAAAAAATATAGGCATATCAAGCTCGAATTTGCAACCGCAAATTCGAGCCTCGGAGCGATAAGAGTTACAAGCTGGAAAGAAAAATTCTAAAAAAAGACGTGTCAGTTAGTCATTTGCAAAAAGTAAGTGTGACTTTCGATGATTCACGAGTCGCGAAGTTTCGTAATAGACACTGCGGCAACACGTTTTATTTAAACTTAATTTTACGAGCGTACCTGAGACAGCATAACGCTAGACTAACCATGTTGCGCGAGCCAAAGTTCTACGCGCCGAACACGGTAACGCATTTCACTTCGCGATAATTTTTTAATAGACAAAGTGAGATTTTTTTTTCGTTTTTTTTAACGACAAAAAATTATTTTAAGTTTGTAAATCTTGTGAAAATACATTGGAATTTTGTTTCATCTTCAATCCCCAAGGGAATTTGTATCGTAAACTGTGTAACTTTGGCAAAATGAAGAATTTTTTAATTATTTTTAGGCGAACGATGTGTAAATTTGTTCGAAACTTTTTTCCAGAAGGATAATCTTTTTGTATACGACTCTCTGTGGATAATAGGTGTTTCTGGGAACGATCATGCGACTAAACTAACTTTTCGCGCATCGTACTGATGTCACTGACTATTCCTGCGGATCGTAATAGCAGTGTAAACTATAGTCAGCACAGCGCGTTAAAAGCTGTTAGATATATAACAGAGAATATTTGCCGCCGCCGGCGCGAGTCTGCTATTCCGGTCGACGTGGCCCTGGTTCACTCGAAAGCAAAAAGGCTTTTTACCCAACACCACCGCCGCCGCCGCCGACGCCGGTTTCCGCCCGCTCTCGAACGATGCCCAGCCGGTTACGTTTCACTCGTAACCGCGGGAGCGCACATAGTTCCAATAATAAATCAAACGCGCCCGAGTCCGCATGGTTCGCGATGAAAACGAGAAATTCGCTTGTGGACTGTAGAAGTCAGGAACTGGATAAGAAAAAAAAGTACAACAAAAAAATTATAACACGATCGTGGGACAAAAATCTATCGGCGAACTATCGATAGCCATCGATGCGGAATTTTTTTTAAATGCATACCAAATGACAAGTGTTTTCCTTCCCGTTACTTTAAATTAATGTCCTCAATTAAATAAGATTTTCAACCCGAATCGAAGTCGAAGTCTCATTTGCCAGAAATCTTTTAATCTTGTGTAGGCAAATTAAAGTTTTTGAAATACAATATAATAATAAAAAATAGATGAAATTTGTGAGTTACATGCATAGGCAGATTGGGAATCTCGATTGTCTGGTCGCACGTGTGCCTCGCACCCGTCGAGTTCCACAGTCTCGCTGTACCGGCGTCGTTCCCGCGAATACGGAGTCCGCGGTTATACAACTGTTACGGTACAAAACTAGTAAATAGGGAGTAGGACAGACAATAGAGACGAAGTAAAGTCGAAGTAAAGTTCAGGTCGTAAAGAGCAATGCGCCTCTCTATTTAAAGCGTGCCCCACGGACTCCCCCTCCCCCCCTCAGGTTGGTACACCGGCATGCTGTAAAGGCAATTGGTACGGTGACCATAACCGGGATCGAGCGGTGCAAACCGACGACGCTGGAGACGACGACTGACGCGTCGTTCTACTCTTATGTACCACATATACACATATACATATATATATAAACGTATATGTGTATAATTCTACTCTGTCGCTTTTCTCGTGGTCGCCGTCGCCGGAGAAAGAGAAAGAGCCCCCGAGGATTCAGTGAACAGTCAGCGTTACCGTTTATGGCAGAGAACGAGGACGAAAACCGCACGACGATATATATATATCCGAAAGACCGGCAGCGGCGAAAATATTGCCTATAGCCTCGCTACAATTAACTACTTTGAACTCCCGTCTAAAATTTGAAAAAAAATCCCTCTCGTAAAATGATTGATCTCGCATGACGAGAAACATTGGATGAATTACGTTCCATCCGCTTTCAGATTTTCCAACGGGCGACTTTTTTCGCCGACGGCAAAATATGAGTCGTCAAAAAGATTTTTTTTTTTTGTAATTTCTAAAAACACTTTTCCCGATGTCCCAGAGACCCTGAAACGTCACTTAGGAGCAGAGAGAATCCACAGCCCAGGCTTCCTTACCTCTTCCGCATTATATATATATTCTTTTTTCATATTTCAAACTCGCGCTTCGTTTCCTCGCGATAAGTTCTGAAAATAAAATCTGTCGAAGTGCCTTACGGAGGGTCGAGTATCAGGAAGTGTTTGAAGTGTGGATGGAACGTTTCTGAATATTTTCCTGTTCGACCGGCGCGGTTAAATTGCTCACCGTCGGGGGTATCCGCGTGGTTCTGTTGAGCGCGCCGGTAGCGCCGACGCTCGGCTGCCTATGGACGAGAAAACGAGCGCTCGAGAAGATCGACTGGAGCGGCTACTGGCTTTTACGAACGTCCTTCCATCCTTCTCGGCTCTTCTCTTTCGCTTTTTATTTCCACCTTTTGCCCCCTCACTATACACATAAATATACTATACAGTATATACTATATATATACAGTATATGTATATAGTAACTACTATAGTCTTCCCTCAGCTTTACCGCCTCTGCAACAGTGCCGAGGAGCTCTCTTACAGCTCCGGCGATGTAACGGTTAATGCCGTAGTGCGACCGCGGTAATAATCCTCGGGACAATTTGCTCCACGCGAAGGCAAGACTGTGAAGTGTCGCCGGGGAAAAGCAACAACAACGGCAACAGTAGCGGCGGAGGAGAGGAGAGTTAACAGAAAATATATATACCGTTTGTCGACGACTCGCTTCGCGGAGTCCGTGTCCGGTGTCGCGTTGTTTGGCAGTTAACCACGACGGTTCGACCCGGTCATTGTCTCAGTGGCACCGACACATCGATGGAGACTCTCTCTCGTTTTCAGATGGAGCGATAGATCACTTCGTTACAGTCGGGTTTATTCGCGTAGGAAAAAACAAATGGCAAGACAAAAAAGAATCGCATCTGTCGGGGAATCTCGACCTTGCAACGTCTCAGGCTCGGATCCAGAGATGGAACTGGTATGAAGTGTTGTCATTTTTTTTACACACATATAAAGGCCATGTCTTCACGAGTGTCAAAGGGCAGATTCAGTGGTCGTTTAGTAACGGAGATAGTAAAGAGAGAATGCGAAATGGGACAATGCTTTCAAGCCTTTTTTCGATCGCTAGATCTGTAGATATCAATGTCCACGTGGCATAAAAATAAAAATCAAAACACCGAAATAAAGATCGGACACTTTTGGGTGATCGGCATCAATCGATCTCACCTCTGTCCGACTTTGCCACGATTCCTTGCATGTTCGAGCGAGCTCGTTATACAGCGCAGTATAGATCAAGCAGCGTTTGCAGACTTCGAAATCCATATAATTGACCCCGTTTCCTAACGAGCTGACCGGCAACGCACACGCCCAGTAACGTTGGGCAAGTGTCTCGAAAGGTGTATCGTACACACTCGGTGTACCTACCGGCGAATCGATATTTATGCTAGCGAAAATGTCGAACTGACCACTTCTGGTTTATTAGCTGTCGGGAGTAGCAGGGTTTTGACACTCGAGGCGCGGAATGCATGCAACTCAAATGTTATTGATATACATTGACAGGATTGAAAAAAAAAAAAAAATTGTTGCGAAATGTTTAACAACTGTCGTTTATCACCTATTTAATCCCTTGACACTAATGTATGTTTATCTTTCATTTTTATTTTTTGTGAAACTGTTTAATGTATAATTACTATTACTTTGTACTTCATATATACCGATATATGTTTTTTTGTACGACACTGAGTATAATTGAGTTTGAACCGTGCTAAATTTCGTGGCTCCGATTGATGGGATGGATTTTTGTTTTGTTTTTTCCTTATAAGGTATAATTAAATTTGATCCGAAAGCGGTTAAAGTGGGTAATTGGAAGTTGGGCTGCAACGTGTTACAATTAGCCTCGCAAGGGGAGGACCAATAATTGTTATCTTGTAAGAAACAAAAATTAATTATACGGAACGATAGAAGCGAAGTCGAGTCCGTCGTCCACCTGCAGGCAGTTCATACTCGTTTCGTGCCCGGTAAAACGATCTGCAATTCGTTTTCTTAATTTTCCCTTTCGCGCAAGCTCACCTTCGTGCGCACACATACGACCGGGCATGCACACATGCACGGAGGCTCCTTGTTAGCCCCGTTTTTTTTCTCCTTTTTTTTATCTTCCTCTCGATGTCTCGGTACGATAGTAACGCGTGTACGCGGTCCGTAACGAGTCGAGGGACTTTTGCGACTGGATGTTAAGTGATACCCCGTCGTCGGGCAGTTGTTCGCGACCGCGGGATCTTTTATATACGCTATGATCGTGTATACACAGAGGTGTATCCTATGCCGATGGTACTTTATAATGCGGCCTATCCCGGTGGAAGGTTTATAGTGGTAACGGTAGCGAAGCGTCGACAACGGAGCCGAGAACGAAGAAGACGACGCCGACAACCCCGCAAATGTCCACCGAGGTCGTGGTCTCTCTTGCCTCGTAGCCGCAGGTGCGCTCGTACGCCGAAAACTAGTTTTGCACGCGCGCGGTATCGAGAACGCCAAATAGAATCAGAGATTAAATTAATTATACAGTCAGTATGATGGATAATGTCATTTGCGACAAGATACAACTATCGTGGAGTACTATGTAGGGTATTTGGAAATAGAGAAAAAAAATTACACAATCGCATTCACGATTAAAAACTGAGTAAACTTTTCCTTTGGCAAATTTTCGTACGATGCATAGTTTTCGAGTTAGAAGCAGTTAAAGTTTTTGGGCGGTGAGGTCGTGCGCTAGATGGCGCGTGCGTCGCGCGATGAGATTGCGTCACAGATGGCGCGAGCGCGCTCACTCGACCTTACCGTGTTGAATCTTTAACCGCTCGCATCTTGAGAACCTTTCACGGTAGGTAAGTTTGCCAAAGGGAAATATTGTTTGGTTTTTAACGCTGAAATGTATTTAATAAAAAGCACTGGGCGGTGAAAACGATAGATTGAAATTATATTTCGATAGGAGTTTGTTTTCTTTTCGAAGACTCTTCTTTCAGCACGTGCCAATTTCTTCGCGACAAGGTCTGCATTTCGACACCCGCAGAGTCCTCGGCAGTGCATGACCACGACCAAGCAGGCAATAACGCTTCAAGGCAGAGAGACCAGGATTCCCAAAACTATTCGGTGTCTCTTCACCAGCGCGTGACACCACAAACGATACTTTTGAGTCTGTTCCTCGAAGGTCACGAAGCGAAGGAACGAGAACACTGGTTCTCTACCGCTTCCGGGCGCGACGCCACAAAATGAGAGAAAAAAAAAAGAAAGGTCGAGAGATGATTGAAGAGAGCAGGTCGTTGGGTCTCTCAACAGTGCGTATCGAACTGCGCGAAATACATACAGGCTGTAGCGCAAGGGCCGGTCGAGCGTCACTCAAGATACACACACCAGGAGTGACGACGAGACACAAGTGTTCACCCAATCAGAGCGAGGAGGAAACAAAAGAAAGGTGAAAAGACTTATCGCCCCGTGAGATCGAGCCAACATCCTGTATCCTGGCGAACCTGCCACGGCTCGAACGATCGACCGAGAAGAAGAAGAGGAGGAGGACGACGAAGAAGAAGATAAAACAACCGCGAATAGAATCGCCGCCGAGCCTTGAACCGGTGAAATTGTTATTGGCCGATTGTTTCCTGGCTTTTATCTCGAAAGCTTCCTTCCTCTCGCGTACTCTTCTTCTCCATATACCGCGCCTCTAACTTCACGCTAGGCGTCTCAACCCTGATTGACTTGAAACTTAGACAGTGCACTTGCGATCTTGCAAGCCATCTAACTGTATCGTTACACAGTCCAGTGCGTACGGCGATGGCTCTTCGGCTAACTCGGTCAGAACGAAATCAACGATAAGGTCCTCGTTTCACGATCCCGACTCAGCTCGGATTTGGAAGCTGATTGCGACTTTTCCAGTAGTCACTGAACTATTTTAAAAAAAATGGTATCGATGGAAAAATAAATTTAAACAAAATTGAACCGCGACAGAATCTTTTGCATAAAATGGACACATAAAAACAAAACTGTGAACGAAAGAAAAAAAATCCCCTAAAGAGCATCCTTGTGGCCAAATATAAAGAGTATCGAAACAGAAAAAAATTGAGTAACTGGATCGTCTATTTTCAATTTTTTTCCTCTATTCCATGCACCTAGGCTACTTTGCAAAAGCTCGTAGATCGGATAGATCGTTCCATCCATCGTTCTTCACGGCTCGTTAATGAGCTCCGCGGAGTCTATGCCCTCGGGACCAGGCTCGAGAGCCGGGTCTACATACGATACCGAGGTATACAAGGCAGCTTGGAGGAAGTTGCGCGTGGGGAATCGTGGCTCGGAGACTCGGGAGACCGAGAAGGAAGCAAGTGAATAAGAAGTTCTAATTCGATCGATCGATCCGAGGCTGCGCGAACTATGGGGGCGCAAGAGAGATAAAACTATCGCGTAGGTCTCGGGGATGTTTAATGAACGACTTTCCGTCTCCGCCATCTCGCTACGGTCGTTTACCATTCAATTATATCGCAATTATAAGGGCCGAACGGACGGGAGACCTCGCGGATTCGCACACGTAGATCGCGACGCATACAAATGCGCGACTCGGAAACGTACGGAAAGTTTGCGTCGGCACAACGATGCACGGCACACGTGAGCAAAGGTACATCGGCTCTTTATCCTGAGCGGAACTCTCCACGCGATGATCGAGAAAATACTCGCTGCAGTGAATTGCCCACACGCCACTCGATCCTTCACGAAGTTCCGTGGCGGGAGAGAGGAGGATATAGAGAGCGCCGAAGAGCCCGAGTGCATGCGGCTCTCTCGCTAAACGGTTCAACCCCTCGACGGAACATTTATCACCGGAGTTGACGCTAAGTAAGCGGACCGGAGTAATGGCATCGTCCTCTAATTGCTCGAGCTTATAGAATAATCTCATAAATTCTAAGACTCCAACGCGTATCGAGAGCTTCGATGAAATTCCATTAATTGCACAGGCGCGATTCGTACGAGACGTAGGATGACTCTTGGCACGACGAGGGGTGAGATTTTACCTGCGGACATCTCGAAGGTTGCACTAAACTTGGGTTTGACCTTAATGTTTGTACTAACGAGGATTTTTGAATTTTTTATCACGCAAAAAATATTGATATGATATTTTTAACATTTTTTATTTTTTGATTTTAACACTGGAGTGTCGTATCTGTACTTATTTTTTGAGGGACTATATCTTTCAAAAGGGTCATCAAATCATTGCCAGACTTTAATAAAATCTTCGAAGGTACGATTCGCGGGCTTAAGAATTTTTTCTTGATTTTTTGAACATCGGTAAAATGTTCACCCAAACGATAAAAAAAAATGTCAGTAAAAACTCACCCCTGAAGGCTTTGCGGTGGGGCAGGTCTCGGTGGTGGTGGCAGCGACTTCCTCCCCGGCGTATTTTGTCTAGGCGCCAAAGGCGGCGGCGATCCAGGCTCGGCGATCCCGAATCTTTCACCCGGACACTGCGGCTGAGGCTTCTGCTTCATTCCATCGATGTACTTAGCGGGCAGTGCGTAATAATTCCTGCCGTTCCCATCGCTGTGTCTCTGATGCTGATGATGGTGAGCCGGCACGTATTTCGGGGGCTCGTGATACTTCTGTGGACTCGCTTCCGCCAACAGTTTCGAACTTGCCTCGTAGCCAGTTTTCACAGGACTGCTAACACCGTATCCGTGACTTCCGGTTGCGTCCGTATTTCTCGCCGAATTTTTGGCACTCTCCCCGATGGCCAAGTAATTGGGTCTCGCCACTGGACTGGAGGTCGGAAAGTTTTTCTCGTTGCCACTTGCGCCCTTCGGTACCTGAGGCTGAGGCCTCTGTCCCGAGGAAGATTCGTATCTGTGTCCTCCTCCGGTCTCGTTTCTCAGCAGTCCCGAAGCGTCCATCCTCGTGCTCTCGACCCTCATAGACTCCTGCCTGATGATCCTCGACTCGACCGGAACCTGAGGCGCCGGTCTCTGATTGCCCGAGTCGCTGTACCTCTGAGAGACCAAATCCGGAAGTCTCGCCGGTGGCCTCGAGGAGAAGCATCTCTCGTCGCCGCTGACTCTCTTCACCTGTCCCGCTCGTCCGTTCAGCATCAATTTCTGCGCCGACGGATAACGCAGGCTCGATCTTCCGGTCGGTACCATCCGATGGGTCGCGAAACCCGCGGGAACTCCATTGTCGATGAAAAAATCAGCGTCGGTGTGCTTCAGGCTCGTCGAACGAACGAAATTCTTCGACTGTTGATTTTCGGTAAAAATTGTCTTGGGCGAGTTGTTTTTCGACGGCGAATTTATCGGCGACGATTTCGAAGTTCTTTCGTCCCTGTCGGAGCGTTTGCCGTGCTTCGATCTTCTCGAGGATTGTCTCTCCGAGCCCTGCGAATTTCTGTGACGTTTCTTGCTGTCATCGATTTCCCTGGACGACGTTTCTTTGACGCTGTTGTCGACGGACGAATTGTCGCTCAATTCCGGCGGCGGCGGTGGCAGAGGATCGTCGCAGTTCATAACTTCGTTTTCCGTGACTGTGGGAGGCGAGGGAGGCGGCAGATCCGGGCTTGGGACGCGATCGTTGTAAGCCGCGCGCAAGTGAGCTTTCTTCGGTGGTCTCTCAGGCACCCAGTCGTCAATCGATATGGCTGGACCAACGATCACAGGACCTAGGAGATCCGTGCTCAAACTTCCGCAGCTGTTGCTGTGCTGATGCTTCGGACTCGGAGTGTCACTTCCGGTCAGGCTTCCTCTGCTCGTCTTTTCTCGCCAAGTGCCGGAAGAGTAGTCCGAAGCTGAACTGGCTCTTCGGGAAGAAGACGGTCTCGGACGGGGCGGAGGCTGCGGCGGAGGACTCTGAGCCGTGGGCGGCACGCCTTGAGCTAGCTGAGGCTCCGATCTCCAGGAGGACTGATGATGCCTCTCGTAGAAAGACAGCAAAGCTTTCTTCTGTATAGCTTTCAGTGTTGGATCGGAAACTCTGTGTCTCTTGTCTGGATCGAGATAAGTGTAGCGCATAGCTTGCTGCTGCTGTTTCTCGAGCTCGCTTATTCTCTCCGCAACGGACAGATGGGCTTGCTGAGGTGAGACCGGAGAAACGGACATTCTTCGGGACGAAAAATCCGAAGAAGCCTCCTGAGGCTGGGTCGTGGAGATTGGATACAGCTTGCGCTGAGATCTCTCGCGGTCGAGATACAAGACGCTCTCGGAGTGATGGCGCTGAGGTGTTTGGACCCGGGCGCTATGGGCTATGAGCTGTTTGCTACTGCTGTGGAGGGCCAAGTTTGCCTGGCTCACGTCCGACATCGAGCCGTGAAGAGGATTCCATTCTTCGGGAGTCTGGGGACTCCCGAGGCTGTTGTTCTGATGCTGCGGACTCGGTCGGGATGTTGATTCGATCGACTGGGAGGAGTCCCAATTGCGTTGGGAGAGTTTCGAACGATCCTGAGTTCCGTCCTCGTCGATGTTGGACTCTTGCCACTTTCCCTCGCGTGGCAAAGTCGCCTGGCAGATGTCGTTGACCGAGGCGCAGTGAGTTATCACCGGTGGGAGGCTCGCTCGTGAGGTCGATGAGGCCGAAGACTCTTTGCAATTCCTGTCGTTCATCGAAGCTTGCCACTTGTTGGGCTCTTTCCATTTGTTGTTTCGATTGTGTTTCGTGGGCGACAGAAGCGAGGTGCTGAGGTCGCTCATTGATGTTTGCCATTTGGTGTCGTGGTTTGGGGAGGATTTTTGGAGGTTCGTGGGGACGAGGCCATTCACGCTGGAGATGTCGGACATCGAGCCGCGATCCCATCTGTCGCTCGGTGGTTGACGAGCCGCGAGGCCGCTCGAGACGCTCACGTCGGACATTGAACCGTGCCATTTTAGAGTCTCGCTGCTCGAGGCGCTACCCCCGCTCGAGGTCGTTACGACGCTGTCGCGACCCTCGCGGGAGGTTTCCTCCCAGGAGGAGGCTGGTCGCTGGGCCACCGCCTCGCTGTCCCTTCGGAGTCTGGAAGAAATTAATAAAGAGTTTTAAAAAATGCATCGAACAATTTTTCGAAATGAATAATCCTACAGTGATCAACATAAAAAATTACCTATCCAAAAACGGTGTGTTTGTCGTGGAATCTACGCTCGACACGTAGCTGTGATATCCTTCGGATTGCGCGTAACTCGCTTGCTGCGAGTGCTGAACTCTCGTGTACTCTTCCAGTCCTGCTTGCGTCAGTGCGGTCTCTCTGTAGATATCGACCTGAAATTTGCAACAAAAAACATTATTATTTGCTCCAAAAAATTGATCGTACGATCGATGCCGATAAAAATGCATTCTTATTTACCTGAGATACCTGAGGATCTTGATAGCTTCTCACGTAAGCTTCGAGCTCGGCGTGACTTATAGTTTGCGAGGGTTGCTGCTGTTCCCTCTCGGGTGGCGACGGTACGACGTATTCGGCATCGCCGAGTGGTTTGCCCTCGCGATCAACGCGAGGCCACAATCGGGGCTCCTCTTCGACCGCGTTGCCCCGCGAGCTCCTCGACTCGAAAGTCTCCGCTGGTATTTTCTCACAACGCTCCATCACGGTCTTCAGCTGTAACAAGAGAGCGCAAAAAATACGTTGTTGAAACGTCAATATTCATTTGAGATAATCGCAGCGTTACGATGCGGGCTGTTTTTATGGGCGGCGTACGGGAGGAGGTTGAAGAGCGTGGCTGAGTGGACTATTAAAGTGATACACTTTGGGAAATAGAAACATCGCCGAACAACCGCGAGAGACGAGGAAAATAATTGATGCTGTTAGTGTCTGCACAGAGATTGTGTGTGTGTGTGTCTACGAATCGAGAGTGACGTCAGGAAGTGCGCAAGATAGAAAGGAGAATGTGGGAGTGGTGATTAATTGTCTTTCGCGATGTTACCCCCCTCACGATCGTTCTCGATCTTACTCTCCCGTCTGTAATCTCACTTTCCCAATGTCTTGAAAATTATAATTATATATGTCTTATCTGAAGCTCATAGAGTATCACGATCGACGCAACTTCAATTTCAATAACGCTAATTGCTTTCAGCGTTTTTTTTTATTAACGCTCTATCATCGATTTATTCATAGTTCATAGCTAACAGAGCCATAGATCAGATTTATCATAGATTTATTCGTCTGCTGTATGCAAGTTTCATTTCATAACTATATTCATGTACTTCATGTATATATTTTTTAAATTCGAGCGTTAGATGCTCGAATCTCGAACGAAAAAATAAACAATATTTTACTTCATGAATAAAAAAAGAAATTATTAATTTTAGATTTGTGTATAAAAGTTAAAGGCATGGAATAAACGTACTGACCGCGGATATAAATGACGGAGCGAAAGGGTCGATAAATTGATTGATTAAAAAAGAAAAAACATACCTGCTGGGTGAAGGCTGGATTGGGTCGTTTAGCGAGCGGTCTCGTGTACTGGGCGGGTTTTTCCTTGGGATAGTTCGTGTGATCGGTCCAAGATTTCGATCTGTGCGAGCCGCTGTGTCCGCCCGAACTGTTGTGCAGCTCCTCGTCCGGATGACGCTCGGGGACGCTTGGCCAGGACGGATACTTCTCGTGGCCTGGACCGTAGCAGACACCCTTGAGGCTTGACGCATCGCGTACCGGTGGAGTCGGTGGCGGGGATGCGTCCTCCCTCTCGTTGAGGGGCAAACTGAAGCTGTCGAATCCGATACTTTCGCTGTAACTGCAGACGAAGAAAAAAAAACATTTATTTTAATTCCTTCCAAGTTGCATTTCAACATTTGAACTTAAGTGAATGAAAAACTAACAAATAGACAAAAAAAAAAGAAAAATGGAAATCAATAATAGAAACTGACCCGCTGTCGTTTTTATAGCCCGGAGTATTCTTCTTGTAACTCTCGTTGTAACCGGCAATCGTGCCTTTTTTATTCCCGCTCTGATTGTTCGTTTCGGCGACCCCGACAACGTTACTCTCGTTCTCCCCGCTCGAGTTTCTACGCCCGCCGGAACCCTCGGATTTCCTTCTATAGCCACCGTTGTGATTCTGCTGTTCACCAGGACTCGAGCCGCGCGTCGAGCCGGTGTTCTGCTGATGCTTGTTGACAAAGTTCTCCTGGCCGGTGTAACCGACCGTGTTACTCTTGACGTAACTGTTGGCGATCTGTTGCTGCTGCTGCTCGGAGTGGTGCGCGTGACCCGCGTACTTGAAAGACCCCGGGCTACAGGGAGGTGGACCCGGGGCCTCATCCTGGCCGCGATATCCCGGCGGTGACGGCTGAATTTCCGTCATCGCGTTACCAACGTCCCCGCCATCCGGAATACAGCTGCAAATACAATTAAAATAAAATTATAAACGATTGAATAGCGTTTGTAGGCATTACATTAAAATTCGAAGACACAAACATTTAATTAAACTGGAGGCATTGCATTAAAATTTTGAAAGAATAAAAATGGGATAAAACTTGTGTTACACCATTGGAATTTCGAAGAGATAAAAATTGAATAAAAATCGAGTTACGGCATTGGTATTTTAAAGACGTAAAAAAGAAATGTTATAAAAATTGGTGCATTGAATTGAATGTCGATTAAAAATGCTGCACAACGTTAGAGGCATAATCGAAGAAATAATCGAACGCGACAGATACGGATAAGAGATCTTTGGAGCGATAAAGTGCACGAGCCACCGAACGGTCTCGTTGTGGAAGAGACACCATATATCTATGTTCGTTGAATAAGCGAATATAATTTATTGCGATCGTAATTCGATAGGCCTCGCTTTCGTGGTATATATTATATCCGTCGACGATTAATATATTGGAGGGATCTGTGATATGGATATACATACAGGATACTTTATACCTGCAACAGTTACGCGCGTTCTCAGCAGGTATGTTACACAGAAACTGCGATATTAATCTATGCGCACGGACAGTCGGAGAGATATAGCAACTAATCGTTTATAGTCTCGATGATGGTTATCTGTGGCAGCATATATAGGATTGAGATCCGTGTGTGTGCAAATGTTACAAAACCTGGTGGTCATAAAGTTTCGCCACTATTCATCCCCCCCCCCCCCGTTTGCAATTTTATTTTTTTTTTCAATTTTTATCGCAAGTCCCTACGTTCAACTCTCCCGGGTTTCTAGAATATTCAACAAACTGCCTCAGCTTCGAAATGACTCGACGAAACGTTTCGAAATCCTCGCCACATGTTTGGACCTTCGATAGCTATCATCGAGAATTTTTTCATATTTTTCCCGTCCTATTATCACGCCCCTTCCCTCATCTTTAATTTCGCCGAAAAATCTCGTATCAGCCGTTTCGATCCTCGATGGCCCAACCGTGGATCTAGCTTGTGTTGCAATAAAAATGTTGAAAAAAATATCAAAGTATATGGTCCTTCCTAGTTCTCTGATCTTTCATCCGTGCCTACACTCTTCGCTGCCATCGCCCCCGTCTCCGTCGCCGGAAGTACGGAATACGAGGTGCTAAGTGCCTTTTCACATCTCCCGTATCCACTCCGTCCCTCTCTCCCACGGTTCCTCCGGCTCTGCCCCCTCGGCTGCTCCCTCGAGCTCGAGGGTCACGAAAACATCTCTCCGATTCCTTTCTCGCTCGGTTTCTCGTTCCCGGAGCGCGAATTCCTCCCGATGTCCCTTGTCGAAGATATCCGCTGGAAAGTGCGCGCGAGCCTCTCCGGCGCGTTCTCGGAAAGCCGCGCATGCGCACGACCGTGTGCAGGGCTTATCTTTATGCGCGCGCATATCAGTACACACCGGGGCAAGGACTCGCGCGAGCGGAGAGTGCGTATTGTCCGAGAGAGCCTGTACGGTTAGCCGGGAGATCTCTCGAGATTAAGGGTCATCCACCCGCCGAACGTTTCGCACGGGAACTTGCCGAAACTCTCTCGACCGCCTCTCCTCCCGATCGCCGTGTTGCCCCGTCCTCGCCCGTCTGTGGCCCCGAGGAAGGAGTCTCGCGCACGCTCTTGCGAATCCTCGACGATCGGGAGAGCTTCGTGCGTACGGATTATGCTCCCCGAAGCCCTCGGGCCGGAGGTGACTCGATAGGTTTCTTGCACCGGCCACGAAGCAACGAGGATCGGTATATAACTCGTTCGGTATAAGGCAAAGAACGCAAAGAAGAACCGAAAGAGCGCCCGAACCCTACCAAGCATATCCTCCTCGTAATAATGCACGGGCTCAAATTATGCGAGTGCATTACTGCAAGCGTAAAATTGTACGAGGTAGAACCTCGCGTTTTTATACTTATTTTTTATTTTTTATAAATTTCTTTCGTTAGAGTGAAGAAATGGGCAACCGGAAGGTAGAGAGATCTACACTTTTTTTAAATTGAAGACAACTTGGAACAAATTGAAAAAAAGTGGGGAGGAAAATTGAAAAAAATTTCGAACATACGCATCTAACCTCTGAAGATGTTTGAATAATTCAGCAATTGTTCGTTCAGCCGATCGAATCTATCATATTGTCGACGTCTTCGGTCTCGACGCTTTCGAGCATCAAACATGACGTTGCCAGACACGGCTTTCAGCCAGTTAAACATTTTTATGAGTTACTCCATTTGATTGTTTTTTTTTTCGTCCAAAAAGTGCCGCCCGCGGTTTCGATTATAGTTTCTACTGCCCCGATACTTCGGTAATATAATGGTCCTTCGTGCGCGGTTCGGAGTTTATACTCGCGTGTTGGATACACAATATAGCTCTTGGGGAATGAAATCGGCGTATGGTGGTGAACCTGCAGCGGAGCGAAAGCAAGAATAAAGCAACAACACGCAGGTACCAATATTACATCGGGGGAGAAGCAAGTGGAGAACACCGGAGCAGCAACAGCAACCTCCGAGCCTCGGCACACCGAGACTCCTAAATCACGTCTCTTAATTGCCGTGAAAAGGAAGGCGAACGCTCGGGCACGGCAAAGAGTGCTCTCCTTGCTCTCCTCTGTGTGTGCACACGCTCGAGTTTCGACGGAGCAAATATTATTGCTGTGAAACTCGTTCAGTATACTCTTTATATATTTCTATACAGCATATATATCTATATCTATATTTATATCTATATCTATATCTATATCTATATCTATATCTATATCTATATCTATATCTATATCTATATCTATATCTATATCTATATCTATATCTATATATATATATATATGCGTATATATGGATGCCCAACAAAGCCGAGATTTGCCGCTGCAATTTCAGAACGCGGAAATAAAACTCATCATGCGAAATGATGAAAGGATCGAATCAATTTCTGTTTACCCCATCGCATTGTTCTCTCGGTCGTAATATAGATTTTTTTAATGCGAATAAACATCCTTGGCGGGACTTTCAATTGAAGTTTCCTCAAATAGCGCCACGGTCTCCAAGTAGGACTGGGAATAATCGGGACCCGAAGAGGGTTCTTAAAATCCGTGAAATTGTCCAGAACTACCAAAGATTTTTTTTTTAATCCTTAAGTTTCACTCAGCAGAATAACAAAAAAAAGATAAATAAAAAGAAATTGTTAAATGCTAAGAAGAGAAAATCGGTACGTACAAGAAGCACCCAAGAGTTTAGCCGCGGAGTTTCTATATAGTATCCTATAATCCGCGAACAAAAAAAATAATATATATATATATCCAGATATATATGTACAAAACGTTATAGCAGACTGAGAAGATTACATCACGTTATTAATGCACGCCGAGTTCGTTGACTGGTGGAGGTATTATACCGGTGGTTCGTATGTAATTCCGGGCGGAGATCGTGACGCCGACGAAACGAAGGAACGAACCCAAGTGGCCATCGGGGAGTCATGAGGCGAAGAAAAGCGAAGAGAGCGGGATTGTACGAATGGGGCGATGAGAAGGGGGCGGGGGGGGGGGGGGGGGGGGGTAAAGGGAACAAGAGGGATGACGAGTGAAGATGCGAAGGAATCGAGAAAGGAAGATAGAAAGGGAAAAAGGTTTAAAAAGAATATTGGGGGGGGGGGGGTGTTGGAGGGGGGTTATAAAGAGGAAGTGAAAGAAAGATTGAGAACGACTGAACGAGGGAGAAGAGATCCTTACGAGATCAACTTTAATCTCGGGGGGCCCCCATGAATTATTCCGGTGGTGGGGGGCCCCCCCTTATATCCTCAGCGGGAGCAGCAGCGGCGATCGCTCGTGCCCCCGCACTTTTTTTACCACCGGGCATGTTCGTGGATCGGCGCGTATATCAGCCATAATACCGTACTTCGAAACGGAGAACCTGATGGAAACTCGATGACGGGTGCGCCCCCGAGTATCGCGAATGAAGGATCGAATAAACGAACGACTTCTGCGAAGCGGAAGCTCCGCACGCGAGCTGGGTGTGCGTTTGTTCTTGCATGGCGGGTGAAGCGGTAGGGCATGGATTACACGAGGTGAGTTTAGTAGCTGCGGGGTAACCCGTGTGTCTCTTCTTACCCGATCTATATCTGGATGAATAAATGGATTTAGGTCCGATGGCTATCGCGGAATGGTTAATGTTACCCGGGACAAGTTTGAAGCGCGCGGTGTTGCGAAGCTGCAACACCTTTTCGAAAATGAAAAAAATTATTCTGGAAAAAGGGACGGAAAGAAATGTGAAAAAAATGTCGATCTCGACTGTCGATCTTTGGAGGTGATGTCGTAAAATTTTTGTAATTTTTGGTCGGTCCGTTTCAAAGAGGTACCGTTTGGAAAGAGTACTTCCCAACACGACACTGTCGCATACCTTTACAGAAGTGAAAACTAACTCATTTTTCATCCGGAACATGAGGTGGAAAAAATTTGAAAAAAATCCCTAAGGAAAATTCAACTCTGACGAAGATAGTCGTCTAAATTTCGTAATGTTTCATGGAACAGTTTCGGCGATTCGAATTTTATATTCTTACGGTCCTTTGAAAATGTTGATACCTAAAAAAATTTAAGAATCTCCTTACTTTCGATTCTCTTTATGATTTTCCTTCCACCTGACGGACTTTCTCGTCCGACAGACCTTCACCGGTATAAAAAGAAAAGATCTGTTAAAAAGCTTTGGGGGAAAAAAACGAAACCGTCGCAAGGAATGTACGAGTGTCCCATAAAACGCGGCCGGTTTGCTCTCTTCTGCATCAGATCCGTAGCTATGCCCGGAGAACGATTCTGCATCGTGTCTCTCCGGCAGAGTCCAGAAGTGGCCAGGACTGCATTCTGCTGATACAGCGAGGCAGTAGCTATTCGTATTGCGAACGAATGCGTGGAGCAATCGATGCGACGTCGTCGGGATTTGCACCGGACTTGGCGAGGTCCCGGGCACCGGGATGGAGTAACGCGTGGGCCTGAGGCCTCCGCGTGATCCGGGGCCGTTACGACCGGTAGCCGTGTCGCGTACCAACCCCGTCCACGATCGTTTGAGGTGAGCGCGTGCACTCTCGCATGCATACATGCGTCTTTCGTCGAGTCGACGGAGCGAAGCCGAGATCGCGAAAGTAGCCGCACGAGAAGAAGAAGAGAAGAGAGGAAGAGGGAGGGGAAGAAGAAGGCGTTCGAATGTTGGACCGTGTGGGATGCCGGACGATCGTCTCTCCCGACAGGACAAACTTACGAGCGCGAGTTTCATCGATTCGTGAAATGAACGAGCAAACTATACAAACGCGTGTATTACGGACATCGAATACAGTGTACAATTCGATGTAAAATGACCCGAGAGAAAATAAATTAAAACACTTCAAATAGATAAATTTCGTTCCGGCTTTAAAAAAAAAATTATTGGAAATGGTTCGGTATAGTTTTTTTTGTGAAATAGTAACTGCTAGATCTACCAATGATGAGAAACGTTCGGGAGAAATTTTAGTTATATCCTTTTTAAAAAAATCTAATAACGGTGTATGATTGCCCGCTGGACAATAATTTTATGAGTTTCTAGCACGAGAAAGTTTTAGGGGGAAAAAAATAAAAACGGTACTTGACTTTATGAGTATAAAAGTGACTCTTTCGATCGTAATTTTCAATGAAATGAGATCCCCGTGACCGGGCCAACTTTCCGATCGTACGCCCGTGTTCCCGACCGCGGTGGCCATTACTCCGACACCCGTTTACCGGTTCCAAACGTTGTAGCCCGGCTCGATGTGCAGTTAAGCTTGATTTACGGTTCTCCGATTTGTAAGTGCATCACAGAACGGAGCCACGGATATATCGGATACTCGGTGGGGCGGATGCTGCGAAGAGAGAAATAAAAAAACGTTGCCGAATATTTGATCGGCGTTAATGCGCTTGGTCACGAAATCAAATTTATGTCGGTCACATCTGTTCTTTACTATTTATCACTTCTTTAAAAATCGGATCCACGAAAAAGGAATCTCCGATCGAAACAAAAATTCCAGACGATGTATCGAAATAATCAAAGATGTTACCAAAGGCGGAAGTCATTCGAGGAACACGAGACATAGAAAAAAAAAGTGTCGATTAAGTTGCATACAAATTTGATTGAATAAGCGAATTAAAAGGATAACGGTACATGTGAAAGATGAGGGCTAATGAATAGCGAAAATCGTTTCGTCATCGCTCTTCCTGATTCGGATATTTTTTTCTTTTTTTTGTTCATCGTCGATCGACGATGAAGTTGTAATATTATTTACGGTGGTCTCTCGATCTCTCGTTTCGCGCGCCCATTTCATAGTCCCCTGTTATCGCCGATCTCGCGCATTTTAATCGGGTACATTGACCCTCGCAGCACAAGCCAGCACCTAGACCGCGATCCGCGTTTCGCTACTGGCTTGTTCCTCCGTCTAATACTAATATATCCACCTATATATGTTACGGTGCAGTGTACACAGTCGGCGATGTTATTATGGTGTATATCGCTTCCTACTCGTGTTACAAACCCCGTGAGATTTCGAGCGAGTTTCTTCCGAGTATTCTATGAACGCCGTGTCTATACGTGCGCGCCTCTTCCTCGGCTCCACTGCAAAGATAATCTACCCAAAAAATTGCCGACAATGGAGAAAAAGAAGATGGAAAAGAAAAATGAAAATTTTCACACCATCGCAAATGAAGCTGTAAAAGAAAAATAAAATTGTGCGGAGGCAATGTGAATATTTCAATTTGCACACGCCAATTTATAATTTCAATAAGAACTTCATTGCCTAGTGAAATTTTACCAAGAACGAACTTTCTTACCTTCCATAGTTTCGAACTGTAAAGTGGAAGCTGGTAACTACTTTTTTTATCTGCTATCTAAGAAACCATACATTGAGGTACCTCTATGAATTTTTCCAGAATTTTTTAGACTCCTCAGAGTTCGGGCGAAAGATTGGAAGAAGAATACCGGCGAACCGGTCCTCTTCGCCTCCCCAGCACTTCGTCTCTCGCGCTCCCCCTCGCGGAGCCGGTAAACTCTCGAGCTCTCAACTTCCATTGGCGCTGAGTTTGACCGGCGTCCACTCGAAGCGTGGGTGTCCTCGGAGGGCCCTTCAAGAGTTGATCTCTCTTCCATCTCCCCTTTACTCTTGTCTCTTCTCTTCTTCAAAGCCCTCGCCTTATCTCCTCTCATCATCGTCATCTGCCCCTTCTGCGCGTCAGCTCTTCAACGCGCTCGGGTACTTGTGGGATACATTTTTTTGTACGCACGTTGACTCGCCTCTTATGCATGTGTGTACAGGTGTATGATAAATTCGGCTCAAAGTCCTCCCCGCAAATTTTCACGTTTTCGCCACTTGTCAACTTTTTTTATCATTGGTTTTCTTGACTTTAGACAATGAAATTAATCTCCATAATAATTTTTTTTCTGTCACCGGTGAGACAACTATTGAAGGGGACTCTGTGCATTTTTTTAGGATTTTTTTGGACCTCATTTCGTTGGTAGATGAACAAATTGAAGTTCATGTTCTGACGAGTCGTGAGTCCTCGTTAGGAGGTATTTGGGCGATTTAGATTTCCAGTGAAGGCTTTGCCTTGGGAAACTCATTGCAGCTATTCCCACGGGCTGCACGACACGCTCTTTTCGTCGACTGCAAAGTTGACGCATCTTCCTCTCGTTCAGGTCGACGAACTCGCAGCCGCAGGGAAATTTAGCGCTCGCGAGTGAGGAAGCGAGTGTACGAGAGATTCGACGGGGGCGGCGGAAGCCACTTGTTAATATGTTTATGAATATGGATGCCGAATAAATTTATCCACTGCAGTGAGTTGTAGGTGTCCGATATCGAATACCCAAATCCTGTTTTTGAATGCCGTGGGTGTTGGAACATTGAAGTTAACGTTTCGATGTTCTACTTTTCTTCTTCAATAGTACAAATACATTGACAATTTTGTACAATTCAAAAGTCTTAAAATTTCTGCCGTAAAACTGTAAGTTGTTAATATTGGATAAACAACTCCTTAAAACGTCTTTTCTACATTTTTTTGTACCATGCAGTTTTTTTAGGTCGTGTGCAATTTTTTTACATTACTTTTCATCCAATCACTAAGAAAATCCAAATTAATTCACCCAAACGGTACACATTTTTTTGTAAATCGCCGCATATCCCCGTTCCATCGTCAAATTCCTAAATAGATGCTTTCCACGATATACCGAAAAAAAAATCGTGCTTCTCAACCGGAAGTGGAACAGGATGTGAGTAAGTCTCGGTTTTCTGTGTACCTCTCCGGCTGTCGATGGCGACGAGACGCAAAAACCACGAGACTGTCCTTTGACAACGGAAATTGCGCGATATAAGAAAAAAAAAGGAAACAAAAAAACTTGCATGTCACGAAGGTTCTCAGATGCCATAGTTGTCTATATAATAGTTGCATCGTCGTTCTGGGAGAGCGCGCCTTTGCCAATTATTGCACGATCTTATTTCCTTCGGGGTTTCGCAGTTGTCGCGCAAATTCGCAAGCCACCGGATAAAATGCATTGCATCGAGGTGGCAGTTGAATTATACGTGGATGCGCAGGGAGAGGGAGTGAGAGTGGCTCGTAGTACGAGCGAATTCTCAATTGCCGGAGCGGTACAGTGGCGAGGATTCAAACGATAAATGATCTCGGTTGCGCATCCTCGAGAGGTAGGAAGAGAGGCAGCAGGATGGGCAGCGGGACCGCGATACGCACCCCGTACTGCCAATCAAAGTGTCAACGCGCTATCGTGTACCGCAGCCGCGAGGTTCATGCGATGCTGCATCGAAAAGGCGCACGGTCTTCCAGCAGCAGCAGCCTTTGCCCTTGGGCGACAAGAAGATCCATCGTGATGTAATTAATGCATCGCTTATACTATAAATCTCGCGGTTATGGATAACCGAGACGGTAGACCACTCCCTCGTATTTGCTATCATTTTGCATTAAACTTCCATCAGATACAACATTTTTGTCCTTCCCATATTTTATCGTAGGGTGGTGATCCTTTTTTATCGAATTAGTAGCAGTAAAAGTTTATTTATTGACAATATAAATTGGTCCATACAATCTCCATTACATCTCTCTATGTAGAGTTGTTGAGTCGTTTCATTGACTTGTCAATGGGCCATCGATCGGAGTTATCTGATTGAATTATTTATATTATTAAAATTATTTATTATTCTTATTAAAATGCTTCTGTGTTAGAAACTTAAGAAACTTTCTCCTGGGAACATTTTTGTAGAGTACGCGGTGAAAAACGGTTGCAAGTTTATCAAAGATTTTTTTTTCTACAAACGTCCACATTTTTCACATTTTTAAGCGAATTTTTCAAGGCAGTTTATTATTTAAGGAGTCATTGCGATGAGGAGAGAGTTCCGTTCGGGTCGAATGATTTTCATCCATTCCCAGGCCCAGCCTTTCTGGTACTGCCGGTGGCTATATACGTATATGTATATAAATATATAAATATATGTATACTGATATACCTTGGCGCGCGTACCTTCGGCCGTAGGGTTCGCACGTTAATTGAATAATTTGCATCCCACCTGCCGGCTTCCGGCAGCCCCGATGCGGGTCCAACCGCGAGAGCTAAGCTCTCTTTCTTCGCGGAACGTTCAACATTCAACGTGCGGGAGAACGAAGACGCATAGGGACGTGGCACGGCGCTCCTTTTCTCTCACAACTACAAGACAGTCTTCGTAGCAAAAAAAAAAAAAAAAAAAAAAAAAAATGCATACACACACGCACACTTATATGAAGATGTCGTGTTCACGTGTGGTGTGAGTTAAAGGCAGGCAGAGGGAAGTTTCTAATCGCGTTGCTCGACGAGCCGTGGAACGTCAAGCTGACGGCGAGCGCGCCCGAGAACTCGAAGGGGGCAGCGAAGATGCGGGAACCTGGAGAACGTCAACATGGGGGATCCGGGAAGACGGCGATGATGCTGGCAGGGCGGGACTACCATGTGAACCACACACGGAGCGATCCGGGAATTAAAAAATCAAATTTTTTATATTTTATTTTTTCAAAACAATTACTTAGAAAAAAAATTTGGAAGATCTGCAAACTACTTTGTTTTTCATTTTCGTAACTCTTTCTCTCGAAATTAATTCACAAAAAACGAGATAAATATATAGAATGAAATTTACGCTATGTAGGATAGAAAATACGAAGGTTTATGTTACCCGGTGCTGAAACACCGTTCGCCAGATGTCATCGGCCAAGAAAACGACCTCGTGGCGACAAGTATTAAGGATGCCGGCGCTGGCAATGGAAGACGAAGAAAAAAGGTTAAAAAAACAGAAGAAGAACAAGCGAAGTAGTAGTGGGTATGGAACGAGAGCGCTGACGCGTTTAATCCGACGGTGTCGGTTACGGGCGAAAGAAATACCCGAGTGCACCTGGGACACCTGTTCCCTAGCATGTTCAATTTCAAGAATATTAGCGGCTACTCTTCTGCGAAATAATTATTTTCAATTAATGATATTCCATCATAATATTAATTATAATATTAATGTTATGATATTACATTATTAAAGACTATAATCTCATTATAGTCTCAATAATCATCTTCGATATATATATAAATGTTTGCCATTTTATTTTATCGGTAAGTCGATGTTTACATGGCGAGTTGATATAAATTTCATAAGTTGAAAATCTTTAATGCAGCTCCGATTAATCGAGCGCGAGCCAGGAGGAATGCGAGCCCGACACGTAGCTCGAATGACCAGGGGGAACGAGTCGTGTGTCCCTGCTCGCTTCGGGGCCACTATACGGCCAGCAGCTTCTCCCGTCCCTTTTACGGTTGCTCGGTACGCGCATCGGTGACACAAGAAGCGGTCTTCCAAGTAGCAGCACGAAGCAACAGCTACCGCATGCTCTTCGGGGCGAAACTCTCCGACCCCTCTTTATTTTTTGTTCGAATACCAAACCATTATTATATCTTTGTCGAAAATGCATCGCGTCCTCATTCAAGATTCGTCTAAAATTCACCCGAGCTGACTGATCAGTAAAATAATAAGAAAACATTTTTTTCCCCCTCTTCGGGCTAAAACTTTATGTAGGGACTTTGAATCTTCGCGATACAACCGTCCATTCGTTAATGGACCGAGTGCAGCATCCCTGTACATTATTTCTTCAAGGTTCTGCGTACCAAAAAAAAAAGCATCTTCACTATATTCTGCACTCTCCGCACATGCAGTTTTGCAGCACTGCATGACTCGCATTGAATTTTCTGGCGCGAAGACCCTGAGGAAGAATGGAAGGAAAAAAAAAATAATAAAAAAAAAGTTGAATAAAGGGAAAGAGAGTCTCTGGGTAGGTGCACCAATAACTCACGGAGTCCACCGCAACCATCAGATATACGAGGGTTCCCTCAGGTTCATGCACACCAAGACTTCTTCCTTCCTTCCTTCGTCTTCTTTATATATTTATTTTTTATTTTTTGTTCTTATTATTCTGTTTTCTCGTGGATTCGAGTTGTACCGATGTATATACGTGTGTCTCGAGGTCTGGGCGAGCGAGCATTGTTGCTTCTGCCTCGGGTAAAAGCGCGAATGAACGACGATTTATCTCGACCGCGGTAGCCAGCGAGCAATGCCGGGGAGAGCCTTTTTCCGAGGGAAAAGACAACCGGGAGAGGGTGCGGCGAGGCGTGTAGTTGCGGGAATACAGGGAAAGGAGGAAGGACGACGGAGCCGAGGATGGACGTTGAAAGTAAGATAAATACACGCCGGCCGAGACTTTATCGTCGGAAATTCCTGGGAGATAATGTAATCCGAAATACGAGGATGCGAAAGTTGCCTCAGTCACTTATCAATCGGGGACCGTGCGAATTTAATGGTTTAATTGACTACAAAAAAGAATTGTAGTAACGTAATCAAAAGTTGAAATTTCCCAAAAAAAAATATCAAAGTCCCGAAGAAACGACTTTCTAAATACAATTTTTAAGAATTTAATTTTGTTTTGTTTTTTTATTATTAAAAAAATTAAATAACATAAACGAAAGTTGATATTTATTTAAAAAAAAACTCGAACGAACGACTTTGTAAGTTCAATTTAGCCAGTCGAAGATCAAAGCTCAACACAAAAGTGCGTGCCACCGGGCGATATATAATTCCTAGCTAATTTATCTTCCCTTTCTCCTCCCGAACGTCGTCGTGTTTACCCCGCGGTCGAAAACAAGCTTCCGAGTCTCCGGACGGGGGATTTTTAAAACTCGTGTCCCTGGAAATTAAGAGCGAGTCCACCGGATCATATTTATAACGCGTCTCTGCAGTGAGGCTGCGCAGCGAGAGGTGAATGATGAAGACGATCGCGTGCAGGGATACCGGTACATTGGTTTTTGGATGGGGTATATATAAATTCCGGGGTAAATACCAAAAGCGGTACTCGGATACGCGCCCGTATATATATATATATAAACATATATCGTTGGTCCGATACCAGAAGGGCGTATAAGCATAACTTACTTACACTTCATACGCCCTTTTACCTCAAGGACATCGAAATATATGTATTTATATACAAAAGTACGCAGACGTTCACTCTCAAGTCAGCCCTCATTTTTGTACGAGGCTAGCAATGAACCGCCGTACTTCGGTATTGAGGTTTTTTTTCCCTCGTCGACCCTTTTTTAGTTCCCTCTTTTAGTTTCTCGGCGTACCCGAAGGCAAGGCGCACCGTGCATGTACATCGACGTTTCAGGTACTTCACTTGTCCCAACCAGCTTAATTATGTAACGCGCGGATCCCCGTATATACGCGAGTAAAGGAGCAAAATGCGGTCGATATATACCGCGCCTGCTGTGGGAACTTCAAGGGCCGCGAAGAATTTATGTAGCGATCGAAGTACACAGATTCAGCTGTACTTCATTTACTTTTGATACATTTATTTGATCGTAACGTTCGATTAATACTTGTAAAATGTGACTCACTTCCTCCACCGGTATTTCATTTGCTTTCAACATTTACATGTTGCGGACCGCTTACCTGAAACATAAAAGATCGAAATGATGATTAATATTTTTGTTATTATTTTATGGCCTATGCGATCGGAAAAAAATTACGTGTACATTCGTCCCATTCCAGCCGTTCGAGGATGATGGAAATCATAATAAAAAGTGCCATAAAGGGTCATGAACGCAATTTTTTTGGGAAGAATTGAAGTTTAAAGAAAATGTTCTGGTCTGCATATTTATACGTATTTTCTGAGCATGAAACCGAAAGAATTTTTGGGCTAGAATAAAGGGGAACACCGTTAATCCGCAATAACGATTTTCTTCCTTTGCCAGCGCGACGACCGAAGTCCCTCGTGAACGGTTTACAGCTTCCACCGCAATGAGAAAATAATGAAAAATATTGCTCCGATAACGAGAAGAAGAAGAAGTCTCGACGGGAAGTTCGTCCACCGGTCTGCAGTCGAGGGATAGAGTCGAGCATTCCTCGGAACGACATCTGTTCTCGATCGTTCCGCGTTCTCAGCGGGACGGAGAATCCGCGAAGCAGCGCTTCTGTGTATGCAGCTGCGCGCGTTTTCCCCCCTGGAGAATACGCACGGAGGAGAGAGAAACGCTTATTGCCGTCGGGTAATTGCGCTATCGATACACTACGTCGCTTTTATTTTATATATGTTTCCACAGTTCCTGGATACCTGTGGTTTACGGTGAAACCATCCCGCGAACAGTTCGCCTCACTATAGTCGGAAACTAAAAAGTTTAACCTTTCTCGCGCTGGGAAACAGAAGCGACCATCGAGGTAAAGTTCCAATTTGAATGTTTTTACTTCTGCCGATTGAACGAAGCTATAATTATGAGTGTAAGCAATTGCAAGTAAAGTATAAAGCATGGCCGGGCAAAATAGACAATTTTTTATCGATTTTTCCGAAAAAATTGATAAAATTGTAAACATAAATGGTAGTCCAAGTAATTATAAGTATAATTAATTATGGGCTAGAATTATAATTCGGTATTTACGGGATTTAGCGATTTTTTAAGATAAAAAAATATCATTGTAACAGCTGTCACTATTTTGATAGTAAAATTTGCAATAATTATTACAAACTTTCCATAACTCGATACGATGCCTGAATAAACGTAGCCCGTGTAAAAAATGTGTAACACGAAAATTGTAAAAACCTTGCAAAATATTTTTCTCCGTGTAGTGAAAAGCTGAAGCTTTTTTTTCATCCTCCCTATCTCCGTGAAAGAAAACGAACGAGAGTTCGATGGATCGGTAAAAAATTGTTCGACGAGAAATCCGTACGCGGGTTCTCTCTCCGTGCGTGTTTGCAGTACGCATAATACTGCAAGAGTGCAGTAACTGCGGCAATGGTACATAGAGGCATGCGGCGCATACCGGTGAGCGCCGTCGGTGACGAGAGTGGCAAGAGCCAAGACCCTGACAGAGAACGACGAGAAGCTTTAACCAGCAGCTCTCATCGGTCCTTGGCTTGTATTAGCCGATGCTGTGGTCCACGGCATCGGGGAATGCTGGGGACGAGTTTTTTGCTCGGGTGCGTTACGGTTAACCTGCTGATGGCCACGCGTACGTAGAGATATATATCGTACGTGTATATATATATATATATAATATATAGTATATTATATAGTATAGAGTACAGAGGCGCTCGTGAGCTGGAGTGCAATACGCTCCCGTCTCTCCCTCGAGATGAAAGAAATTCTTCTCGGTCGTTCAGTTCCGAGGCCGCGAAGGACGAGGTCGCGAGTCAACGAAATACAAAATTTATTATTCCTGATCATTTTTTAAAAATCGACTTCAATGTTTGCTCGAAAAACCATCGGACTTCGAATCATATTGAAAGATTTAAAAGAAATATTTTACGGTAAAATATTATTTGGTCTGAGTGTATAAAAATTATTGCTTCTTTTTAACAAATTCAATTTAATTTTGTTTTTACGCGAACCGTTTTGAGAAAATCTTCTATTTAAAGACTTTTCGTTTTTGAGGTATTTTTCAAAAGCAACTTTTCGGTGATATTTGATATACCGATACGTCTCCTCAACAGAGATCTTGTTTACTTGGCACTTCAATTTTACTGTGCTTAAATCGACGAATATAAACTATCGGTAAAGTTCTGCACCGACAAAGACGCAGGGTTTCCCAGACCGCCAAGTGTGGTGTTAATGGGGTAAAAAAATAAATAAAAATGTGTGATGATTGTAGGGAAATTTGAGGCCTTAATTTTGATGTTCCTGACGAGCGTGCTTGCACGAGGACGGATTCCAAGCCTCGTCGTCTTCACGGCCGATCTGAACCTTCCAGGAAGCGAGTCTCGGTACCTTCGCCTTTGACACTTCTTGCCTCGTTCTCGCCGCAGCGTCGAGACCAGCGAACCCTCCTCCTCCGTCTTTATCTCCCTTCATCCTCGACTATTTTCCTTGCTCCTTCCTTCTCCGTCTCCCGAGGCGGCGTGATACCGACGTCCACCGCGGGAGTGTCACAGACCGAGAGCCGAGACTGCGTCACGACGCCGTCGACATCTCAGGCCCCCGGCAAAGGTCACGGGATCGGCCTCGAGCGCAACGAATCGACGTGGAATATCGAGAATCTCTAAAGAACTCGATCTTCCACCAGTATACAGTTTATGTATACATGTATAGATGCCCATGTCTATATATATATAGTTATCCGTATAGCAATGTTGCAGTACCTCGAGCATCGTGGAATTCTTCGATGAGGCCATCATTCAATCTTCCGACCATATTACTCGGAATATTCAACGGGATATCAGTCCATTTATGTCGTCCGGGGTGATAAATACATCAAAATAACAAGTGAAGAGAGAATTCCACTGACCGAACGGTTCAAATGTCGAGGATTGATGTTATCGAGGCGACGTCTGAGCTCGTTTTTGGTATCGAAAACTAACCAAGATTTGTTAGTTGGTCCGCTAGCCGGTGAATAAAAAGCGCGGGAATTTAAATTTCTTCTCCCATCGGACTGGGGAATGCATAAGTATAACAAGTGTGGAGAAACGTGTATTGATCGGGCGGTAAAAATGTGAAGCAGAGACGTCATTCAGGCTATGTTGGAGCTCATATCGACATCCAGGACTAATTAATTTCCGATCTTCGGACCCGAGCCGAGGGATAAAAAGAGCGGGAAGTATAAATTTCTTTCGCCGCCATGGCACCGTTTAACGACGTTCCGGGAAGCGATTCCCGGTATTTCCCAGTTCGCCGTTTCTTACTTGGTTACATCTATGTATGTCCGTTCGGTGGCTCGGAGGCTGTAATGTATAACCATAGTATATCTTCCGCCGGTGGAAGAAGAAGAAGAAAGGTCGCGAGATCGCGTCCTCGGCGAGGCAAAGAGTCTCGACTCGGGCACTCGTCTGCCTCGCCGCGACTGCTACTGACCACTCTCGAGCCTCGATTAGTCTACCGGCGGACGAGAGGCGGCAAGCCTTCGGCCGGGCTGTACGATCGTCCTGACGATTCCGAGAAGCAAACCTCGGAGAGACTGTGGCGCCGAGCTATGCTGATTTCAATTAATTCTACCGACATTCCCGCTTTTTGTTCACCAGCGTGTCCTGGGCTAGAGCTAACTGCTTGCGCTTTTCTGCGACTCTACTACAATCGAGGCTCTGTTGGCGCGGATCTTGATTAACGCGTACCGGGCATCCGCAATATTTCAGACCCAACAACCGATGTGGATGCTGGTACCCAACTTTCTCTTCGGTCCATCAAATGGTCCACACTTCAGGGCTCATCTGTGAATTTTTTCAGATTTTAATCAACACTTTCAATTAATATTCGAACCAGTCAAACGTAAACGTTCGGCAAGCTCCGAGTGTCGGTAAATATCGTTGCCTCCAACTGTACATACAACTACCGTATAAATGTTTATAATTTTTGGACATTCTTTGAAAACAGATTCATTTATTTGTTGCCTAAAATCTCACAGCTGTATATCTATTCAATTATTTTATTCGTTTATGATTTATTAATTTCCAAGTACTCTGTTAAACATGCTTCGGTTACTTTGTCCTTCGAACACTTCAAACACGTTAAAATTTACGAAGTCCACGAAGTACGGATACTTTTTGCCTACAATTTTTTTTTTTGTCCCGAAGCAAGAACAACAAGATGGATCGGCGTAGGTTAAATTCTCGTGAAATCGCTCGCACGCCTCTGCTCCAACCGGTGCGAAATTGTCTCGGGAGGGCGAGTCCGTAGTAAGTAGCGGCGATCCACCGGAGCAATGTTAACTGCGGGGTGGAGAGAGATACAGGTCGGTTCGTCGAGTTTTCTCGTCTCACCTGTGTGCCGCCGCGGCATCCCGGGAGGAAGTGACCCATTACAATTGTCTCTTCGAGAGTAATATCCCTGGTAAATACGAGTTTACCGACTGGCGAGAAGCAGGAGCGAAACTCCATGCCGGAGGCTCTATAGTTACAATTGCACCGCTACATCTACAATATATATATACACATACATATATATATGTCTATATATATCTGTTTCTCTGTACGTGTAGCAAGAGCTGAAGCAGCGCGCACAGGCGCATTTAACTACAACAAGTACAAGTATACAGCAAGGGCAAGGTATTACGGGTATACAACAGCTACAGCTATATACTTGTCTGGCCCGACGGCAAACGAATGGAATAAAAGAAGTATATGAAAGGGTTAAAGGAATTGCGAGTAGCCGGCAAACGTCAGACAACACCACGATAAAACACTTATAATTGCCGTTCGTTGGAGGAGAAAAGGGAGGGGGGATCCGACTGTTGCGGCTCTAAGTAAGGATAATTGGCTTAATGACTCGAAGAAATATGGTATTAAAATTATCTTACGCTCGCGTCGTCGAGTTTTTCCACATAGCTACACGCTACCTACTTCTACGCTCTCGGATAGTTTCTTCGCTTCTCTGATTCGTGAATTGTTTTTTTTTTGTCGTCGCGGCTTTTGTTCGACAGCGGACGACCTCAGGATTGAAGAGACCTTCGCTAACGAGTCGGCCGAGTTGAGGGTTTTCTTGATTGGGGAATGGAGACTATCGAAGGACGATGGTTCATTAGACGTTACTTTGATAGCTCGTTATTTTGACCTATTTTTGTTTTGATTTATGATTTATTTAATATCCATACTTTACCGAATTGACCTGCAATGTCCGTAGGGCAAGATACACGTAACATGACACAGTTACGTGTATCGTGCCCCGCAGTTCAGAATTCAGATCACACGAACTGCACGTTTCTGACGCGCCGAGTACAAATCTTCTCCATTCATTCATGTGTTCGTTGGCTGGCTCGATGTTGCTCCGAAGAATACGAGTCTCTCCCGCTTACGTAGCAGGTATTATAGGCCGCTACCAGGCAGCAGACAATAACCAGGAAATTCGTCACGTTCGGTTGCCGGTCTTGCGGGCTTTTCGAATAATATAGATCACACGAAGATCACGTTTTCGTGTTCGCTGCGGAGGAGATAGCGTCGCACCTCTAATCGGGACACCCACAATATATATAAATATACATATACATAAATATAAATCGCGGGATAAGCCTCGCGGGAGAGCCATAAATAAATCCTTGAAAAGTGACCGGTAGCCTTACCGGTGTCCAAAACTGTTCGTGCGAAACTGGCGTATCTCCGAGCGCGCTCGCGAATCCGCGATCTACTTGCGTCGCTTAAAAACACACAATCCAGTTGTCGCCTCGTTCCGTACCGCCCGCGAAAACGTGCTTTACCGCAACCGAGATATCAAAGTAATTCACTGCCTAATACTAGTATAACTCGTGGCGTAGCGGTTACACCGCGGCATTACTCGTCCTCTTATTTTATCGCGATAAAATTAGCATCGGATCCGGAAAGCCGATTCTCTCGCCTGCTCGACGACCCTGACTGTGTCTGGGCAGAGTCTCGGTCTCTTATCGCGTTTTCAGATCAAATCTGGCGAATGTTTCGTGTCAGTGAAAAATAAGCCATGTCACGGTAATATTACTCCATCATTAAGGGGCTAAGAAAGACGCTGTTGGAGCAATTATTATAATTTATTCTGATCCGAAAAAAATTGCGTCAAATTTTGAGAAATTTATGGAAATGGAACAAAAGAAAAGAACCTGATCTATCGATTCTTTAACGCGAGATACCAATTTTTTTTTCGTGAATATCTTTGCATAGCTCGCGGTCTGAAAGGAATGCTTTAGCGAAGAAAGAAATCTGCAATTCCGCGAAAACGCAGGAAGTCCTTCATTCCTCGTTACTCCGGTTACCGGTCGGTTTTAACTGTGCGGCGGGCCTGCCGAGGAGAATCTTTCCACTCGGAGTGTCACGGGAGTCGTCCGGTCTGCCGACTCGGCGAAATAGGAAGAGACCCGCCCGCTTCATATACATGCGAGCGGCTCAGGATAAGCATCGAGGGAACGGAGAATCTTTTTTTTATTCGTTCTCAATGCCGGAAACGCTCTTGCACGATAATTCACGCTGACGATCGTCGACTGTGTCTGCATCCTGCATCCTGCTGCCGATCGATCGACGCTTAATGCACAGATTAAGAATCGAGATGCGTTAATAAGCTCGCGAGCGGACTCGGAGGTAAGTCTGATCGATTAGGCCGCGCCTACCGAACACTGTTATCTCGCTGGCGGTGATGAGATATTGGCTCCGACTGTATCTGGCCGATAAGAAGAAGACACGTCGAATCTATCCCACGTGAAACTACCACGTTGCCTTCGGGACTCGACGATAGGATCTCAAGCGCTTGAATTAATATCGAGGGAGGGTCGACGATTTCCGCCAGAAAAAATACGTTTTTAATTTATTTAAATCGGTAAAAGAAAATCATATAAAAATAACCAGGCAACTAAATTGTTCGCAAATATTGAGACCAATACAAAAAATCCTTGGATCCATATATTAAAAAACTGCAGAAAAAAATTCAAATTTGTAAAAAATAGATAAAATAGAGAGTTGTACTAGAACAGGAAGATTTTTCCATGTTATTAGAAAATCATTGCTGACAATAAATTGCATGCAATTTTTTATCCGTTTTTAACAAAAATGAACGAAATTGTTTCTTGTCCTGAAATCGTCGAACAGGCCTGGAAGACGTCTGAAGAAAAATGGGGAGAATTATCGGAGGACTCTAAAGATCCAGGTGAATTTATCGAACAGCGATCTCGTTTAAACGGAGTAACCCTTCCACGATCAGTCCGCGGGTATCTGGTTCGCCGAGATCTGCCTTCGACTTACAATCGCGAATCTCGTAATACCCCGCGAATGATGCAGTGTGTATCGCATCACCGTAAAATCCGAACTCGAATCTCTCGGTGTCGATAACGAGCTCCTGGTACACCGGCATATTTCCCGGTAACCCGGCGGAGGAGCAACAGCGGCAACGCAACTTGCTGTACAATAATTCATCGGGTTCCACGAAATCCTGGCGATACCGCTTTGTCATTCCCCAGTTGAGACGAACGGTTCTCGCCTACTGGATCTCTCTCTCGAGGCTCCCGCCGGACCATACGCTCTTGGCTGAAAGGAACATCAGCGAGGCTGATCTGCCCATCCGTCTCGAATCCACCGTCCCGTAGCGAAGTGCACCGATCAGCGATCTTTAACTCGATTTTCGTTCTCCTTATTCCAATTTTTTTCCGTTACATTTTCCCACTGATGACGAGGCGCGCATGCGCGACTGTTATAAACGGCGAGCGCGTGGAGGCGCAGATCAGAGAGCAACGGGCCAACAACGGCGCAGGGCAAATTTTACACAGCAGCAGCGAGAGCAGGCGCAGCGGAGGCTCACGACGGATCGATGTGTATCTCTCTGTCTGTGGTGTACCTGCAGGTATTATAAGTGCCAGGGGGATCCGTGCACATCGCCATTACCGTTACGCGCCGCGGAGACGCCGGTCGTGAAGAAGGCGAGGGAGTTTCGCGGGAACGAAAGATAGGAGGAGGAAGAAGAACAAGCTAATTTATTGCGCTCTGTTTAGAGGTCCCTTAACCCTTTGGCTGCGGCGCGCTTCGTGACTGCGGCAATTAACTATAATTCAGAGGGAAATTGAGAAAAAAAAGAAACATTCGCGAACAGTAAATTAATTACTAAAACAGTAATATCGCCTTCTTTTCGGAAACTCCGCGGCGGGGAATCGAGGAAGACTCGCGAGGCTCCGGAGCCGCCTACGAGTCGCCAGGGCACTCGGTGACCCCGGGACCCCATTGGCGTCGGAGCCGGAGATCTATAACCCGTTTCCTAACTACTTGATCGGTTCTTATTATCCTGTGGGTTTGCAGGGTACGAATTTTTAAGGAAACATGGCTTTGTTTGTTGATTTAGATGTTCGTCCCCCTCCCCTCCTTGTGGATTTGTTTGTTGGTTTCAATATTTACCCCCCCCCCTCTTTCGGTGAAGCTGATGTCCCCACCCCGCCGTTTTTCATAGCATATCAAATGGTTTCAAAATATCGAAATTCCATTCTATATGCTATAACTTCGGAATTTAGGTTTTCATAACATATGGAATGAAGTTCGAAATTCAGAAATTCCATATGAAATTAATTGCCATATGCTATCCATGCGAATGCGCGAGCCAACAAAATCTAATCAACATATGTGCATATAGTAATTTTTTCAAAAGTTTTACTGTTTTCACTTTTCTGCCGGGAAGTGGATAAAAATGGATAGAAATATTTCAGCAGTCTTTCCAAATATTGTTGTGCCAGCTATGCGTACTTAGACGAAAGTAAGATATGCTTAATAGGAAGATTGCCTGAAGGCTAAGTGTCTATTTTTCTCGGGTTGGAAAACCGCGTCTGATCTCTCTTGCAAGACAAGCAATCTGGCAACCGATATTGCTCGGACAATTTCTCGTGCAGGATTGACGTGCGCGATAAAATTGATCATCGCACGTGTCTCCGGTTAACCGTAGATGTCTTCGTTTAAACGTCGAACGTGAGTGTTCTAAGCTCTGCCTACTTTTCGCGAAGATGGACTCCACACCTTTTGATGATGGAGCTGCCCAAGTACCGTACCCGTCAAGTATCGTTTGACGCGGCAATATATGTACCGAAGAGAAAAAAGTAAAAAAAAAAAATAAATAATTGATGCGCGAAACGGTATGTGGGTTTAAATCGTGTCCTTTTCTTCTTATTATTATTCCGCGTCGATTCGATACAACCGCTCATTTCGATGAACGATCAACCGTGCGTGGTTTATCCCCGACGCGTGTATGCGTATTCTCAACGGTGGTTACAGCTTCGCCACAAGTGCGTACACGCATCTCGCATGGATTAGGAGTCTTCTTCCCTCGTTCTCACCGCTCGTTTTCTAGAACACCGGCGGTTAGGGAAGTAGACCTGATCTCCTGTCGCTTCGCTCAGAGTTCGGTAGATCACATGTATCAAATGGATTGTATTTTAAATAACAATAATAACAGGAATAATTGTTATTATAATGATAATAATAATAACAACAATAATAATTTGCTGCAAGCATTCATTGATACCATTTGGCAGATATTTTTGGACGTAAGATTTCAACAAAATTCAAACTGTCTTCTTAATAACAAAATGTTGTATAATAATTTGGAAAACAAATCTTAAAGTTACCATAAAGTATAGTCCGGTACCGAAACGAATTAATTCTGAGCAGAAGAAGGCAAAAAGAAGATTTTCCGTATGTCCTTCGGAGCGAAACATGAATATGGTACGAATTGACATTCAAGTCCTCGAGGCTGCAATGATCACCGCTCGGCACAAAGAACCATCGTAAAGGATGAACCCATGCGTGGTTTATACACGGATTTTCTACGGTCGCGGCGAAGGTGGAGGTTGATGCCGATAGGAGGTGGCGAAGATGCGGAATAAGGCGAAGAAGACGAGGAGGACGAAGAAGAGGAAAGAGGCGAAGGTGGAAGAAGGTTAGGTAACGGTCCCGCAGTCAAGAAGCCGCTTTGCAGACACGACGTCTGCTGTCCGTGCGAGCTAGCTCGGGGCGAGGGAGAGAGGATTGGAAGCAACGGGCAAGCGGAGAGCGAGACAGGAGCTTGCCTCCGGGACATCGTCCTCCCCGCCCGCCCTCCCCCTTACGTCATTCACAGTGAAATATGGAACGTTACCGCGAGTGAAGCAGCCCGAGCCGGCGAAGTAGGTGGACTGCCGCCCGTGGAAGGTTGACTCAAAGTTGCGAGTCGCGAGATGTGCGAGGGACACCAATGACGATGGAGGGATCGGTCGGGAACGTTAAATCCTCAAAAGCAACGGCAGATCTGCGGACGCATCAACGTCACAATCAAGAAAGCTTTGGAGCACTTTGTTGCCGCTGAAACACGGCTACCGTAAACAACATCTCTTCGTTCTTTCGCTTTCGTTTTAGTTACCGCTTGTTTTACTTTCGGCTGATTTTGGTAGCCTGGAAGACCAAATGCATCATTTCGCTCCGCTGTGTTCATCGAGCTGTGGCTTCGGTGCAGGATAACGGTAATTTTTGGGCGCGTCCCATCAGTCCCGTTTGTCACGGGTTCGATTAACGGAGAGGCCAAATTTACTCTCAAATTCGTATCCTCGGAACGCAGGAGTTCGGAAAAGATCAATTTGAAGAAATCGATCGTCGGAATACATAATTGAGTGTTATGCAGATTTTTGTTCCGAAAGTCTCCTCTTATCTCCTCGAAGACGGGTGGAAGAAACGTTCTTGGGCACTCGTGACCATGCTCACCTGAACCCGGAGTCAGGGCGAGAGACGCTATCTCACCACGATATCGTTGGCCCGGCAACGAGCACGAACCGCAAGAAGCCGGAGCCGAAGAAGCTGCGGCGGGCAGGAATAGCAGAAACCGTCCTGTTCCGTGGAAGGCCAACAGGAATGAAGAAGAATGAAGAAGGACGCGCTACATGCTGTACCGTTCGAGTTCTTTTTTTTTCGCGAAGAACCTTCCACCGCGATCATACACAGTAGAACTCTCCCGCCCTCCCTGCATCGCCGTTCGTATGAACTTTTTGTTGCGCATACCAGAAAGCATCGCAGAATCGAAGGTCGGAATGCCGGGTTGTGACACAGGGCGGTAAAATCTCTTCTGTTGACCCTGGGGTTCGGTTGGGCCGTTTTTTACGGTGAATTATAGCGGTGCCCCCTTAACGTCCAATCGATAAAGAGGCTCTGATGCATTGGGGGCAGTCTGGATATTTTTTTGTTGTTTTTTTTATCATGCAGTCCTGAATGGACCCGAAGCCGTGATGTGGGCCTGGGAATAAATTAAAGGCCAAGCGTAGGGTTCCCGCTTGATGTCTTGCTAAAATTTATCCTATGGGGGCTCCAGCGATCCTTTCGCGATCTTCCTTTGCCCGAGCTACTGTTTTCGCAGGGAACATTCGATGGCCCTCGGTGATAGTTCGACCAAAGGACTCCAGTACAAAAGAATGAATAAGGCAGAGAGTCGCGAGAGGCGACAATTTTCATGGTCTTAAACCGCAGATAGCCTTCGTGACTGCGATAAACAGTTTGATGCATCTCGTTCAGAGGTTGAAGGTCCCCGAAGGTCTGAACAAAAGTTAAGGTCGGACGGTTGGCACACGAATGGTCGGGTAAAAATAAATGGCAAAAATAAAAGAGGGCAATGCCGAGGTGAAAGGGGAAGGAAAGTTAAGTCCGTATCGGATTCGTCGACGATGCCATTGACGCTCTCACCTCGTCTCATTATTTCGTATGGTTTGTCCACGAAGTGGCATGTTTAAAGACTCCAGACGACAGTGGTATGCATGCTGATGCAAGCCGTTTGGATTCGGAGAATTCACGATGGGTGTATAACACAACGGGAGTCAGGCGGTTGATCGAAGGACTCGAAATATGGGAAGTGCGACTGAACGAAGTTGAAGACGGTTGGACGAGCGTTCGAAGCGGTTCTAGGAAAGACGTCCAGGATGATAAATCTTCGTTCCTCGGCTGCAACTCAACTTCGGGGGCTCATTATTTCGTATGAGCCGTCCACGAAGTGGAACACCAAGATTTCTGACCTGTCGCATTTCGCTCTGACTTCATGAAGGCCGGAAGATCAGATCTGCATCATTCAGCTTCTACAGCCTATGATTTCTGCACCATTTCATCACAGGCGAAGCAACACCCAGTCGAAGGCAGGGGTGCAAAGGTATCGATCGCCTTCAGAGGAAACGAAAAGAACCCTGTGAATATCCAAGGATACAACGAGGACCGCAATGGGAGTCCGAATCATGGAGGAAGTGGGATGCAGAGGACTCGGTGAAAGAAGAATGAAAGTTCGAACCAGTCATTTAGGAGTTCGAAGATAGATAATCCCAATTGCAAGCAGGGATGCATGCAATCGATGCACAGCTGCCGAGCGATTTCCCCGTCTCACCCCACCGTAGTCTCATTATTCTCATCCAACAACGAAGCCGGCACCAATAGATAAATGCAGAGAAAGACCGAGTTATATTCTCACATATCACGAAGCGATGACCTCAGCACGAAAGGCATCGATCTTGCCCTCGTGCTCGGGGCGCTCTGCTGCACTCGAACTTCCCACTCATTATTGTACAACTCTTCCTATGCACAACATTCACCACCACCACCAGCATCAACAGCAGCACCGATGGCAACCAATTGCTTGAGGAACAGTGTATTACAATCCTTTGGCAGCGCAGGAACTAACACACAGGCGATGCCGTGGCTGAGGAATAAGGGAGAACGGAACGGTATGTAGATCGTCGGGCGAGCAACCGAGTAAGTGTTGTGTAGAGAAAACGAAAGTTTCGGTCCACCGGTACAGACTTCTGTACGGCACACCAACACCATTTTCTGTCTCTTTCACTTGCTTTCTTAAACTTTTCGTCCTTTCTATCTCTATCTTAGGTCGTTGTTGTTGTTTTTGTTTTTTTTTTTTTTTCATTGAACGGTGGAAAGGTCGCTGAGGCTAATGGAATGTTTTCTGAGATAAGCCCGTGGGTTGCCCTGATTCTCTTTCCGTCATTTTTTTCTTCCGATCCTTTTTTTTGTTCACTGTTACCGTTTTGCTGGTTGGCTGGTATTGTTCAAACTCTTGTGTTCGTTGGTTCTTGTCGGTTCTTCGTCCACATCCTTCGCGAGCTCGTCGTTGTCGTGCAAAGGGAATCAGGTTTCCGGATCTTGTTGAAAGCGAGCGGCAGGAATGAGGGAGTGAGATAGGACCCCGCGTCACCTAGAAGCGGATCTCTTCTCTGGCTTGGCCGTTACGGCCTCGAGAGGATTTGCATGGCATTCAACCAATACCACCACAAGGAATGAGCGAGCCGGGAGCGTGTAGCGTCTCTACACATTTTACGAGCTTAACCGCCCGAGATTTACGGGATTTCGTTTCTCGAGGCCGAGTGACCTCGGGAACCTCGGGCTCACGGATGATACGATGAAACGCGGTGAGACGATGGCCGGGACACAAAGGACTAATGTAGTGACGATGAGGATTCTCGACGGGATTGTTAAACTTGGGGGCATGGCGAGAAAGTAATTTCAACGGCTGTTGAGAAACACCTTTTATTGCCTGACCAAATTAAGGGCTCTCTGGAGTCCATTAACGTCGTGTAGCATCCGGGGATTACCTATGTTGAATACTTTTGTTTGCAATAACAATACAGATGTTTATGACCTTATTTGGCACTCAACATTGAGTATGCGTTCCCTTTAGCGGAACATCGTACAGCGAGTAGTTTTCGAGCTGCGGACAATTGAAGTTTTTCCAATCAGATGACGCAAGATTGGGCACCAAATTTTAAGGTCCTCGTATCTCAAAAGCTACTGACCGTAGACATTTTTGCCAAAGGAAAGTTTTGTTCAGCTGTGAAAAATGAATATTCTTATATAATCCTATTGTTTTTTAAGCGATTTTCGGGATAAGTTTCGAAATTGCTCCATGCCGGTAATTTGGGATGGCGTCTTACCACAAGAAATACGCAAAGTGGAAAGTGCCCGATATGAAAGTAGCGTTATTTAAATTTGTATCGATCGAGTCGATTCAATTATGGAAAGGAATGTTGCGTCCCGTTTGTCATGTCGCTTAGATCCATCTATTTTCATTTACACACGATATTAGGACCCCCTTTGAGAGAATTTCCAGCCCGTCGCTCTCGTGCATCAGCGGTCGTCACACGAGTACCCTCGCAAAAATGCATAACACAGCTCCAGCGTTATCGCTCGAGACACATAGGCAGCATAGTTTCAGACGCACGATTTGCATAGCAGACAAGAGGTGAAGTAGCAAGAGCGAGATATCTTTACGAGGTCGGTGGCTGCCGGCATAGATTTTCATAGAGTAACGCCTCTCTCGCCTCGGTTGCCTTCTGCATCGCCGACTCTCCCGACCGCGTGTTATCCTCAAACGTGTAGCGCGCTGATGCTGTGGGAGCTCGATACTACGCTCTCTATGTACCTTCGTTCGAGTAACGGACGTTTTACCGAGCGTGCGGTGGCGGACAGATCCGAACGAGCGAAAGAGGCGCGTGAGAATTACCGCTAGGAAAATTCGAGAGGATCGAGAGCTTCGGAAAGTCCAGTTCCAGGCTATCTACCAGACAACAGCCAACAGGAGTTGGTTACACTCAACCCGATCGGCATGGTTACCTGCTTCGCTTTAGTACAATCTACCTTTGCCTACTTTCAGCCAATCTACAGCTATAGTTTAAAGCAACCAAGGTACTGGAAAAAGTATCGACTGCTATATGTGGGCGATTATGATTAATGGCTAAAAATGCCCAAGCTGCCGTAGAAGTGGAAACGGAGAAGGCGATCGGCTTGGTTCTCAGGACATTTACAGTTATCTAATCCACGCACGAAAAAAAAAAAAAAAAACCATTGCAAACCCCTAACAAACTTTTGGAAACAATACCTTGATCGGAGCAACACAATCAACAAAAGAAAATGACAATATTGCCTACGAAACTTTGACTTCTCGACGTCGTGGAAGTTAAATTGAATTTCGAGCCCCGAGTGAAGCACGCAGATAAAGTACACGGATAGATAGACACGGGAGAGTGGTGAACCCCACAGAGAGATGCCTACGCGAACGCCTTCGAATCCCTCGACGACGAACAACTGCGAGGCGACGACGCGGAAGCCCCCGGCTCCTCGATTTATCGTCTATCGAACAATAGATCTGCTCTCGCTCCGCGTACACTAAAACTGCAGATATAATCCGCGGCGTTACACGATTGTTCTTAATATAGAACAAGGAGTTCGCGGGCTTGTCGGCGATTCAAATTCTCGCGTGCTCGCACCTCCGACTGCCACGGAGGCGGTGCTTGTACATCAACGTGTACATTATCGTAGCACGGTGAATCCCGCACGGTTGCACGAGCGGCAACGCGCTGTTTCTCCGATACTGTGAGCTACCCAGAACAGAAGCAGTCCGCGAACGCGTTTCGGCTATGCTCTTTATTATAGCGTGTATTCATCATCCGAAGAACAGTGTAAAGAGCACGGCCGAGAAGAGAGCTCCTCACTGCTCGAGATCTAGAGACGTAACACCGTGGGAGCGTGCGAACGACCGTTTCACGGTTTCTTCCTCGTGAAAGTGATATCGTCTCGCTGAGTACAGTGGTTGCAGTTTGCAGCTGAGTTCCATGCAGCAAGCTCGTTCCAAAGCCGGCAACCGGTGGGAGGAGAGGTGGTCGTTAAAGCTTGACCGACAAACCGACTTAGCGGGGATCGAAAAAAAAACAAAAAGTTTCCTGGGTGTGTCAAAGCGTGCGGAACAAAATGCTCTTCCGGACAGGATGTTGGAAAAAATTTGACGGTGTTCTCGGACACTTGGAGGATGTCTTTAATATTTGTTTTTTTTTCCTGGTGCTTATAGTTGAGATGGATCGGGAGGGCTGAGAGATCTGCGGAAGGATCGGCGTACGAAGGAACCGACTCACAAAAGGCAGCTCGTACAGACTCCCCGAGCCAGATCAACGCCGCTGATAGATCGCGGTCATTTGTTTGCCCGGCGATTGCGTCCTCCAGTCGCTTTCGTTAAAGTGCTCGTACGAGGGGGATAACTATCGTGGCACCGGCATCTCTCGCCTTGATCATTCGGGTCTCACTGCTATTGCGTAATTACGATTATATTAGCTATTGCACGCACGTCGATCTGGAGATCAGCTGCGACTCTGGTTCACCAAATCGGCACCGTGACTCGACATGCTGCGCACATCCCGTCGTATCGATTTCACGCCCATTCAAATAAAAAAATATTTGCTCGTAGATATTTATGCCGGAATAATTAATATTTTACTATTTATGTAATATTAATAATTCAATTGTGTTAAAAGAAATGAAATATTTTGTTCCATTTTCGTCAGAGAAGGAACCCGGAGTGCGAATTATGCGATAAGTAAATGTAAGGACGTTTAATCTGTACGACGGCCGTAGGTTGACCAGGAATCGAGGAGAGTTGCGTGTGCCTGAGTAACGCGTGTGTTATCGTTATAGCTGGGAAATTTCTGATCGTCTCTCGTTCACGGTCGATACGCGAACGAGTTGTTTCCCGGCTTGGAACGTGGGACGTGATCGACGAGCCGCGAATTAATCTCACGAGGCAGGAGGGAGAATTACTCTCGGTGCTGGTGCGCGAGAGATCCGATTATCCGAGCAAGAGTCGGTTACCGCGCGCGAAGATCGATCGATCGATCGGCGCCGAGAGTGGGAAAATCTCGAGGAGTCCGAGGCAAAAAATATAATAACAAATTCAATCAATTCACCGGACATCCGATTATCAAATCGCTATTATTATCAGCAAAAACTGTTGATAAAACTAATGAAAAAATTGAAAAATGCTCGCAAATACATGGGCAAAAAAATTACAATGCTTATCCCGATATTGTAATCATTATTATTATTATTATTGATAAAACAGTTAATAAATCAGAATAAAAAAAAAATACCTACAGCAGGTCAGGACTCCAAAGTGATTTATCTGAACCTCGAATTAAGAAAATAAAAAAAAAACTGCAACAAGCCAAAACAGAACTACGATTAACTTTGCACAGCTAACAAAGCCAGAGGTCGGGATCAAAGCAGTTTTTAATCGAAGCTTTATCGGCGGTTGACGGCTCGTTGCGCCTTTCACCGATCGAATAATCGATAAAAATCTACTTGTTCTAATGGGACTATCTTAACCGATCAGCGTCTCTACTAAACTTCATTGTGTACCTTCACATAGATACGAGCTCGAACTTCCACTCAGACCTACACGCCCACACATCTCCTTATCGTTTTATTTCTCTGAGACATATTAAGAAAAAAAAGCAATAAAAAAAAATACCCCACCACCGATAGTTCGCATAGTTCGTAAAACAAGAAAATAACTTTTACCGCCTACAAAATAGATAATAATTTCTCGCTCGTACACCTTTTGAGATTTTTTTCTTCCTTAACTTTATTTTAATTTAATTCAGGGATTCAAGCCGCGTGGGAGGTGCCGATCGATCGAAAGCTTCGTAGATATGTGTGTTCCGAACACTACAGAAGATATTAGTAGATAAATACTTGTGTGTATGTATGTGCGTTTATATACAGATAATAATACTTGTAGTAGGTTCGGATCTCGTTTGCGGTCTCGGGGCGGGTTCTGCCACGATGGTAGAGATTTCTGACTCGACCACCGGTCTCGCGGACGTTTTGCGGTGCGGAGAACGATCGAGTGACTGCAAAGCCGGCGACCCGACAGACCACCTCGCCAAAGAGCGCAAGAGGGTCGCTTACGAAAAATTCAAATGTGCACGATGCTCTCGCTTTCCTTTGCAGAAATCATGCAATCGAAGCCACGACTCGCACACATAAAAAAATTATATTTATTTAAAAAACCAATTTTAATTAAATAATGAAGACAAATGTGTGAGAAGCGGGAATGACTGGGGAGAAGTTTTATGGCCTGGATTAAGAGATAGCGAAATAAACAGATTGCGGTTTGAATAAAAAAATAAAATAAAATTGTTTACAACCGTAAAAAAAATGTATTAAAAAATAGGTCAGTGTACAACATAGTGGTGTGTCGTAATCGAGCCGATTAGCGATTGCGCGTGCGCGTATATGGGATCGCAGTAAAGAAATCAGTAGTCATCGATAAAGTAAACATGCAAATTACGCAACAGCTGCTAGCCGCTCGAGTTCTTAAAGTCATTTGTTCTCCTCGACTGGACCACGATCAGTCACGACAAGAGAAAGAACAACAGCGGGCTCTTTCTCTTCGTGACTCGAAGCCGCTCTAGGAAACACGAAACACGCCGAAGGTCTCGTCGAGTCTCCGGGCAAAGAAAGTGAAAAAAAAATATATTATCAAGATTCGACTGATTATCGAGAACGTATTCGTATTCGTAAGAAAGTTCAATTTCCAAAGTTCATCTCATGCCCATAAACGTTCACAACAGTCTTATTTAATTTTACGAAAAAAGTTTAATGACACGACAAACAGAAGGGCAAGTTTTTATGTGACAAACGAAATTTTGTTAGCGCCCTGATTTTACAAAGTTATTATTTTTTTGCAAATTTTTCTTGCCCTATTAAAGATCGAAAAGAACCCAAACTTTGTTTTGTGAATTTTTTTATCTACACTTAAAAAAAATTGTAAATTGTAATGTACAATTGTGATGAAAAATGAATGGATTTTTACCGTGAAATTAAAGTAAATTATTAAAAGTAAACTATTTCTAAAGTTTTTAATATACTGTGCGTTAATTTTTCATAACAATTATACATTAAATTTAATATAGCTTATGCATAAAAACTTCCAGCACCAGAACATTAAATTTCATACTAATTTTTTTTACATTGTACCTTTCCTCGTTTGATCTCATTTCCTAAAATTTTGGACTATTGGGCTCATATATCGAGGGTATAAAGAGTTCGCTTGTAATAGCTCGACGGAATACGTTATAGGTACGAGAAAGATTTCTACCTCTTTCTCAGAGCGTGGAGGCAGAAGAGGGAGGAGTTTGAAGTAGTAGTGAGCGCCGTGCGAAGTAGTCGTGCGGGACAAAGAGGGCATTAGAGAGGGAGAGGGGGGAGGGGGTAAAAGCGTCGAGACCGGGGCAAGGCTCGCTGCCAAGGGCGCCAACTCGGTCCAAGCAACCGAGCAAGCACACCTTCTCGTTCACTCGTGCTCCTTCGCCGTACCGCCAGCTTCTCTCACTGCTGCTGGGACTCTCTCGGCAACTACCAAAGGCGATATAATAGTTTTATACTTAGAAGCATTCTGAAACTCACGCATTCCGATAACTTCGATGCTACGACGACGAACCGCGCGAAAACGACCGCGATCCCTCTCCGCGACTCGGCTACGCAACCCGCCTCGTTGCGTCAGCCGATTCGCACGGCTCCGACAACCAGAAGAATCGCCGATGCCGGATGGAAAATAAAATTGAAAAAATAAAAAATTTGACATCTTCGACGAAACGATAAAACCAGAATAGAATACGTAGAGTAGAAAAGCGTAGAATAACAATTCGTAAAATTCGTGAAATTGTTATCAATCGCAGAAAAAAATTATTCTTTGTAAAAAGATTTTTAGATAATTTAACTTCGCTTAATCGTCAATAATTTATTATTTCATTTCATTGACGATAATATATATTTACAATAGCTATATTTGCAAACAGATGGGTCGATTCTATAACGATGGATATAATCAAAAAATATTCCTTCAATAATTACATTGTTTATTTACATTAAATTCTTTATTTCAAACTCCGTAAAATTTTCCTTTCGAAAAGAACTTGTTTGTCGCCTGTTAAATAGTCAATCGGTGGTTTCCAATGCGCAAGGAAATTAACTATTTTTAACCGACCTCGGTGGTTATCACCTCCATTAGTGGCGTGTGTTAGAACCGCGTCGGAACGTGCGACCGAGAGCCCTCAGAGTGATAAGCGAGGTTTGAATAACGGTGAAAAGTTTTTTTTCGCCGAGGATGAGATACCGTGCGTAATAACAGTGGCGATGCGGGGTTTATTCGTGGTAGACTATGATGGTTTCAGCGTCGCCGGCGGTCGGCACGTTAAATGCTTCTTCGTCTTCTGGGGATTCGCGTTGGAATCGTTTTCCATTGGATCATCATCTCCGGGACCGGCAGAGAGGAAAGTCCTACTGGTCCGGAGACGAGAGGCACGACACGAGTGTCTATCGGCGCGATCCGCTTGACGCTGGACCGCCAGCGGTGCGCTCAGCGTCCCGGCCCGTGCACCGGCTTCTGCCTTCGCGGAAAGACGATCGAGGTGAAACTATAAAATCTAACTAGCCGTGCAGAAAGCGAACGACGAGGACGGAGAAAATCCCCCTCGCCATGTGCTCGGGCTCGATCATCCCGACGAGATATTTCCAAGAGTCCGATACAATTCCCTCCACGCTGTACCCGTGCATGTAGACACATACAGAGGGCACACGTATAGTTGTGCATTATAGTACGGGGATGCAGGTATACGTTCCTCGATCGCCGAGAATACAGGAGACTAACGAGATCGAATCGCGAGACTGACAATGCCGGGGAGAGTCACGGCAGCGCGGAATCGTGAGGAGTCGAGAGCGCGGCTCGAAGAAATTTAAGGGGGGAGATGAGGGGTTAAAATTTCATTTAAAAAAGAGGGTCAGTGGAACGAATACATGGTACTTTGTACCTGAGGATTTTTTCATCGAAAAAATTTGAGCCCTTCGAGTGAAATAATTGAAGTGAATGTGATCGTGTAGGAAGGATATTTATTTTTATTTGAGTCGTTGATCTTCGAATAAAATATTAATGAAAAAAGAGGGAAAAAGGGGCGTGAAAAATTCGTACGGGGTGTTAAAGTTTAATTCCTTCGATGTTAAGCGATGAGTCATTTTTATGAAAATTATTATTGAGACCGTGGAATTTAATTTTTTTTAGAACCGCCTGACTGATATGGCCGGGAGGGCTTGTCTGTTGAACGAAATTTATTCAAGGAGATTGAGATACGATCTCGTTCTACTTTGTATTTTACTCTGTCAGCTACTGTAGGCTCGCAGACTCAATTAGCGTTCGTGACCTACCCATACGGTAGTTACACATGGAAAAACAAGATTATTCGAGAGGTTTGTACAATGAGAGAGTTAATAAGAAGAAAAAAATAATAAAAAGGGAAATTCATTGCAACCGGATTCGAGGTGTTATTACAATCTCGAGCGATTTAAATCTTTCATTTTTATACTCACGGATCTTAACCCTATGATATATGGAATTATACATCCTGTTCGCGAACGGTAGAACAACTTAATTCCTAAAAAGAAAAATGAAACATAATTATAGATATTATTGATTCTACTACTGTGAACTCTGAAACCTCCCACAGCCTCCTTGACCCTTTGACTACCAGTCTACAGTATTCGCTACGTTAGCGAAGCAGCAATTTTCAAAAATATCTTCATAATTTAAACTAAAAAAATTTGCCAAATAGTACAGCATCGTAAAGAAAGTTTCCCGTCCAGAATATTAATATTTTTCTTATAACTTCTCAATTTTTCTTATCGGTTATTTTCCTTACAACCACCCACAAAAACTTAATTTTTTTAAGAGACATTTTTACACATCTTTATATGAAGCAAAGTGTCTAGGGGTTAAGATTTTTTTTGTTAACAAAAAAGAGCCTCGGCTCTTGACATCGCACCCGAGATTGAATTTCCGTTCGACCTTGATTTCTCATGTTTCGTTAAAAAAAAATTGATTTTTTTTCGCGTGCAAGAGGTGACGAGTTTGCAAACGCCTTGAGCGTTTCGTGACGACGATTCGCAGGACGGTGCGTACGAGAGTCCGCTATTTAATACGCACCGGAGAAGTAGAAACAGCAATAACATCGGCAAAGTGGAGAACTTAAGAGTCATACGTGCCGTGCCAGAACAGCCGTAACCACTCGCGGGATTTGTCCCGACGAGGTGGCCACACTGAATGCTGCTTACTGACCGGTGTGCTCACGTTACTGCCGCGCCGACTTCTGTTACAGGTTACGCTAAACGTTCGCGTTGCAGTTGGGAGTAACCTCACGTACGGAACTTCGCCTCGGCGACACGTCCGTACAGAGCCACTGGTAGTTGCCTTTTAATCCCTGCCTTCCCTTCGCAACTTTTGCCTGCCTCACGATCTTGTAATCACGTATCGAACCCCGATATCCGCCGCGTGGTTGCGATTCAGCCGGACGATAATAAACACCGAGTGGAAACAGCGATTCCACATTACGCCCGACGAAACTCGACGAAATTCAAGACGCATCGGACACACGGCGAGTCGCCAGTCCGGAAGCTCCGCTGTACCCACGATCATTTTTTTTGTCGAACCTCGTTCGACGCTTTTTGCCTACACAGAAAACGTTCCTGATTTCCTGTTAACCCGTGTAAGACGGTTGCGTAACTCGCGGTGATGCCAAATTTTGTCGGCTCCGTTTAAAGCGGCGGATCAAACGCTCAAAGGGCAAAACACACGTATTCGTATGTCGAAAGAATAAAAATAGGAATTTACATTTGCTTTGATTGTAAAAAAATTAAGCTAACTATGCGAGTCGTAACTTTAAGCTCCAATTTTCAAACAGCTATTTTTTTAGACACTTCGAATATTAAGGAAATTTCTCCTATTTTCCCACCACACTGTTAATTAATATTATATATTGATATTAATTAACATATTAAAATTTGTGCTTTTACAAAAAACATTTGCAGTGACGGAGAAAACGTTAAAAGTTAAAAACGGAAGAGGGAATAACCGTTACTGACCAAGCCTTGCGGGATTTCACATCGCCCCAAAATTTATTTTCTTTGATTCGTACAGAAAAAAATTTACCTGCAACGATCCAAATCCCGGAATCCAATTTTTGTTTTCCTTAATATTTATTTTATACCGATCTCGTTAATGTCAGTCCGAACCGTACGCCAAAGATTTCGATTTTCCACCGGCCGACTCGTCAGTCTTAACTTACAGATGCAAGTCGGTACCTAAACACCTCGCCACGGTCGTGGGACTTGACCCACATCCGACAAACACAACTCTCGTCTCTGTGCCCGGTGCTGATGCACTCCGTGGTTTAATAAACGTCTACGGTACAGCGTTAAAACACGCTTCCACGTGGTACATACACCTCGGCACACGAGAGACACCGTACAACCGTGTGAGAAACCGTGCGATAAAATATAAGACGGAGTGAAGTAATGACCGAGGACATCAGCGAGCCCATCAGCAGTTCTCCGGATCGAGGGCTACCCATTTACTTTTTCAACTCTCTTATCTTTCGGATCATCGGTTTATGCATGTATGTGTCTCTTCTTCTCGTTACCCGACCCTGAAACCACGATGAAGTTGTCTCTCGGGATACAGTTTGAAACTGGTTAACGTTCCGAAACCTCGAATAAGTCGGAGAAATAGCTGTCGACTCTGACCTTTCCTCTCGGACTATGCGGTCGTTGCACATCGCTCGCTCTGTGCGTTTATGCTCTGGGGCTTTTTCTCTCTCCCTCTCCGGACAACGGACGATTATCGTGATGATCGTGATTATGTCGCGTGTGAACGCTCTCCGCTCGCTTCGACGCCGCGCACTTTATCTCTCTTTCCCCGTATTACTTATGTTTATATTTTTAGCTACAAACGTACCCGAGGTCGAGGGCTGTAATCGGACTCTTCGCACGTGAGTTCTGTGCAAACAGCGAGCTGAGGCCTAGAATTTTGATAATTAGGACTCTCGCCAACTCGGATGAAGTTGTACCGACGGAGCGGATCTGTGAGGTCAGGTTTAACCCTTTTTTTGACCCCACGGTCGTTTACTTATTTTTGTTACAAAAAATTGACAGGGATTTTTAGAAACAATTTATTTATTTAACAACAATTTATTCTTCATGAAAAAAGCTACGCCTTCCTCGATGAGTTTTATCAGACTTTTAATTTTATTTATTAAAAATCTCTGCTGAGAATATTTAGAAGTTACGAAAGTTAAGGCTGACGCGGCAGATTCAGTGGAACAAAAGAGTTAATTCCGCAAAGAGTGGATATTGTCTTTGCCGTTTGCAATACATTGGACGGTGATCGTTCAGACACCTCGCGGTGACTCATTGTGGGTGAAATGAGGTCGAACTACGTGGTGAACAATTTCTATACGTCGAAGGTCGTTGTCTCAGTAACTTTAATAAAATATTGCCGGTTGAAAAATGGAAGATAATATTTTGTAAAAATCTTTTGCGTGTGAACGGACGATAAAATATCAATCGAAAAGGTTGATAGACGAATATGATAGGAGGATTTTCGCTGCGTTTGTTTATTTCGTCGTCATTAGTCGGGGCACTCGTGGCGCCTAATTAATTGGCATAATTCATGAGTTGCCGAGCGAGTGCGAAGAATGCGAAGTTAATGACTGACGGCTGAATAAAAAAATGAAGGAGCAACGTCGCGGGACGTTGTACGGTGCCGCGTATTTGCCGGAGATAATATTATAATTCAGGCTGGACGGCGTGACATAAGTGCGAACACGCAACGTCTACGGGAACTCTTTTGAGGGCTCGGGAAGGAAACCGAGCAAGCACGCGTCGCACCGCGACGTTAATATAATATAAATAATACGTTGATGCAACCGCCGCCGCGTAATTGCACCCCGCTGGACGATGCACCGTTTTTCATGGTCATGAATTCATACGTGAGATTATAAGTTCATACATGTTATCTTGTGGCATTGCAAATATCATAGACCAGACGTTTTATGGAGTTGAAAAAAATAATAGGGAAGAACCTGTTCAAATATACGAATAAAAATGTGAAATATGATATGAATAAAAATATGAAATATGATATGAATAAAAATATGAAATATGATATGAATAAAGAAATGAAATATGGTATGAATAAAAATACGAAATATTGATATGAATAAAAATATGAAATACTGATATCAAGTCCAATCGATCTTTGATCTATATAGCGACGTATTTTCCTTTTGGTTAGCAAAAAATTATTTCCCGCAGAATTTACACCAAGATTGATATGCGACATTTTCTGTTTCTTTTTCATTGGGAAGAAATTTGCATTACCTCGATCCGTATAAAAAATTCTCGTGCCGAAAGGGTTGAGTTAAATGATCGACGCCTCTTCCCATGCGATTCGAGAATCGAGTCCGCAAAAACCCCCCCAGCTCTCCGTTCCGTCGCATGTACTACGAGACACGCCCACGGATCGTGCGTACGCAGAGTAAAAAGCGAGATAGGAAATAAACAGTATTCATCATGCGAGCGAGCTAAAAGTGAGTCCGACAGAGCCGCGGAGGTTTAGAGCCTCGCTCGCGTGTCTACGAACCCTCACGCGAGGTGACAGTGAAAGTAACCCAGTCGCGCATTCCGCGAGTCGTGCCCGACGAGCCGAGAAAACACGATAATGATAATCGTCCGCGATCGATTCAACTTGATATACATATATATATATGCAATGCTCCAACTCCCATTTGATTCATTCAATGGTCTTTTTTTTTAATTCTTCCTATTATTTTTTTCTGTTCGCTTCATCCAGCAACGAATAACCGAGCGATAATAATTTATGACTAACTAAGTACTCACGAATGTGCGCACCCACCACACCCCGTATAAGCTTCGCGGATTGCGTCAGGACGAAAGGATCAGCGACGTACTCGTACGGAATAAAAAATAATAAAAATATCTCGATCCAGCGTATTCCTTACCTGGAACAATAAAAGATATGCAAATTAGAGGTGATGCAAGATTCTCCGGTTCGACATTAATGCAAATTCGATCGGATGTGTATACATCTATATATATATATATAGTAAACCTTGCGGTTAGAGTGTTACGGTCGTGATAAAAATTAAAAAGGGCAAGTGCGCCGCAAAGAAATAATGAGGCCATCGGTGTGCAGAGACTAGTTATAAAAAAAACAATAGTATTGCGATAATGAAAAGTAAGAAAAAATGTAAATAAAATCGAGAAAAATCGTATGGTAAGTAGCAGAACGTGATGGCCTGGACGACGACGCCGACGGGGTTGTAGAACGAGGGGACACTAAATAACATGGCTAACGAGCTACTAAATTAACCGTAGGAACACAATCTACCATTGTTCGGGTGTCGGCCGTGGCACAAGTACGACGAGATCTCCGAGACACACCCGCCCCCGCAAACTTATGCTCTGTTTTATCGTGAGAGGCGGGGGAGGACAATTATTATTCGCAGCGTCAAAGTTTCTCGCCCTCCCCTCTCCCACCCGCCTTTTGTCGAGATCCGAGTTACCGTCACGCTTCAATGGAGACAAAACGAGAGGCGATGACGACATTGCAGTCGCACGAGCGAGGTTTGAGAGGCAGTCGTCTATCACTCGAGATCCAATTAAAATATTTCAGGGAATTATAAACTGATCGGCAGAATATTATTTCTGTTTAATAAAACAAAAAAGGCGCTTCACACTTTTTTATGTAACAATGAAATAGATCGTTGTGATTCATTATTTTTCAGAGCCATCACACCCAGAAAAATAATTTTTTTGACGGCCACCGTTTATTTGGTTTAAGTAAAATATTTATTTGATTTAAGTAACTATTTACTTAATTTACTCAATCGACTGTAGGCGTCAAATAAATTTGTTTTCTGGGTACATAGAATCTACACTTTAAGGTAAGTCCATGCATGTCTTCGTAGTTATTATTCTCTTTTTATTAATATTCACACTGCTTAAAAAATTCGGAAAAGAAAACAATAAGGAGATCTATCATCCAATCAATTCAATCAGTTTGATCGATTCAATCAATTCTGTCAATTCTGTCAATTCAATCAACTCTATCAATTCAATCAATTCAACAAAACCTCACATAAAACTGTGTCAATAAAAGAAATCTCCATACGACGGCTCGGCCAAAAATACAACCCGAGTCATAAACCAGCAATGATTGAAAGTCGCGTCATCCGGTAGGTAAACAAGAAACCTGTAAAATCATCAATCTCTCGATTTTAAGGACCCCCGATGATTTAACGATTACGCGATTCGCCAGAGGCAACGATGACGTATCATCGATATGGAGAGACGAAGTTTTTGTTTTCTCTATTTATAAGTTTAACGTAAGCCGAGCCGGAGAATCGGCCGAGTGATCGAGAGTTGCTCGAGGGGGGTTCATTGAACTTTCTACACCAATACCGCTACGGCGGACACAGCGCTGTCATAATATACAGAGCCCGAATATCCCGGAGCAGTGTGTACGCTATCAAGGTGGCTTCGCTGAGCACGTTCCGAAACCAGACAGTTTTTTTTCCTTCTTTTTTCCCTCCTCACAGAGCCGAGAGACTCGAGAAGGCCAACGAACGACCTTCGTCATCGTGGACCTCCTTTCATCCACCTAAACGCATGCTGCGTATTCTCACATTTGTGTTGCGTCCACGTTACATCAATCAGAGCTCGCGGCGGTGCGTAGACGTAAAATAAAAAAATAGAAACGAAGCGGAGTGTTGTGCGATCGCTATCGCGAGGAGTTGGACCGAACGGCGCTGTTTTATCGTCGCAATAACCGTGGGGAGGTGTCGGGTAAAGAGTCGAATAATTTGTCCAGGTGTCTGAGAGCTTGTCCAGGTGTCTGGGCTCATTGAGAAGTGCCCGCTGGCTCGGAAATTCTGGTTTCAGGGTTACTCGAGCGTGCGCGGTATTTTGTTAGAACACGAGAATTGTGGTACAAAGTCAGGATGCGCGTTGCGGGCTGAGACATTGAGGTTAAAATTTTTATTTTTTTCGTTGCAAAGGGCTCGAGTCCCGAGGAACTTCCTGCAATGGAACTTAACGAGCCGGGGCACTGGAGGAGTAATGGGGGGCAGGTGTCGGGAATTCTCGTGCGAATTGTGGTATTAAAAAAAAAGATTATGATGCGGTGGAATAAAAAAAACTATCAAGCACAATAATATTGTAGAAGAGTTAATTTTTTTTATTTATTTTTTTTATCCTTTGTGAACTGGGAAGACATTTTTTGCCGAGAAATATTATTTTAATCCTGCTCCTGCACAAATTTGGAACTGACGACACAACCGACCAATCGCGTCACTAATAAAACGATGGTCAATGTGATTAGAACGGAATGTCACATTCCGATATTATAGGCGACCTATTTGGCGTATCTACTTTTTAATACTGACTCATCGACCCGACCACAAAACGTTGGAAAATGATCTGCGCAAAAGTGCTCACATTAATTATTATTTTTATATTCGATGTCGAAACACGGACATTCGCAGCGATGACTAACGCCGGGCGACCGTGCTATAACTATATCCCCAACAGCATGGGGAGCTCGGCTTGACCGACGTGATTCAGCCCCGAGGCATCCGAGTGAACCGGAAGAGCCGACCAAGATCTCGAGAAAGGTCCCGAGAAATAAAAAAAAAAAGATCGAACCGAAAAAAAAGCTTTCGAGATCATCAAGATTGAATCGCCTCTGATTGTGAGTCAGAGCTGTGTATCTCGACGCAATAATACTATTCTCCCTTTCTTCGATTATACGTCTCTCCGGTCAGATTTTTTTATATCATTTTTTATTCTTTTCTTTATTTTTCTCAACCCTTTCCTTTTCCTTTCACTCTTTTTAAAAAATTTTTTTTCGCTCTCTTTTTCTCTCTCTCTCCTTTCTTCGTCATCTGGTCCGACGCGTGGATCCTTTGTGCGAACACGCGAGCTGAGAGGCCAGCGTCAGCGCAGCGAGCGCAGCAGCTTTGACTCATCGGGTTTCGTCCGAGACGCTGCAGAATTCACGTTTTAACGAATGATGACCCGCGTGTTATACTGACTGGGCTGGAAGCGCGCGTGCCCGAGTTGGACCGACTCGATGCCACACGAGGATTGACTAATTGGATCGGCCCTCGAACCGACGACTGCTGCATAGCGCGCGCCATGCATTACGTGTCGTATGTGTGTCGTGTACCCGAGCCATTATTCATCGAGCTTTATTGCCGCGCCGGGCCTCGCGGATACTCTTTGTTATCCGTTTCATGGCATTGCGAGTGTCGCGGCCACTCCGCTAAGTGACTGATATAAATTTCACAAAACTGCGCCGGAGAGGAGTGAGAGATGCGCATGCGTGGACGTCCGAACGACGATCTCGCTGCAACTCGAAACTTAACGGACCGTCCGGAAGAGGGCGGCTCTCGTGAGATCCGATAAGGGTCGAGTGAATGTCCACGAAGTAAAAAAAACCTGTTACATCTTTGACAACCATTGTTTACGATGGAAAAAAAATACTCCACTCACTGAGAAAAGAGCTTATTTAATGTTAACAAATTTTTGTTAATGCGATCGGACTGGATCGCAATATCTTCTTTGATAAAATGCTCTTAATAAGTTTACTTTTTTTGGACATGGCAAAATGAATGTTTTCTTTAGGTCTATTAGATGTACATGTTTTTTTTAGGTCTATTAAATTTTATTTGTCTCTGATAAAATTTGTTAGCGATAAATGAGTATTTATTTAACAATGTCCAAGAAAAGATTTGATAACGTTAGATAAACTCTTTTCTCGGTGCACTTGGAATTGTCCGGGAACAACCGGTCGGACGGTAAGTGAGTTCTTCCCCTTTTCTTCGTCGGAGATCAATCGAGATTTCTCGCGATCGACGCGCCCCTCAGGAGCGCTCCGGGCAAAAAATCCGTTTCCGATACAAACGTCAACCGCGCTCGTTTGCCGCGGGGCTTCTATCGATAAGCGCGGTTCACCCATAGACCGGTCGAAGCGCCCGTGCGAAAAGCCTCCGAGGCTTCGGACTTCCAATCCTATATCCCAGCGAAGAGATAAGGCCGTTTCTTCGATAAGTCGCCAGAGAGTCTCACACTCGTTTATTCGCTCTGGATAATCTCTGCACCGCGCGCCTCTTCTCGCATACGCGTCCCGGGCACACCGAGGAGGACTCAAGGATATCCTTCGAGACTCCCTGACTTCGATAGATCGAGATTTCACTCGAGATCCACAGAGCCATCGGGGAGTCTGTCCCGTCCCGAGATTGAACGAAGAAAACCAACGGATCTCATCGATCCGAATGGATATATCTATATATGTGAACAGACGAGTGACGATGCATTGATTTCTTGCTCGATCGAATGGGAGACGTCGATTCTCCACCGGAGCTCGGAACGATTGGACATAAAATCGGCACGATTGGAGAGGCAGTCGGACGATTGTTAATGCGATCGGATTGGATCGCAATATCTTCTTTGATAAGATGCTTTTAATAAGTTTACGAAAAAATCTTATAAATAGTGTAATATAAAAATTTCTTAATTAAAATGAAAAGATAAGGTAAACGTATCAGACTTAAACCAGTGTCTGCACACATTAGTCGGACGATTGTTAATGCGATCGGATGGGATCGCAATATCTTCTTTGATAAAATGCTCTTAATAAATTTACGCAAAAATATGATAAATATTGTAATATAAAAATGTCTTAATTGAAAATGAAAAGATAAGGTAAACGTACCAATGAGACTTAAACCGATGTCTGCGCACACCGTATATGAACTAAATGAAAGATATTTAATCGAAAATGAAAGGAAATTAGTAAATTTTTTGTTCTCACATCGAGATAAAGTATTGAAGACAAAAAAGGAGAGAGATTGTCTGGGAGTGTTGTTGAGCGTGAGCGAAAAATTAAAAATATGGGTTGGCTGGCGCCAAGACGACGAGTCTCTCCGTCCTCCTCTTGATCGTCACTCGATCCCTTCCCTGCTGCTTTACCTCGATCCTTTCCTTTCCTTTCTACCTGACTCCGCCGCGGCGTCTCGCGCTTCGTTCAACGTCCGTTCTCCCTCAGTTTATCAATACCTGAACTCTTTTTGTTTCCATCTTGTTTTTTTTTTTTTGCGGCTGGAGGGTAACCTGGCTGGATTTATGCCATGCCCGGTCACTCGAGATGATCCGAGAGGTATGCGCATCTTTATGCGATCATTTATCCCCGCGTCGATACTAAAAATAATCTCAGTGCTTCGTCGTTCCCCCAGATTTTATTAGATTTTTTCCCCTATTTTTTATACCTAAGCCAGAGCAAAATCTCCACGTTTATGCGCGCACTCAATGTATATCTAGCTACAAGACTCTCGATACGACCGGTGTAAAAACATATCTCTCTAATAAAGATCACATTTTTAAAGTTTTGCGATTTTCGAGTATTTTCCCCGTAAGCAACAAAATTACAATCAACTGCTTATCATCGCGTCGTCGAATTGTCGCAATAAACCATATCTCCAAAAAACTCCCCACTTAAAAAGAAAAACCTTATCCACTAGTTTGAATTGCACTAACTCAGATCCGCGGTTCTCGAGACCGTGTCTCGTCGCGAGTTCCCCGCAGCGTGCGCAATACAATTGCAATGCCAGCCTACAATGCCTTCGCCGCGTGGGCGTGAAGCGTCCCCGCACACACACACACCCTCCCATATTTCCTTCCCGGCGATTCTTTCTCTTTCCCCCCGCATCAAGCGTATGCATATCTGTCCGCGGCGCGGCCCGTGACTCTCAGAGGGCAAGAACGTGCCCAACTCGATGCGCTATTTATTTACGGCTCGGTTGCATGCGCTCACACTCCGCAGATCCGCGCCTTTCTTCCACATACTTCCACATACCGTCCGTCCACCCCCCCTCCGCCCGCCGTCGTTCCTCCGTGTTCCCGCCGAGAGTACACTCTTGTCTCTCCCCCGAGCTCTATCTCGTACCTCGATCATTAACGCTCTCGCGGAGCCGCGCTCGCGGAACTCATAGACCACGGTGCACCCACCGCGACGTGTTGAACTCGCTGTCCCGGTGTGTTCGGAGTTCTCGGACCTCGCGCCACCGGGTTGCATCGGGTTCTTCGCCGGCGCGGAGGACTTCGCCGTGGCTCGAACTCGTACGCGCGGACTCTGGACGCATGGCCGTTCGCGGTTCAACCACGGTGCATGCGACCCGATAAAGCTATCTCATGCCGGATCGCATTTAATACCTATCCTGACCTGCATACACGCGTGCGTCGCGTACACAGGCGTCGTATTTCACGTGGTCGCCAGACGGCGCATGCCCGCACCGCGAGTCGCGCATGCGCACTACGGAACTCCCGAGGTACAGTCGAGAGGCGCATGCGCGGATAAACGTTTTACCGCGGGCGGAGGGAAGCGAACTTCGTCAGACGAGACTCTTTCCGCCGGCGAAGTGGATGGCGTTGAAAAAAAAAATAAATAAAAATGAATGGAAACAACAACAAATGTAACCGGGTGAGTATGTATTAGTCGTAGGTGCGTCTTCCCGGGTTAGGTGAAAGAAGATTGAGGAAAGATTGTATGGGGTGTTTTATGCGCATTCTGGATATGGCGCTGAACGGGTAGTCTCGTGGTTGTGTGTATTGTGTGGCGCATATGTGTGTTTGTGTTTGGGTGTGTGTGTGTGTAGGTGTGGGAATAGAGTTTATCGTGGAGGGTTTGTATGCGCGTCCAGGGGGGCAAGGGATAGGCGATAGGTGAGACTATATAGCGTCCATGCATTGAGTTTGTTTTATGCGGGAACCGGTGACATTAATCAGCGAAGTAAACGCACCGAATGCATTTGTTTCGAGGCTCGGATGCATGTGTGTATGCATGCTTGTGGGTATGGGATAGGCGCACGGCAAGGAGCTATTGTACACCCTCGCAACCGAGTTTGGAATAACGAATGGCGGATACCGCTCCTACCGCTTTTGCTGACAGGAGAGTATAATAGCCCGACTTACAAATTATTTCCTAGAGCAGTCGAAGACGCGTGGGAAAAAGCTTTGAACTGTTCGGGAGGATGGATTATAGGGAAGAGTCTCGATCGATTGTCGCCCTATTTGATCGATACGACACACGTGGTCTGTAGGCGTTTTTTTATTTATTTTTTCATTAATTGTTTGTTTATGTACAAAATGAATTGTGAAAAATATTATGATTTATGTACTATGTACATAAATATTATGAAAACATTATTGATATAATAATAAGTATCGAAGTAACAAAAATTCTCATTGAATTTTCTTATGAAAACAATTTTTGTTTTCACCAAACTGGTCCGATCTATTAATTCATTTCTATTAATTTTTTACACCATTTTTTTACGGCCATAATCATGTTCATGCAGCACGATAAATTTTTGAAAAAATAAAATTGTATATCTCCTTTCGATATTCTTTAACAATGATTTAGAATCGTAACAGAGACGGCTCCAAGTTTATCACAAAGTAGACAAAAATAATGGGGTACGAACGATGTTCGAGCATTACGCGATGCTGAAAGCTCTTGTACATCGCAAGATTACCGGCATATCCGATCGCTGACTTCCGCCCACGTTTATAATTTCAATGCTTGTAAGGGACGGGTCGACCGCAGGAATCGAATTAAATAAGATCGAGTGGAAACAGTGTGTTGTCTCGAGTGGGTTGTTAGTTATTTTCTTATCTATTTATCGTGCCCCATCCGCATTAAACTATCCGAGGGAAGCGTTTTAATATACTTATTTGTGCACAGCTGAGTTTATTGCCTCCCTTATTATCGAATATTACTCGCTTAGAGGTCCGTAACAACAACGCAGCGAGAGGCCGCTGAGGGAATTCCTTTTTCGGAATAATTGGCTCTTTTCAGCACTCACTCACCAGCCGAGCTCTAGCCGAGAGCCGGAGTTGGAATTAATTTCAGAAACTTGTATGAATGTATGTTTATATATATACTATATACATATAAATTCACAATATATAAGAAGCTGAGGGTATTCTCGATGTTGCCTCGCGTGTTTTGTACGTGGGACGGATTATCTCTCTCGCTTTCTGGACGACGGTTTACGGTGTATAACCCACGCAACCGTACGTGAGGTCGAGAGTCAAGCGTGTCGGACCTCCGACGATTTATTTTTTAATAATTTATAACCAAATACAATTTTTTTATTTTTTACCAACGACCCAAGACAACAAAATGCTCCGCTTGCCAATTTTTGAAAAAAATAATAATCAAGATATAAAAATAATAACAATAAAACAATAATTACAATTATTATCATTATTAATTTTATTTTACAATGAAATAAATCTTCCATTTGGTACCCAAAGTCGTATGCATATAAGAAAGAGCGGTCGAGCGATCTGAATTACCGACCGAGTAAAGTTCGCAACTTTTTCTTATGTCCCAGTAAGAAACGGCAGGAGTTACACGTACATTGACTCGTTATTGGCTCGGTCTCGTCTGTTCCGATCCATTGATCGAGTCGGAACCTTCTCAGCATCGTCTTGGCGCTCGCCGTGCGAGTCCGTGTTGTTGGTGTGATGTGTGTGTGTATGTGTGTACAGTATGTAGGCAACGAAGGAGTGAAGGTACGGGACTGAGAAGCGTCTCGCGCTCGATCACGATAAATCACACTGTCAGAGACCGAAGACAATGCCCAAGGTGGAGACATTATGAATAGGTACGTACGTATATGTATCCACCTTATGTACGGGCTAATGCGACGAAGCGCGTGCAGGTCGCACGAATATCGAAAGCGACGCGTGCAACGAACGCCTCTTTCTCTGCCTCCATCCCCCATCGACTTCTTTGTCGCCACTTGCTGTTTCGTTAAATATTCAAGTATCATATATCTATATATATTCACACCAATGTCTATCGGGACGCGCGATAAATCTCACGCACTCCAATTGCGTGGGCGCATCGGGGTAATCGATACGTTACGGCTATCCTTGGGAGAATTTCCTCCGTCACGTGTAACGACACGAGCCTATTGTTTTTTTTTTATTGCATATCAATATTTGAAGATTGGAGAACTTTTTTAGACCACACTGGAGGGTCCGTTTTAGAACGCCAAAAAAAAAAATGAATTGATTGATTGGGCCAAGAAAATAATGTTTAGACCAGCCAAGTCAATTTGTTGGTGCCAGAAAAATTTTCGTCGGACAATAAATTATTTTCGTTAGTCACGTGTAACAACAAGAGAACATTTGCTTTTTTTAATGCCAAAAAATGTAATTAATTCGTTGGTAGGAGAAGTAATAATGTTTTGGCCCAGCCAATTAGTTTGCTGACCCAACAAAATTAATCGCTCGGGGCGGTTACTAATTATTTTTCTCCGCAGAGTCCGGCAGTGCAGAAACACACAGGCTACAGCTGTGGCGCCTCAGCCGCTCGCCCCCTCGGATCTCGGAGTCCCCATAATCGTTTCAACGATACATCCACCACCTCCGCGACTCCTTGACCCCGGGACATCGAGCTTATACGTTCCACAGAGTATCTTCCTCTCTCTCTTCGCTCTCGACATCAACGATCACAAATCTCTACAACTTTCGATCGCGTGGGAGTTTCCTTCTCCGAGGACAGGAAACAAAAAAATCTCTCGAATCTCAGCGTTTTACGATTCCGAACAGCATCCGACTCTTCGGAACTCTCAGTGGAATCGGCGGTGAGTGGTAAAACTCCGAACGCTTCGTCGCTTCTCATAAAACGACCTAATAAAAAAAAAGATCTAAAATCGCAGGTAGAGGCAATTTTTTCCACGCTCCGCCACACCACGGCCGGAAGAACAATATCGGCGTATAAGACAAAAAAATTTCGAGGAACGAACCAAGAGGATGAAAATTTTCGTTCTCCAGCAAAGTATCGTTGGTTTTTTATTTTTTACAAATTTCTTCGTAGGTTCGACCGCGGCGAATGATCGAGCATCAACGGGTCCGTTTTGAGGATCCGAGCGGAGTTAATATCGCAGGGCTCTTCACGTGGGTGGGAGAGGGGGAGGGGGAATACTGAAAATTAGTCACAGCCTTGGGCGGGCAATCTCGGCCGGAGTCTCGCGTGTCGTTGCGGAACGCCTGGCCCCGAAGAGACGAGATAAACTGCAAGAAACGTGGAAAGGAGAGTGTGGAAGGACTACTCCACTACACCGCTGCGCAATGAAACATCGAGCCGGCGCGAGACGAGCGCACGGGGGCTCTCGAGTTTGCCCCGGAGATGTTTAGTCCGGGTAATCGCTCGGGCAAAACCCGTGAGAACTTCCCTCCGCTGCGAGACTCGCCAAATTTCCTGCCCGACTTCCGTCGTCGCCGAGGACTTGCATCCGCAGGCTAGGAAAAAAAGGCGTGGGGTTTCGCGAAAGCGGACGGAGAGGTGGATATGTGTTGGGTGGGGTCGAACTTTTGTGAGAATTCCGCGGCAAAAATTTGCGATTGTTGTGATGGAAAGAAGGGAGCCTCGAACACTTTGTCGAGACGAAACTGCGCGGCAGGTGAGAGAGGGTTGAAAAACGAAGCCCAGAAAAGAGCAGGTGGAAGGTTTTTTTTTTATAAAAAAACAAGGAGATTGGAAAGGGAAGAAATCTCGGGGCCGAAATCCCGAGAGGGATATCGAGCAGATGTTTGAGCCCCTCCCACGCGTCAGAATTTTGAGATCGAACATCTATCTTAGCATCATGCTCGATATCTTGAGATCTAACTCCGTACGGGTTTGAATAAAATGTTTGTAATTTTTTTTTTTTTTTTATGTAATCAAAAAGTGATGTTGCAAAATTGAGGTAACAGATAGCTTCTAGATCGAGGCTGGAGATAAAGTACGTTAGATCCGAAGACGAATGAGATTGACGCGAGCTCCGGTCGATCCGCATTCCTCTATTGAGTCCTAGGAAGCTCATTGGAGCTCCTCCCAACGATCGAGTTCCATCGAGTCGTCGTCGTTGGGATCTTTTTTTTTAATTGCCGTTTCTAGCGACCACCGGATCCATCGCTGCTGGATCGATGGGAAAAAAAAATTCGAACGATCGAATCGGAGGAATTAATCGTCGGACATTGTTCTCGGGAACCGAGGTTGATCGAAGGCCGGTCGAAGCGGCGAAACAGTTAAAAAAACAGACACACAAAAAGCAAGCGGAAAGGAGAAACCAATCGAATAAATAAAAATAAAATTGATGCCAAAAAATTTGCACACCGAGCTCTCTTTCTCTCCGTGTCTTCCTTGCAACGAAAACCTTCGGTGAAATTGTACTTCAGGCTGTTTTTTTTACTACTCATCGATCAGTTAATAACCGCTCGACGTAATTTGTATGACAAATAGCGGCCGCGGAATAAGAAATGGTTATGAGGAAGTAAAATGAGAAAAAAGAGAATCGAGGACAAAGATATGTGTAGCGAAGGGTTGCGCGCACCCGGCAGGGCATAAAGAACGATAAAAATTTCAAAAAAATAATACAAAATAAAAGAAAATAAATTGACAAAAAAAGTAAAAACGTAAAGAGGAGTGCGTTCGGTGTTGGCCTCTCGGAGGATTAACTTTCGTACGGGAAGTGGCCCGTGCAGAATCGAACGGACAGGGCGTACAGCTTCGCTTATGCCTCCGAGGAGCCGTGGCACGTACGAAATTCCATCCCCGATGATTTAGCGATCGTATTTCTTGGCGGCCGGCAGTACGGCCTTGAAAGTCGAGCCGCGAAGAGAACCCGCGCGCGCCGCAGCTCCGAGATTATTATGCCCTCTCATTCTCTCTCCTCTCTCACTCGAGGCCCTCGATCTCTCGCCCAACTTGCGTAATCGCTAAGTTCTCGTCGAGCTCGTTTTCGTCTCATTTATCCCGAACAATAAAAATTAAACTCTCGTCTCGATTCTCTTTACAAATCGTTCGGCAAATTGTCGCGGCTGCACAAAACCATGAAATGAGGCAAGATACAGTATACATTTTTAAATACTTACAATATTTATGATTTTCAAAAATTTAAATTTATTGTACAATTTTTGTTATCTTTTTTCAAAAATTTAAATTTATTGAAAAAATGGTATCTTTTTTCTAAAATGTTAATCTTTATTTTTTCAAACATTCAAATTTATTTACAAATAATTTTCATTGCATTTTTTTATAATAAATAGAAATGAGAAATTGACAAACAACGACGTGGGTGAGGGTGGTAATTATAGGTGCGCCGTGCCGGCATGTTTTTGATCGCGGGCATTATCTGTCTTATGGCATTCCAGGAGTCACACACATGAGTATGATGCCGGTACATCGGCTCGGAGATAAATAGAGTGGCCGCATCTCTCGACTACTGGCTCATCCTCCACGAGCCAATGAGCTGGAATGCTAGCCGACTAGTTGACCGAACGCCTCGACTCGATGCCACGGTATCGAATGTCGAGGACGTGGCCAGATGCGCCGCGGGCACAGGTAGCCGGAGAGCCAACTTGAATACCTGTTTTATTGGGCGTTCACCGGCTAGTCGTTCGTACCGTGTTAATCGCTGCTCGATATCGAGGGACAGCTCGAACAAGAGCAAGAGTTCGGGCTCTTATAGAATGCGAGGGAAATTATATTTTTCTGACGAGTCGCCGGAGAACCTTCATTAAACGAGATTCGTCATCATCAGTGACATAAATGTTTACTTAACATATAATTATTTTTGTTTTTTTTATTATCCATTTAGTTTTGAATATTAAGCAGCGATAAAGATGCGAACAATTCCATAATTCGGACTGGGGATAAGTTGTGACTTAGATTGTAATTTTTATTTCTTTTTCTATTCGACCAATCAATTGCCTCTTTCGCACCAGTCGAGAGACGACTCTTGACGGTCTATAAAAAAAATCACACCTCCGACCAATTAGGATTTATATTTATTCGAACGTTGGAATATGAAGGGGGTCGAATGGAACTCATTGGTCAAATTTGGGCAAAAATACTTGTTTTATTTTACCGTCAATAATTGATTGGGTGTATAAATACTCAGACTTAATGAGTACAAAAAATATCTGCGTATTATTCATCGAGATAATTGGAATTTTAAAAGAGGGGCTGAGCGGGGCAAAATGGAACCAGACATAAAAAAGGCTCAAAGAAACTATGATCGAGCGGAGGCTTCCACTCACGTAAATTGATCGTTTTTGCAAGCAAATTATATATTCGTGTATCGGTTGAAAGATTCTTCACCCTCGAAGAGTTACAACCAGTTTAGAACGCCGACAGAACCCGGGTATTCCATGTGAAAAGAACGATGACGTCAAGCGAATGTCAGACATCGGCGGTAAGTCAGTCTCGGGCTATTAAAGTCGCATCGGTGTCAATAGCCTATACATGCGGTGAACAGAAAAGAAGCCACAAACTTACCACCCAAACCTCCAAAGAGAGCGTGCTGTCGAGGATACAAAAAAAAAAAGAAGAAAATTATGAATAAAAATGAGATGGAACGAAAGAAGAGGAGGAAGAAATAACGAAAGAGAGTTTGAATTATATTTTCGACGAATTGGCCCGAAGCTCCTTTAAATGCATGCTAATTTTCGTCCGCGAAACTCTTCAACTACAGTGTAGTAAAGTTTCTTTTAATATTTATTTTTTGTTTCGAATTTTGTATTTTTATTTTTATAATAACTATACCAAGTGTATGTTAGTTCACGAAGTTGGCTCCGCTTGACCGAGGCGGGTTTTGCGATATATTAATGCAAATATGTCTGTACTGCCAATAGGACTGTGGAAGAGGCAACTCTCGGTGGCATTGCGTTCTTCGAAACCTCTCCCCGCGCGGCTAAGACTCTTCCACACGAAACGCAAACCGAAATGCTGCGGGTCTGGTTTTTCGCTCATTCGCTCGGGGTAGGGCATTAGCATTATCTGTCAGCGGAGAGATGCATGTAATTACGAGAGAACGAGGGAATATTCGAGCGAGTCAGAAGTGGCAAACTGTAAATGCCACTGTGTTTGATGTACTACCGTAAAAAAAAAATCCATGTCACGAAATGTATCGAAATACGAAAGGAAGTTGTCATCGTCTTGTTCGATCGAAATGAAAAAAATACACAGTATTTTTGGCAATTATAGTGTAAAAAGTATAAAGTATAAAAAGTATAAAGTATAAAAAGTATAAAGTATAAAAAGTATAAAGTATAAAAAGTATAAAGTACAAAAAGTATAAAGTATAAAAAGTATGAAGTATAAAAAGTATGAAGTACAAAAAGTATGAAGTATAAAAAGTATGAAGTATTTTAAAAAATAAATTTTTTTGGCATCAGTGCAAAGTTTTTAGTAAAAAAAAAATCAACTTTATGAAAATGAACGTGTTAGATCTTAGATCGGTTAGATGTGGGAACCAGAAGAGTTTCCGTGCTGGATCGGCAACTTGCCAAGATCGCGTTGCGCGATGAATCGAAAGTGACATATCGTCCTCTTCGTTATCGTGGTCTGTTCAGGGCCGCGCCGGTGGAGATTAAGTCCGACGAGAAAGAAGCTTTCTCGGGCCCACCTCCGCAACAGCCTTCGACGAAGATACGAAGCGTTTGCTCGGTCGAATGAGTCGGCTGTCGCCATTGCCGCGCAACGATTATCCTTCTCTCGGCGCATTAGTAACTACTTAAGTACTAACTCGCCGAGATAACGGTGATTCATCACGCTTGTTCTCCCGTTGGGATAATCCGGCTCGAGGTAACGAACACAACGACCATTAGATAGTTTTTGTATCGGTATTAGATATGTAATTCGAGACTATCGCAATACCACTGCCGAACGGACCTTCCGAAGCTTTAATGTTACGTTATAATACCGTCGGAATATTCAAATATGTTTCGACGTTCAATCCCCGTAGATATATCTATCATCGTTCCCTTGACATCTACCGACGAAATATAATTTATCGCTCGATCCATAAATCAACTTTAGGATGGACATGGGAATAGCCGAAGCTCTTACCGGTCGATACATCAAACATCCAAACTCGAATCAATTTCTATCGGTACTATTTGCCATCAGCCCGCGAAAGTAATTGATATGTAACATTTATTTTTCGTATATGAATGATGGTTGAAGGATCCACAAAAATCTACTATCGAATCCCGTTCCATCGTAACCGTGGCAAACATTTATATTTATCATAATGAATTTAAAAGATTCGTAATTTTTCTAAGATATATTATGTGAACCATGCATTCAGACCTTGACATGAATTTTTAATTTGTTTTTTTTAGATATCGATATTTGATCTCTTTACATACCTCGTGTCTGATGACTGTGAGAAAGTGATAATTTATCAGCGGATCAAAAATCAATTTTACGATGCGAGGGATCGACAGCTGACCATCTTATTGATTGGCATATAAGAAATTAAAGTTTGAGCCCATCTCAATCCCGAAGGAAGTGGCATAGCCGTTACTCGAGCCCTTCCTGCCCGGAAATTCTGCCCGATAGATACTTCGCTCTTAGTTTCCGGAATTAATGTATCGCCGTCGGTTGGTACGCGTGTTTGTGTTCGTCGTCTGTTGGCAGTGACCTCGTTGCATCGTTGCGCGTGTCATCCGGGCAGCTGAGCGGCGGCAATGCTGTTGTGTAAATATAATACTGGCTCGGTGTTTCGTGTCACTAGTAGGGCATCCTATCGGGGCAACCCTTTCAACACAGTTCACGAACGAGACCCGAAAGACCCGACTAGCGGAAGCCGTACGTAGGGGAAAGAGACTCGGCTCGCAATGAGTGGGACAAGTCGAGTTTGTAGACGCGCTCCATCGGCGCAATAATTCTCAATAATTCACGGAAAACTTCGGACAAATAAAACATTATTGTTCTTCATGGTAAAAAAAAATCGTTAGAAATTTAACAAACTTTTTTTTGCCCAGTAGCAACTATTCGCTTTTTAGCTGATTTTGGTTAGAGTTCGATTCACAAAATAATATTCAAAGTTTGAACGCTTTACAAAAGAATTTTTTACCATATATGCAAAACTTTTTCGTCGATTAGTTATTCGATTAATCGATGATTTTGCGCCGAACGATCATTTTTAACAATTTTTTTTATTCCCCCCGATTTTCTGCAGACTTTTTTTTATGTCGTATTTCTCAGTCACGAGGCTTGAAATTGTCACAGAAAGTGCGTGACACCTGGAGAGGCTCATGAATGTCGCATGTGAGAAATTAACGAAGTATGACGAAGTTATCCGATAGAGTTTAGACGAGCGTTTGATATCGGCCTCTTTGAGTGGCCTCCGCTCCCGTGCCCTACACCGGTCACTGTACTGGCTCGTATCATAAACCATGCGTAACTGCCCGTACGCGCATGCGCACTGGTTCGGCGGATATTCTAACGGGTAAAAGTGAACCGGCGCGAGAACACATAAAACTACTCGACAGGCTTTACAAATTAATGCCGAAGGTCGATTTTACCGGTGGACCGGTGGGATCAATTTTTGCGGCCTCGGGCTGCCACGGCGCATGCGCGCGGCCGCAGATCCAAAGATCGGCGCACAGTGACGCTACACGCGAAACTCGTACTCGCTTTCCGATCGTCGATCTCACTTTCACACCTCATTTTCTCTCCCTCCGCTTCTCTCCTCTTTCCTCGTCCTCGTCCCAGCGTGGGCGTTGGAGGTTGTTGGCCAATACGGCGTGAAATTTACGCGCGATTAAACAATGCCGGACTCGACGAGTCTCGAAACTCCACCGATACACATGTACATGTATGCGTATATAAATATTCATGCGTCTCCGACGCGTTGAATATATTATAAAAATTCTACAGTCGATTTGCGTCGAATGATTTATTTGCACAAAAAATTCCAACCCTACGTTATTTTACTACCGTGCAGACACGCTATTTTGTTTAGTAACAAACGCTCGCGTCGTTTGTACTCTCGAGGTTTCGCCACTTCCGTTTTTGATTGATTTCTTTTTCTATGTTACTCATCGCACAATAGACTATCGCTAAAGATTTTATTTTCAACATATCAATTCAGAACAAAAAATATATTCGCTACCCAAGAACCCACAGCTAAGTGTCTTCAGTCTTCAATCATAATTACGCAAAACACTTATATGAACCCAATTCTTTGTACAAAGCAATTTTTTTTTCCATTTAATTTTTTTATTCCGCATCGATACAAAATCGCAGAAACGATCGATTGAAATCATCGCCGCTGGTGGAGCGAAATCTGCGCACAATGGGCAACGTCTGGAGTATACTTTATCCCATAAGATACTCAACGTCGCGTGGCTGGAGCTCGTTACTCAGCCCCGTGGCAGCTGTCCCAGCGGTCGGTCCGTCTGTCCGTCCGTTCATATATCTGTATTTATTTTCTCATTGGCCAAGCAGCCGCGCCGAGAGACATATCTAAAGGAGTACTTCGGCTGTATCTCCGTGAAGGGGGTTGGCACACTCTCGGGCACGTGCTACGTCGCCGTGTTCCACGGATCATTCGACTGTCCGAATCGACGCACCCGGAATGCCGTGTCGAGGGCCCGCGCACGGCATCGCACGAGAGGAACCGGATAATGCTGCATTATCCGTTGAACCACGGTTGCATCAAACGCCACGTTGAACTGTAGCGCGGAGTGAAGTGCGAGCAGTTAAAGCCGGGTCTAATGGTCTCGTTCGATTCAATATCTCGACGCTCGGTCTCTATTGCGTGGCGCAATCTCCACAGCTGCGCGCGCACACCGGCTCGATCCGATTCTGGAGGGTCACATAGCCACGGAATAATGAATCATTCGCGAACGTCATCCTTATCGGCGAATCCGTCGCAATCTTGTGTATCTGGGTTGAGTGAAGGAAGTAAAAAATAAATTGAGGGCAGTTTATTTAATCAGATTCGAGTAAGTTGGCGCCTAAAATTTTCAAGGCCTGCACGATTAATTAAAACGATCGAAGTAAATTAATTTTGATAAGAGGCAAATTTCTAAAATTGCGAATAGGGAATACGATACATTTTTTTTTCTAAATTCCTTATGAGATGATACAACGGAATTTATGTAAGGTGGAACGGTGGAGAAATGAATTGAGCACCATTCCATTCGGGCAGATGTTTGTATGAGACAGTGCGATAAAAATTTGTCATCGATTTTACGCAGTGAGATGACGCGATTTCACCTCGGATCGGAATCTCGTGATCTCTATCTTTTGGCTTCGGGATGTTGTTACTATATTCTTGCAAAAATAAAAATAAATACGTTTTCCACACTTCGAGCGAGATATCTTTGATTCTTAAATCCGATAAAGTTAACGGGACGGTTTTCTATTGACGAATAAAGTGCAATCGAACTAGAGATGAAATTCTCGAGGGGTCATACGAGCTCGCGAGGACATAAAAGTTCGTTCGGTTGAATTTAATCTTGTTCGTTTAATTCAATCGGCGGGATCGGCAAAATGTTCCGGTAAAAATAAAAATGAGGCGGGTAAAACGAACCGAGGTAAGAACCGAGCGGCGGGAGCGCATGAGGAGTCGAGGAGGAATGCAGTTATCGCGCTCGGGTCTCGAGAAACGGCGAAACGATTATATCGGCAGCGACTCGCTTAGCGCGCGAATATAAAAGTTTTCTTGAATATTCCTACGGCCTCTCTCGCCGATAGCTCGAAGTTATAAAATCCGATAAAATATATCGTTTTATATATCGACGTTCGCGTAACCCTGGCTGCATAACTCGACCCTCAAAGGGTCGGAACGGATCGAAATTACGACTTTTGCCAGAGCAGCGGGCCAGTGAGAGCAAAAGATGCCGAAAAAAAACGAAACATAAAAATAAAAATAAGTAGAAAAAAAAAGAAACGTTCCGCCAACCGGTAATCGAGAATCTTGTGCCTCGAGCGTGTATTTTGCAGTCTCGTATTCCGAGCGAACTACACACGAAAGCTCGTTTCTTATTATTTTTATTATTTTTTTGCTTCCTCGGGAATGCAACCTTCGTACCAGCGAAATTGCAAATTCGATACTCAAGCTCGATGCAAGGAAATCCAATTCAGACTTTAAACTTTACTGGTTTCAATTTTTAACCCTTCGACAACCGAGTCTTTGTCCGGTTAAAACCTCCTTCTTTTTGCTGGCCGACACCGTACAAAAATGTTTCAAAAAAATGGACACCCTCGAAAGATTCGCTTCCTCATAAAGGAAGCTTTTTTATTTTTATTTGTGCAGCAAAATAAAAAAAAATGTTTTTTTTTATTTTTGGTGCTTGAAATTTTCTACGAAACAACGAGCTGAACGATTAATGTAACACGATAACCGTCCGGAACATCTGTCGACGGAGAAAAATTAGCTGCGACTGAACGAAATCCGATCGATTTTATGGATCCTACTTAAGGGAAAAAAATAAAAAATGCACGAGAGTATAAATTCGACGAAAGAATACACGCAACGATGTGCCCAGTTGTAACGGGGAAAGTAGATATGGACGGCGAGTTATAGTGCGGTAGGTGGTTATTCGTATACCCGTTGCAAGGTAGGGTGTACGATGCATATATGGTAACGACGCTGTGTACGCACGGGTACGCGTGTAAGAGTCGCGTGTCCAAATAATCGCAATCGTAAATACGGTCCGGAGCCTCGATTGTTCGATACCGTAGTTTCTCGTTATTCGACTGTAAATTGGGACGCGAATTTTCACTCTCCCCGTGGCGGACCTTCCGCCGAGATAATTCAATGACGAAAAAAAAAAACCTAAAAAAAGAAGTGAAAAAAATACGCGAATGTAAGGAAGAAAATTAACGAGGTTGCTGATAAGAAAAAAAAAAATGTACGACGATAGTAAATAAATGTATTAAAGTCCAAAGAAGGCTGGATGGCGGAGAGGATTACATTCCGTGTTCTGAATACACTTAGCTCGAGTTTAAATTTACGGACTCTAAATTGGGCCATTGAAAATGTATCCTCTGTGGGAAGAGAAGCCTGAGAACGGAAGGCGGACGAGAGCGGAGCGAGCTCGTAGTACACGGAAGATAATAACGAGATTGAATTACGTCTACTATCTCGGTGCTGCTGTATCGCCCCGCAGCGGGAGAATCGTCATTATATTCGTAACGATAAATCGATTTATCGCGGCCGAACAAATTGGCGGGAGATATAAATTTTTTGAATTAAAAATAAGAAGTAAGCGAAAAAGCATATATAAAAAATCGAAAATAAAAGAGAAACACGAAGGATAACTGTTCAGCCACGTATAAGGAACGATCGATCGAGGCATCGATCGTGGAGGAATTGGGACAAGGCCGTGAATTATGGGATGCAGCAGATCGGCAAGCACCGCGAGATAGAAATATCATCTCGAGCATCTCGCGATCGAGGCTTCGGGAACGTAATCGCGAATGGCAGTACTTATTCACGCAGAGCTCGAAACCATCGAACAATCTATTACTCGCGCTACGGGTAATCTGTCCTGCGGGGTGTTGCACAATTTTTTTTTAATTTTCTTGAAAATTGAATAGCTGATTTATAGGTTCGAGCTCCAGATCTTATTTGCAAATCGTCTATCCTAGAAAAATAATCTACCACAATTAAACATAAATTATTGAACACTGTATTTATTAATAATTTTTTATTTCAAGCACCTACGCCTAAACGAACTATAATTTTTTTTCTAATTTCCAAAAAGTCCCTCACAGCATTCAACAAACTGCAAAAAAATGTGCGCCTTCATATCTAAAGTTTTATTTTTAAGAAAGTATATTTTGATTTTGGTATAAAAAAAACATCCAAGATTCGACCGAGCGTTAAAGTTGTTGAAGGAAGCCAAAAGAAGAAAATGTAATTTCTTAATCTCAGGGAGAGACTTAGTCTCCCGACAGTCGGTAATTATTCGGTTCTCGGTACGCCTGCGCGCGCATCTTGTGCATACATCGCAGGAGCATCGCGGCAGCAGGAACAGCAACCGTTACAGTTCTCCTTTTAGTTTTATCTCGTGTATTTCGTAGCCTCCGGCGGGTCGTATACTATTCTGTTATACAACCTGTAGGAATGCAACAGTAACAGGGGATATTGAGCGTATATAGGAGTCAACCGACAATCGAATTACTATCAGAGAGAAAGAGACGGAGAGGAAGCCCGCCGAGCGCACGCCGACGGAGCGCATCCGCCCGGTGTGTTCGTGCGCTCGTATAATTACTAATTAGGGTAATAATGGCATAACGCCGCTTGAATACCGATCGGAATCGACGTGTAGCGGACTACACGCATCGGCGAACCCAGCCGACGATGAAAACCCCATTCCGCCCGGCCCGCCGACTCGGGATAGTCCATAGTTTCACGTTATGATATTCCTTCTTGTTACGGTGTCTCTGTTCCCGAGCTCTCGGGGATTTACTGCTAGAAATCATCGATCTTCCGCTTCTTAGGAAGATGTACCTGTTTTGAATCTTTCCTTTTTTTTTGTACTTTTTTATTTTATTGTTTTTTGTTTTTTCAGCGACCCGACGGAGGATAATATATATGTGGAAACGAACGGCACAATAATTACAGTGTCATAATTGATTTTACGGCAAATGACCTGCGAGAGTCCTTACGTACGGATACATGATTATCGTATCCGGAGCTCTACGAGCCGAGAACTTCAAACAGTTCCAATAAGAAGAAAATGTGGTTGAAAAATCTGAAAAAATTCACGGAGGTACCTCGAAGTGCACTTTACTCGGTGGTAGAGAAGAAAATTGATTGCAAGTATCCACATAGTTTTCGCAGCCAATGGAAACAAACTTGGATTTCTCGGACTCGGAGCTGCCAGTCCGTAAACTGCGAGTGGTTCCAATATGGACCAAAAGTGATTAAAAAAATCCCAAAAAATTCTCGAACCTACCTCAAAGTATCCTTCATTCGATGAAAGTAAAAAAAAAAAAAACTATGAAAAATATCCGTATCATCGCAGCGACCGAAAGCAAGAGAGAAAACTAAAACGGCACGAAGCTGCGATTTAATTGTCGAATTCATCGCACACTCGTTTGCCATCTGGGATAAAAATGATTGTTGAGATTCAGCGATTCACGCTATCGTTCCGGATTGCTCACGGATCGCCGAAGAATCGTTTCTTAACGAGCGTTAATCGAGAGTTACCCAAGAGGATCGGGCGCACACACGCACGCGGAGAGTCGAGTGAGCGCTGCGTCGTTTGCTCTCCCCGCTCGCCGGATTCTGCGCTTTAATAATTCAGTGGCGCGCTGCTGTACCGTTATATCCATGGAGGATCGGCGCGACGCGTGTTCGCGAGAGATCGGCATCGCCGGATCACTCCGCAGCGTCCCGGGTGCTTCGATCTCTTGAGCAACGAGCAATATTAAACGAGCCGGACCAATGCAGCGTCAGCGGCGGCTCGAAACTCATGACGTTTCTCAGTCATGATAATCCACGGCCGCGCTCGATGGGTACAGCGAACCCCATTGTGCATGGGTGCGCGGTGCTTCACGGAGCAGCGGTTATGTACGGCCGAGATGGATGACTCCGAGTCATGATAAATGAATCGATCCGGACGAAACCGACTCTCCTCGACTCTCACTGATGTTCACAACCAGCGAGACATTATATCATTTTCTCGCGCGGAACTCGGAGCCCGAGGAAGCCTCGGACCGGTCCCAACATCCCGGAGGCTGGACGGTTACGTGATTGAAATTTTATTCGTGAGAATTGACGAATGGAAAATAAACAAATTTGACATCCGCCGGAGGATCGAGTCAGGCACGCGCTGTATCGAAGGCATCCGAAAAGTTGGCACTTCTCGGAGTTCTTTGGGAATGTGATTTTAGATCCAGGACGGATCGGAGTATACGGATATAATGTAAACATCAATTACCGAAGCGAAAAAATATTGTTTCTCGTTGGAATTAATCGGAAGGTAAATTAACCCTTTGGAACATTGTAGCGTGTCTCTGCTTCCTCTTTAGGGCGCTTTATCTTCAAGACGGTTGGTCGAATCGGTAGGCAATTTTTACACCATATTTGGACAGTCGTTCCCTATGTTCGGGATTTTTTTCAATTTTTTTTATCTATTTTTTTTATTCAGGAGAATATTTCGTTTAGCCACTCTGAAAATGAGCCTCGGACCTGGACGTGCATAGAAGGGTCGGATTTTGCCAGTATAATTATTTCCGTATAGTTGCAGATCTAAAATCTTTATTAGTGTAAAAAAATCAATTTTGCAATGTCATCTGAAAGTGGGTTAAATTTAGTTTTTTTTTTGTATTTTAGCGCTGTCTTCGATCCTCGAGGGCGCCAGTGTCACGAGTGCAGAATTGCGGGTGTAATTTGGCGTGCAGTAGAACAGAGAAGACGAGGACGAGGACGATAACGAAATGCAATAGGAGCGAGAGATGGATCTCGGCAAATGTCGATGACACGCTATGCGGCGAAAATATAAGCAGTCTCGTTCTATCCGGTAGTTTGAAAACTCGAAGCTAAATCGCCTAAAGTGCTGCGCAGCATAGTCGATCGTCATTACACGAGGGGTTACAGCCGAGCCCGGTTGGCCCGCAAACCGTGAAAGAATCGTTGGGCAATATCGCAGCCTCTCCGACAGAGAGAACTAATCGTGCAGCGGCGCATTGCCACGAGTAATGCTATGCACAATGCTCGGAATTGGTTGGAAACAGTCTGCGGTTAAGTGAACCCCCCCGGAGAAAATTCCGTTCCTCTGCGTCAATGTTACGATATCGCTCGATCATGATCTTGTATGAATAAATCAATCGGATAATAGGCGAATTATACTTTTTTTTTCTTCATCTTCTAAATCACCGATCAAATCGTTGCGCTCCCGAACGTTCCGTAAGTGGTTGTCGTTGAGCAAAAAAAATTATCGCGATTATTACGGGATTTTCCATATCGGACCTCATAGTGGGAGTAAAGTAAACGGCAGATCCGTGATCGACCGGCTAAATATACAACCGACAAGGCCTCGAAATTACGAGTGGCAAAGATTTTTTTATTCGACACTCTGGAAATTTTTTTCACTTCTTGCATTTTTCGTAAGCAATGGTAAGAAATACATAAACTTTAAGAGTTTCATAAATCTTTTCTCGAGCCTTTACCAGGCAATGAAAAACATAACAAATTTATGACAAATTCGCATACATTTTATTCTGTGAAAATTCCACACGATGTTCCATTACATCGTTTATTATTATTAATATTATTATATTATTATTTCTACCACCCTTATGCGTACACAGTAAAATAGGTACCCACGTTTCTTGTCCACAAACTTATTTTACAAAAAAAATCTTCATTTTACAAATATCTTTAGTGAAATTGGCAAGAAAACAATTGTGGACGTTTGTGGGGAAAAAAAGGTTTGTTAAATGTCCAAATATTTTTTGACTGTGTATCGGACCCGAAGATATGAAGGACTTGGCGACAGGGTCGTGATACGTGACTCTATACGTTTATTGTCTGCGGTGCCCTGAATTACGTTTCGAACAATATTGCGACGGGAACACGCGCATGGCGCATGCACCTACCTGAACTACCTGCGAATACCTCGAAGGATTATTGGATTCTGTGTTCATGAGTAATACGGTTAAAATGGGTCGAGTATCGAGAGTCGAATATATATCGTCATGGTCGCGCGCTGGGCGCGCAATCGTTGCTCGATATAGTATATCACCGATCGGCATTGCGCATTGAGCCCTGCGAGCCGTCGCCGTTACCACGGGCAAAGCGCCGTGAGATCCATGAAATATAAATTAGAAGCGGTGCAACAAGCTGCCGCCTGATCTGTAATGTGTTTTGCCTGTTAAGTGTTCGCTCGCAATTTATATACGTAAGGGGAGAACTATGAGACTGTCGATTGTATTACGATCGACCGGTTGAGATAAGTTATTGAGGCTTTCGGGAGGTGAAGGCTGCTGGATTGCAACTACCGGTTGCGCGTGCCCCGCCGGGAACGAACCAAAATTGATTTGTACTTCCCGCCCCTTTTCTGAGTGACGTTGGAATTCGGTACGATGGATTGTCGGAGAAACATTGGGCGTAACCAAAAAAAGATTATAATTAAACATCGTTTAGAAGTGAAATATTGTTGAAAAACATCAAACAGCCCAAACGTTGCTCAAGCATAATTTAAACCCCCAAAATATTGTACAAACATTGTCTAAACAATGTTTGGATTGTTAAAAAAATCGTTTGCACAGCCAAAATATTATTCCATCTAGTTTAGATTATTAAAAAACCATTTAAATGGACCGAGGATTGTTGAAAAATTGATAAAACAGCCCAAACATTGTTCAAACTTCTTTACACAGCTCGAACATTGTCAGAAAATCGTTTAAGTAGATAAAATATTGTGCGAACGTAGTTTATGCAGTCTGGACGCTGTTCAATCATAATTTATTTTATTTGGACATCAGAACGTTGCCCGGCAGATTATATTGGATATTTGCGAATTTATCTTCGGAACAAAGTGGCCAGGCTGTATCTTACAGCCTATCATATTAGATAGGCGAATACCATAGGGTAAGTACAAGACGAATCCTTCCTACCGCTTTCCGCCTCTTCCAGCTGTCTATTTATCCAACAAGATAGCCATCAGACAAACTCAACCGCTCCTTCCTTCGTTCCTATCGTTTCTAAATCGAATCTTAACACGCGTTACTGCACAGACACGTGCATACGATCGTCAGGATGCGGGAAAGACTTTCTTGCAACCTGCATTATACGCTTTACGATTATTCCGGCTACGGGCTCTTGCGAATTATGCAATCGGTAAGCATTGCCGGAGAAGTTGTTCTTATGAAAACTAGCTATGAGCCGAGGAATGAACGTTCGAAGCCATGAACTTGGAGAGTCTGCAGTAAAAGAGAAAAAAAAGATGCCACTCAATCTCATTACACATTTTCTCTTATCATTACCGCACCGACGGATAATTAATTTTTTTTATTCAGATTATAGAAATCAATCTCCCGTGGATAAAATTAAATAAAATTCACCCTCTGCCAGGAACCTGTTAATATTCGCTGTCGAGACTATAAAATTTCACTTCAACTTTTAAATTTTTTTACTTTTAGCATTTTCTTTTACGTGTGAATATCTTCAGGAATTTATTCGCGCAATCATTATCATTATAACGTGTAAGTCAAGCAAAAAAGAAACGAAAAACTCGAATCGGCGGCACGTTAATCGAAAAATTTATTATTAAAAAAAATGGACACTCGTCGTCGCTTCAAATTTGCGATAATGAATAAGGTACGGAATTATCTCTAGTACGCAGTAACTAACCCGAGTATCTTGTTCGCAAGGTTAACAATTTCCGCAGCCTTTCCATAGGGGCAAATCAGCGGGCAATTAAAAATTCATTGCAACGCAATTTTATTGCAGTTATTTCATGGCTTTTATCAGGGCTGAGGAATCTCGGTGAATATCCTCGTGGAACTCAGCAAACCGGTGCTTCGGTGCATGGAACTCGGTGTACCGTCGAGGCACATAGAACACACTCTGTTCGTTCTGTGGCGCATGTACGTACTTAATAGTTGCGTGCGGATGGAAGCTGAACTCACGACAACAAAGTTGCGCGTCGGATCTGCATAAGCAAACCGCTGTGGCGGGCAACGGCAAAGTACATCCTTCGATTTGCGGACGGTTAAGAGAGGGGAATCGTCTTTAATAGCAACGGGGGAAAGCAGTAATGATGCTCTCCCGGTACGTCGACGTTTATACAAAGTCCGGTTATTATTGGCTGGTTTTGTGGCGATGCTTGCACCCTACCCGAGACCGAAGGTCCATTAATCTATTCGCATGTAAATTCTTACGCACCGATCCGCCAAGATGCAAGATTGACTTCTTCTTCTTTGTATCAATTTTCTTGTTTATTTCATTTTTTTTTCCCCCGCACATTTGTCAAAAAAGTAACCTGGAAACTTTGCGAGGCCTCGTCTGAGGATGAAAATGAGCTGTGGCTCAATTTTACGGATTCTACTTCGCAAAATCTTAACGCAAAGTTTACTTATGTGTTTTATTAATTTCATATATTACGTAGAAATTCTTCGACCAATTTATTTTTCACAATTATACATTTTTCTTCGGCGAATGATTTTAAGAAGAAACATTTTTCTCAAATTTCCTCAATCTTTTTCCGTAATTTTTTTCCTTGCGAGCAAGGTAACGGTGCAGATAGCTTCGAGCCCGGATAAGTGTAATACGTTCGTTCGTCCAATAGCCAGGGGGGTTTGATGCAAGTGCTCTTCGATGCCCAAGATTAAGCATCCGATCGGTCGATTGGCTATCTCCGATAGCGACGCACAATTTCAATAGCCGTTCGGGCTCCTTCGTATTCTTTCGTTCCTCGTCCCTCCTGCCTCTCGTTCCTTTTTATGCATTTTTATTCTCTCATCGTACACGAAGAAGAGGGCACGACGAGTACTTTCAGCTCTCTTTCTCTCTGTTCCTGCCAATAGGAATATTAATGGGAAATGGGTTAGCCGGGCTCGCCACGAGAGCTCGAAGGACATCCGGTTCGTCCGCGCATGCGCTCCTCTCCGCACTGCACACTACAGTGACTGTAAACGTACCGTGGCGAGTTTGCGCTGTTTAATATATGTGCAGTTACTGTACACAGAAAAATAAAGGAAAAAAAAAATCTTCGCCCTGCAGTCTCGCGTGTGTATGAACGATTCGTAGTACTATATTAAACTGCACGTGACGCGTTGCACTATATTATTCCATCGGGTCTGCTCCTCTGTCTTTGCCTCTATTTCGCTATTGGCTGATGTACACCGCGCGTATGCTGTTTAATAATACTTTATCGCCGACCGCTTTGTACTTCTCACGAAGAGTTTCCCCGAGGGCGTATCCACATACCGGGCTCCGAGGATTGAAATTCCAACGTTCCGTGGAACTGATCGAACTGTCTTGGGAATTTATCGAGACTGCTTATGAGAGACGATATAAAGTAATCGATAGGGCAGAGAAACGATTGAAAATTTTCTTCGGGTGTACTGTAATTTCGTCGATCCGAGGAATCGGAGGGAATAACGGAGACGGGGTGAGCAATAAATTACCGGTAGGTAGAAATTCAATTTTTTTTTAACACCTTAACGGACCGGGACGATCGCACTGCATTGCCATTTTATCGCGGTTTCTTTCACGTTTACGATCTCGATTGAACAGTTACCATCTTTTTCTTGTTGCAGTGAAAATAGCAGTGATGAAGAATGGAAAATAGCATTTTGAAGCTTTTAAGTTCATATTTGAACTTTTGCGATGAAATTTAAATCACAAATGTATTTTTTATTGATTTTTTAAAATCAATAAACTTAGTCGAATTGATTCACGTAGAATCTTAAATTTCATTCGACGTTTTGAGTTATAATTTTTTTTTCTTTTTTCCTCCGAGGAAAGCGATTAGATCGAGTTGAGCGGTCGTTGGGAAAAAAGAAACTACAGATGAGACTCAGTGCCGCAAGAGTTTGCGGAAAGTTTGCGATAATACTGAAACTGAGTTTACATTCTCGGTTCGAAGCAAACGTGGCGCGCGACTACCGCGTTCGCATAATCCAAACGAGACGCTAGCGAGAGAGAGAGAGCCCAGTGCAATGGAGTTGCGCAACTCGTGCAGAGAGAACCCAACCGGCTTCACTCTTTTCCCTACTTTTCTACGAGCGCGCTCTTACAGCCGGAGATAATAACGTTTCTCCTACACTCTTTCTCTCATTACACGCTTAGTCCATTTTTGTACGACAGTGCGGCCCACTGTTGCACTTCGCTGCATGACTCTTGCCGTAACTCCGATGCACCCAACACATCCTCAAGCTTCGGCTGTTTAACACGCATCTGAATATCGCTCGACGATTCTATAGACCATTATTTAAATGTATATTTACTAAATAATTAATTTTTTTTAATAATTTAAAAATAAATCATTTTCTCACCCACACGTTAATCATCAATTAGTTCCGGTGAATAAAAAATCTTTCTACAAAAATTCGTACTTTATTTAAAAAAAGAAAATCAAAACACTGATCTGTAAAAATAAAAATGACTTAACAATGAAATTTAGAATTGAAAATAACAATTTAGCATAAAGTTATCTTTTTCCCATCGACTAAAGGAATACACAAAATAGTCTTGAAATTATAAATAGAAAGACCATTATATAAATTTATGTCACGAAAATTTCAATAAATTCTGTTTACCAGCTGTCCACGGTAAAGCCGCACTCTCGCATCGACGACCTTGCCTTATCTCGAGCCTGTATTTTTCGTGAGTCAATGAAGGAAATTCAGATAAGATTACGTTCGAAGATAAAGCCTCACGCCTCACTCCCTTATCCTACCCCAATCGTACCTGTCCGCTCTCAACTTTATTATCTTTCTCACTTTCTTTCTCCGTAAGCCCCATCGAACTCGTCCGGTACTCGCAGTTGGATACTCGAGCGAGTAATATATTTCCGAACGCTTTCCAGCACCCACGGACTTAAGAGGTTTGCTGTCTATCGTGTTTTTTTTTCTCTTCTTTTTTTTTCATTCTTTCCCCAGTCCAGCAATGATAATCCCGACGGGAATAGGGACTCCCGAGTTACGAGATGGAGAGGGGGGGGGGGGGATCGGCCGAAGGTCATGACCCACGTGGACGACCCGCTGAGACAGACGAGCCAGGCCGCCTCGAAGGTAATAGCGATTTAATAAGCGTTACTGCGCTGCTTGCGCCTTCGAACCGGCTCGGACAACATCCTCGCAGGTATATGAAGGATATACAGTATAAACTCCGCAGCCACATCTCGAGCTGCGCGCATTGCTTGTTCTTTCGAGTTCCCTACGGAGGCTCCCGCCGCTGGGCGACCATAATTGACTCACGCAGGAACGTTAGCCGCGTAGGAGTTTTCGAATCGCGAGGCGTGTCACGCGTCTGTATCGGCGGCGATCGATCGGAATACTCTAGAGTGTTTAATCGTTGGGATATTTTTTTAATGTTGGTTTACGAATAGTTGGCACTGATTTGCTTCGAGATGCAAAAAAAAAAAGAAACGAAAATGTTGTTAGAGAGAAGGAACTCGGGAATATCGAAGGTCGTGCTAAGATTTGTTGTAGATTTAGTCGCAGAGTGACGAATAAATCGATCTCACGAGGCTGGAGGCGGAAGCTGTATGTGAGGAACTTCAGTGGTGTCGAAAAAACACCACCACCATGTACACTTTTTTTTCTTCTCGATTACAACTGTCTCATTTGAATGTAGGACAAAGAAAATTAATAGGTGCGACTCCAAACGATCAAGAACAACAAATCTGAACTTTTTTTTCTTGAATTTTTATATATAAATTTTATACAGGATCTCGTAGAAGTGTTGAAAAAAAATACATATATTTTTAAAAATGCTCGATTACAACTGTCTCGTTTAAATTTAGGACAAAACAATTGATAGATTCGTATTCGGCGCGAGAAAATTAATAGCGGCGACTCCGAATGACCATAAACTACAAATCTGGACAGTTTTCTTTTTCTTTTTTTTTCAAATTTTATCAAGGAATTTTGTATTGGATGGCCCGAGTCAAAAGGCGCAAGCGTCAGCTCTCTCGCAGCTGTATTGTCGTACAAGTGTTATACGGCGTAAAGTCACTCACCCCAATCGTCTAATCAGCATCAATGGATCATAAATTATACCCCGCCGAGAGGCGAAACACACTATACACATCCTGTGGAAGAAGCGGGCTGTTAGACCCGGGCGACGTTGAAGCGGAGCCGAACAAGTGTCCCCCTCGATTATCACCGAAAAAATCGAATTCTATCTTCGAAAATATTTTTCAACTTTAAACTTCGAAAAATCGAATGAAGAAAATTGGACTCTCTTTGTGTACGATTAAATTCTCAACGCTTTCGTACAATGAACCGAGCTAATTCTTTCCAGAGTGCTTTTCGAATTCGGATTATTTGAACAAGTGTCCATGGAACTCCGTGTGTAAAAAAAACCTGGGAAAAGTTCCCTTTGGCCGTGTTTTTTTGTGTGCCTTTTCTTATTTTTTTTACTCAGTCTCGTGAGAGCGAAACACCGCGACCGATAATGGGAAGTTACACTCAAGCGTGTGTAAGGAAGTCCGAGCGGTAAATTTTTCCTCACCGAAGCCGATCGACGGTGAGCCGAGAGACCGATTGTCGGCGAGCATGGAACTCGCAGACCTGCGGGTACCCCTTGACGACTAACCGCCGGCTCTAATTCTCATCGTACACGAAGAAACGAAAATTGAAGAAAAAAAATAGACTTTGAAAAATAACGAACAAAAAGACCAAAAATGTTGACCATTAGTATCGACAAAGATAGATTTGCCGTTAAATCATTCGAATACGTATCGTACAAATATTTTTTGAATAAATAAAAAAAACATCTAACCATAGATCGATACAGATTAATACGATAAGATAAAAAAACGGTAAAAATAAATCGGATAGTCGAATAATATAAATTTGAAGTTTGGTTCCCAAAAACCGAGCTTTGCCATTCGACAAATTCAGTTCATCCTCGGATTGTTCCATCTACATATTAAAAAAAAACTACTTCCCGTTAATTATGAAAACAAAGAAAAAAATTCGTATCGTGATGTTCATCTCCTAATAATTACCGTTAAAAAACGAGCACGTGTACCAGTGTCTTCGGAGGTTTTGAAGCGTGAAGGGGACTCAAGATATTCGTTATAAATAAATATATAAATAAATACGGATTCAGCCATTCGTTTGGTTTCCTAAAAACCAATATTTGTCATTCGAGCGATTCAGTTCATCCTTGCATTGTTCTGTCTACATATTTAAACAAATAATTGCTACTCGTTAATTAGGAAAAGAAGAGAAAAAAATTCATATCATGATTTCCATCTCCCAATAATTACCGTTAAAAAAAAAGAGCACGGATACTTGTGTTTTGTACGATTTGAAGCGTGGAGGGGACACGAGTTATTCGTTAATAAATACGGATTCAGTGATTCGTTAGATCCCGGAAACGGGGATAAAGCTGATACCCGTTGGCCGTGTAGTACACCTCGGCAGCGAGGTTTTCAGCGTTCGTGTTCGTGTTCGCTCGTTTCGCGCACGGCGAGCCGGCCGCGCGCGCGGTTACTTCTTCTTTATTTCTCTCCTTCGCGGCATAGCATCGCGCGAGGGAACCGTTAACGAATTCGTCGTGGAATTTTCTCACATCCCCGTGTAGTCGAGGAGGCAAGGGAGAGCGGGAGAGGGACGGCGGTAGAACGAGAGGAAGACAGCTTAAAGCGCGGGCGAAGGGTGCAGTGGGAAGCCGGTCGTTATTTTCCGGCCTCGCCAGGAGGCAGCCTCATTGTTTCTTTCTATCCTGTGTGTGCACACGCGCGCGCGCGCGGGCGAGCGAGCGCCTTCGGTGGATATAAAAGCCTCTCCGCTTTACTTTCTACTAAAAAGGTGCTCGCACGCTTGGCAAATCTAATATTCTTCCAGCCGCAGAAACGAGATTGCCTCTTTGCTCCTTCCGACCTTTTTTCGAGACTTCATCTCAAAGAAAACTTCGTAAAAGTTTTATTTCCTTTTTTTACGATCCATATAGACGAAATGCCGATTGGATCGTTACAACCGATCGTCGTTTACATAAAAGCGGTTCTACTTGTACGTGTACTTTTTTATGCCGTCAGATGTTATTACTTGGAAGTTAAAAACAAAATCCTTACGGAAATGCTTCCAGTAAAACATTATTTATACTCGGCGAATCGTTAAGACTATAATTTTAACAATTTTTCTACATCCTTCCAAAAATTGCTGGCGATAGTTAAAATGAGGTTCTGCGCAAGATACGAAAAAAATAACGGTTTCATAAAAAAGATATTTAATTCCATGCGATAAATGAAGACGCTCGAGGCAGTTTGATCGATGGTCGATTCCAACCTCACATCACATCGGACGAGAATTTCGATAATAAAATTGCTCCCACAAAGCCTGCCGGCTCTAAACGGTCTCACTAAATCGAGATTCGTAGCACCGATAATCTCAGTCGTTTACAATTCAATTATCATCGATACTTGTAAATTGTAAATTGATTGACCGACAAATTGCGCCGGCATTACATTGTTCTCACAGTTTTCCCATGGGTATCGGATCTCGTCTGATTGTCGCAGGCCCACCCAACCCACGAGTCGTCCGAGCGACGCCAGCTCGCCCGTGCGCACTCGGAGAGGTTAAGAAATAAACGCCGGCGTCGCGAGATTCGATGGCCTTAACCACCTGCCTCCGACCTATCCGAGTCCACGAACTCTCCTCGGGTCTCGAGCATAGAGACGGAAGGAAAAAAAACGAACCAACGTATCGTGAAACTAACCTGTAAGGCTGCAGGATTCCACCTGTTGCCGTGCCAGAATTCTTCCAGTCCTTCGTCGTCTTCTCCCGTAACCTCAAAGTTCAACAACAAAAATCGACTCCCAGTTGCGGCGCAGTAGTCCTCAATTTTTTTTACATTTACGGTAGTATCCAAATAATATCCGTTCATCGACGTTTCTTTCTTTTCTTTCTTTTTCACACTCGAGAGCTTCGTAAAGCGTTCGCAATTTTTTTGCGTGTCGACAATCGATACTGACACCGGCTCAAACTGGCACAAGTATATATACAACAAATTCTCGTATATACATTAAAATTCACTTCACACACGCGCACCTACAACTATTATACGATTAAAAGGCATAAACAAAAATTATATCTCTACTGATTGGTTATGAAATAGGCGTCAAGCGATTGTTTCGATGCAACGAGAGTTAAAGCTTCAAATTTCCATGGTTCGATACTCGGGACTGTCTAACGGTCGTTGAGAAAAAAGAACTACACTCTCGGGTTTAAAAGTTGATCGGTCTTTGTTACTGAATTGGTGCTTGGTCTTTCTTTTATGCTTTACCAAGAGCACAACATCGTGTATAACCTATCGCGGGCGCGATACACACTCGATCGTGTGTCAAAGGTGTATACGCGCGCGCTACCGCTCCGGGCAAGCGCCGATCCACGACTGAGGCCGATGTTGTACGTCGCGCGAGTGCTCGCGTACCGCGGGTACATCGGCGTCGCGGCCGAACGATGACGGGAATTGCCGAAGGGAGCGCTGCGCGCTGCTCGCTGCTACTGCCCGTTGCGGGGATTCTTAGAGGATCTTTTACCTCTCGGCCGGTCTGTAAGGTATATAGGAGGCGAACAGGCACAGACAGGCAGCTCGCGGAGCAGCCTATGCGGCCCTGTCCACTGCCGCTCCGACTCTCTTGGACGATCCTGCGCGCTCGGCGCTACTCGGATGGAATGCGCGCGGCGGAAACCGGGCGGGATCGGAATCGGGATCGGGCCCTCTACTACTACACACTTTCTATATATATATGTCTAGTATATAGTTGTGACTATATACACGAGTACAGGGTGTATCAAAACCCATAATTAATAAACGTGGGGGTTTTATTTTCTGCTATGAGGGACGATTGATCGAATTTATGTTTTAACCTTGAAATGTTTATGTTTTCAGTATTGATGGGGGAAACGGCAGGTTTTGCAATCAAAGATTTTTAAAAATAATAATATATGAAAAAAAATTAAATGCGAGTGTATCGAACTTTGTATGAAAGTACTTAAGAAAAATAAATATGACCTCGCTGTTCACGACTTACATGTTATTTTTTTATTTACTATGTGACTGCAACCGGGCAATTATTTTTATCTTTGGAAATAAGCGAATGATAAATGTAGACTCTATAATTTGTATTGGGTAATTGATCGCGAACGAGTGAAATGTATCTTTTCGCGTGCAGTTCTTCGAGGCACGATACTCGTGTCTCTATCTATGTTCTCAAAGCGCAGTATCTTTATAACAGCTCGACGAATCCTCTCGAAATTAGTGCGACATCCTCGACCAATTAAGACGTCTCTGTGAGAACTTAAAAAAAAAATTCCAACATCTTCCCTTTCCCGACAAAAAAAAAGTTTAATATCGAAATACCAAAACAGAAGAAAAATAGAAGGGGCTTTGCGAGCTCCAGAATGTATATAGCCGAACTATATATGTATGTGTCAGAGACCGTGCAAAAATCATTCAGCTTTGCAGAATCGAAAAAAAACCTTAAAACCTTAAATACCTATTTTATTGAACAACGAGTCCCCGACCCCCTCCCCAACTCGGTAATTACCGGTTTTGATGGAGCCTGTATGTGTACAGCGAATGCACACACACTCGTGCAGCCATGTGTATACAATACACCTAGTGTAAGTATAAGCGAGGAGTCGAGGCTCTCTACAGGCTCACTCGACGGGGTTTGAAGGCAACCCAAGGCAAACGACCGCTCTACCTGCTCCGTCGCACTCCCTCGAGCTCCCGTCTCTCCGTCCTCTTCCCCCCTCCTTCACGCCTCTTCGTCTCTTTCGTCGTTCTCGCGGATCCGAGAGAACCGCCGCAGAAAGGCACAAGGCACGAGCGCCCGTACTACGTATATCGAGTACCTGGGAATACGGCGGAGAGGAGGAAGAATAAGAAACAGAGGGGAACCCTTCTCCTCGCCGGTCCGGCAGATTTTCTTTCTCCTTTTATCTCCTATCGCGCGTCTAGCCTCCATTATCCGTCTCTCCGCTTCTCTCCGGCTATCCACCGGGGTAACCTAAGATGATCGTTTTTTTCCCCCTCCGCTTCTTCCTCTTCGCCCGTGCACCGGCGACAAGCTAGAAAGGTGCAGACTTCCTCCGCCTTTCGATTTTCTACTCCTCGCATTCGTAACCCCTTCTACCATTCGCTTTCTCGCGTTCCTGCTCGTTCTAATATCATTTTTTTATTTTCTGGACGAGACCCTATTTCTTGTGGTTTAATTTTTTTTTTCTATTTTAGTCGATTTTTATTAAGGTTCAGTAATAAAAAATGATCTCTCTATCACGCGACTTCTCCTTTGCTCTTAGCTATAAAAAGTTCACGCAATACTTTTCCGCGAATTAAATATTCAAAAAAATCTGGTACACTTTAAAAAAAAAAAATTGTCTATCGTTCACACTAACCCTCTCTATTCGTACCAGTAAAAGGTCTGCGCGACATTTTTTCGTAAATGAAATGATTTTTAAATCACCATTAAATTTTTTTTCTTTTCTTTTTCGTCAATTTTGAACGCGACAGATGTCTCGATTTTCTCGTGTTTATTTTTCAAAGACCTTCGGTTCGTTTCGATTATCTCGTTAGACGGGAAGTGGAAATCGATCTGTGTTCGTGGGATAAAAATAAAAAGGAAGTTGAGAGAGTTTCAACGATTGGAGGCTTCGTGAGAGATGTATAGGCGGAGGTGCAAGATATAGGTAAACATTTATAGTCGGATGTGTAGTGTATCGCGCACTGACCAACAACGTCTTGCCGGGCTGACCATCTGCCGCGCGGGCGAGCGGCGAAGCACACGGCGCGCCTCGGCCCCCGGCTCTCTGCTTCAGCCAAGGCCGTCGAGTTCGTTCGTTCCTTCGTTCCTTCCCTCAGCCTTTCGTTCTATTCGTTCCGCGAGGGAACTCTCTCTCTCTACGTGCTCCGCGAGATGCTCTCCTCTCTCGGCCACCGCGGAGACAAGGGTTGGCCTGGGACGTTCGCTTCTGCGGCTCGGGATTCAATTATTGATACGATTAAAACGATCGACCATTTTTTTTTAACGATCACGCTTCCTTATCGTTCAAGTCCGTTCCAATTTCTTTTATCAAAGTAGTAAGATATAGATTAAAAAAATAACATATAAACGTAAATATAGATGTTTTTTAAGCAATAAAAAAAATCGAAGTTGAAGATAACAAGAACTTCATCTGGTCTCTTCATCAAGTCTTTGAAGAAAGCAAACCGTTTCGTCGAACCGCTCTAGCTTCGAAACGGCTCGAGGAAAAATTCCAAAAATGTTGTGACATCGTCAACGAATATAAAAATTTCAAACCACTCTGCCGTTTATACTTTTTTTTACAGTAGGGAGATAATTTGAAAGATTATGAAAAATTTTCGAGTCACTTCCGGTATGGAAAATATCGTCTGGAAAGCAAAAATAATTTTAAACGAGTCGCATAAAGAGCTTTAGAACATGGAAACCCTGCCGTCCGATAAATTTCAAATGCTAACGGATAGAACCGGGGAAAATAAACTCATCGAACAGTCGGCAGTTCCTAACTCTCTTTACCGGAGGCTGAAAGTCGCGTTTAGTCAAGCCGGGCAGCAGCGATGTGCACGTGCGCGCCCGGCACTCGGGGGTATTATAAGTTCGCGTACAATACTATATGCCCGTTCTCGCTTGTCCCAATTAGCGTACCGAGGCCTCGCGCGTATGTTTATATATGCGCCGGGGCGTGCACTCCTCGTTAATTACGCCGATTGCATAACCCGCGAGGTTTTTTTTTTCTTAACGGCGTTCGAGGGCGACAACGGCGATTCGATACAAAGCGGGGACCCGGCAGGAGAGAGAGACATTTAAGAGGCGAACGAACGAAAATATATGTGCAGGTAGGTACGATATATCCGTCTCGTTATAAAAGTTAACCGATAGATATGCGAGGCGTGGTGCGCCGTAAGATAGAAAACATAATGCTATAAACTCGGGGCTATCATATAGCGAGGTAATTGACTAACCGAGAGAGTCCGCCGCTCATGGGAAAGTATCCGCGGACTTTTGTGTCCTGTCGTCGATCGATCCTGCAATTTGCCTCGCGATAGATTCGATATAACTCAACAATGTTCCGCGCGGAAATTACGAGCGCTTAGCGACATAATGAATCGTCGATTAACGAGCCGGTATGGTTTTACAAGTGCTCGCTCGCTTTTACTGCCCGCACGTGCAAAAAAAAGTGTATGCGAAAAACGTTTTAAAATACTCAATTTTCCGCGCTAAAATGTATTCTCCACGTAAGTCATACACTTTCAATATACGCGTAAGTTTATTTTTTTTTATGTTTAAAAAATTATATGTGAACTATGTGAAAATGTTCGATAAAAATGTCTTATTTAACGTATGAAAAATATACTTTATTGTACAAGTTTTTTCCACGGTGTTTTGCGGCTGCGATTTATGCTTGGTCATTAACATTGAGTAACACGGAATGCAGGACCACATAATGTTCTCGCGGTAATTTGAGAATTGCGAGAAAAAAAAGTTTCGTAACGAGATTTCCAAAAAGAGCAACGAAGCTACGAATAAGGATTGGGTGTTTAAAAAACGAAAGAAAAAAAATTCTATTTAAATGATATGCCATTTGGACGATACCGCGGTTAACTATACGAGGGGAACGGAAGCTGGGCGCTCGCTGTTACTGGTGAACCACAAGAGGAGTCTCCGAAGGGGGCTCTCTCTAGTCGGTCGTGGATCTTCGCGTATGAAGTGATTTACCGAGACGAGTAGTATGAATCGAGCTCAACGTTGAGCACGTCCAAATATAGTCAAGTTTCGCGGAACGTTTGTCTGTACCAGCGCCCATACATACGCGCACAATACCACCGAGAGTGTCTCTCGGGCGCGCATTGCGCGCGAGGAGCGTGCGCGCGACACACACTCGTTTTTCGTTTATTCTCCAAAGGACTTTTTAAGGAGCGGACGGAGAGTCCTCGGCTCGCCGAGAGTGGTGGAGAGTTGCGAAAGAGATAGAAATATACATACATGTACCGACCGAGGGAAGGAAGGAAGGCGAAAGATAGCGAAAGGAAAAAAAACAAGAAGAGAAGACAAAAAAAAGAACGAAAAGGGGTAAAAGATCGTCGAGCGACATGCAACGCACTGTACGGCGTAATTGACCGCGTAATAGAAGCGCAGTTATGCAGTACGCGGGTTTTGCTCGACGTGCCTACTGGCAGCTCTCTCTCTCCTCCCCTCTGCCTGTCTCTCTCTCTCTCCATCGCAGGGAGGCCTGGCCAGTCGACCTTGAGAAACGTACACGATTCCTTGGCGAACGAGATTTGCAGTTTTTCCATTTACGGTCCCGATGCATGGACACTCCCGACGAACCATCGTATGCCGAGTATTTTTCCATGTACAAAAAGAAAATTAAAAATTTGTAATAGTAAAAAACGAAAAATCTCCGAACGAAAAATTATTGATAAATGAAAGAAAAAAAAATTGCTTGAAGGAATTTACAATGTTCGCTGGCGACGGATGCGCGGGATTGATGCACCAGCGTGGGAAAGTGTATCTTCGCATTGACGACTTTCGTCGTGCGAATGGTATCGCGTGAAAAATGTGATATATTTTATTGTGTCGTGCGTGCATAGTCGGTGAGGGCAAGAAAGAATCTTCGCCTTTGTCCCCGACAGGGTAATATAGTCTACCTTAATTTAAGATTCTTTAGCGAGCCTGTATATAGAGTCCGAGAAGGGAAGCGGGGCAAAGTCTAGGAAGGGAGTCTAATGCGGCGAGTCGGAGTCTCGAGCACGCGCGCGTTCACCTCCGCAGCTATTTTTATTATGTCGGACACAGGGGGTTGCCCGGTGCATCCGTGGCCTTCACGGTGCACGAATCACGAATTAAATTGAAGGGCAGACACGACAACGACGTGGAAGCAACTACCGAGCTTATCTATCTCTGCACAAGTGGGATCCGAGCCTCACTACCAATAAAAGTAACTTTCTCAAAATAACTCAAAGTAACTCAGAGTAACTCAGAGTAACTCAGAGTAACTCAGAGTAACTCAGAGTAACGCAAAATAACCCCAAATAATGCAAAGAAACGTAAAGTAACGCAAAGTAACGCAAAGTAACGCAAAGTAACGCAAAGTAACGCAAAGTAACGCAAAGTAACGCAAAGTAACGCAAAGTAACGCAAAGTAACGCAAAGTAACGCAAAGTAACGCAAAGTAACGTCAGGTAACGTTAGGTAACGTCAGGTAATGCAGGTAACGCAGGTAACGCAGGTAGCGTCGCGTAATGCAGGTAATGCAGGTAGCGTTGAATATCCCATCGTAGAGCTCGCACTATCTTCAACCATCGAGGAACATCTAAAATATGGCTCGAATAATTAATTAATTTAGTTGGAACACCTTGCGCGTACTTGCGAGCAGTTGTTTCGAGCTTCCGAGTATGCGTTCCGCTGTTTCGCTCCTTTACTCTCTGCCTTCCTCTCTATTTTTTTCTCATTTACTCAGTTTCTTTTCTTATCTGCGCCTCTCCCTTTCTCCCCTTACGCTCGAACGACCGATGCCCGAAGAACCGAGTCGAATCGAATGCACGAGCGTGCAGTTTAAACTTGCACTTATACATATTCACGCACACGATTCTAGTAGGTAGGTTGGTAGAACTGTTTATCGTCTTTTTTTTCTTTTGCTTCCACTCTTCTTCCGTTCCTCCGTCCGGTGTATAAACGGACCCTTTTATAAATGCGCGGGATTGTACACGGGATACATAGACATTCGCATAGGTTACAAGATACCCGGCGCGGCTGCACTCGCGCACTCTGCACTCGGATAGACTTCGGTAATATGTAATGTAAGAGCCTCCTTTCGCGCGAAGAGAAAAAAAACATTTATATGTATATCGGTACTCGACCGGTCGAAAAGAGCAAAATTTCGCGGTGAAAGCCAATCGATATTTAGTACGTAGGGTAGAATTGTATACATTGCATCGTGCCAACTTGCCATTTTCTCCTCTCGAGAAAACGTCTTCATGATTTTACATATTCACGTACACGATTCGGCAAGAATTTCAGGAGACGAATAAAGTTGTCGCGAATGTGTCGCTGCGGTAAAATATACGACACAGATTCATTGGCTCTCCTGGATGCAGAATCTCCGATTCGGTTAGGCTAAGCACCGTGGAAGAGTCGAGAAAATGTTTTATTCCGCTTGAGTTTCGGACGAGACACTTTTGAATCTTTGGAGACCTTTGCGTCGACCCGGGGTCTTCGTTGCAGTGTTACTTTGCACACGATCGGTATTTTTTAGCTTGTTTGGAGTGAAATCGAGACGTCGGAGTGTGAGCAACATTTTCGCCGAGATAGCGTGTCGATTCGATCGGCGATGTTGCATTTAAAGCACAAATAAAAAGAACTTCATTTTTCAATTTTTTTTAATGTCCTTGATTCATTTTTTTTTCTATCGCTAACAGAACCGCCTATCCGTCGTCCCATCCCACATTCCACAGACCCGTCAGTGCTTTCCCTTCCTCTTTCTCTTCCGTGCGCCAACCTGCCAATAAGCAGAAACTGATAAGGCCCCCCAAGAGAAAGAGGAAAGATTGCAATCAACGGCTCGTTATACCGGCGGGCCTTTCCGCAGAATCGTGCCAGAACAGTTTCGGGGCGAGAAGTGGTTGGAGGTACCAGAGATACCGTGAGAGATCGATCTATCCGGCTCGGTCGATAGATCGATCATTTCGTTTATTCGAGTGCGCGCCCGCGATCCCCCGCGAGGAGCCGTGCGCTTCGACGACGTCGACGACGACAACGAAGTCTGCTTAGACGGCGTGAGACTCGATCACCCGAGATCCGATAGAGAGCTAATTTTTTTTTCTCATGTTAAACAGATGAAAGTCCGGCTGTGTTGTTCACAGTTCTGTTTCTTACAGTAGCGAGCAGCCCTGACGCCGATGCCGGAGCTCTGTTACACTATGCACGCCTCGGGGTTTCTAAGCAAAAGCAAATGTAAATGCTCTGTGTCTATTTCCCCCCTCCGTTTACCCCATTTTATTTTTTTTATTTTTTATTTTTCGCTCGAGTCTTCCCCCGCCTCGAGGAGATCTGCATAATTCGCCACGATAAGTTTCTCCAGCTCCCCGACTCGCTGTACTTTGCATGTCCTGCTTATACCGTGCCTTATAGCTCCGGTGCTCGACGTCGATTCTTCGGTGGGGCATTCGAACAACCGGAGGTGTCACGACGTCTCCGAGCGGGGAACGAAATTTGCCAGAACTTCATTCCGGTCTCGTTTCGAAAGATAATTCTCGAACGCGAATTTAAATTTCAATACATCGTTTTGTCTTTCGTCATGAATCATTGTGGTCGGTAAATGTTGTCATACGTTTTGTAATCCTTGAGGCGAGGAAAAAAGAATAATAATTCAATCCGCAAAATACATTGTATACTTTTTTGTACGTGGGTTTCATGCGTTTTCCTCGATCAGTAGAAAAACTATTTAACTTCGTCGTATAACTTTTCTTTTTTTGTATCAGTAAAACTGTAAAAATATTCACAGTATTCGCATTATGCAGACCATGTCTTAACAAACAAAAAAATTAGCGTTGATTTATTATAATCGATTTCAGAAAAATTTCGGGAAAAGTTAAATTTTTTATTATTTTTCTTCCCTTTTTCTGAAATACAGGCTAGAATAAATTAGCATGAGAAATTTCCGCGCTACTGCCACAGAATATATATCGCAGAAGAATGAGAAAAAGAAACACGAAGGGACCGTTCACGTGAGAGACAATTCATTCAAAAGTTCATTCATTCAAAAGCGAAAAAAACGCTGAGTGAAATTTTCGTGGAAAGTGGAAAACCTTTCTAGGTAAGATCCACGAATAGACCGGCATCGGGGCAGGTAGTTTCTGAAGCGATGGTGGTATCTTTCAGTCGCAGCGAATTTGCCAAGGATATTTTTCAGGTATAATGTAAACGAGATTCTTCTCCCGTCGATGGGAGAAATCTAGATAAGGATGGGAGTTTCCACCGGAAATTCCCAATAGTTCGAACAGGACGTACAATTTAGAAACGTAGTCCTCTCGCCCTGTCGCGCATATTTGTTTACATATGGCGTCGTTTTTTAATGAATTTTTTTTAATTCAAAATTCATTAAGAATATCTTTTATTTACATCATTCATGCACGATATATCAGAAGATTATTGGTTAAGTTTGTCAAGTTCAAAATTTAGAACGAAATTATATATTTTTTAAAAAACGAGAGAAAGTAGATAGAAAGCAATGTGAAAATTTTCAATTTTCATGATATTTTAATATTGGATCCTATAAATTAGATGCAGCTATTATTTTATAATCGAATCGACCGAACGAATAATTGTTCCTCTCATCTAATTTACGTAATTTTCCATCGACTCCCGTGAGCATCCTGTTAATAACAATGATTAACAAACAATTAACGAAAGAGAGTATAATATTAAATCGCGAGGCTAATAGACGTGAAAATCTCAGGTGGTTCAATGTTAATTCACATAGACAAACGAGCCCATTTATCGATGAGACTGAGAATGGCGGAGGGAGAGAAAGAGAGCGGGTAAGTAATAGGCAATTAGACATCCGGTAGCAACGAGATGCGATAATCGTAGAGTAGCTAGGCACGCAGACACAGTTATAGGCACACAAATGCGCCGATAAACACTGGAATGAAACTCTCCGCTGCACAACAGATATCCTCAAACACACACAGATATATCTATATAGGGAAGAGACGTAATCGTTCTTAGTTAGTGTTAGCGACTGCGACTGCCGGTCGTTCGTCTTGACCCAAGAACGACGTGACAGCCACGAATTAATTCGAACCGATCCAGATACGCCACGTAGACTAATGACTTCCTCCGGTTCCCGACGCTCCGTTCGTCTTTGGCCCAATGGACCCGACGCTCGCGAAGCGATCAGCGCAGTGCACGATGGAACGGTAAATCTTTAGAATCGAACTTTTTGTAGCTAATTTTTAAAAATTACAGCAATAAGTTATTCCGCAATTTAATAAAATAATAATAATTTGAGCGATAGGTTCATCCGAATTTTTTTTAGATGATAACAATAATAATCGAAGTAGAGTAGAGCGGGGCAAAATGGGGCAACGGGGAAAAACGAGGTTTTTGGAAAAAACTAAATTTTCCAATCATTTTTGGATCGGACAAGGTAGCAAAACTGGGCAGAAAAGCCTGATGTATCCGATAGGGGGAATTCGGGCATCCAAAAATTATTGGAAAATGACGTTTTGCCCCGTTGCCCCATTTTGCCCCGCTCTACCCTACTATACGAAAATTAGAGCGACTAAACTTTCGGAGCTTGCGAACGTCGCAACTCGGGTAATGCATTTTGTATTTAATTCTTATTTTCAAAATAAAAAAAATGTCTAATTTTAATAATTTTTTTGTTGTTTTTTTTTATTCTCGCAGATCGCATGAAGTATATCGGGTGTACTATATGGACTTGGTCCAGGGTGTCGTAGGTGAAGAAACAACTCACCGAGTACAGTGTGCACTCAGTGGTGCGCGGGTGGCCCAGCAAATTTTTTACGGACGCCTGTGGTTCGCTACGTGGGTGGACACGTCTGGCTGTGTGTGTGTTGGAAGCGAGAGAGGACGAAGGAAGGAAACGACCCACGAGCCAACAATGAGCCCGAGCTCAACGTTTCCAGACGAAAGTAGTGGACTCCTCTATTGTACGTTATTGTATGGAGAGTCGCCTCGGGAAATATGCTCGGAAATAAAGCAAAGGCGCGTAGATCTGTTCGATTATTATTCACACAGCATCCAAGCCCCGCAGCATCCGAATAGGACGCAAAGAAAATATCTGAGTATCTCGTTTCAAGCATATACACGAATTCATTGCAAAAAATAAATGAGTAAGACATTTTATCCGAAACATCGGTATGCACGTTCATCAATCACTCAAATCAATTTTTTTAATCTGCTGCAAAAGACAACGAACTTAAAAGTACTTTCTTTTTAGATTTTTTAAATCGTATTTTATTATTATTTCGACTGTCGAAAGTTAAGTTTCAGAAAAGTTAAGAAAAATTTGTTGCATTGAGTGTATCGAGATTGACTTGTTGAGCCGACGGTACGCGAGAGTCAATTAACAATGCGCGAACCTCATCCGAATTCCGAGTTTTCGTTAATTTTATGGAAACGCTTGTCTTTATTTTATGTTTATCCGCCTGGCAACGCGAAACCATGAGTTAGTTGAATTCTTGCTGTTGCACAAGATACATTGTGAATAAAACCTACGTTTTCTTGTTAAACTGAAGTCACTCTCAAACTTTATTATATCCTCTCCAATCTCGTTTTCGTCAATCATTTGACTGCCTCAATATTAACGAACTGGCAAACTGTAGGCTACTTCGTTTGTTTTAAATAATAAATACGATAAAAAAGTTTAACTACATATACAATCTCCCATATTATGATGTCCAACTGTCTGTCCGTCGAGATGTATATTATAATCCCGAGGAATTTCTCCTACACAAATACGCCGGATCGTTGTAGCCCCGGATGAATAAGCGTCAAACGTTGTGAAGGAACAATCGTGATATTCTCGGCATCACTGTCCCGACTATAATTCTCGCAGACTGTCACCCACGCAGCATCGCAGTGCAACAAAAAAAATCTCGAGCACATGTTGAGCATGGCAAATCGTTGAACCAAAAAAATGTCCTTGTGCAAAGTCCCCCCTCACATAAATAAAATATATGCAAGACAATGTATTCAAAATATTTTTAATTTCATGTCTTTTTTATATACGACGAAAATATCATACAAATTGCTATATATACTAAGTTATATGTTCACAGAAATATGTCCAAAAAATAAAAATAAAAATCTGGCGTAAATATATTAGATGTATAACAAATATATTTTTCGTTATATGCCGCAGTGTACGTTTTTTCCATGTGAGTCTGTTCACCATCTCAGCCGATCGATATTTTTTTTTATCGACCAGACTAATTCTTCGCTCGCCGCTATATATCGAAGCCACGGGAATTATAATGAAATAATAGCGGCCCGAGGCTAAATTAAATTGAAGCATATATTCTATATAGTATATTCTCGATGGAAGTTATTATAATCGATGAGGATTATAATAAATAGCTGGGGAATGATAATAAGCATTGCGCTGAAAGCTTCATTGGGTCGGGGAACTTACGAGGATTATTACAAACGATTATTACCCCGAGCAAATGGCCTGCCTACACGACTCGATTAAATCACGCGAATATTATTCTATCCATCTATCTATCTGTGAGATTGAGCTGGCTAAGGGGAAGAGTCGGGGGGGGGGGGGAGGAAAAAAAATAAACGATTAAAAACTGCGGTTCATCCACAGTCGATTATCGATCAGCAGCGTCCAGGCTTCTTTGAGCCGAGGCTCGAACGTTTGACCTTAGTCATCCTCGTCACGGTTGTACGAGTTTCATCGACTTTCAGGCTGCGATCAGCTCGCGAAGAGTCCGCTCGGCTCTCTTCGAGGCAAATTTCCACCTGTGGGAACATTCGTTCGACCGCCGATTTAAGATCTTCTAGATTTTTCAGATTTTTCTCCATCTCCCGAAGGGCTGGGCTGAAATTCGTTTGGTAAGTTCGAATTTCAGTGCGCATTTGCTAATTACGAATTTTTGGGGGTCTTTTGTTGGCTAAAATTTAATGAGGTATTTAATTTTGGAGATTCTTTTTTCACTTACAGGGCAAAGAGCAATCCACCTCGGCGTTTATTGGATTCGCAAGCTCTTCGGATGCGGAGGAGAGTCTCGTGGAGTTTGAAGATTCCGTCGCGAGTTATGAGAACTTTGGATTGAAATGATCCAAGACGGTTTTTTTCGTGACGAATATCGGCGAGATTGGCAACGTCCTTCTCTTTGTAATTCGCCAGGGTGGTCAGGATGGATTGGATGCTGGTAAGGAGCGCTAATTTTTATCATAAAAATTATGAAAAAAAATGCAAAGTGCACTTTCTTCGATGGCGAGAGAAAAGAATGCAATTAAACTTCGATTGTGGTAAATAAATAAAGGTAAAATGAACCAACATAAGGGAAAAGTTTTTTTGCACCCAAAGAGTAAAAAAAAAAAAAATTGGATTTAACTGTGAAATACTTGATGCAAAGCTTCTCGAGGTCTTTCTCGCGATCCTCCAGCTTTTCCTTGTAAGTATAATTCTCCGAACGCAAAATCTCGTAGTCCATTATCGTCATGCCCTCGCCCAGAGTCTCGACGCGACGAATTTTCTCTTTCAGATCTTCGTACCGACGACGACGGACGATGTATCGGAAGCGATCGCGATTCAGCAAATCACGACGGAGAATCTGAGCACGGATATTGCGTTTCCGTTAAGGCGACGTGAAACTTACGAGCCGAACTCGGTCGGTAACAAAAACTGTACTCCAATTTATCTTTTCATGGGTGATTCTTTAAGGAATTTCTTTAAGAAAGACCCTTGAACAAAATGCTTTAGGTTTTACATTGCCTTAAAAGTATGCGAAATGCTGCAGTAAAGAGCAATCTGTGTCAACGTTCTTGGAAAAAATTATAATAATTCTGGCTCTAAAAAGACCCCAAACCTGTCGACGAATCATCGCGTCGATCGCTTTGACACTCAAGACTTTTGCCGATTTCTCGTACACCAATCCAACTCCAACTTCCCTCTGCCTATCGAGAAGCCCTCCGAAGGTCTCAGTGTCTTCCTCGACGACGGTTTTAAGACTATTTTCCAAATGCCCAGTTTCGACGTTGATTTCCCCCTGGCGAGCCTCGATCTCGTCGATCAACGTTTTGTAGGAGAGCAATTCACTTATGTATCTGTTTTCCGCGACTCTGGAACTTAAGTTCTCATCTTCGGGCGTCATTTTCTGATGCTTCTGTGGTATCGAGCGTAAAAAAAAAGTTTGCGTTGTTTAGATGTTGCGAGAGGCGATCTGTCCATAGTGGGTTCAACACACGGGGCCCGTATTGGCAAAACTTCGGCCAGTGTTCGCCCAACGTCGACCAGCACCGGTCCCGTGTTTCATTCCCACCAGGTACTCTGAATCTACAAAAACCTCCTGACCTTGCTCATGACTCTGACGACATAGTACTGGTAGAGTCGATTTTTCCTTCTCAAATTCGGCTCCTCATGTTTAGTTTCTCGTAACTTTTCGATTAGCGCCCGACGGTCCCTCAATATCTGACGAAAGAAACGATAAGTGACTTCTCGCAACTTCAATTTTATTATTCTGACGAAACAGTTGTGTTCGGAATATGATACACTTATAGATGGTTTCGAACTCGCGGCGAACAAATGGTTGACGTCACGGAATTAGACAAGTCACGACAAATCGCAATTCGACCGGCAGGATGACGTTAATGCGAACCTCTGCAGGGATATCCGCGAGAAAATCGACTTCCTCCTGTTCGAGCACGGTTTCTTCGGTTTCCCTTCGAACTTCCTCTTCGAGCTCTTCGCGACCAGCCGAGCTCAACACCGAGTCGCAAAGTTCTTCCTCCTCATCGTTATCCGTTTCGTAAAAATCGTCGGGCCTATCGAATCTATATTTTTCCTCGTAATTCTCGGCAACACGAAACCCTTCGACATTTTCCTCGTCGAACTCGGGCTCTTCCAGCAAATCCGATAACAACCGATGAGACGCAACTTCTTCAGCTTCCGCGGCTTCGGCGAAGTATCCGGAAGTTCGTTCGACAAATTCCCCGTCGACCTCCAAATTTAACCCCGAATCTGCGATGACCGGCTCGGTGGACCACATATTGTCGATATTTTGCTCTGGCTCCAGAACTTCCGACAGTCCGTAATCCTCGCCTTCGGCAATTATATTCTCCGCTTCCATCGACTGTCGCGTATCGACCATGTTATTCTGATGGGAAATATCAGCACGCACGAACGAAGGGGTTAAAACGAGAAAAATATCAACGAACTGAAGAAAAAACGTCAATCGGTACGAAGCTAGTCGATCGAAGAGTTGAAGGTTGCATAACAAACGAGAACTATACCAGAGCCAATTTTATGTCGGAGTAAAAAAAAAAATGCGAGAAATATATCGGTTCGAATATCCACCTACATTCCACCCTCATTAAAATAACCCTCCTTTTATATAAAAAAATATATATATACTTCATCTAGGCCAAAAAAAAACTGCGCTCTAGAAGTCTTTAAAATCTCGTGCGGAAAGGGGATCGAAAATTTGAAGAAAAAAAATATCGCCATGTGAAAAATGGCCCAAAGCCCCGATAGCCGCGTCTCTTCTCGGTTCCCGCGAAGTACCCGAGCGTACGTGTACAAGTGTACACGAGATAGAGTCGCCCTCGCGGCCCGCGGGGGATTAGGTCGCGGGATGAAACGAAGAGTGGGGTACCTATACGCGCAGCATCCACAGATATAGTAGTATAGCGAACCTAAGAGAGAAAAGAGTCAAAAAAAAAAATACAGAAAAAAAAGGAAGAAGAAGAAGAAGAAGAAGCACAGAGAGTTCTGGCCGTGGCGTGGGCTGCAACCGCTGCATTCCTGTAGGTTCAAGGATCCCTGCTGGTTGCATCGCCGCTCCACCACCACGGACCACACCGCATGGACTCTCTTCTTCCTTCTTCGTTACAGCCATCCGCTGCCTTCGCGTGTACCTTCGACCGGAGATTTTCCTCTCACTCCCGTATCTATGGTTTTATGCTTCGGAGTGGCGGCCAAAGCTTGTATGGCGATGCTCGTTGCGTATATGAAGGAAGCTGTATGGAAGTTGTGTCGCGGTGAAGTTATTGCATGTGTACAAGCGTTACGACTACCGGTGGACACGTGGAGATGGGAGGGAGAGAGAGGGCGCGTGTAAGTAGAGTATTCGCACCGATGCGATCGGGGCCTTCGTCTTCGTCTTCGTTGGCTTTTAATGCAACTTCGGAGCACGGAATTCGTTTCAGCCCACGCTAATATATACGTTTGTGTCGTCCTGTTTGTCCTCGTTTTTTTCGAGCCAACTTCATCTTCATCTTGGCCTTTGTGGAGGCAGGGAATTGCATGGCGAACCCGGTCGTCGCGGATGTCCTCGCACAGGTCGTCACTTAGTCACGGTGCTTCGTGGATGAAACTTCGCTGTATCATTTTTTTTTTTTTTTTTACTCCGTTTCGGGGCGATCGCGATATCGCAGTCTTGATGGGCCCATAAACGTCGTTGTTGTCTCATTTTTTAAATTCAATTTAATCATAAATAATTTTTTGAATTTTTATTTTATTTTTTGAATGACGTACTTCGTGTACTGCAAACTTGTTCGACTATAGACGGGAGAATTTGGATGAGGAAATAAGCGCTTCCCGATACTCCCCCTTTCGACATCGGAGTTCTTAGGAAAGAATAGGTGTGTTACACCTGATGCAGAGGATGAACAGACGAGGCGTGGAGAAAGTTACAATGACAAAATAAAACGTATTATCCACAAAGGTTATTAACAATGAAAATCTCTTTCCTCATCTTCTTCCTATCGCCGTCGCGCGCAGCATTATTACCGGCGGCAATAAAGTCTCCTAAGTGACGAAACCATTAGCGCCGCGCTCGCCGATCTCGACCGGCAGATTTTTGGGTCAAGCGAAGAAATAAAAAAATCAAAGAAAAAACCCATTATAACGTGAACCACAAAAAAAAGTGTTATAGTGGGTAGGCGATGCGCGAACTTCCTCGAAGATCAGGTTCAGTTCGAGGCCTCCGCGAAATCCTGCTTCGACTGAATTCTGGAATGGCTTCCTGCTTTGCCTACATATGCATATACATATATACGCGTGGCTGTAAGTATTATATATATATATTGAGTGCAGCTTCGACGAAAACGAATCAGGATAAATTGTCGCGAGCGCCGAGCGTCGATTGCATAAACCCGCCATGTTGGTACCGTCAAGGACGCTCGACGAAAGCCCCGTAGGTCAACGTCCTGTACGGGCGCAATCGCTTGCGCGCACGTCTCCTCTTACTCTCCTTCTTCGGCATTTTCTCCACTTCCCAGCGGCAGCGGCTGCGGCAGCAGAAACAGCAACAGCATCGGCCCAACAGGCTCGCCGGGTAGTGGATGGGCAGAGAAGAGAAGCTGTTGCATCTTGCAGTATCGCGAGTCGTCTCGAGTCTCGTCCTCTCTCGTCAGCGCGAGTAGGACGTCAGTGTCATTAATCCCCCTGATACTACCAGTTCTTACCTTTCTCACTCTTCTTTCTCAACTCTCCTTTCGTTCTTTATCTTTATTCCGTATCTTATAGTTTATACCTCGGGTCTCGTTAATTAGGGAGATTGTAGTGCAATCGCGAGGATTATTTTTATTTCGGCACGCATGTACGGTACCGCATACCATTTATCCTTAAGGGGAACTTTTTTTTTTAGGGGAGCCGTTTCCCTTGGGTTGGTTATGGCTGATAAAAAACGTTTCAATGATCCGGGAATAATTCGCTTGGAGCTGCCAAAATAATATTATAATAATTAGTATTGTTATTGTGAAACTATAATAACAATATGTTTATTAAAATTTACTGCCAATTTTTACCATTCGACGCAAAATGGAAACAATAATGTATCAAACATTTTACTGTTATTGTTTTAATGTCTTATGGAATTAAGATAAGTAGAAGTTGGGATAACAGAATTTTTTTTTGATCGTCTGTAAGAGCTTTTTGGTTTAATATTACAACCAGGATATGAATGCTTGCAATCGAGTTTCTTCCGGACTATCGGGTAAACTAAACTTTAAGGCACCCATGAAATTGTTTTCAAATTTTTTTTTCAACATTCTGTTACTATCCGAAAGGTGTGAGAAAATCGGAATTGGCAAATTCTACATCCTCGGAGAAGGACCCCAAGCGCATGCGAAGGCTCGGGCCATCGGAGTCCCGCGGCAAATCACGCGGTAACTTTAAACCGATGGTGTTCTCCGCGAATTCCAATTTGCCGATAATAACAATAATTCCGAGCGCTAACTAACGACGATAATGATAAAATAACGAGGCTCGTGCGAGCTTCGAGAAATACGGGAGAATAAAAAAATGGAGAGAGAAAAAAAAAATTGTGTAGGATTGCGGAAAAGATGAGTAGTGGAAGTGGCCAGACGCGAGAGGAAAAAAAATATTATGATGAAGGTGGAAGCCTCCCAGTGGTGGATCCAGCGAGGAGTCTGACCCCGGCCAGGATCTCATCCGAGCCCCACAGGGTTACGTTCTATTTATAAGCCTCGGTTAGCTATATTTAGCTCGGTGCGTCGGGTACGGGAAAGTGCGAGGGTGGAAGGGAGGGCCCGGAGAGATATCTTTGCGAAGCCTTTGAGGCGTGTGGAAGTGCTGATGCGGGGGGGCTAAAGGGGGTCAGATTGGCCCGCGGGAGGAGCCCTCATCTCCGCTCTCGTGTCCGAGCGCTCCGAACGTACGCGCTCGTTCTTTCGCTCCTCACTCTACCATTCGTCGTTGCGCACTCACACTCATCCCTCGTCCCACCGCGTAAATGTACACGGACTCCAAGTACAAGATGGGACGAGAGATTCGACATCAAAAGAAATAAGATAAATAAAAGAATAAAAAAGAACGAGGTGTTGGAAAGTCGACGCTGTTACTCCTGCCAGCAATGCCTGACGTAACGTTGAAAAATCGGCGACGAATACGACACTCCGAAAGCTGATTAAAAATAAAAAAACCATCATTTATATTCGAGGTAAAAAATCACCGGAGGTTGATACTCGACGAGAAATTTTGGTACGCAGTCTTCAAAGACTGTGGCGAGTGAAAAAGATGGGAGCCCGGGGCAAAACGGACTACCTTTAGAACTTTTTTAGGGCCGTGAAAGGAAAAGTACCATCTTCGTTGGAGGGGTCCGTTTTGCCCCGGGTGTTCCGTTTTGCCCCGGCCTCCCCAAAAGGACGCAGAGGTTACGTACCGCGGAACCGGAGCCGCGATGTACGTGTGCCCATGCGCCGAGCCTCGGGAGACAGAGGAATAAACGAAAGTGAGAAAAGGGCTATGGGGCCGAAGGGCCACAGAGGAGGACGGAGAGGCGGAAAGAGGGAACGAGAAATAGCAAAACGAAGCACGGTAGGGACGTCCATATATCCCGGTCCTACACACCGGTCGCATACCAGACGTGGACACTTACAACCGGCGTAAGGTACCCTCCGGAGCGCGTGCTTGCTATATACACCCCGAGAGTCCGAGGAGAGCGCGCGGAGCTCGTTCACCGGTCCCCGACGACCCGGAGGCACACGAACGAGCGAGCATTCTTCGCGACTATTCCGCAGGGTGCAGAAACCTCACTCGACGCTTCGTCGAGAGTTCGTGTGCGTGCGTAGAGAAAGATACATCTGCGGGCTGTGTGGATACAAGAGGGTTCCGGGAGGACCTCTTTTGCAACCGGCAACCCTGAGATCTTCCAGTTCCGCGAGTTCCCAGAGGAAGACGAGGGGAAAAAACTAAAAGTCGGAATGTCCAATCGAGAGAGGCAGTTTTTCTCTTCGAGGCATATTTCTGTAAATGGATCTAATGAAACTAAGTTGGAGTTTAATATCAGCGGGACAATCATTTGCTACGGTGTTATGGAAGAAAAAACTACGGTAAGAGAAGGGGTTGCGAAATTTCGGTTAATGAAATGTGGGATCTTACTCACGATTGAATAGTGAACAAACTTTTCCTTTGGAACATTTTTGTACGGTCGGTAGTTTTCGAGTTACGAGAATGTTACAGATCGAGCCACTTTTCCAGCGTTCTCATTGGCTGAAACTGCAACCACTCGTTACTCGAAAACTATGCACGGTACAAAAATTTTCTAAGGAGCAAACGTGTTCAGTTTTCAACACTGAATACGAATCCACCATTATTTTCCAATCATAGAACTTCTTGTAAAAAATGGCACTGTGCTGCAAGACACGATAGATTGCTTATAGATTAAAAGAAATAGATTGACTAATCTTTATTTCCATCCACGATGGAAGTATTTTATTCTCTATTGCCACCTTCTTCGGAAAAATTTGACGCGAAAAAATGTTCAACAGATTTCCACTTACCTTATTCGATGCAGTCGACAGTGCGCCCTAGTTTCGTTCATCGAGTGCCTCCTTCTCTCGCGTTCCCGTTTCTTCGAGCTCTTTCCCTCGCTCCTGCAAGCACCGCCGCTCCTTGTGGCACTCTCGAGATCCCGGGGTTCCGATCTTTCGCGAAAATTCACTTCGTCACTTACACCGTTGGAACAACCCGCACGTTCCCGCGTTACATCGTAACTCGTCTTGCTCGTCGAGCCTATGTGAAAATGTCTTCGGTGATGCTCTCGCGGCAAACTGCAGTACAAATTCTGCGGTGTGTACGTCATTCTGGTCAAACTCTTGTCACTTCCGGTAAACGACAGATCGTAGGACGAGCTGCAGTTGCTTCGGCTATTGGAAGTCATCGACGGAACGATCTCTTGATTGTTACCACGAGAACCACCGCCCAAATGGTCCCTCAACCACTTTCCGAATCCCCCGCCCCCTCCATTCCCACTTCCGTCAGCGTCCGAGGCCGTCGTATGACCTTCACTGCTCGTCTTATTTCTGTAACAGAAAAAAAATAAAAATAAAATATATATTTTTTGTCGTTTTCTTTTTCCGTCAACTTTCCAATAATAAATGTCGACAGGAATGTGGTACATATATGGAATGTGTGGATGCATGACAAGGTCGAACGGAATGATGGTGATCGCAAAAAAATAAAAAAACAAAAAAGTATAATGAAAAGAAATGATTGCGTGACCGCGTTACGGAGGGAACGCGTTTCGTGGCATCAAAAATTTAAAGGACAAAGCCGAGAAGAGGTCCGGTCGATCGTTTCGCCGTGGAACTCGGTCGCCTCCCCGGTAATAAAAGAAGTTGGTCGGAACAGATAGGAAAGTGTCGTTCGCGAAAGGCAACGGCAGTTTGCGGCAGTCGCACACGCAATATCACCGGGTCTTCCCGAGAGACCGGAGAAGAAGCCCGCAAGACGCCTGTTGCCCTGTGTGTTTGAAGCTGCTGTGTACAGGTTACTTTTGCCGCTTCTGCTTTTGTTCCTGTCGCGGCTTCGTCTTGTGCCCCGTCTTGAGGCTTCGCCGCGCGGCGGCCGCGAGGCTGCTGATGAGCGGCGAGAAGAAGAAGGGCATTGCGTGTAACAAGGTGAGGCAGTTCGAGTTAAATAAATAAAATAAAATAAATAACGACGCGCACGATGGAGACAAATAAAGGCAGTGAGCGGCAAGGTGAGAGCGTTTTCCTCTCGTGATTGGAAAAGATGAAGTTGCGAGAAGATATTACCAATCAGGGAAGATTTATTTATTTAACTCTGCGCGTACTTTTTGAGAATTTAAATTTAACTCTCAGCCCCTTGCTTGCTTTTCTTCATCCAGTAATAATAATATATAATATATAAATAATAATAATTCGTAATCTTTTTTTGAGTTCTAGTGAAAAATCGAAAGATTATTCGGTGCACCAAAAATAAACATAATTTCTATGTTAAAAAACGGCACTATAAACATTTTACGGTAATAATAACAAAACGTACAAAGTTCAATCGATATCGCGCCGATTCGTGCACAAATCACACGGAAGAAAATAGATTTGCCTTGCTAACATGGAATGTGCCGGGTTTGCGTATATGAAAAAATAAAAGAAAAAGATGAGTGGGAAAGAGAGGTTTCGTGGTCCCCCAAACGAGGTCGAATGAATGGCCTTTCGGGGTGGTCCCTCTTGCCGCGCCGAAGCGGGGAATCAGGGCGAATGGTTTTATAATAATAAGGGCCCGGGCTTGACGTATGGGCCGATCTGGGCAGTGGAAGGGCCTCCGCGTGGGCTGTTAGGACGCGCGGATGACCTTGCCAAGGTCAGTTATGCTTCTGGCCACGGCCAGAACGCGCCGCCACCGCGCGGGAAGCCCTCATGTAGGTCTCGGCGCGTATCAGTTCCCTCCTTTCTTAGCTTCTCTATTCGCTTCGAAACTCGAACAAGCCTCGATCCTGTGGATCTTCCTTATCGATCTCGGGCAAAATATTATCGTTCAAAAAAAGAAAAAATGAATCCCTAATAAATGTTTATTTTAGCTCCAATAAGGATATGGATCTTTATATTTCGCTTGTGTCAAATAAAGCTTACTTCAAAGTCCATTTACAAATTTTATCAGGTTTTTTAAACCCCATCTTGTAATAATGCGATCCCCGCATATGTGCATTGCGTTGGCCCAAAACTTAGGGGTTTCTTGTTTTTGCTATAAATAGAACATAGATGTTTATAAAAAAAAATATTCCCCAGCATCAAAGAAACTATAGATCAAGGTCTTTACATAATTCTTTTTTTGGCAGTTTTGTTAAAATAAAAATTGCAACCCCGATAAATACGTAAAGGGTTGTAAAAAAAATGTAGTTCAAACAGCTCTAAAGTGGACAATCAAAAGAGCGTCGATTGCTGATGCAATTGATTTTTTTTTTGTTTTTTCATGAAACCCAATTTCCGATCTTATACAAGAGGAAACACATTTGTGTATTTTAGTCGGTGGGATTTGGCGAGTTCCGGCGAGACGCAAACTCTCGCCGGTCGGGAGAGGTTTCTTCGTCGAACAAACGTATATACGACCGTACGAAAGAACAAGACAACAAGGAAGTAGGATTCTTCGACGTGGCCTCGACGAGGTTGGTCCACCGAGTCGGTAGGATTCCGGGGTGTGTATTATTCGTGCGCGCGTTACGCCACTGTATAAAATTCCGGTTCTGCAAGCCCGTTCGGTCGCCTCGGTCGTCTCACGGCTTCTTCTTCTTCTTCTGCTTCCTCCTCCTCTCCTTTCCTACCACGTTCGTGTTATCTCTTACCGGCCCTTTTTCGTACCTCTCGTTTTTTGCAATCACCGCTCAGGACTCGCGCGAGCGCACGGAAACCCGCGGGGCAATGCCGAGCCAACTCGACAACGTTCGCCCCCCCCCCCTACTTCGTATACGAAATAAATTCTACCTCTCTGTACCGAAAGCTCCCAAATGATTTTTTTTACAAAAAAAAAAGTATACATGAAAGGAACAAACATATGAAAAGAAAATTAAGTTCGAACTCAATTTGGTGTCAAAGTTTGGACTCGCTAAGTCAATTTACGCCCGCATTATTAAAAATACATTTTTAGACTCTTGTTTTTTTTCAACGTCGAAGACGTAAAATTTATCCGTTTTGGACGAGACACAGCTCATAATTTCTTCATCGCCACACGCTGTCTCCTTTACTATAAAAATTACATTTAAATTCAGAGTTTTATATATTGTTGTTTTAAAAAAATGGCTCGAATTTGAAAGCTATATGTTTTCTTTAATCAGCTCACGCGGGTTTCCTCTTTCTCGTTTATTATCGCGAGAGTCGTTCCTGCTGGATTTCTTTCGCTCCCAGCCGGGGCACACAATCACTCCCGAGATGAGTGGTCGTCACCGTCCACTAAGCAATGCATTTGTATGCGGTAGCCCGACCGCTCGGTTTATTTTTTATTTTCGTTTTATTTTTTCCCTTCCCTCTGCTTTTATTTTAGGCGAGAGCGTTTCGTTCTGCGCGCGCTCAGTCATCCCGTTCCAGTTTATTTTCGCAAGGCGTTATGTGTCCCGCCGGGCCCACCGCAATGACCCCTCGCCGTACGCTTTGTACACAACGTGCACGTAAGATATTCACTGTGCATATGTGCGCGCGCATTCGCCCCGTGTAACTCGAGGCTCTCGCCGTTGTAACTCTAAATGACGGCACGAGAGAACTTTCGCTTGCCTTATAGAATATATCCTTTTAGCCAACATCAGAAAGTTCACTCCCGGGCGGGACATCCGGAAATTTGTCATACTCCCATTTGATATTCTTCCTTCATCCCTGTCCCTTTTTTTCTGTTTTCTTTTTTCGTCGAATCTTGCGCAACGCACAACTTTCCCCTCGTTTTAGTTCGCGTCATTACAATCGTCGACTCTGAGCGTTTTTTTATATCTCATCTTTCTCCACTCCCTGCATTGCGGACCAAACTTTGGGGCATTTTTTTGCCAAATGGTATTTTTACATTCTGCCCAAGGGTTTCTTTTTCCATCAGCAACGATGCCGAGAGTTGTTTTTTAGTTCCCTAAAACCCGAACCGCATCGCTTGTTTGGTTCGCGAATAAATAATCATCGCAAAAAAATTACATTAAAAAATATGAATAAAAATAGACAAAGATAATAAATTTACGATAAATTTCTGCAGCAACCCTGTCGGTCTTGCGAGCGGGATGGCCGGGGGATCAGCCTTGGACCAGTTCGAGCTTTCGCGGCAAGGACGTGAGCCGGGATCTCATGAATGATCGCTTCGGATCTCCTCCCCGTCCGTTCGTTTATCGATTTACAACCCGTTAGGCTCAAGCGATCCGTGCGACTCGCGGGAATCGGCGATAAAGTGCGCGAATGATCCCGACGCCGGCTCGGGCGAGGTATCCCTCGCCGGGACTCCGGCGCAGACTCAGTTTCGATATCTCCCACGGATCTATCTCCCGAGAGGGGAATCTTCGCGCGACGTCGGGAATATTCTTTTGATGATCACGAATTCCCGTGGCGGTCCGCGGGCAAGAAGCCGGACAGGGCGTGTATAATTTCGTCAAAACGGAGCGAACGTTCAACGGGCTCTCGCAACCGGACGGGCGGCGAGCCGGCGGAGGGACGAATCCTCTCGCGAAGCTCGGATACGGCGAGCACCGTGAACTACCGCTATACAAGAATTTCGTCGAGGATAAGATCTCGGGAGAGAAAGATTTTTCGATGATGCCCGTCCAACCGACTAATTCTGACGCGGCATTGTTCTCGAGCGGTTACGGAACAAAGGGACTCGTGCCGCGAGTCGAACCATGTCGTGCACGCGCTGTACACGCCGGTACAGAGCTGTCTCTCCATTGCTTTCGTTCGACCACGTCAACGGGCACCCGCTGTCGCGTGGGAGAGAAACGAAAGCGAATGAGATCGGAACGACTTGACTGTTTTGCAATTCACAAACGAACTTTGTCGACAAACTTTTTTTTCATATCCGTCGCGATGTCTGGGCGAGGATGGCCAATCTCGGGTTTGAAGGGTTAAGGGAGTTTTGACGGGGCAAAGTGGGTTACCTTGACAAGAGGCGAGGTTAAGGTGAGATAAAGTGGGTTAGCGATGGGTCGTGGGTCGCTCCCACCCTGGTAGAAATTTTGGAGCCTCAGATCGGGCAAGGCCCTGACAAGGCCTTATCAGAACTGACGTAACGATCGAAAATTCGTTACGTGATTAAAGATATTTTTAAAAATAATAAAAAATGTCGACCCTTTGTTTCAAGGATCAATCTCTACGTTCATCCTCCACCACGACGGTAGTAAAGAGTGGACTCGCTACAGTCTCCCTTCTCTCCCTCAACGTCTAAAAAAAAGACAAAAAACGAGAGTGAAATTCCATTTCATCTTCGTCATCCTCCTCGGTTTCTTTCCCTGGTCAATATTAGCCTCCATCGGCCTCTCGCGAGTCAAAGGTCCCCGGTCGTCCGAGCGTCTCGCGTCCGTGAGTGAATCACGAGTCTCTCTCCCGGAGTCCCTGAGAATCTCGGGTGCCTTTCCACCGAAACGGACGATAGGGAGACCGAGCGCTGGACAAACCCGGTCTCCCTTTGCCGGAGAACGTCGCGCCCGCACGCACCGCGGACAGAACAAACCGAGGGCCTTAGGGTTGAGCAAACAGCGTCGGCACTGTGCTCCGAGTCCGATGGACGGGGAAGGATCGGAGAAGAAGCAAAGAGCAGAGGATCCCCCCGATATCGATGGCCCAACGTCGCAAGGACTCATCGACCGCGCACAAGCGTAGCCTCTTCGCCCTTTTGTAATTAAGCCGTCGATACAACAAACAGGGCACTATCGTTTCCTCCGCCGAACCTAGGGGAGAGCGGGGCAAAATGGCACAGTGGGGCAAAACGGGATAATGAGACAAAACGCAATTTTCCAATGACTTTTGGATGGTGGCGATGATGGCACGTGGGGCAAAACGGGTTGGAAAATCCGGATGTGTCGTTGGGAAAAAATGGGGCATCCAAAAATTATTGGAAAACTGAGTTTTGCCCGCACTGTCCCGTTTTGCCCCACTGTACCATTTTGCCCCGGTCACCTCTACATGAGCTAAATTCATCGGGAATCGGTTCTTTCGTCGGCCGGAAGTCTCGTCTCCGCGCGGCTGTCGCGGCTCTTGTTTGCTCCCCACGGATCGTCGCAAGGGCTCGGAGGACTCGATCGCCTTCGGCCTATTCCGCGATAACCCGCGCGCATATAAATCGCGTTACACTTTCCGCTCGGTCCCGGACTTTCGTGCGGTCCGTACTGCTCTCTCGACGTCGGTTCACGTCCCAGCGGGTGTCGAGGAGTAAAAGTACCGGGGACAAAGCGATCTCTGTGTCGCCACGGAAAACGAAGAGGACGACGATGAGCCGACCACTCACTTTCGATTCGGCCGGACTCTCGCGCGATCATCGCGCGATACGACCTTTATTACCGGTACCTCGGGGCTCGATCGGATACCTTCGATCCTTCATTTTCAAACTTCAGCACGGAAATCGAGATCACACACTGAGAAGAAGCATAGTATTTTCTACTATACCAATAGTTCCCAGGGGGAACAGCTATATAGATACTTTTTGACACTATATATTCAATTGGTTAAATTATAGTTATTGTTGTAACCATGATTTTTTGCCACTGTCGCAACTATAAAATGCAAACGTTCCCCCTGGGACCTATTTTTTATGGTATAAAGTCAGTATTGTTGCTTTTACTATGTTATTTTTTCTCAGCGCAAAAATGCATCATGTCATACTAAATTGTTATTATTGTTATTAAATGTTCGGGTAATGCCAGGTTAATCAATCAATTTCTCATCACGAATCGCGTCTGTGATGTTAATCTGAGTGATGTTAATTTCCGAGACGTCCCGTCGGACAACACAGTGCAACCTTTATTAACCGTTCTAGCGCACGTTTATCGCTCTGGCGGGGTCGGCTGTTACGTAGCGGAGTTGGGTCGAGGATGAAAAAAAAGAAGCTGTAAAAAAGATAGGCGACGAAGGGTCCTGGCGGGAGGGCGCTAGCCGTGAAAGGAATACAGAGGCGATGGTGCGAGAAAACGACGAGATGCTCGCCGAAGGGTGACGAGAGGAGAAGAGAATGAAATCTGTTGTCGAAGGGCCGAGGGAGCCGGGCGAAGACGAGGAACTGGAGCGAGACGGGAAGAAGCGTCCTGGTCATTCGAACCTGCATTCCCTCACGCAGCATCCTCGTCCCTCCCAAGATCTTTCTCGGACACTTTTTTTTTTTTGCTAAGCTCCGCGAATATAAAACTCGGATCTATGGGAACGATCGAAACTTGTCGCGGTCGGCTCCCGGCGAGCCCCAAAGGGGAAATTCAATGACGCGAATAAGGAAAAAAACGTTGATGTATTGAATGCAAAGTTTAGTGCCTTTCTCGGATCTTCGGCGAAGATCCGGTAAAACTGTACTTTGAACGAAGTGCGATAAAAATTGAAAGAAAAAGAAAATGAAAAGAATGAAAGAATAAACAGGCCGCGACGATCAGTTTTACGACACTTAGTCGCCACTCATTGATCACGATTGGAGCGATTAAACCCAGCCGGGCTTTCCCCGAACGGTCGTTAGGCGACACTTAAGTTTCAATGATTTTCCGAAAGCGCGCGGACTTCGTAGACCGACTCGATTTCATCTAAAGCGAAGTGTCCTAATTAGGTGTGCAAGTTATTAGAAAAAAAAAGATCACCGCTTCGGCTTTCGTTCTCTTCGAGGTACGAGATATCGGTACTGTCTTAAATCGAGCGGCTCTCGCGAAATCGTCCGGTTAAGTGAGTCCGCGCGAATTTACGACCGAGTCTCGTTTGCTCGAAGAAAACAGTCTTCGTCGGTCTTCCCGACACTGACCCCCGCGTATTATCCTTCGCAATGGTTGCGAGGGTCACGAGGTGGCTCGGCGAAACTCGATTGACAGCCTTGTTCTCCGCGGGAATCCCAAAAAGCTGTACAATGTGTGTGTGTGTGTGAAGACGCCATGTAAACAGGAGAGAGACTTCGAGTTTAAAGGTGCTATCGGGAATCGAGAGGTAAATCGACCGGCTGGAGCTAAATCGTCGGCAATTACGGCGAGGTCGGGGAAGTTACGGAGAAGTCATCCAGTTAAAGGAATCACTTCGGCAACAGTTACGTCGAGGCCGTTCGAAGCATCGAGGGGAGAATTGTACAGCGCGGGTAAACCTTGAGGAGCATTAACCGAGAAGAATGTTAACACATATGCTGTAGAATGCAAGTATACCCGATAGTCTTTTAACGCAGTCATCACGCAAAGCGGACGAAGGTCATGGCTTCACGAAGATTCTCTTCGTGAAGATCATTCTTCGCGAAGGTTTACTCTGTGAAGATCATGCTTCACGAAGGTTTACTCTGTGAAGATCATGCTTCACGAAGGTTCACTCTGGGAAGATCACGCTTCGCGAACAGTGGCTCTGTGAAGATCATGCTTCGCGAATAGTGGCTCTGTGAAGATCAACCTTTATGACGGCTTGCTACGTGAAGATCATTCTTTGGGAATATTTGATGTGTGAAGATCGACCTTTATGAAGGTTCGCTACGCAAGGATCATTCTTTGGAAACATTTGCTCTGTGAAGATCATTCTTTGGGAATATTTTATGTGCGACGATCGACCTTTATGAAGGTTCGCTACGCAAAGATCATTCTTTGGAAACATTTGCTCCGTGAAGATCCTTGATCTTCCGTTTATCACGTGAAGACATGCTTACGACGATATGCTTTGGTATGCTTTGTGAAGATCATTCATAACAGATATTCTTTTTCTCTTTCATGAAGATTTGCATTGTGACGAAATTGGGCTGGAAAAAAAAATATGCGATCGGGAGATCACCTCCGAAGGGGTTACGAAGTAGACAGTGAAGAACGCCTAGCACCGTGACATCGTCCTCGTCATCCCGATCGAGTGCCTCCACCTCCTCTCTATATAAATCTCTTATCTCCCCGTTCTCTGTTCGAATCGTGGCAAGGGTCACGAGGTGAGGTTTTGTTTAACGGTATATCCCCCGTTCGACTGTTGTTGCTTATACCTATACCGTACACTGTGTGTATATACAGGGTTACGTACGTCAAGTCCGTCGATGCTAATACCCCAAGGTACACGATCGTTGCTACGACGGGTTGGGACACTCCGATCGAGCCTCGTTACGTCACACGATCTCACGCTAATGATACCAACAAGCCACCACCGGATATCTCCGATCGAACGATCGTTTCGGTGGAATGTGAATGGCCGATAAGAAAAAGAAAATGAAGAAGTGGAGGAAAGAGACGGATGAAGGGGAGTGGAAGATGCCAAAAAAGAACCATCTAGAACGGAGGGTATAGAGGATCTACAAAGATCTTAGATCGCGAACCGATCACGTGGGATAATCGAGGGCGAACTCGTAAAGCAAGTCTCCACATCGGGTAAAATGTCCTCGTCCCGAGCGCTAAAATACAAGATTTCCTGCCGTTAACTTCAAAGACCTGTCCACTAAACTGAGCTTCGTATGAAGTTGACTTTTCAAACAACTTCTGCAGGCATCTTCGCCATGCCAACTTCCACATCGCCTTGCCAACATACGTATTACATTTTATGGGCTACAAAACGTCACACACGGGTAGATTTTGTTTCGCGCGTGACGTCGATAGGATTCTTATTCCGTACACAATACTGCCGGTGATTTCACTTTTACCAGTTATTTCTTCTCTTTACTTCATTCTACACGTACGGTCGTTCCATTATTTTCTTACCAATCCATTCCCCTTCGTCCCCCTTCCGTCCCCATTGCTTTTCGTACCTTCTAATGGAAAGACATTCCATTTCTCTCCATTCCTCTCCACTCCTCTCCGTTCCTCTCCGTTCCTCTCCATTCCTCTCCATTCCTCTCCATTCCTCTCCATTCCTCTCCATCCCTCTTCATTCCTCTCCATTCCTCTCCAGTCCTCTCCATTCCTCTCCATTCCTCTCCATTCCTCTCCATCCCTCTTCATTCCTCTCCATTCCTCTCCATTCCTCTCCATTCCTCTCCATTCCTCTCCATTCCTCTCCATTCCTCTCCAGTCCTCTCTATTCCTCTCCATTCCTCTCCTTTCCTTTCCTTTCCATTCCTTTCCTTTCCGTTCCTTTTCTTCCTTCCTTCCTCGCCCTGAAGCCTATCAACCTGTGCACTTTATACTATAGTTTTATACCTGTATATGCACAGCACTTAGGCACGCCTGGGTAAGGTAAGTACCGAAGATATAGAGAGTCTTTCTTTCCCTGTCTTTATCTTTCTCTGTTTCCACTCTCTCGGCCTTACGTTCTACGTGTGCCTCACCAATACACCGGTAAACCGATCGCGGCGGAGGGAGCGAGAGGAAAGCTCGCAAACTCTAGTCGGGTGTAACCCCGCGCCATGCTCGCGGTATCGCTGATTGCTAGGCCATACTATTGGCCCCCGGGGGGGTTGGCCAAGGCTCTACACCGAACACAATCGAACTATGTTCACTCTATGTTCGAAAGGCTCGATCGGCGAGGCGCGCGCGCGCGCCTGCACTGCCGCATGCTATACGTGGGCTCGTTATCCTTTTCTCCGGCTCCGATAATGTCCGATTGAAATGATCCACGTCGTAAACCGTGAAATACGTACCAATCACGTACCCACAGTTACAGTCTGCGCTCGGTCGTAGGCGAGCCTCGGCTTCAACGTTGCCTTTAAAGCAGGTTAAAGCAGGCCTCGTGATATTTTCAGCGAAATTGAAAATGTTTTTTAACATGTTTTAAGAATTTTTGACATGTTTTAGCGACAAGAAAAATTACAAAAATAAATGTTTCTATTTATCGACAATTTCCCTCAAATGCGAAATAAAATTCACGCGCGGAGTACTTTCTCATCCTCCGCAGGAGCCGACAATTATTTGTGAACATCGATGCAGCGAAATCGTAGATAATCCGAATTTTTAATAGCAGGTCTCTGTTTTACCATCCTTTTCTTAATTTTTGTTGTTGTGAATTTTAACGAATCTACGTCGACGAACGGTTCGAAATAACTCGATACGTGCGTGCACCGCTAGAAGCGAAAGGGTTTAAAGTGTACCTGACTGCGCTGATATGATACAGTACAACACAAGTGTGACCACGTCCCTCGTATACGACAAGAGGTCGGCTCTCGCGCGCCCATACGATGCAATTTGAGCGTTTAAGAGCCCGCAACACGCGATAAGAGTCTCCGGCACTCTCCTGTTCTTACAGTATACTATATTTTTTAAAATTTATTTATATGCATAAATATAAATATACAGTTGCGCGAGGACCAGAGTACAACAGCGGTAAGCAACGGGCTGTGTCCCGCCGTACGCCCAGGCAACACTTCTATGCACAACCCGAGCACTTGAAAGTGTACCTACTTACCGCACGTGGGTACGTAGCTCCCTCCCGCCCCCGTCGCGCGCGTGGGTACTTAACTCTTTTCTTTAAATACCTTTCATTCGCTCTAGCGTGGCTCGGATACACCAGTATATGTAACGTTACGTTTACCGAGCGTGCGAGGATCGGCCACAGTGGTAACCGCTCGGTGCGCTATACGCGAAACGAGATCATCTCTGCATGATGCATCGTACTACGCAGCTTCCTGGAAACGTGCGGTACTATTTAAAACGATTTTGTCGTAGCGCCATCAGAGGGCAGTAAATTTTGAGTTGAGAGCCTTACGTGGCAAGTTTGAACTAAACTCTGTGCTATAAATTTTCCCTTTTGTATTCTTCTACAAGAACAGGTCGAATTGTCTACAGTTAAAATCGATCAGTAAATTTTGAAAGAAAATCTTGACACCGTAAATTTTCATTTAATTGTGCTAATTATTTTTCCATTTTTACAATGATTTTGTTTAAAAAAAAGTTGTATTTCCATAGCTTGTGTTAAGGAGCACTGAAACGGCTGTGAGCGTGAGATGGCTTTAATTTGCCAAGGAACTTCTTCCCACAATGATAATTTTTTTTGGGCAAAATTTTTCTCTGACCGTTAGAAAGAGTTCATTGCAGTTTTCGATACCGACCGAGTTTGTGATGTTTCGGTCTAGGATAAAAATTGATGAAAATTGAAAGATCGATATCGAGCGGCGTATGAGGAATGGGAAAGAAAGGCTCGGAGTCGATCTGTCTCGAAAGGTATAAAGGAGGTTGAGCAGCCAAAGGAGCTCCGGAGCGGAAATGAAAGGGTCGATCCTAGATTACGGGGCACTCGTTCGTGTTTAGCTGGAATTACGTCGAGGCCTCGACCGGGGGGTCGAGCCGGAAACTCACCCGACGAATTGCACACCATCAAGCGAACTAATGATAGCTGCACTATATGGCTACGTACGTAGATATATATGTGTACGTACTGTGAGCTATATATGTACGGTTCTAGACGAGCGAATATAGCTCCCTTGGCCGAGTGATCTCGAGTATCTCGACCTCTCCTACGCCTCCTACTTCTTCTTCTGCTTCTCAGCGTTATCCTATAGTAGCCCATTCTCCACGTCTCCCCGGAGCCGGGCAATGATTTCCGGTTTTCTCGTAAAGAGTAATACGAACCCGTCGTCGGTGGCATGTTCGGAGCCGGCGAGAAGGCTCGCGATGACCGACGAGCAAATATTACGAGTAGGTGTACTTTAGGTATTTCTACTCAACGGAATTTTTTTCTTCTTTTTTAATTCAAGGTGAGCAGCGAACAAGCACTTCGCGCTTGTATCTAACACGGTTTAACGTTACACGCAAGCGATTCATTGTAAATACAGAATATGGAGATTTAATTGCTCGCGGAAAACAAACGACGCTTTGTTGCGAAGGCTTCCGAATAGGTTTTGAAGTTTTTTTTTTTGCTTCCTCATAGAGAAAGGTGTTTAACTTTGTTACTAATTATTTTTCAAGGTCAATTATTGTTCATTTAAGGTCAAGCGAAACCCTGGTAATGGCAATTATTTTTTTCATTTCCGGTGCATCCGACGTATCAGCTTCCGGTTTTAGGCCCGTGCGACAGCCAATCGCTGGGCGAATAAATGCAGAACAGCAGCCTACGAGTATTTCGATTTTTTTTTTCGGCAAGATTTTCCATCAATGTTGATACTTTTCCCAAAAAATAAATAAATAAAATAACAAAAATGTTAATAATACCAATGCAATAGGTAAATATCGACTATTTTCATAATGATGAAATAAGTACTTTCGTAGACTCGTATGAACCCCAGGAGCGCTATTATAAGAGACACATATATATATAAACTATTTCTATGTTTATATATCGCTATGTACAATACCGTACATAATAACAGTATCTATGTAAACATAAGTAAAGTACACTTTAGTTTCTTAGCTTATTACACTTAAGCGACCTAGGTTATTTTTGTGCATCATCTTCCGCCGTCGAGTATATCTCTCGGCAGAGACACGTGTACACGTCGAGAATTTTATACATACAGAATACGTGCAAATAAAGTACGCTGTTTGTGTACGTTGAAAATAAGATGCAATGTGTACGGGGTAAACTACGTAAACTACGTGAGTACGAGAACGTTACGCTGGGCTGGGAAGTTACCTACTGGATAATATACTGTTACTGTGGTAAGTTGGATGCACGTACCCGCGCTATTGGTTTTGTCGGTGAACGGACTATCCTATTTTTATATGCGTCATTACCGATACATACCGGCGCGAGAGACGCCAATGTTGAACGCGGAGGAGGTTTACCATCGGTGCAGCCCCGAGGATCTTCCATATTGGGTGCTTCATTATACTTCTGAGGTTTTACCCTATCTTCGTGCATGATCTCTCTAACGCTAACGTAATTAGACGCTGTGCGTTACCTCGCTCGTAGCTCCTGAGAAATGTAGCGTTGAAATTTCTCCGACGAATCCGTTTTCTTTTTTTTACGTTGGTAAAATGTTCTCGGATATTTGTTATCAATTTTTTTTTTCCGGTACCGTAAAGTTCCACAATGAATTTTTTGTCGACTTTTGTTATTAAAATAATACTTTCCAGTGCTCAAGAGGCAAACTTTTTATTGAATTTCTGCGGTGGAGAAAAATTTGATTTTATTTCAGCTAAATACGAATTAGTCAGTAATACGAATTTACGTTTCTCGAGCAACATTATCTTGTTACATATCCCACGCATCGGTAATAGATTTTTCTAAATATTAAATGGAGCCTAGTTTTCGCTTTCATAATGAGAAATTTTATTTTTAGTCTTGTTTTACCGATATAAAAAAAAAATTGATTGAAACAATTGATTCGCGCTCGATATCGCCAAAAAATATTATTTTTAATCAGTTCCGGACTATTGTGTTGTACGTTACAAAACATATGGTCGATATATTATGTACGTACTGCGAGATAAATGTAAAATGTAATGTGCACACAGAGATTATAGACGATTCGTTCGAGTTCAGTTCCTCGTGAGGTCTGCACGACGAGCACAGAGCTCCGTAATCGAGGAGCCGCCTGTGTGCTCCATTTCCCGCGCGCGAGTTCGCTCGCATATACATGCCGCGCGGATAGTTCGTTCAAGAGCTCGGGGATTCGCGACGTAAAGCGACGCGGGGGCGCGAGAGGCAGAGATCCCTTTTACACGGTACATCGAGAGCCGACGTTGCAACGTACATGCACAGCGTGCGTCTGTGTTCGCGTGTACGTGTACCTTATTCTTTCCGTACGATAGTCATGATGCGAGCAAGTAACGGGAGGCGGCTCTCTGCGGTTGCAGCGGCTATGTTTCACCGTGGAAGTTCACGAGGTCGGGTCAATGCGGCGCCGCTCGAACTCGCAAATCTGTATCGACCTAATGCTCGATTCCCGCTTAAAACGGACCGCCTGGCGTGTTGTCAAACGATTCGGACGATCCTTCGGAACACGTTGTTCTCGCGTGACATTTCGCATGCACCCAACTCGGAACCGATTACAAGCTTTTATTCAAATACTTTACCGTCCTTCGTAATTTTTATCTACATTTTTATATTAATAACATTTTTTTTCAATCTATACTATATTTGATTATATTTTATTCACATAAACTCCAGTTCAATTTACTAAATTTTTTTAAACATAAAATGTACTTTTTCGGCTCGACCCATGAAAAATTACAGGCCAGTTTAATATATTTATGAAATTCATTTATATAAAATCTAGTTCAATTCGTTACATTTTTTTAGCCTATCGAAACCAAAGTGTACTTTTTCGTCTCGGACCATGAAAAATGATAGGCCAGTTTTAACTGTATTCACGCCCGACCGATTTCGTTCTAGGACGGAGGGAATGTATCGTCGGCTGTGCGTTCGCATTGCATATTAAATAACTATAAGAGAAAAAAAAATCGTACGCCATCTATATTTCGAGGTGAATAATATTCATGCCGGAGAGTTTCACCCGTCGGCGGGCACTGTGTTTATAACGCAACAGCCGAGTTAAATCGGTCCGGTAATTGAATTGTTCTACCAGTATTCACGTAATACCGGTGTAAACTCCGCGCAGCATCAGCGCGCGGACTCTGGTGTAGATGTAACAGAAGGCGGCAGCCGAAAGCGTATGGCCCGTGAGAGTTGAAATAACGAAATGAGACACGCCGCCACTGCCCTCGGGTATTAGCGTACTATATACGCTACGTATTATACTAATCCCAGAAGTAATCCGGGCATTACGCCAGTCCTCGAAGTCTCTTACCCCCTGTTATACATCCACACTTTTCTTTTTTTTTTACCCTTTTTCATTTCGTTTTTTCTTTCTCGTTGCACAATTTCACGATGCACCGTATATTAAGCTGTCATCTCTCGGCGGCCACGTATAATCGAACGCGAATTGTATACAAGAAAGTTTATGCGACGGCTGCCCATTGTGCCGCTCTCGTAATTGCTTAACTCACGTGCGCCTCCGAGAGGGACGCGGCGAACGAGGAACGCGACGGAATCGGTCGCCGGCGAGGATTCGAGCGAGAAGACAACTCTCCGAATCCACGACGACCAACTAAACACTCGGTTTAAAGTTAGCGCATGCGCACATCGCGTGGGCTGTGAAGACCTCTTTTTAACGCTGATTGAATCGTTTCATCTTTTCTGTGCTACACTTTTTTTTACCAACTCGGATACACACAACCTTTTTTTAATAAAAAAGGAAAATGGTGAAATGGAAGAGAGAAAAAGAATCTAAAACTTTAGTATATTTGCGCAGGAAAATCTTGCAGTTTTGTTACTTTTCATTAAATCTGGTATGGATAAACCATTTTTTTTATTCACGAAAAATGCATATCAAGGCCTTACGAGTGTTTAAGACAATAACAGGGATACCAAAAATTAATTTCTCAAAAAATGTCTGGAGTACGAGATTTGAATTTTGGAGAAAAAAATTGGGTCGAAAATATTATTGTCAATCATAGCTATATTCACAACATTTGCTCCGTATTACTTTCGCGCCACCCTGTATACTAAAACAGCAGATGTATTATAATACACCCATGTATATAGTAATAATAACGTGTAATCGGATGTCGAGATTTATAGCTTCCACTTGTATTTTCCTTACGAGCGCTCGATTCCCAATGTCCACCTCTTCTCGCAGCGTCTCGCGTACGAGAATTGCGCTGCGAGTCCTCAAGGGGTTCCGAGTGTGTCCGGAGTTGCACTTTCAATGCATCCATGATACGTGTGCATTGGCAAAGCGAGGGGAAGGGGAGGGCGAGACGCGTGAAACAGTTTCCACTTCCAGGGCCTGACCCGGGGCCAGACGATAAATCGCATCGAGTGCGCGCCCGAGCTATATCGCGCTCACCAGTGGGGACCCCGAGGATATTCGTCGGGGATGAAGCCGGGCTCGACGGGGTCTTCCTCTAGCGTACACCTATAACTATGGTATACCTATGACCGGGGCGATTGGCAAACGCTCTGCACTCTTCTTTCTTCACGGCATCGGTAACACATATATATATATATATATATACACACATGTATGTGCATATATACAATATCGAGGGCGAAGAGATAAAGGAACGGTGAAAGAGGAAGAAGAGCAAACAGGACGCGAGGAACGAACGAGAAGCTCGGCTCAGTGAACCCTGAAGGAAGACCGGGACGAGAAAACGTTGAACTCCCCGAGACCTCGGACCTTCCTTCGGCATCTTTTTCTTTTTTTTTTTTTTCTTCGGCGGGTGAATACGAGAAAAATAGTTCTTCAAACGAGTGAATGCGCCTCGTTGCAGGAATAACTAAAGTGTTATTTATATAGAATATCGTGGTTGGTTAAAGTGTTATTTTCTTTGGGTGAGTCTCCAGGGCAACTCGTGGCAAATATTCGATATCGGGAGGTTTTTTTTTATATTTTATTATAAATTTTCCCATAGTAATTTTCTATGTCCAGCGATTTTTGTCTCGTCGACTGGTATCCGCTGGCGCGGGGAGAAAAGCGATAAAAAGAAAGGATAGGTCATCGTCGCGAAGGCCGTAGCCTGATGCAGACTTCGTCGATACATACATGTGTAGAAAAAAAGGTTGTCCCATTATCTTTCACTGCTATCGACGTGCATTTTAGCTCGATAAAAATTTCCCGGTTGTGTTCTGATTATTACCTTCCCAGTTTCTTTCTTCGCCTCGTACTATAAACCAGTTTGCAACGAGTTCGTTTCCCGCGCCTCCGTGTTCTATCCAACAATGAATACTCGCATGAGTCGTTTTTTCTTTCTTTATTTTTCATTTTATTTTCCTCCCCATTGCTACGGTTCTCTTTCGCGAGATAATTAATCGTATTATATTATCGTTAAAAGGATGTTATCGATTCTTATTTTTTTGCGACGATAGTATCGACGATATTTCCGACAGAGGTGAATTAAATCAACGATAAAGGAAAAAAAGAGGAAAAAAAATATTGTAAAATAAAAATGATAAACGATTCTCCTTGGACTCCGAAAAAAAAAAATCGACATTACAATCCCGTCGGAACGGATCGTTTATTACGAGAACGATTTTTTGTCGATGGAAATAATTGGGTAGGAAGATGATTCGATTATTTTTACGAACGACTCGACTGAGCCATCAAAGACGAAGCAGATATTCAAGTACGAGGATAAAAAAAAAATACTATCGGACGAATCGAATCGATGTTAAGAATAAATACATATTCGATATTTGAGAACACGAGTACAGATCTGTGAAACGATCGGTTTATGTCGTTCGGGGCAATATTCTTACCGGCGCAATAATCGCGTGTCGTGTTTCACGAGCGAGTTCCTCTAACTTTATGACACCGTGGCTGAGACCGGCCAGCAACAGAAACTCACTTACATATACATGTATATATATAGATTGTCTTCTCTACCTTTTGCCGTGTATTCTATTTGACGACTCTACGGTTGCCCAAGCCCATAGATCTCACGGGTGAGTTACCTATCGCGCCAGGCAGAATGTTCGAAAAGAAAGAGACAAAAAAAACTTAAAATAACGTTTGTCGCTTTTACTGCACTTCCTATATCGTCCCAGATCGTTCGAAGATCCTAGAAGCCCGAGAGTCCTACAGAGGAAGGCTTTGAAGATAGAAAAAAAAATGTTATTGCTCAAGAGTTATTCAATCGTTACGGTTTTCGAAGGAGTCGAAGAAAAGTGTTCGATTTCTCGTAAAACTTGGCGAACGACGAGGGTTCCATACAGACATAAAAATATTGGACTCGACAATTTTATTTTTTATTTTTCTCAGTGAAAAATGAAGACCGGCGATGAAGACTCGAGACACTTTAACGTTTCGACAGCGTTTGGATGAAAATAGAATTGATGTTTTCAGTCGAAATTAATACCGAATGTCCAAGCAACGAAACTCCATCCAATCTCCAAATCCCAAAACTCTATGGACTCAAGTGTTCTATAGAAAAAAAATGATATTATTTCTGTATTAAGTTTTAAAAAAGTACCTTATGAATTGACGAAAAATTCGCACGGAATTAAGAGAGGGGAAGACGATGGGGAGAAAAAGAAAGAGGAATAAGAGACGGAGGACAGGGGACCGAGTAATGGTCCAAGATCGTGGCCAAGGGGTCGAACTCCGCTGAACCGTACACGGAATCTTAGATTCTCGATACCCACGGGGCCCCTCTTTGTCTCGCTCATATGCTCGTCGAACTCGTCTCACCGGCCGCTCGGACAACCTGCCGTTGTCCGTTATGCATTATAATTGTTCACGACTGATCGTGCCCGGCGATACGCTACCGATAATAGGCTCGGCTATCGGAGGACAGTGGACGAGCTCACACTCCTAGTCCGGCGCTTTCTTTGCTAACCTTCGACTGCGTGCGCGAACTTGCGACTGTTCTTCCTCTACAGGCTGTAGCAAAACTTGTGGAAAAAGTAACTTTTTATTTTTTTTTACGAACCATAAAACAAAATTCCTTAATAAATAAATGAAAATAAACAAACGCCCATGTTCACAAAAATATGTGAATAAGTGAAAATTATCATGTTCTTTAAATCTACTTTTAAGTAATCATCCATCAACTCGCCACCGGTCGCGTACTCTACCTCAAGTATGTAATTTTCAAGCATCAACTTCATTCATTTGAAAAAAACGAAAATGAACCTGGTTTGACACGGTAAGGTAAAAAAAAAAATGTCCACCGGGACATACACGAAGTTCGTCAATCTCGGGTCATCGGATCGGTAGATAACAGTAGTGTTATTGAGGAGAAAAAATGATGTTCCTCGCGCGTGTATATGTGTGTGTGAGGCTAAGGGAGGTTGGCGCGAGTAGATGAGCCGACCCTCGTCCACAAGCGCCGCGAGGACCGCTGCGAAGAAGTCGATTCATTAGTCGAACAACACGGAAGTGTTGGGGGACCACTCGGCTTCACCTCGCCCCTATGCGGATCCGTGTGTGGTCCCAGCTTCGATCTTTTGCGTCGTCGTCGTCGTCGTCGTTGTATTCCTATACAGAGTCGCCCACCCCACGGCTCCTTACGAGTGATGTCCCTCTGTCCAGGGGTCAGCCTCGAAGAACCCCGGAAGAGATGATGGATTTTTATTTTGTCACGACGATCTTTATCGATGACGCTATTAATTTAGGCTGTGACGGAAAGTTCGATGGCGATCGTGCTCATCATTTTTTTTCCTCTCCACATCATGCCAATAATCATCCCGTACTGCATGTAACATCGACGATTACATTTGTGATAAATTAGAGTCGATCAGATCAGGTAATTAGTGTTTTTTTTATAAGCTGGAAAAACGATGTGTTCGTATTAATTGATGGTGTTCATTATGAATTAATGATCGTATTAATTTATTATAAATTTATATAAATGCATTTTTTCAACTTCTTTCTTTTGCTCATTTTCACAACAATTTATGACCGTCTCGGGCAAGCTCGTTTTAACGTCGATTGAAAATATTTCGAATACTCGTAAGGAAGCGATCGATTTTAATGTTCGGAGAGTAAGCCCGGAGTCTCTCCCCGTGGGCGCCGCGTCATCCGAAAAGGGTCCTCGACCCTTTTAGTTAAAGGTAGGCGGTTCCCGAGGTCCTGGGAGCTTGGCGAACCGCCGGCAAACAGGTATACCGGCGCGGCATGGCTGCATATATGCGGCACGGCAAAGAGGCAAAACGAAGAGTCAAGAAGAAATGAGACGAGAAGAAAAAAAAATGAAGAAAAAAAGCCCGACAAAACAAGACCCTCTCGCGATATCTCGAGGTTCTCCTGGCGAGATCCAGAAACGTGCAAACACGGAACAAGCTCAGGACTCGGATCGTTCTCCGCGTACAAAAATGGCGAGGGGAGCGCAAAGAACCGTTTGGCCCTGTCGCGTTTGTACCGACGCGGTACCATAATGGCGGGCCAACTCGTCGCGATGTTACACGTACTAGTATACCATTATGTGTATCACCAAACGTATCGTACGATCGTCGTTCGATTTCTTCTTATTTTCATTTCCTGTTCGATTATATTTTTATCTTCAACTCCCCGAGATAACATTCCTATCAAGTTGCAATGTTCATAATAATAATAATAATAACAATAATAATCATTATTACTATTATTATTATATATTGATCTATCTTTAGAATATGGATAGAGTATACTACTTACTAATACTATAGATAAGATGTATGGTGATCGAAACATTCTGAATATAATATCTATAATAATAATTATTATTATAAATATTGTATATAAAAAATGCTTTCCCCTTAACGATAGTTAAACCTTTATAACTCACACCACCTGAAACCGTACCGAAACGGGACTAACGGACGCAGAGTGGGGGCCACGCGTTGCTACGATAGCGTCTAAGAGTGGGGATAGAGGTGTGATTTATAAAGGCTCAAATGATTATTTCCCAAGTTTCATAACTATCTCGTAAAAACGAACTCCCAAATGTATATGTAAATATGTTTGTCAATATGATTTTTTTTGTACTCACCTATTGCCCGATTCTCGTTTCCCTTGTCGACGCAAGCTGCCGCGGTTTCGTATGAACTGCAGCGCGCCGTTTCCCAATCCGCGACTGTTTCCTCTCTCCCCTCTGTCCGAATGAATGCCTTTTCCGGTCGAAAGGGAAGCCGGGATCCACTGGTGGTCCATCCTCGGACCTCTTCTCACTTCCTCCATTGCACTTCACTTTTTTTAACAAATTTTTTTTGTTTACTATCCTCCTTTCTCACCCTTTTACAAATTCTTTTCTCGATTCTCTCTCCCTTCCCTTTCCCTCCTCGCGCCAAACGCTCAAACAGTAGGTCAACTTCCAATATCCTGCACCAAAGTTCTCCTCTCGCGTCGACTCAGTCTCCTCGATTGCAACGCAGTTTGATGGACGGCACTAAATACACGTAACAGCAAAACTTGGCACTAAACACAAAGTAAAGCGGAACCCCGCTGTTGCTCCCCGTTCGCGTCAAGTTAATCGCAGTAACGCTTGCGATCCTCCCCTCTTCGCCGAGAGAATTTCTGATCTCCTCCGTGATATAGGTTTCCTGCATCTTTTGTTAAAAAATCGGCAATAACTTTGCCGCACAGCGGAGAAGGATGATGAACTACCCGATGTACGTATAAAGTACACGTTTTGTAAGTATAGTTATATATAACACCGTAGTACGAGTTCTACGGAATAATAAAAAATGATGATAATAATAATAATAACAATGTGTAGGGAAGAGAGAAGAGGTTGATGGGAAGGTGAACACTGCTGCTCACTCCTCCGCTTCTATCGTTAATAATGGCGAACGGATAAATGAGTTCGCTATTCTCTTGTCTCGTCCGGAGGATCTCATGTTCAAGCTCTCTGCTTCTCTTCTTATCCTCCTTCCCGCTTCTCTTTCTTACTCGCTGCGATGCTGCTTTGATTTTGCTGCTGGACCCCGGCCTGCCCTGGGCCTCTAACCTTATAACGGATCACGTCGAACTTGCCAAGGCGGAGAGCAGCAGTTCTTCTTACTCCTCCTCCTCCTCTTCTTCGTTCGAGCGACTCGCCGGCTCGCCGAAGCGTCTTTATAGCCGGATCGTGAAAACGAGATCGGCAAACTCGATCGTACCTTCTGCCTCGCGCCCCTCCTAGAACTTACGAAGATCGAGGTTATGTTATATTACCTGAACCTTGGACTTTGATGGATGAAAACTTTGCAGATTAGATGTTTTTTCTTTTCTTTTTATCCGGAGCCTTCTCTTTGTTAGGATAAAAAAATTGCTAGAGGTCTATTAGCCCATCGATTGTTTACGCAAGATTGGTTGTGCGCATCGGATTTCGTTGAGTCATTGAGATGCGCATTTCTTTTTTCTCTTTGTTTCGATACGAATTTATTAGACCGGTTTGTAGACCCGAAAAACTTGGCTCGAGACCGTTGGCGTTGTTCGGAAGTAAAGCGGATTGTTTTCGGTGGCGTTGCTCGATTCATCGATTCGTCGCTATTCAGTAAACCTAAATTCAGTTAAAAATAAAAGTTTGAACTCACCTAAGCTCTTCCTTCGTCGTGTTTCAATTTTCCACCCAGCTTCCACATTAGTGACGCTTTCCTTTTTTCTGGACCACGGTTTGTTGAATCATTAAGGACTCGGTTGCTTAGCAACGCGTAACGGCCACTCATGAAAATATCCGTACGGTGCGGCGGGAGGGAGAGGAGGGGGGGGGGGGGGAGGAATGAGCAGTAGCCGTTACAAAAACCTTTGTTAGCCGCGAATAGGCGAGTGCGTCTTCAACGCGGTAATGAATGACCGTAATTTTACGACAAACGTATTGATAGTTTTCTTAATAAGGCGTGAGGCGTCTCATTAAGTTGCACCTCGAGTGCATAGCTTCGTTACTAGACCTTTGAAGCAGTGAGCTGTGAGGCCGGGCAGCAGCACACGTCGAACGAAATACAACAAGCGTCTCGACGCCGTGCAGGTTACGTCTCGTTGCGTTAGAATGTGAACTTCACAAAACCCGCGTAAGCTTTTCCCTCATTGCTTTTGAATTTTTCCGTACTACTTTTACGTTAGCGACGCTTTTATTTTTTTTCGAGATCGCAGATTTTGAATCATCGAGCACTTGATTGCTTGACAAAGTGTAACGACCAATCGTAAAAATATCCGCACGGGCGGCGGGAATGGAGGGGGGAGAAGTGAGCGGTAGCCGTTACAAAAATCTTTGTCAGCCGCCAATGCGCGACTTTAGTTCGTTGATTTACCAATAACGAATCGTAAGCTTTTGTTTGGCGTGAGTGCTTCAAGTGTCTCGTTAACTTCACCTTGAGTGCGTAGTTTCGTCGCGTGGACCAAACCGGACCGTCGAAGCGGTGAGCTGTGACGCCGGGCGGCAGCACAACGTCGAGGGAAATACGACGAGCGTCACGACGCCGCGCAGGTTACGTCTCGTTGTGTTGGAACGAAATTCGCGTGATCGCAGTGACCCCGTATCCACGGGTGCTCGCCATCGTCGCACAACAGAATCGGTCAAAGCGAAGTCCACGAATAATCAAAATCACGACAGTGCGACGAAACTGCTACCTCATTTATTTGTCGCCGAACCGGAAACCGAAATCGCCACTCGCCGAAGCTAAAAGTTTTTTTTTTTATTTATGTTTTATTCATCCACGATTTGTTCGTCGAAGTAACGCGAACCGTTAGATTTTTCATCCGCGAACTAAACTCGTAGCACAGCGACCGAACACCCACGGCACATTAGCGAGCTCCCCTAATCTCTCGAGTCCTTGGCCCGAGCTCTCACTTCCCGCCCACGAATCGCTCCCGATTGCGCAACAAGTTCAAGCCTTCCCCGACGCTCAACACATTTTTTTTACGTCTCTTTTTCTTACTTCCGAGGATGTTTTAAGTTCTACCTGCTCGGGTGCTCACAGCACCCGTGTAAGAAAAAAGAATGAACGGAGCGACGATAATTCAAGATGACGATGACGATGCTGGAGAGCCACTCCATATAACCCCGAGAGGTAACCTGCGACGGGGTACCGGATCTCTCGCGGCGCGGTTAGTATATATCCCGGTAATAAAAGCACGTAGGTACTGTGCGGCGCGTCGAGAGGGACTGCCCAGTGTAGTCCTCTATATATTCTCTCGCTCGTTTCTCTCCTCGCTCTCGGACTCTGTTGTGGCCAGGGCTCCTCTCGTCTTATTCTCAACCGCCTCTGCTGCAATGTGCGCGCCTCGACTCCCTTGCCGCCTTCCTTTGGCCCGCTTGCCTCTGCTCAACGGTGAGTTCTCTCCCGAGCCGGACTTCCCTCCACCGTTCCTCCCTGGCTTTCCGCGGACGCTCCTCTCCGCTCTGCGATTCGCTCGTGCGCGCAGGGCCCGAGTCCTTTACCACGCGACGGCCCTACACCTCCCGACGGAGTCGAGTGTTCGGCGCTGTGTTCTCGACTTTTCCGCGGCGCTGTAATCGATCTTCATTCGTGCTGGTACGCTCGACGAAGACAGAGTTTGGTTATGGAACTTCGAACGATGTTTTTTTGTCCTTTATTTTATTATCGGTATCGAGCGGCGAGGAGGATTACCTCGGAACATCGAGACGAGCCCGTCCCGCAGGTTGCGCGCGAGCACACTGTGTGTGTCTTGCAGCCCGAAGCCGAGGGGATCGCGGCTGCACACCGTGCGAGTAGCTCTCGGTTAGCTCCGCCGAGAGACGAGACGGGGCACTCGCGGAGACCGTTGCTTCGTAATATACCGTGAGGCGTCACGGGATCGACCATAAACGTCTTGAAAATTCTCGGGATCGGGAACAGCCGCTGTTACGAATCCACGGGCGAACGAGAGCATCGCTGAATAATAATCTAATAATCCGCGTATATACCGGGAGTACAAAGAGTTCGCAGAGTGATTATTTCATTTGCTGCGCGCGCACGGTCTACCGCGCATTAGCACAGATACGTACCGACTATTGTATTCACTCTGCAATCGTAAATTCTCGCTTGACAATTCTTTTTTCTTTGGGCGGTTTTTTTTTACATTGTATTTCTTTGAATTGAATCGTATCGAAAGGCACTGATTGGTTAAAACACCGTATCTTCCAAACGGTTCGACGATTTGTTGTAAAAAAATTTCTACATACTCGGAGACTCGGTAGAGTTGTTCGAGAATTTTTTTTATAATATTTTTTCCAACCAAGAAATCAATCAATAAGAATAGAAATAAATCTTATCGAAATCCACGGGTTAGTTAAAACACCGTATCTTCCGAACGGCTCGACGATTTATCGTAAAATGTTATAACATTTTTTCCAACCAGTAAAAAAGAAAAATTTTAATGCACGAAACCGCGACAATGGATTATGTTCACTCCGTGATGCTCTTCGGAAGATCGATGGGTTTCTTCGTCACTTTCGTTTACAGTGTTACGAGGGAGTATTAGCGAGGATTTTTTTGTTTGGGTTCACCGGGAGACACTGTTGCCAATGGATGTTGACTCTGCTACTACCATTCGCCGGTGATTACGAGCGGCGAACAGTAATAGTAACAATGCACCAGTGTCGGCGCTCCGGCTGCTCTAACAAACAGAACAGAACGCGCGCCGCTCGAGCCCCGCGGACGCCTCACTTCGGTGAATGAAACGTGTAAGAGGCACGCCGAGGTTGTTCTCTCGCGGCACGCTACGATCATCGTTCCCCTCCCGTCTCGCCTCGCGGTACGCAATAATTACGTATCTCTCAACATCCCGTAGAGACAATGGGAGAACACGGCGAGCTTGGCGCGCACGGACGCGGTTCATTAACCGTTCGATCTCGCGCGCCTGAGCTCTGCGCACGCAGGGAAGAATGGGCCAAACGGTCGCGCGACTTCTGCTATCGTGCCGCTTTGAACTTCTTCCTTTCCTCCTTCTTATTTTTTTTCTCAACTCGCTATACCTATAGATGTTCTCGCTCCGAGCCACAGAACTCAACCCCGACAATAACAGAGCGCGAACTTGAACACTGGCGGTCGTGTATATTTTTTTTTTAACAAAGCCCAAGTGTACCTAAGGGTGAAGGTTCTTGCTGGACGAAGTCCTAGAAAGCTTTTTCGTGACTGTTCGATCGCACTGCTATCAGCACAGTAATTCTTCGTAGAGCTTCTTTTCTGCTGTTTCTCTAATAAAAAAATGTCTTTAAAAATAAAGTTAAATTGGGTGAATATGGACCGAAGTGAACACACGAAATGATCGATTTTCAACATTTTTTTATCGTTACTAGAATTCAGGTCGAAAAAGCGCTGGCTTATTGTCAGCACAAAAATGTTGAAAAAAAAATCGCACTGGAAAGGTGATTAAGAAATCAAAGTCTCAGGCAAATGGAATATGGGTACTAGTCCAGGTAAACTTTTTATGTCAATTGTAGACCTGGAAACCCATTTCAAATTTTTTATTTTTATAAAAAAAACATTGTATCTGTCCTCGTTTTCCGCATTGTTATTTTTTTTCGCTTGCCCTACTGAGTATATGGCGTTGTGGGAACTCCGCCAATATTCATTGGCCGCCCGAGGCCGAGTTTGTATCCAAGCGTGCAAAGGTATTAGCCTACTAATTGCACGCTACTCGTCTACGACGTTCCCGTCGAGTCCTCTCGTCTTCCTCCTCTCGTCTCGTTTTCGCGATCCTTCGGAGAGAGAGCCCGGGTAACCCCGCCTCTTTCACATCGCTTACCGTGCGATATAAACACGCAGCGGTGTTTATACACACAGCTGGAACCGGCGGAGAGGAGCAACGAGAGCTCTCGGACTCGGTAATCGACGTACGCCCCCGTGAAAGTGTCGACGTTTAAACGCCGAGAGAACGAAGAAGAGGATAAATTGAGAGAAGAAACGAGAATAAAAAAAAGCATAGAAAAGACGAAGGTAGAGGTATAGAAGCGTTGACAGCCTGTTCGTACAACGTCCGAACGATTAAGGCCGCGGAGAGCATGTCCGATATTCCAACATCAGCCACGTCCTCTCCCGTTGCTTTACTTATCTCGGGCTCTCTCGACACAATCATTTTACAAATGGAATTATTATTCCTCCGGGACACAAGAAGCCTTCCAGTTTTAACGTATGAGAACGACAACTGCTTGATACTTCGGACATTGCAGTACAATTAAAAAATGACGATAATAATAATAATAAAATTCGACAACATTTCGTCGATGCGCGTCCCAAATTGCTGTAACTGTTAACTGCTCCTTAATGTATTTTTTTTTTGTTACTATCGTCACCTTCGCATCCGAATGAAACTACGATTAATCTAAATAAAAGAAATAACGGACAAAAGAGACTCTCGAGAAGATAAAACACACTCAGATAAAACAGTTCTTTTGTTCGGCTCATTTATAGAGAGCGGTTATTAATTTCAACTCTGCCTGAAATTTATATTACAGCTAGTTTCAAGAGCCCTTTCATTATAAAAAAAAAGTGCTAGGTGGTTAAAGACGGAGGGGGCAAATTTTGTGGGCAGTTGGAAAAATGCACCGCTTCGGAATAGCGACACGGCTATCGTGCTCGTTCGCCCGGGGAACGACGCGGATTTCTAAAGAAGCAAATTAAGGCCCTCGGTTACACGGCCCTTTTATTTTTCGAACCGATCCGTTGGGCGTGCTCGGATCGTTTACTCTCTCGGTCCGAGCTCAAAGATCGCTCTCGAGCCGCGCATCCTTTCGTTTCACACTCGTCCACTCTCTTCCTCCTCCATCGGACAGGCCACAATGTTATTTGTGTTATACACTGTAGGGTCATTCTCTGTCGCGATTTTTTTAGTTTTATATTTTTTCATTCGAACCGCGACCGCGACTATGGCTCTCGTCTCGTGCACACAGGCGGTCGCGTGTCACTTGATAAATGATGTCCAGGCACGCAACAACTCCGGGAGACCGCACCGCTATGCTAATTAGACGTCTAATCAATCCCTCGTTTGTACCTCTCTCTCCTATACATTCTTCGTGCCGAAACTCTTGATTCCGATTACCGCAGACTCGATTCAACGACTTTTTTACATCATGTTTTTTTTATTCGTAAAAAATTCTGTGACTTGATTATACAAAAAAATGCAAATTATATAATTTATACAAATGCCTGTAGTTTCTATAAAAATTACTCAATCAACATTTTATCTCGATAAACTTGTTGATCAGGCGTCGAAAAAAAGCATTATTGGCAGAGTGGCTCAAGGTCAAAGTCGTTAGATCGGCAAAAAATCGGTTCGACGAAAAACCTTTAAAAATTCTTGGTCCAGATAGACAAACTTGTTGATCAGACGTCGAAAGAAATTCATTATTGGCTGAGTGGCTCAAGGTCAAATACGTTAGATCGGCAAAAAATCGGTTCGACGAAAAAATGTTAAAGATTTCTCGGTCCAGACAAACAAACTTTGGTCGCAATCGCTTCAACGAAGGTGCCGAGGAATCGATCAATCGTCGGGCCCTCGCCAGCTGGCGATCGGTTGGAAGTCCGATAAAGAAATCGCGATTGACGTTTCATTTACCGGTGCACAACCCCCAAGTATCTCCTACCGATTCCGCGTCAATTTGGCCTTTGAAACCCTCACCAGCGATACAACCACGTGTACCGCTGAGAATCGAACCGCCATTCTTATTATTTTTTATTTTCCCGATAAACGATTCGATCGTAGTCACGCTTACTCCGCGGCTTCTTTTTCTCTTCCGCAGCCAGCGTACAGGGAATGCAGCTTGAATTTATCCACCCCCTCCTATCGCCGAGTGTGCGGCACATGCGGGCGAATAAATACAAGCGGGGATAAGGTGAATACAGACCAAATGAACGCGCACAAAGCGAAAAGCGAAGAAGCGAACCGGAGAATGAACGGCAGAAAAAAAACCCCCCCCAAAAAAAAACGAGGTGAATAAGATGAATATTGAAAAGATTCAGGGATACCGGCGAGGATTCTCTGCTGTCCATCGGAAAATACTTGTTTGCTCTTGGGAGAGACTTCATTGCTTTTGCTTATACTTTGATACCGTGGAGATTGCATAATGCAGAGGCGGGCAGGAGTCGGAGCGTCCATCAGCGGGTTTATCGGCCTGTCGGGCATACCTTGTGTGTTTGTGTGTGTACCAAGGTTGACAGATGTTGCAGCCTGGGCCCCGGAGGGCCCCGAACGAGAACGGGAAGCAGGCTCGATCCCGCGGCACGAGCTCGGTTAATATTAGTTTATAGGTATAGATAATGCAAAACTGTACGTATAGCTATGGCGGTAACGTACGTGCGTAGATATAGGTACCGTAGGTATGCATCCTATTAGAGCACTTACGGCCAGTTTGCAAATCGTTTTGACCGCGGGGATATTCGTTAAACTCATTTTTCGTCGCATTGCTATTGTTACATTGTACAGTCATTGTTTGCAATTGTCAGGTAATTCGATTGCAACCCTTTTTTTCTTGGATCTATAATCGAACGGTAAAGTGGATTATGAAACTATGATCCGATCGACTCGCCGAGCTCCGGTGGAGTTAAATGGTATGTTCCATATGTAACTTTTACGAACTGATATGTAGGAACAAATTATCGACAGAGTTCAATGTTTTGTGGAAAAAATATATAATGGCGAATGAAATAGATTTTCGATGGAAAATGAATTGGTTTATAAGAATGGTTAAGGGAAAAAAAATGGTCCACAGAATGACCATCCAATGGAAAAAATATTTGATAGAAATCATGGCAGATCATTTTTTTTACTCCTCACCTCTCTCGATACTATATCTTATATCAGGATTATCATGGCCAATAATTAAATGTCTAAGAGAATTACAAAACCGATTAAAAAAATTCTGACTCAATAGACCATAGTTGAAAAAAAGAAGAAAAAAACGGACGACATGGAAATGGTAGATCCGATACTATTTGATATTTTTCATCGATGCGTCATAACTTATACTTGCAATATAATGCACCTGATCGCGAGAGACTTCAACAACAATAAATACTATAATAGATTTCAGCCTATCTATAGATAATGCAAACCTGCACGTAAATCTATGGATTACAATGGCGGTAAGGTAGATGCGTAGATATAGGTAACCTAGGTATGCATCCTATTATAGCACTTACGGGAAGTTTGCAAATCGTTTTGACCGCGGGGATATTCGTTACACTCATTTTTCGTCGCGTTGCTATTGTTACATTGTATAGATATCGTTTGAAATTGCCTGGTAATTCGATTGCAACCTTTTTTTCTTGGATCTACCTATAATCGAATGCTTAAGTGGATTATGAAACTATGATCCGATCGATTCACCGAGCGCTGGTCGAGTTAAAACGTATCTTCTATATATTACTTTCTACATCACTTTCACGAACCGATTTGTCGGAACAAATTATCGACAGAATTCAACGTTTTGTGGAAAAAAAGATCAAGTAGCAAAAGAAATAGATTTTCGATAGAAAATAAATTGGTTGATAGAATAAAAAGGTTCACCGAAAGACCAGCTAATGAACCAAATAATTTACAGAAATAATGGCCGATAATCAAATGGGTAGTAGAAAAAGCAATACAAAAATTTCGAACGGAAACAATAAACAATAGTCGAAAATAAATCAAAATAAAACATAGACGACACGGAAATGGTAGATGCGATACCACTTGATATTTTTCATCAACGCGTCATAAGTTATACCTGCGATAGAACGAACCTGATCGCGAGAGGCTTTAACGATAATAAATACTATCGTCGATTCCGGTCTATTCCCACGCCCACAGCGGCACTTTGCACATTGGCTCGTTTCCTCCTCGTCTCTCGGAGGCTCTAGAAAATCCATTAGTTTATTGACCGAACACTTGGCAAAAGCCAAGTTTTTCATTTCCGGTTCGGTATCCTTTCTGCCGACACACTCGGTCCATTTAATGTGTAACCGATCAACACCGGACACCTGCATTATTTCTTCCGCGTAAGAGCCGAGAAATAAGCGAATTCAAAAGTGGACCGTGTATCTATCGCACAAAAGAAGTTCCGACCGATATACACCATTTGGATTTGCCGAGTTTCTTCCCTTTTCTCTGTATATACGATATAGGTATATACTTATGCTGAGCTCGCTGCTACCATGCGCTGCCCACATATAATATTGCGAGTGCGAGATCTTGCTCGTCCGCCACGGCCTACAGCATCAGACATTACCCATGGAAAATCGGTACAGCGTAACCGACTCGCGTATTTACCGTCCTCTTAAGTCTCTCGCTACTGCGGACAGCATTTTACACCGCGAGACAATGAGTATCCGGAAAGTAAATTCGTAACGCTGCCTCGGTGACTCCCGGGGCCTCCGAGAGACAGTCTTCGAAATCCTTCAGTCTTCTTCTCGCTGCGAGCGAAGGCTTTCCGTATCAATTATTGAGGTTCCAGTAAAATAAGGAGCGGACTCGTGACAAATAGTGAGTCTTGACAAATTTGCAATTTTTTGCAGAAAATACATTTTTTTATAAAAAAAAAAATAACGAAGGCGCGAGCCTTGGGAATCCTTTGAAATATTTTTTCATTTTCGTTTTTCCTTTCTCTTGCGAGCCAATTTTGAAGCTTAATTCACCTATTCTTTATTTTTTCCCGGTTCTAATGTTTTGCTCCCCGAAGTCGAATTTGTTTGGCGGCAAAAGTGGTAGTTAATTTTATGAACGGAAAAAAATATTTCATACTGACAAAAAATATTTTATAAAAAATTCCAAGGCCACCCCTTTCGAGTCCTTTTTTTGCGTTTTTCAACGTCCTCAAACGGCACGATAAAACGCCTCCAAAACTTCGGGCAGGACCCAATCTTGTGTATTTTTTGCCGTACAACGCGATGGGCCCCTGAGAATTTTCCTAGCTCCATTGGGAGCCGAGATTGGGACCTTTGAAAATCACGAAAATTGAAGTTTTTCCGAAAATGGCTCAAAAATGGAAAAATCGTTGTTCAATCGATTTTTGTTATTTCAAGGCTGTATTCCATGTATTTTTTCTCGCTGATCACGAATATAACAATTATTTGACTCCCAACCCAATATTTTACTGCCAACCCGTCATCGTTCCTAATGTCGCCTTTTCATTCAATCCAATTTTGAAGTTTAATTCTCGTGTTTTCCATTTATTTTTCTCGGCTTCTAATTTTTGTACTCCGCAAAGTCAAATTCGTTTGGCGGCGAGAGTATCCGAGGAGTACAAGTAAGTCGAGCTTAATCAAGATTGCGGCTTTATGATATGCCCCGACTGTTGAATTACCGCACGACAAAGGACAGGGATAAAATATCCGAGGGAAAGAGGGAAAGAGGGAAAGAAGGTATATAGAAAGGTATACAGTGACATCAGCGAGTTCGTGGGATCTGCAGCAGGGGCGGTCGTTTCGCGTCTCTCGGCCTCGAGAGGCCGTAACTCGCGGAAAATCGCTACGGCGTAACGACCCTCGTATTTCTGTCGTTTTATATAGTTTTATAAGCCACACTCGCCAATTCCACATCATTCAAAAGAAAAAAAAAGAATTAAAGAAAAAAAAAATCTTATCTTCCATCTTTTCCCGCGGTTTCCATCCACCCGGACGATTCCCCCCCGCTTTCGTAACGCATCACTGGTGATACGGTCGTTAATTCGATAACGCGAGAAACCTACGTCCTCCATAATACTCACACTCCGGACCATTCGCACACGCGTCCGCCTAAACTCGCGCGCTTATGGAAGTGGCGAAAATTCCTGCGAATTAACGGGCCCCATTATGCTTGGATATTAAATTTTTCTAAACACCGTAAACAACTATTTACGTCGGGGAAATAATGTCTGTAACGAGTTGTAAATTAATCTTTACGACCAATCATCCACCGCTGTGTTGGTCAGCGAAAAAAGTTGCGGATGTAAAAATATGACACGAAAAAAGTAGAATTCTTTTCAAATATTTTGCAGCTATACGCACCAAACGCAGTATAATCCTACGTGAATTCATTATAATTAAGTACGGTTTTCATTCCCGACCGCGGTAGTTCACATCGACCAGACATTTAAAAAAAATATTATAGCTATCTGAGTGCGAAAAAAATTCATAAGTAAACATTAAGTAAAAATTAATTACAGTCTTTATTACCGATCGCGGTAATTCTCATCACCTCAAAATTGTTTAATATTCCAACTATCTAAATGGGAAAAAACATTGCTTAGGTAAAAAGTACCGTCCAGAAAAATGTACCAAAAAATGTCCACCAAAATTGATTAAAGCGATGTTTCACTGTTGTCCCGAGGGTGCGTTTTTTAATTATCCTCGTGCTGTTGAACTCCCCGAAGACTCGGGTTTATCCGAGCAGAGCGAGGAAGCGCAGCGGCTTGGAGAACACGCGCCGAAGAAGCTTCGTCCCGTGTCGAACAGAGCCCTCGGTAGTAATAATAAATTATTATGCGTTTCACGGATTATCAGGGTGACGGGATGGGTGGTTGCCGGTGCTTCGTTGCACCTACTCTCCTTCTCCCCTTTCTCCCGGCAGCCGGGACGATTTCTTATCGGCAACAGCATGCGTTTGCACTTACAATCGGCAACTTGGGATGGGCGCTGCTCGTTCACCTGCCGCAAAACCCGAACGGGTCCATATTAGCCTCAACTTTATAAAACCCCCTTAATCCCACCTCCGGCAGGAGCTCCATATACGTATGTTGCCGTCCCGCAGCTTCTGCATCTCGACTCTCGCCCCGGTAGTTCGGCACTTCGGTCCATTAAAAGTAAACGAAAAAAAAATAAAAATGAAATAAAAGAAAAACAAATTTAAAAAAAGTAAACGAAAGTAAGCGGCTCGGACGAGAATAAAAAGAAACATTCGACTCGGACTCTACAGTGAAGTTCGAGGATTAAATTTGCAAAGACTGCCGCGTGAAGCACGCGATAATGGGTGGACAAAAAAATAAACGAAAGTAAGCCGCTCGAATGAGAATTTAAAACAAACACTCGATTTGTACTGTGCAGTGAAGTTCGAGGATTAAATTTGCAAAGAATGCCGCGCAAAGCGTGTAATAATCGGTAGGAAAATAAATAAACGAAGTTAAGCTGCTCGGTTGAGAATGTAAAATAAACATTCGACTTATACTGTGCAGCGAAGTTGGAGGATTAAATTTGCCAGGGCTGCCGCGTGAAGCACGCGATAATGGGTAGAGAAAAAGAAAGTGAAAAAAAAAAAATTATTTCTCTTCTCCGGTGTTCTTGTACCTTTTGAAATGCTGACACAGACACTGACCATCAGAATGCCGGGAGTGAGCTCCCGGCGAAGCTTTTACGGGGTAGACTCGGCGCGTGGGTGTGAGATAGAAAGCTGCTCGCGGTAGAGCAACAGCCAGCAAAAACGGGAGCGGCCAGCTTCTCGCTTCCGATCTGCAAACGTCTCTCACGATCGTTGACGTCTTCGTCGCCGTGTACGGATAGCCCAACCCATGTTCAACGGGCGACAGGCGAATAATGCAGGAATCGATTCAGAGCGGCTTTGGAATTCGAGCCATAGAGCGGCGGAGCTGGGACGAGGATGTCGACTCGAAAGTAAAGGCAAGGCCCGTGTTGCAGAAAATATACTGATACGAAAGACCACTTCGCTCGTCCCCTAAATCCGGATTTATTAAGATTTTTTAAAGCTTTTGCTACGTAAAATATTAAAGACGTAATGCTACATTTTTTTATCGTATAAAAAAAATATATTGTCTACCATTTTTTTATAACTCCGTTTTTTTGCTCCGTCGATAACTTGAATTTTCTGTCGCCTATAATAATTAATAATCTATCAGAATCCATCACAATGTTGTATGCACATTCGTTTCGTCAATCTTCATTTCTTAAAATATCTTTTGTATCGCCGAATTTCTTTATTATCACTGAATGATAACCGGACTATGTACTGTCTGAAGTATTTTCGTATCGGTATCGTTTTCCTGTCGGTATAGTAGGAATCGTTACTTTTTTCGTCGCAAAGAACAACTTGCGAAGATGGAACGCAATTCTATGATATTTGTTTCAAAGCTGACCAACTTTATGGTTTTATGGTTTTTATTTGTCCAAGGTAACCCGAAATAAAGAAAAAATATTTATATTTTAAATCATTTATTCGATAGATTGTAATTATATCATAAAATGAATATGATGAAAGATCACTAGTAATTTCCTAAAAAAAAATACGAAGTATCTTTTTTCCTATTGCACGTATATTTTACATAGGTTCACACGCACCCGGAAACATTATTCGATCGTGTTCTTTTAATAAAATCAGATACATACTCCCATATATATATATATCTCTCTCGTGTAACATTGTTCGTAACTATTTCAATTATTGTATAGCAATAATAATACTTTACATCTAAATATATGTCCATATGTAACTCACAGGCCGCAACACCATATCTCTTCCGTTTCTATGTTTCTTCTATTTACAAATACTGCTGGTTAAATAACAATAAGGAGAAATTGCGCGCTTGAAAAACGCGCCGAAAACTCCGCGAGATATGTGTCCTTGGATAACGAACGATCGTAATCGACTGAATCGTAAAAAAAAATATAATAATAATAATAAGAAAATTCAACGCGATCGATTGCACAGTGTCGTTATCGATATAACGCAAAGAGCTTGAATCATTGAACGCATCGACGACCCTCGATAAACTCACTAAATCTCTCGAAACATGCCTTACTTGGAAACAAAAACAAACAAAAGTTTCTAAACTATAAATTACTTCTCTTTCGTTCAATTAACTGATGCGATGCTTCCGAAAACTTAAAGCTTAAAACTATAGATGAATTATAGGCGAGTTTCGCGAATAAAAAACGAACTAGGGCTTTATACAAAATTGACGACGATTAACAGTGAAAAATAATGTAATATAAAGGTTCTTGTTGTTTCGAGTATCGTGCGTAAAATCGGTCGAGACGTTTGGAGAACAATATTTTTTCTTTTCCATACACTTATAAATAAAAATACAAGCACCGATGGAGCATAATATCGTCGAGCGCGCACACTCGTTCGCAACGTTAATCTATGTTTATACAAGTGCTCCCGCGAGATTGGCGCAAATATATGGCTGCACGAAAGCGTGTGAGGGACCTTTCGTACACGCGTTGACAATGGACCGTCCTTTGTTGCGCGTCTCCTACGCTACTAATTAATTTATTATCAATAAACGATACGCTCGAGACGTTTATCCTGCGCGCGCTATTTTCCTGCCATTCCCATTAGTCAACGACGAAACGGACGAACAAGAACAAAAAATGAGTCTCCAACGTTTCACCAACGTAATAAATAAATATGGCATTGGAAAACCAAGAGAGATGGCCACAACGCTTTGTCGAATTTAACGTCAATATTGAACGGTGTCTCGGTCACGTTCCAACCTTCGCGTCATTCCATTTCATTTTTACACAATTAACAGTGAACAATATAAATCATTTATCGTACTCGAAGATCTACGAAGATTCTTCGTCATATCACAAAAAAATTATAATCATCATCGTGTCGTCAATATAAATTTTTTTAAATGTAGATCTACAGTCGAACTATGTCTTTGGCAACTCGAGTTCGGACTTCGAATTCGAATTGCCAATCGGATGTCTACAATGATGTATGAACGGCGTTGGGCAAAAATGCACAGTGAGCATTGATTAAAAAGTTACCAAAACAGAGATTACGAAAATTCATTATCTATTAAAATATACAGTAGACCTTTGTTTCGGCGCGCGAAACACGAACGCCATGAGAAATGAATAAAAAAATTTGCCGAAACAGAGATGGCTTCGAAATTCAATTATTTTTTTTTCGTTTCATTATTGAGTCTCAAGAAAACTTAGTCCTCCTCCACCGTCACATAAATTAAAATATTTACAATGTGACGCACACATCGCTATAGCAACGAGGACTCTTCTTTCCCCAACACGTTTCTCATAACGACTCGGCCGTTTCCCCGAGCCCTACGCGTCCATAACTTAATTTAGAAAAAAAATGTACAACAAAAAAGATCATCACTCTTATGGACGGAAATTGTTTCAAGCGATTCCACAATACCTAACCCTTCGCAGACTTAAGAATTCGCCCCGTCAAACGTAAACCTCGCCCCGTTTACTTCCGGCCACAGTGGTCCCTGCAGCTGCGGCCAATAGAGACGAGTTCGTGCTCGCCGGCGTGCTGGTTCTTCTCAGTGGCTCGTGCGCCCTGGACCTCGTGACTTCCCTCCCGACGCTTCCGGTCCTGTGCCTTCCTTCCGGAAGCACCTGCTGTCCCAGTCCGTCGGCGTGCAGACCGGAGCTCGCTTGTCTCGCTTGGCCCATAGCCGTTTGAATCTCTCGCTGATGCAAGCCCGGCGAGTGGGGTAGAGACATGCTCCGATCCTCTCTGACTTGCATCATGACCGGCGGTCCCGGAAGCGAAGCCGATCTTCTTCCCCTCGCCGCGGCGTTGGCTCGCTCCTTCTCCTGCGTCGACGTCGGTGTCCCGATGAAGCCACTGAGCTTCTCCGGACTCATCAGAATCGGGGAGCGTTCGTTATAACTGTCGAAAGTCGGAGTTGAATTTTGACTGCAAATCGGGCTCGTTCGATCGCCGATCAACGGCGTCGAGCGCTCCTCCTGCCCAGCAACGCTTCCGCTTCGGCTGCTTCCGCTCGCACTTGCCCCCGAACAATCCTCCTCGCTGCTGTTAACTTCAGTCAGTGTCGCCTGCATGGGGCTCGGAGGATGGACGTTGATGCGGGGCATCGGCGACGAGGCTGTCGTGACGAGGCCCAGCTGGGTCAGTTGACTCATCGTCGCTGGCGTCAAGGTCATCGGTGCGACCAATCCGGCGCTCGTCAACGTCGGAGTGAGAACCGCCTGGGCCAAAGCCGCCGTTCCACCCTTTCCGGAGTTCGGAGTGCCCTCGGACTCGGCAATCGGCGAAAGGACGACCTGGACGACCGGAAGTTCTGCGGGGTAGTGGCTGTTCGCTGGAATCACACCGACGATACCGGCACCGATGTTTGCGGCGTTGGAGAGCGCGATCCTCTGCTCACGGTCAACGACCTCTTTGGTCACGTCTGGCGTTGGAATTCTCGGACGATTCTTCAAGGCGACCGGCACTGATTGGGGCTTCGTCATCGTGCCTGGAATTATTTAAGAGAGAGACTCGCTGTGAGATTTGACTTTGAGGTTTGGAGATCGGGTTTTTTTTGCCCGAGGCTAAATAATAGCGCGGGAAGATATTGGCACTAGGTGAGGTAATTAGGCCATGGATATATTGAGAAATTTGTTCTAGCAGTTTTTAAGTTTTGATTTTGAGGTTGACGCATGTGAAAGTTGTTGCGAACTTGATGGCTTTTTAAGAGAGGCAACCAAAGCCAGATATCTTGGAAAGTAGAAATAAGGGAGGATCGAGCCGCCGTTTATTTTGAAGTGTGGATTTTGCGCTTCGTAATGAACGGTGGCGCAATTTGAACACTTAACTGAATATGACGCGCTCAAATTTTTTGTTTAATCTTAGAGCACTTTGTAAAAATTAGCGAGACAATAGATGGAGACTTGTCCCGGCTGCTAGGACATCGTTACGGCGCTGTTTGCTAATTCCCGGTACGAATTGATTCGCCGATGACGTTACGTAAACGGAGAATGAATAATCCGTGCGTACACGCGATGAACTTCGAGCTTGTTTCCCGGTTTCAACCCGGCAATTTCTATACTGTCCTGTCCCCGTTCGTTAGTGTCGATCACTCTCGACGGTAGAGCGTCTGTATTTTTCTTTTTTTGTTACATAATTTATGCATGTGCGTTGTATGCACGTACATTTTTTTTCCGGCGATTTGCCCGACCGAAGTCGATTACGGAGAGATGAAAGGATCGTGGGATTGGATAATACACGGCCTCGAAGACTTATCTTTGCGAACTTCAGTGATTCTCACCTTGCCGGCCCATTCGCTGGCTCCGCAAGCTCTTGCGACCGATCAGACGGTCGTAGAGCGATATTTTCGGATTCGAATTATTCGTCTGCGGCAATCCTCCCATCTCGGGACTGCTGTACACGCTGTTGTGACGATTTCTCGCGAAGAAACCGCCGCCGCTGCTGTAAGTCGTCGACGAACTTCTCACCGAGCCCATTCTCGTTATCTGACGCTGAAGCCAATTCTTTCGACGCTCGACCAGCGGCGTGTCGACGCTTTCCTGCAAAATTCAATAATCGATTAATTTTTAAAATTTTCGAACTATTCGATATGATATTTTTTGTTCACATTCACGAACTTACATAGTCGGCGTACATGTCGTCTTGGTGCGCCTTTCGATGCTGACTGTGATTGTGCATCTGATTTCCCAACATTACATTAGCGTAGAGGGCGTCGCTCTCTTTGACTTTGTAACGCTCGGCAGATCCTTTGGGCTCTTCTCTTCGATACTGCTCGCTCGCTACGGTGTAGGGCAGATCCTTCGGAACTACTTCGTCCCAGTATTGGTCCTTGAGAAGTTCCGGATGCTCCTCGTGCATCTCGTCGACGATCATGTAACCGGCCTGTCAATATTATTAAATTTCAATTATAATAATTTTCCATCGTTCATTTCGTTGCCAACTTTTTGTTTTGTTTTTTTTATAATAAAAATTTTGTGAAACTGACCTTGATGTGACGATCGATGAGCCAGTTGAGTTCTATGTCGTCGTCGTCCTCGCCAAAGGGATTTATAAGCACCTCAGCAACTTTCAGCCAACCAACGTAGAAGCAAAACTATAAATCGAATAGAGCAAGAGGTGTGTTAAATAAAATTGCTATTCACAGTTGCAGCTGCGTAAGACCAATCGAGTTTTACTATTTTTTTCAATTCAGTTTCTGATCACGCTCTCGAAGCGGTTGACCTTTGAAATATATTAATTGATCGAGAATAGATATCGCGAAGTAGGGAGTGTCGCAGATATCGCCTCAGTTGTCGATGAAATACGATGATTCGATAAGTAGAAATGGCGGCTCGATAATTAGTTCTTATTCGTCAAGATAATTCGTAAGTAAACAACAATTTAGGTTTTTTTCATCATTGTGAATTAATTATTTGCATCTCGTACCTGAAGAGTCGTGAAGACCGGAAAATACATGTCCGGCTCCTCGTATTTTCCACTCGGGCTTCCGTCTGCAGGACGTATCACAAATTGTCGTCCCAGCAAGGCCGAGAAAAAGTACGCGTACAGCGATAAAGTTACCACCTGAAAAATACAATTAGGAAAACACAAAATTAACAATTAATGTTCATTCTTAAAATTGCAAAACAATCGGAAGTCTCTTCATCATTGTTTTTAAAATAATTTATTATATCTGATGTATGTTTCCTCGAAAGCGAGATCGAATTTGAGTTTTGCCCTCTTCCTGACTTCCTCGACTTCGACAACACGATTCTGAATCTGCCCGGGGTCGACTAACAACGGCAAGATATCTTGCGGACAGTCACGACTTTGCAACTATAGCCGATAACTTCATGGACGTATATATATATATATACATAAATATATATATGTATGTATATGTGTATACATGGCTGCATAACGTCGACCTACGCTTCGAGAAATTTTTGTCAGCATAAAAATTTCACTTTCTCCAAGTGTCTAAAAGAAATAACGTTTAAAATTCTACCCAGATCAAACCTGACTCGTGCATCCTCGAATGGAAAGTTCAAATAATAATTTTTTCATGATTCTTGTTATTATTATTTTTTTATATAAAAATTTCACTCTCTCCGAGTGTCTCAAAATCTTGCTCCAAGATACATCCGGATCCAGCCTCGATCGCGTCGTAGTCAGACGACCAAAGTTCGAATCAGTTTTTTTAAAACCATTTAACTGTTGCTTTTTTGTTATTATTTTTCTGACGTAAGAAATTATTTGCGTCAGTGTGTTTGCCGATGCGGGTTCCGGTTTCGGATCACCGTGACCGGGACGGGGCGGCTTGGGGGAGGAGAGGGGGGCGAGAAAGGCCATTGGAGCGAAACGAGACGGAACGGGGCAGACGAGTCATCGATTTTTTTTTGTTGTTTTTTTTTCGTTAAACCGGCTAACTGGATAGCAGCAGTGAGTGAGAGTTCCTCGACGTGCAGCGGGGGGGAAAAATGGTATCAAGGTCTTTTCGCTCGGATGGCATCGCGGCGGTCGGCTCGCAGGAGGAAGGTCGTCAGGAAACCCCGTGGGTTTCCCGTCGAGAATTATCACCAGGAAAGGACCAGTAATCCTTATGCGGGTTACGTAAATCCGAGTCGATCGATCGCAAAGTCGCAGGGAAGATCGGAGTCACTTCGCACCGTCGACCTTGAAACGTTTCGGGCTAGAACCAAGAAATGGAATTGCCCAGAAGTTTCGCGATTTTTTCGTAGACACGCGGAGACCATCTGTCGATGTTTGCCAAAGGACGAATTGATCGGTTGTAAAATAGTCGATATAGAAATTACGATATTAAAAAACGTCAAGTAATGCAAATCGGCACTCGCACCCCTGAAGAGTTTCGAGCTCCAACTAAGAAATGGAAGTGACTACGGGCATCGTAATTTTTTTATAGACAGGTAAAGACCATCACTCCATGCGTGTCAAAGGACAAATTGATCCGATGTACGATCACCGATATAAAAATTTAACGTTTAATTGCCAAACTGCATCGAAAGTCCGGTCTCCCGATTCGTAATAACTTTTAGCTCCGCAACTTCCGCGATAACCTTTTTTTTAAAGATGATCGCATCACCAAAAAATGGTGTACCAAACACCGAGTCATTTACCGTTCGTTCAAAAACAATTTTCATGCCGCAAAATGTTTTCAATGAGATAATAAAGTCAACCGAGCTGGCAGGTAGTTTTCACGTCTTCCCGTACGGTGCGCCTGTCCGTTGCACGCGTGTAATAATATGATTGACAGACTGTGCAATCGACAAACCAGCGCGTCACAGTCATCGAGACGCTAAAATAAATATCGTGGCGCCGTGAGAGGCGGAAATGCTTTTACGATCGACGAGGTGAAATTAAAAGTAAGAAATAATAATAAATTGATAGAAAATGAGATAGAACGGGATAAGGATTGAGTTGCTAAAACGAGCCGGTATGCAAGAAGAAAAGTGATACTTAACGCAACGAGGAAAATTGATTGAAAAAAAAATATAAAATATAAATATAACCGAGTGTCACGGTCTTCCAGGAATTTTAATTTGCGTATCATTCGTAATGACACTCATGATTCCTGTTCGTCGGACGGGGGGGGGGGGGGGGGGGTTGCTGCGTCGCGACGCTCGAATTGGCCTCCGTTACTCTCGACTTCTTCACCGGCAGAAGAAGAAATACATCCTCTCCTTCAGTGGCGTCGAGAAGACGCCACTGAAAATAATAATGGGACGACCCGTCTATTAGGGAAGTTAGACTGATGAGCAATTAGCGTTGCACAATCTCTAGCTGAAGAAGCGAGTGTCAGAAGGGTACCTGTCTAATTGCAAATACAGAAGGGGAAAACGAAACTACTTTCCAGCTGTACGTAGGAGTATCCGTCTGGAGGGGCCTCGTACGAATAAAAGGGCCCAACAATCTCGGAATATCGTAAAACACGTTCAACAAAAATTTTAACACGAAGATCACATTCACCGTTAAAAGAATAGCCAAAGTAAGAACAAAAAAATAAAACTGTTAAAAGATGTTTGCTAAACTTTGTTGTTCGGACAAATTTTCAAAGATAAAGTGTTATTAAGGCATTGAAGTGTTAAAAATAGGAATGATCTATCGCACTTAAGAAAATAAGCGTAAAAAAAATTGACAAACTAAAAAAAGAAAATGACTAAAAACATTATGCAAATTTTTGTTTTTTAATTGTCTACAAATTTTCAAAGATGAAGCGTCATTAAGGCGTCGAAGTGTTAAAAATAGGAATGATTATTCTCTTCAAAAAATAATTACAATTTTTGAAAAATGCTAATTATTACAGAATCGTAATCCTTAAGAATTTATGATCCCTGCTTCGTCGAATGTCTCGCAGCTCAACCGTGACTGCAATAAAAACCAATGAGCGTGAATCGAGTGAATTTCAAGTAAATTTCTGGCTCGAAAAAGCTCGGCAATGCTCTCTCAGCGGCGGTATAAAATGCAGAACGAATAAGAAGCAACGAAGATGAAAGGAAGAAAACTTTGTTGTCGTTAGCCGCTCGCCGCTGACGTAACGAAAAAGCCCGGTTCGCGTGTAAACATTAGAGCGCAACGTGTTTGTTTCAAAGAAAACGTCGACCACTGTACGGTGGGCGGGCTCCTCGTACAAACGTGCCGGCAATTATTAAACTACGTGACGATAACGAGTGTCAGAAGTCGATGAAGACGTAAGCATCGTGTAAGTGGGAAAACAAATACAGGTATGCGCGAATCGTCGAGTCAGAAACATCTTTAACGGATGTCAAGTTGGATATCTTTTTTTTCTCATCTCAGCGCGATACAAATAATGCGGATAAATTTTCAAAGTAGAATCGTCGCAATGTTCTTTAAAATCTATTTACATTCCATCCCTCGAGTTATTTTGTCCAGTTAAATTATTTCTTTTACTCACACACGTAGTACGATATAAATAATACGGACACTTTTTTCAACGTCGATTTATCGTATTTTCTTGTTTGTTTTATTGAGGTCCTCATAGATAGAATTTTTTCGCAATTTTTATCTGCATTCTATCCCGCAATTATCGATGCGGGAACAATAATAAATAAACAAGAAAAGTAATGGAGGAATGTTTTTTGTTAAATTATGCGAAATTGCGAGTTATGAGAGGAATGACATAATTTCATCTCGCCGGAGGCTGGGTTACTCACCTGCGTGTAAACTAGAGGAACGCAAACGGTGTCGTAACCGATGAGAGCACCGAGACGCTTCCGGATGTCGCTCAGCTCTACGAGGAGCGTCTGCACGACTTGGTCGCTCGTTATCAAGGACTCCTTCCTCGCTCGATTTATTATATTCGTCGCCCATACGAGCGGCATCCAGTACTTCGACATCGCTGCCTTTTTGTTCATCATCTCGAATATCTTCTTCTCCGACTCCATCATCAGACCTGAGGAAAAGAGGATAAAACGGGCCTTAAAACTTGTGGTTTGGAAAGTTGGGTTATTAATGCACTGGCTATTAGTGCGTTAAGTATTACGGTGTTAACTTTAATGCTGAGTAGTTTTTCGGCACTTCATTATTTTTTACGACTATCGCTCTTCGATGACACATTTTCAGGTGCGATTGCAGCCGCACCGGAACATTTTGAATGTCGAATGATAATTCCTAAAAGTAGGCCAGAAGGAATGAAAATCTAGCATAGGCTCGAACAATTTACGAAGTGAGGATTTTTATCGGAGTTCTGGGACTCTTGTTAAGGTGAAAGCTGCTCCCGCCTTTCCGGCTCGTGCTCAGTCGGTAACAAAAACTGTAATTGACTACAAACGGCTGCAAGAAAAATCGTACAGGATGCGCACGATAATTATACATTCCATACGAATTTTATTTGGCCGGCTGTAATCAGTAGCCTTGGGAACAAATTATTACAGTTTTTTACACCGACCGCGGTAATTCACGCTCCCAAAATCTTGTCGAAAATTGTGGACAGAATATGGAGAGAGGACATTTCGAGGTATAGAATTGTCGTCGAGTATAATTCGACAATTATACATTCCATACGAATTTTCTTTTAGCTGATTGTAATCAGTAATTCTTGGGAAAAAATTATTACAGTTTTTAATATCGACCGCGCAAATTCACGCTACCAAAATCTTGTCGAAAATTGTGGACAAAATATCGAGAGAGGACATTTCGGCGTATAGAATTGTAGTCGAGTATAATTCGTAAAGATACTCCAGGACGATTGAAACGCCGATAATCCTTATCCGGGATCACGGTCGTACATGGAAATTTTTCAGCAAATTCTCCAATAGTTTTATGCACCGACTAGCGCTCGGAGAAAACATGGCTCGCGAGATCTTAATACTGGATAAATTCCATTGCACGCTTGTCCATTTTATTACACAATTGTCCATAACTTATCATCCGGCATAGAGACATCGTTTTTTATTGGTATTTTTTTTCTCGATAACGAGCTGATCGATATCACACGGTATGCACATAAAGAGTTTCGTAAGATGAATTTGTAAATTTGTTCATTGAGTTTTTCGAATAATTTTCGCATTCGCTGACGTACGAGGTACATCGAGGCATCGCGGGAAGATCTCGGAGAGTCGAGAACCCGTCGATCTTCCCGTGACGGATGGTGTCGATTAGGCAAATAACCGCCTGACGATCCGATAAGCCACAAGTCTTGATTATATTTATTGCTGTTTCTGCAGTGAGCGACGTAGCAACGGGATGCACCATCGCTTTGCAGACGCGAGCGCTTAAATGTATCACGTCGAACAGGAAACTCCAATTTATTTTTTCATTCCATTCAAATCATTTTCTGACTTCGTCATAATCTTTGTTGATTGTAGTTTTTAAAAACAAAATAATTATTTTTTACGTAATAGAAATCGATTTTATTAAATTTATTAATGGAAACAGCCGAATATTCGGGGCAATATGAACCATCGTTGGATCGATAATTAACAATGGCTCTTTCGTATTATCGACTATAAATTCGATAAGATGTCGGTAGACTGACCATCGAAAGAAGCGCCAAATTTGGCCTTGAAACTCCGCGGCATCGTCGTTGCAAAAATGAACCGGCAATCACGAGCGATAAGTCATCGCGCTTTCCTGACTCATTATTATTACCGAGTCACAGGGATTGTGTACAGTTTCGGAGTGCGAATGAAGCCAAACTCGAATTTTTTAAAGGAATTTCTGTGACAGAGTGAACCAATTTTCAGACTGAAATACTGTGCAACGGTTTTTTATTATAAATACTGGTAAGATGATTGAGCCGATGAAAATGACGTTTAAAATGTTCGGTGCGCGATTTAAAAAAAAATTATAATAATTAAGATGCTTAAAAGGAAATCAACCTTCGGATGCTCGAGCTATGATTTTCCATTCAACGAGTCTCAAAAGAGTCGTTTCACCGACGTTTAATTACGCGCCGTGGAGACAAAACAATTACGCGAAAAAGTAAAAGAGATCTCGGTTCGTCGGCTATAAATAACGGAAAAGAGTTAGTAACGCCGGCGCCACTCGTGTCCCGGAAGCGGCGAGAGAACGAGATGAAAGTTCGTAGCCATCATCACCGCCCATGAAAGTGAGTCAGGTGTTTGAGCGTTAACGCACTTAAGCTCATTAAGAAAGCCGCTCCAAAAAAAAAAAAAAAACAAATACACATCTATGGAGAGTTTATAATTAGAACTGTAAAGGTGGCATTTATTACCGTTATGGTCTAATTTACGGAGGATAATAAATTAATTAAAAATAGATTAACACTTTAACAAGTAAAATAATAACTTCATAAGTAATGATAAAAATAATTGCGATCAAACCTCAAAGTTCCTTTTATTCTCGAGAAAAAAAAATTACGAAATAATTCGTGATATGGATCTGGTATGCAAATTATTGCAAGTGGACTCTTACCATTTGATGACCTGCATCGTCCAAATTGCGTAAGGATACACACAAATGGACAGGGTATTCCCGTACTGATCGAGGAAGCAAACAGTTTAAAAGCGATATTTATTAAACTGTAATTTTCATTCAAACTTTAAACTGCAAAGGTCACATTTGTTACCGCGGCCTAATTTCCGGAGGATAATAAATGTATTAAATTTTTTTTTTTAATTAAACAAGTACAATGATAACTTCATTAGTTGTGTTAAAAAAAATGTCGATCAAATGTAAAAGTTCCTTCTGTTCTCGATCAAAAAATGACGACATAATTCGTGATATGGATCTGGTATGCAAATTATTGCAAGTGGACTCTTGCCACCGATGACCCGCATCGTCCGAATTGCGTAAGGATACGCGCGAACGGACAGGGTATTCCCCCGTGCTGATCGAGGAAGCAAACAGTCTAAAAGTGGGACTCAGAATTTCGCAAGTTTCTGCCTAAACGTAAGACAAAACTGTGACGTATTTCGCACGTGCGAAATAAACGAGCATTATTTTTTTATTTCTTTTTTTTTCATTCATCGACGGCCGCAAAAGAAGGACGACCGGAGACTGTTGACGTTGTTAACGCATTCGTGTCTCCGGGCCAGTCCGATTATCCGCTTATTTTCTGTAGTTATGACTCAACCCTATTAGGAGCTAATATTTTGTCGATACGTCGCTAATCCGTGGAGTTCGTTCGCTCGAATGCGTCAGAGACCTTCCCTGATCGGTGGGAAAGGACATCGGGAGATCCCAGTGTACCGTTATCACCGAGCGATGCTTTTTTTCCAGGGCACAGTCGTTGCATACGTAAAATAAATTTTAACGCCGTGTTTGCACAATGTTTCGCGACTTATCCGTGTCAAACTTCCGTTATTTTTAAACGATTTTTTTTTTCGTAAATTGTTTCTTTTGCAATTTCGATCTTACTCGTACGTACATGATAAAGTAACGAGACAAAAAAGTGTGGCAAAAAATATCATTAAATATTGGAAAGATTAATAGAGGTACACCGTTAAATAGATACGAACATTTCTTATCCACAAACATCCACAATTCTTTTCATGTTAATTGTACAAACAAATTTAGTCGATTTTACAAAAATGTCTCAATTTTACAAATATTTTTTGTGAAATTAACAACAAAATAATCGTGGTCGTTTGGTGAGGAAGAAAGGTTTGTTAAATGTACAAATATTTTTTTACTGTGTATCTTGAAGAACACTTTCTCCGATGACACAGAAAACTGTATTCAGCCAATTCGTATACACTGATTCAATTCGTGTACTCTTATTTTGGCATCAATGATATTGGTATTTGTTTCAGCTACAACTTTTAGTTTATTTTATTTGTTTTTTTTTACATTGAGGTCCATTCTCGTTCTACCGTGCGTTAGATAAAATTTTAAGGCGTTTCCTCTTCGTCTATTTATTTACCGCTACTTTTCGAGAGTAAAAAGTTTCAGCTTTTTTTTGCCTTTCCCCGTTCAAATTGAAGCGGCCTTTCCCGTTCGGATCTCTAACTGTTTCCTCCTCGCGTACCGCGGACAAAAAAGAGTCTCGATGTAAACTTGCCAGTGAAGCGATCGAACGGATGGAAAAATTTGTTCGACAAAAAATTCGTCAGCGCTTTTACGGTACGATGAAATATTTGAGGCAGCAGTGCGAACGGTGCTCTCGGCAGGAATGCGACGGTACACTCGTACTTGAGCGCTCGTTGCTGATGCGGCAGCGCATCCGGAGTCCTTGGAGGGAAAGGGGTAATGGGCGAGTTCAAGAAACGCGCGGATCCTTGTCCGCGTGGCAAGGTCGTCGCGAAAATAAAACGACAAAAAAAGAAAATTTAAAAATAAACATAAAACAAGTCACGCTCCTAGGAGTTTGCGCTGACCGGTACTTATCTTCATGCTCTTCTGTTTTTACTTTCCCTGCACTTCGTCCATTTTCATTCCAAGTTAAGAAAAAAAAACGAAAGGGTAAAGAACTAAAAATGTTCTTCTTCACGCGTTGTGTTCGAAGACACGAAAAAAATATCCTCAGCCTTTGCTTGAGAAAACGAGTCTGACGTGTCCATGTACAGTTTACAGTTGCGAGGCAATATAATTGTACAAAGCCTTGGACACATCCTCTTATTGGCAAAGGAAAAGTCAGATGCAAAAACGGATATGGGACGTTCCGTGTCATATCGAACAATTTTGAGTGAACATTTTTTTGATCAATTTTTTTAAAGTCCTATTTATCACAGATTTTGATACAGAAAAGTGTGGAACAGTGTTGGGAAAAAAACTTTTTTACAACGGATAAGAAGTTTGACTGTTAAAGGTTTAATAAAAAATTTAACGATAATAAACACATTCGTGTTAAAAGATAACATTCGATACGAAGTGCGAATATAATCCGAGTAAATCAGGGGCCAGTTTTGAATCCATTAAATTTGAGACGAAATGTCCTGTACAGTATAAATACCGACGCAGACCCTTGACTCTGCGTATATTTATGGCTGCGTCGAGCGTGACCAAATTGGCTGTTGTCTGCTCGTTGGGCCATAAACTTCGACCGAGGGAACGAGCTGTCGAATGCACAAAGGCGACATCCCGACACAGGCTTTTATCAGTCAAAAAAATTCTCAAAGATTTTTCTCCTATAACCCTTCGGCCCGTTCAAGAAGACCACACATATTACCGTACCCCTTTCTTCAAACACGCCTTACTAGGCCAAAAATGAATATTTTAAAGCTTCTTTGTAGTGAAATCGATACGCCAGAACGTGACCAACATGACTGTAGAGGTTTCGTACCGACGGCCCAAACCGTGTGTCGATAATGAGCTCTGGAAGTAAAATTCTCCATCGGCAGTAGAAACGGCACTTCGTTGTCAGACTCCGCGCGATCGCGGTCGTGGGCAGTGGTAACGTACCGCAATGAACCGCCGCGCCCGACGGGCTCCACAGTGGAACCTTGGCGCTTCGCTGGTGAAACCAGTACACCGATTAGGAAACATCGGCGCGTAATTAGAAGCGCGTGGTACTACGAGCAGTACAGTAGCGTGGCGGGCCCGTCGCGCACTTATCGGATGCGATTCGATTGTCAATAAGAGAAGCTCGATCGGGCATGCCAAAAGGAGAAAATTCCGTTTGGCTACGGCCGAGCCGAACGTGCTGGCTATTACGATATATTGGTACGAATTTAAGAGTGCAAGTGAAACGCATCACGCTTAACGTCCGTACTTAACCTCTCGGAAGAACCAAGTGTTTTTTTTTATTCTTCCTTATTTTTTGTTGTATTTTTATTTTGGTCTTCGCCTATTGAGATGTTTTTCCGGCTCGAGGTCCACGACCTCTCCAAGGCGACATCCGATGAGGCAAATAATTTAACAGTTAAATACTCGCTAAGCTGAATGTTTCCACCGCACCCACATTTGGTCTTCCGGAGTTAAAAGATGTAAAAAAAAATAAAAAAAATAAAAATGATCACTGTCGTAATTCCGATGTGACGAGCTTCATGCTCGAACTGGTCTTCGGCTTCTCGAGGCGATTCGTCGTTCCTATTTCCATATCAAACTGTTTATGACGATAATTCACAGCTGCGATTATGCGCGTGCGCGGGCGCGAGCTCGCGATGTTCGACCTTCCTCAAGGTCGTTTTCGGCGTTCGAGCTAAGCTGACAGAGGGAATCTGAAAGCGAGACGATCGATGTCCCGATATCGTGTTTGCCCACGCATTTTCACCTGTCGACGCGTAACGGGTTGGACGTTCTCGCGACGTACGACGCGCCACCGCGCCCGCTCGATCGCGGACTCGATCTTCCGATGAGATCGGTACGAACCATCGAATCCCACTGCTGGAGTCTCTGCCCGTTTTGCGCCACGTTGGATCATCTATTCCTGGCACCAGTTCCATCAAACGTTTGGCTAGGGTCGAAAAAAGAGAACACGTACGAAGAACGCCGATTTTTACCGATCGAGCATCGCCAAAGAACTAAAAAACTAAAATTCAGCGAAAAGCAAAATTTTCAATTTTTTTTTTTATAGCACGATCGTCAATAATCATGGGGTAAACCTTCGGCAGAGAAAATTGAATAGCACAAAGTGAATCGCTGATTTGAAAATAATAATAATAATAAAACTTTGTGGAAACATTGTGCATGCGTTTATGAAGGATCAAGTCTCGCTTTATTCGTTGAAGTATGCTCGATGAAATCACTAGACCCGTAATATTGCGGCGATCGATCATAGATCCACGGTACACTCGGACGTACATATTGAGAGCAATATCCACTTCGATAAATTCTGTTACCGGCAATTTATCCACGCTACGAATAAACGAGCGTCTTCGAGGCAAAAAGAAAGGAAGAACATCTTCGTGCTCTTTGATTTTCCGGGCTTTCCCGCGTGATCGGGCATTAGCTCCGATATACATAGTCCGGCTCTGGACATCGCCGTAACGTGCATCCATCGTCTGCCCCGGACTCTCGGCGATTCGCATTCAGCGAGACTATATTTAGCTCAAATTGTAGCGAGCGTAGTTTCTCCGCGATTACCGATCGCCGGGGCACTCCCGTTGGGAGATGGTGGCGCACCGAGAGGCGTCCAGCTGTATTTATGTATATATATCTATATCTCAAGCGCGTGTATATACATATGCCCGCAAGAAAGTAATTATCCGCTTATAACCTGGATGCCTGGTACACCTGCAGGAGTGGAAGCTGTGTTCTACCGGACATTAGACTCGAGGCTCACGCATCGCGGACAGCGCCTCGAGGAGCTCTGAAATTGAGCCTTTGATGCCTCCCAATCTCAGTCCCCGAAGCTTTATCCAGTAACTTCAATTTTTATTTAATTATTTCATTTTTTCCGTCTTGATAAAAAAAATGATCTCGAAACATAGATCAAGTAATTTTCATTTTTTTAAAATTGACTTGTGTTTCTACTCGATAAAAATATTTCTTGCGTTTTTTCTTCAAGGCAGTTTCGCGTATTAAGAAAAATATATCGCAGGTACAAATAGTAAAAAATAGAGAACAAATTTGCAGTCGTCATAGGTGTCTTATCTCGACCGTACGGCGATACCGAGCGTTCTACTTCGACGAGCCAAGACGTTGGGATTCTTTTTTTTGTCGTTGCGCGTAGTTATAGCTGCGTCCTTAAAGAGTCTCACGTTCGCGGATAAGGAGAATCGGTTAAGGACGTCGCCGTCACGATGTTACACATACGACGTCGCGCTTTATACGAACGGATGGTTCGCACAAAAGTTGGCAACGCTCGAACGGCGCGCGAAAACTTTGTGCGAATTTTTACGATTAAAATCTCGCAGCCTTCGATGCTCTTATTCATTTTACTTTCAACACTCTTTACGCGCAACGATTACATTGTTCGCGGAACAGAGAACAATTTTTTCATGTTTTTTTTTTTTTTTATGACGGTACAAAAGACCTATCGCATGGATCTCAAGTTCGTTGGAGCGTACGAGTTTGAGACGGAAAAAAGACTCTCGGGGGGAAAAAAAACATTAGAAATTATCGGGTAGTCATGGCAAGGCAGGTGTTCGCTTGTCGCGGTTACCGTAACAATCGTTGCGGAAGATTGTCAACCTTCGAGCGTAAAACTGTACCGTGCAATAATATTTGACATTGCGAACTATCCGACTTTTCGAGAAAAGTCGATAATGGTCCGACAGAAATATACAATTTCCGTATATTTCATATTTGTCTCGAGTTACACGTCGATAAAGTCTTATAAAATTGCAGAGAGCCCAAGAATAATCCAAATCCACGTTAAGGATCGAAAATAACATTTTTTACCCAAAAACGATGATCGCAAAAAAAGAACAGAATTCTCAATTCTGACGCGAGTTCCCGTATGCAATATGGATAACCAAGTAGCAAATTTGTCTTACTAACTAAATTAATCAGATTAATTTGTCCCACAACAGAATCGCAAATAAACGTATAATTATAACAAGTGTCCATTTTAACGTTTAATTTAATTTTCAATTGTATAAGCGATTTTCTTGACCCCCGGGGATCCTCGATTGGTCTGTAAACGGGCATTGCCCGTCGATGTACCAAATAAATAAATAAATTCCTCTCGCAGCATCGATTTTTCCCCCCCGCGGAAACCGATTCTCCGATCCACAAACGATCGTTCGCTCAGCGCCGAGGCGGATCTGTCGCCCGGTGTCCCGTTTGTCCGAGCGTAATTACACGACCGGTGGCAATAAAATATACACGAAGAGAGCACGTACCATAAATAATAATCGGGTGTAAGATTCTCGGTTTCTGCGAGTCCTACTGGCGCATTGCCGTGTGCAATTTTTAGCTTCGTTTATTTTCCCCGAGCTCTTCGTCGTCGTCGAGGATTTCTCTTGTTTTGCCGAGCTCCGCGGCGTCGTAATCTGGGCACAATTTTCCTGACCGGCGCCACCGGGACTCCAGACTCTTCGCCAGTCTTCCTCGACGATCGACGGCGACGTCGTTGGCACTTCTCGCTGTTCCCTTTTTCCACCTGCCAGTTATCAGCCGGGGCCTTTTTGCCGCGCCGATCTACGACTGTACCGACGAATGGGCGGTGCAGCCTTTGGCAGCTGACCAATGATCGGCATCCGGTTGGCAGCCGGACACGTGCAGGCCATCGGGGACACGTGGAGAGTCCTCGAAGTGCCAATCACTGTGCGGGTTCAGACAGAATTTGCTGGAAACTTCTCTATAATGGGCTAATGCCATGGCTCGCGAGGCTTGGGCTATTCCTGAAGCGATTCCACACGGTTAATTATACAGTGCGCGGTGATATGTACGCAGCAACGGAAGCGGCGGGTTCCTCGTTTCGCGAAGATTTTTTTTTTTCACGGACTTGCTGCCGAGCGAGGGATCTCGTTTCTGACGCGAATGGAAGAGAACCTCGTCCGCAGCATCGAAGTTGTTACAGAAGCTGTTGCATGAACAGAGGCCCACTTTCGTGCAGGTGTCGAGAGCCGCGAGAATGTTGCACTGGCGTAATAATAAACGATTCTCTCGCTGGCGCCAGGACTTTCTCGGTTCGCAGGACAAGCGATCGGACATAGGTCATTTTTTTTCTTTTTTTTTAGTTTTATTAAGCGAGAAACCGAACTGCTGCTCGGCACGCCTTGAGATACGGTGGTTATCTACTTGTAAGATAATCAGGACACTTCTAGCCAATCGGTGCCGATTTTTCTGGCGATAAGTAAAGAGAGAAAATAATCCGTTATTATTCGAAAATCGGTAATTATTGTTACGAGCAGGTATCGAACGAACGGGGCGCCGGGAATAGATCGGTTACCTTCCGCGCTGGTCAAACGTGCGAAAAGAAATCTGTAAGGGATAATTATTGATATGTCATCGGACAGGCGTTATTTATTCGGCGTCATTATTATAAGTGCTTGACAAACAGAAGGCTAAGAATTGTGGAATTACTGGGATGCTTATTTTTATTTTTTTATTTATTCTTTTGGAATCGAGAAAACGGAACATACGGAACATGATGTTTGAACGATATATTTAACGACGCTGGTTTATCCAGCGTATAATAGCTCTCGACGGGCAGAGTAAGATGTCGGGAAGAAGGTGAGAGCGAGATAAATACGCTCGCCGTAACAAGAACAACCCGTTTATTATTTATAAACAGTTTTTTACGCGGGCAGATCTGTAATTATTATTGATAGACGGGAATAGAATCCGGGAATAGAACCGTACAGATTCTTTTTTGTTTTGTCGATACGGCTTCGACGATAGCGCGAGCTTGCAAGACGACAAAAAGGACAAATGAGGCGGAAACATGAATAAAGAAGAAGAAATTACTGGCGCCGGCGCCACTCCGCTTCGTTTCACTCGTTCTCATTTTCGAGCCTCCTTCGAACACCAACGAGTTTACGCAGCACGAGAACTGATCTCCGTGCCGGTATGTTGAAAACGTGTAATTTAAAGCGCGTCGAAGATAAACCAACAGGATACATTCATCGCGACGATTACAACTATCCTTTTATTTTTATCGAAATCTTAATTCGCGGTTGCCGGCAATAAAACTATTTTTTTTTGTTCACCTCCAGATTTCCGTATTGAATATTAAGCCTTGAGCGAGACGTGTCGGATGCGTGATTGAAAGGTAAAAGTTCATCTACAGCTTCGAATGGTTAAATGAAAAAAGTTAAAATTCTTTTCGGACAATTTTCTGGAAAATTGGTAATCGTCAACAATGTATTTTATTTCAATCGTTTCCGGTACGTATTGAAATGTCAGATATTCGATGTATGATAACGGATAGTTTTGTTGGATGGGAGAAGCAATCGCAGTTATAATATAACCGATGAATAAAAATCGAGGGATTGGAACGTAATTTTCTTAGAATGATCTGAATAGATGGAAAATTTGTAACAAGCGTAGGTATTGTTACGGATATTCCAGATCACGAGTCTCAAGGCAAGTTTGTCATCGAGCGCGACTTTTTTTCGTCTTTTTTTTTGCTCAAACACATATTACTATCGCACCGTTGACGTTGCATTATTTATGCTGTTACGTGTCTCGTCTCGATGTTTCCGAACAACTGGTTTTATATTGTACTTTGGGGTATTCGAAACGAAGACGAGCACGTTACCGTGGTCGTGAGGTATCGAAACCCGACATCCGCATCTGAATTGCGGCATTTAACTTGCATACGTTTAAAATTGTATAAAACAAGTTTCTACTCGAGCTTAAAATCGGAAAAACATATTTCTGCCAATTTTAACCTTTTCCCACATATTTTAACGAAGTTCAATTTTTTTTGTTGTATTTTTCACAATATACAAGTTTTTTTTAACTCTACGCGAAGCTCGATCGTCGCGCACTTTCAGAGTCCGGAATGCGATCATGAAAGATTGAACGCTCGGATTCTGCGAAAGGAGCACTCTATTCCGCGCGCCCCGCAGGATTCTCCGTTTTTCTGCACGTCAAGGGAGCGCACGTCGAGGCACAGGACGTAAGACTAGTCCGGATCTTTCTCTATATAAGTGATCGCATAAGACACCGGGTACGAAGCGTAACGATCGAGTAACGAGCGAACATAAGAGGCCGCGTTAACGAAAGAGACTCTAGAGGCGCGTCGACGATTCTCGACGATTCGCGTACGTGAGAGAAATAAGAATCCGATCAATGTCGACCTCGAGAACTACGATCCGAAGAAGGTACGAAGATGCACCGCAAAGGCTCGTAGCGCGAAGTACATCGAATTCACTTGGTTGGGGCTGAAAATGTACTTTTTTTAGATACAAAAAAAATCCTCAAAAAGAGTTCCAGTTCGATCCAAAATGAGATTGATGAATTAAAAAAAAATGTAATACAATTTTTATTGCTTTTTTACTCACCTACGTCGACGATATGCTGGAGGGTGGGAAAACGTCTCTTCACCCTCAAGGAGATCCTCTGAAGGGTTATGACGTAAGCTAGAACGGCGTACCTCACGATGTTACGTCTCATGAGACGTCCTCTCTCGTCCTGAAAGATATATGTAAAAAAAAGAGGGCATTAAATATTAGTTTTTATTTTTTAGTTACAAAAACGTACCAACTACCCTTTACATTGTAACCCAGATATTGGAGTATTTTTTTTTTTTTTTAAATTCATGGTGCCGAAAGCGAGAGTGACTATAAATCTTTACGCCGATTCGCCAAGCTGTGAAGTAAGAAGCTCGATGTGAAAATCCGTTTTCCCTTTCGACGGCGCCACGGTGCTCCGGGGATGTGCTCTGGTTTTCATTAGTCTCGGTTCCGAGCCTCTCGCATACGTCCGTGTGAAAATTCGATTTAAACTAAATCGTAGAAAATTCTAGACACGTAAGACACGCTCCGCGACAAACCGGAGCGAGCGACGAACGCTTTCCCCCGGTTTTGCTAATAGGAGTTTAATCTACGCTCCTTGCAACATTTGTGATTCCGAGAGGGACGAAGGTGTTGTGCTCGCTCGTGGCCGAAGCGACGTTGATCGAGCTTCCTTCTGCCTCCCTAGCGCGAACCGAGCTCGGCTTGCACGGTGTGTCTTTTCGCCTCCTTTCCCTTTCGCCAGGAAAGTGCACGACGAAGGCCCGCGCGTGTTCCTTCGCCAGCACGAGGGGACCTCGTGGCAACGCGAAGCTACACGCGCGAGAACGTGCAAAACGCGGACGCGTGGAAAAATGCCCTGGCACAGATTGCCGTTGCCTAGTTGCATATAACATGGCAAAGTGGATTTCCCAGTCATTCATTCATTCAAGAAAAACACGAAAGGTTTTCCGGCTCTTTTTGGTGAAGAACTCATCGGGCATAGGAGATATTTTGATTCTATGATTTGGTTGCTATCTGGAGGTTCCTAGAGCTGAAAACAACAAGACTTTCCCCTGAATCGCTGGTATCCAACCACTCGTTGTGTGTACTTTACTAAAGAAGGATCAAAGAACAACCTTTAGTGATCGTTTGATTCTATGATTCGGGTATGATCTGGAGATCTTGGAATCGACTGGATTTCTGGATCAAGAACATTCAAGGATAGTCTCAGACAAAATTGAGCCTTCCTCTAAAAAAAATGGGATCAACCAGCAGATCAAGAACGAAGATCGTTCGATTAGAGAAGGGTAATAGATATAGTGAGCTAGATGTGGTGAATCTTCTATAGTGTTATATCCATTAAGAATGCCAACTAAAAGTCCGAACGTCCGTGCATTGCAGCTACGAGAACCACTACAGAAAAATCAGAAAACGAAAGTGGACTACACACATGCGTTGAGGGAAACTGGAGAAGCGAAGTGTTTACGTGTGCGATATATATCCATGTTGCGTAACTTTAACGATCGTTAAACGTTTTATATCCCATTGCAAACTCTATTAATACACATATCGCGTAACTAAAATGGAAAAAGACTGCCTTAAGGACTGATTAACAAGTACGCCATTCTAATTTAATGTTCGGCCTTAGTACGATGATGTCGGTGAAGAGGACATCGCGCGTTGCGATCTTGTTAAAATAAGAATGAAACGAGAGGGGTTTTAGGCCTTTTCCTTTCTTCGTTCCACCCTTGAGCATCGTCACGGAACTTTCACTTCATGCGGCGAACACATTGTGTGTGTCGTTGACCAGAGTGACCAGCGGCAGCAGGATTGCCATAGCTGCTGGGCAAGTCTCAAACGGGAGGATCGAGAGGGACCATGAGAGATCTCGATCGTTGTCCCCTGCTTGGCTGGACGAGCCAGATGAGACAAAGGATTCGCGGTCGCTTCTTCCACCACCGACTTCTGGCTCTTCCACTTCTTCTTTCTTTCTCCACAACGACGTGTGCCTTCCGAAGCACAAGACCCCAGGCTGTCGACCTCTAGAAAATTCTTCAACCGGGAGGTCGATGACCTCTTGGACACTCGACGATCGATCATTCAATGATTTCTAAGGATTTTCTTTCAGTTCGCGTTGATGGCGATAGAACAACATTGATCTGAAGCTTCTATGACGTTGGTTTAGATGCGGGAATGATGTTTAGCTTTTTTTTTGTAATCTTGTATTAGAAAGGTTTTTTTTTTTTAATACACACTCACGTTTCCAGGAATGGCGGCGCTGATGAAGAGTGCCAAGTTGTCGGGCCACGGCAAGAGTTTGTACTGTTCCCACCATCTTTTCACGACGAGACTCACGTAGAATCCGAGAACGAAGGACATTGGTATCGATTCGCTCGAATTTCCAAAGTAGTAACGAATCTTCTCGAATATCCTGCAATAAAAAATATGTATATCAGCATGCGGTTGCAGTTTCTCTTTTACATCCTCACGACGGTAAAAATGAATCGTGGGACGGTCGAGGAGATTCCAAAGTGTCGCTTCGGCTTAAGTGGTTCAAGGCTCATCGGAAACTCGCGTTACCGATACCGACTCCTCGGAGCGGAATGGCATTGAAAAATTTGCGGAATGATAAACATAGATATATGTGACTGCGAATTTTTAGGGGCGGTCGTTAACGAATTCGTCATAATGCTGTAATTATTTTATCGCTGGCTGAGGTGCTTCCTCTAACGGTGATGCAAAAGTGGCCCAAGGTCCTGTCATGGGTGCCGGCATTTCATCAGCATCGCGTCGATTCATATACACAGTCGTTCTTCTCTACCGGTTTCCCGTGAAAGCCGAATACGGCGAAACCTTTTTGTGACATTTGATCAAGAAAAAAAATTGTTATTCCCTAGCTATAAATACATGGCTTATTTTTTCGTACCTTGATTTATTGGAAGGAGCGCGATTCCGTGAAAACGGCTTACACCCGAAAGAGCTCTGAGAATGATGATTTAGGTAGAAAAAAAAAATTGTCCGTATCGAAGGCTTGAAATATGAAAATAAAACCATAGTTTCAATAGCGAGATGAACGCGTTATTTTTATTATTATTGTTTGGAGCAAATTTGATGGAACAAAATTGATTCAATCTGCAAGATTGATGAGGGTGAAAAAGAATAGTGAAATTTGAAGAAAAAAAAGATGTTTAAATGGAAGGCTTCTAAAAGCCGATGCTGGTTTTGCATGCCAGCGATATGTTCGCGATGGGGTTCGTTCTGCCCGAAGTTTCGTCGGGCCCTAAACCGGCTCTAAGGTACTAAAATTAGCCGGGACGAGAGTTTCGAGCTCTCGAGTGGCTTTTAAATTTGCTCCTCCGCCTCCTCTTCCCCTCGTTTCTTTTCTCCGACGCGAGGATCATGCCCTTTTTTATTTTTGCGCTCGTATCTCAATCCGGGCGGGCTATCCTCTTAAATCATTTTTTTTTCCTGTTGGCCAAACTTTGCATGCGAACGTGATTTGCGTCTTTCTGCACTCGCTTAGCGAGCTCGATCCTTTTTATTTCTCGCTTTCGTTTTTGAACGAAGGATCAAGAGAAGAAAAATTTGCATTTCAAAAGCAACCACGAGTTTTATTGATAATAAATCAAATAATTGTCGAGAATAAAACATTTTTCTCATTTCGTCTATTTTTGTTTTTTTTTTTTTTTTAATGGAAATATTAGATTAGATCTTTTGAGAGTTTAGGTTAAAAAAATAAAATTGTTTTTGTGTCGAATTTACGATGCCGTGAAAACAAAACAATTATAAAGTGCGCGCTCCTCTCTCGCCGTGATCGCAAGCGAATTGGAATCGATTTTGTCGCGATGGATCGTCACGAATTTTTATTGCAACTCTGCCAACGGAGGCGTAGCCTCGAGGTCTGTTTGTCGCCCGGTCAAGGTCGCACACTCGTGACCATTTATCAGTTTCTCAATACTTCCGATGGGGGATCGTAACGATCGACCGCGCCAGCTGAGTTCGATTCGACTGGCTAATAAAATTTTGAAGCGTAGGTAGAAACCGCGACCTTGTGCTCGCAGCTGTGAAAGTTCAAGGCATCGAGTTCGGGTTTTTAAAACTTCGCACTCTTTTTTCACTAAACGAAGTTTATTGAAAATACCGGAAAAATAAATTAGAAAAAAAAAAAAATAATCATGCATAAAATGAGCTTACTTTTGTTGATCTGCGGTGAGGGCATATCGATAAATCATGTTGATCGTGTAGTAGAAGCCAAGGTAGGCGAGTAGCTCTCGCCATATCAATTTGTACACGGAGCCGCGCCATCTGCAAGTGAAAAAAAACTCTATATTGTAACGATGCTAACGAGACTTTCGAACGGCAGACCGGAAGTGCGCGATAGACGCAGGAATTAAAATTGTATTAATAGATTTAATTGACAAAAGAAACGGTTTCCTTCGGGAGCAAATAAAAAAGTGCTCATTATCGCGTAAACATTGCGAGAGAAATGTACAGTTCGGCTGTAATGGTTTCCAGGAAAATTTCAGAGAGCGTCATATGTTTATTCAGTAAAATCGTGGCGGAAGAACAACGCTTGCCGGATATCCGGTGTATTTGCAGATCACCGGGTTTTGATTAGAGTGCAGCGATCTCGTATCGAAAATAAAGCTGGCACTTACATACATGCCGGTACGGTCAATTACATTATATTATGTAAGTTCACGTCATTCATGAATAACGTTGTTGCGCGAAAAAATAAAACAAAACAAAAAATTGAAGATATTAAAAAAAAATTTGAGCTGACAAAGAAAATTTGTCGATCAGAATGGAGAAATTATCGTCGGCCACGTGACTCGAAATCTCGCGTACATGAAAAGGAAAAAAGCCCGTCTCGAAATCGGTGAAAGTTCTCGCTGGCGCGAAGCGTTTCGAAATTTCGAACGAAATTCCAAAGCGCGCATCGGCCGAGCGGACGATAGTATGCAAAGGTAGTTTGAGCCGGGAATCGAAGAGTTTCGATATGGATTCATACAAATGAGAGAGATACATATATATTTTTGGGTTTTACAACCGGTTTTTTTTTCTCACCGCAGCCATAAACACTTGAGTACACATGAGCGATGATAATATAAACGATGATTCACAAGAAAGCGAGATCGATCCCTGGAACCGCTCGCCAGGCTCCAGATCATTCTCGTTTCTCGGTACAACGGTTGCGTTCAAACATACTTTCGATTCCCCATAATCGATTGACACACAAATTACTACTAGGAACCGTCAACATTTAAAGTTTGTACCGTATATTCGTTTTTTCCTTACACGTCGAATTTAGGACACTGTACCACAGACGAAAACCAAAAAATGATATAATGCAAAAATGGAAGAATTTTTCTTTTTTGTTATCAGAATTTATGTCCGAGGCAAAATCCTTTAAGTTCTTGTCGTACTTCCGGTTTTCGACGATAATGGATCGAGAAAATATGGAACAATTTTTTTTTAAATCCTTCATAGCGAGGTAACATATCGAAGATCCTGAAACGCTTCGAGGCGACGTTTCGGGCGGGAAGGTTTAACGTTTCGTTAGTATGTCAGTGGGTCACGGTGGGAGGCATCGCCGTTGCATTTTCACGCGTTAACGCACTCTCCTCAACCGACGTCGAGAATTCCTTAATCTACGTACACGAAGAGAATCGCTCGTTTGCTAACTTCGGCCGAGAGACACGCGACCGCTGTCAGTGAAGTGATAACGAGTGTACAGTGACGAGGAGAAGGCAAAGGCGTTTATGACCTTGGGGCTTTCAACTTTTCCGATCGCGAACTCCTCGATCGCTAACTCCTGATCGGCGAGCGAGCTGGCCGATCGATTGAGAAAAAGCCTTGCGTAGCTTGAGGCAGGGACGTCACTCCCTCCCTGCCCGCTCGTAATTTCGCGGCCATTTGCATGCGATTGACCTATCGGAGGTCCTTCCCACCTCGGAATTCTTTAACAATCTAAACAGATTCAACTTGTTGCTCGTCCTATCGCGCAGGTTGTTTATCGTTTCAGGAAATAAATTAAGGACATTTTTTTACATTTTTTTTAGTGTAACTGGAACTACTACACAAAGTTGCAAATTTCATACTTGAACAGCTTTTTTGTTAACGCGATAATTAGATCGCACGATCTACTTTGATAAAGGAGGTAAAGGAAAATAGAAAAATTTCAATTAGCAGATAGATCGATCGAAGATCTGAACTAATAATTAGAGAGACGTTAGCCGTTGAAATTACAAAGTATCAAACTATGGATACTGATAGAACGCAATTCAATGTTGATTGGTCGTAAGTGGCGGTCGCGTGAATGCCAACTCGGTATTAATGCGTATGCCGATAATTATTCACGCGGACGTCGCCGCAGGTATTTCCACGAGCGTGGATTTTTCTTTGACGAGATATTTTCGCTTTTTTTTGTCGCCCTCCCACCGCTCGGACGGATTCTTTGCTGCGGTGATGGCGACGGTGTCGACGTTGGAACTGGTTTCCGGGACGAGTGTATGCACTCCGTGTGTATTCGACTAACAGAGGATCGTACAGTACGATTCAACTAATCGTAGTTGCAATCACCAACGGTTAATATAAAAAGGAATAGTTCCGTTTTCAATTATCAAAAATGATTTTTTAAACTCATTTTTTTGGGTCAAGTTCGGAAGTATGCTTTTATGATAGACTTTTTTTCTGCTCCTAGTTCATGAGATCTTGTTCCTTAATCTTGCTCGATATTTTGCTGAATATCACGCTCGATATTTTTATGAATATCACGCTCGATATTTTGCTGAATATCACGATCAATATTTTTCTGAATATCACGCTTGATATTTTTCTAAATATCTCGCTCGATATCTGTTTGAGTACCTTGATCGATATTTTTCTAAATATTTCGCTCGATATCTGGTTGAGTACCTCGCTCGGTATTTTTCTGAATATCTCGCTCGATATCTTTTTGAGTACCTTGATCGATATTCTTTTGAATATCTTGCTCGGCATCTTCTTGATTAACCTGCTCGATATCTTTCTGCGTATCTCGCTCGATACCTTTTTGAGTAGCTTGCTCGACATTTTTCTAAATACCTCATCCGATATCTTTTTGAATACCTTGGTCCATATCTTTCTGAATATCTCGTCCGATATCTTTGTCAATATCTTGCTCAAATTTTTGCCTGAAGGGACTTTGACTGCACCGCTTTGTGGGGACACTTTTCATATACAAGTCCCGCTAAAAATGTTTTCGCCTAAAAAACGATACTTTAGTTTGCAAGTTTAAAAATCATTTATTAAACTCTGATAGAGTGACAGTGAAGTAAAATCTTTGTGACAAGGGCTCCAAATTATTTGCACAAAAATCAACGTGGTTCAAATTTTTGTAAATTGATCGATTATGGTATGCATTAAGTAGTATGTAAACCGTAAAATTTCAACGGAATAAATCAAAGTAATGAAACTCATTGGACGAAACGAGAGCTTCCCGTCGGATTAGGAAGTGTCGAGCCGCGGATAAAACTCTTACCGGCACGTCCATATCGCTTCAGAATGCAAAATATTGCTGAAACGTGAGTCACGCGCCTGCGGTGCTGCGCTGTAACGAATCAACTTGTGTCCACGTTTTCCGCTCGCATGCACGCTCCTTTCGATTCACGCAATAAGTCGTTAAATTTGTCGGCAATATTTGAGCCGCCGTCAACCACAGCGATTCGTCATCGAATAAGTGAATCGAATTTAACACCTATGCGAGTTCAAGGATAGTGCGCACTTTTTTTTCTTTTTTACATCGAATTAAGTCGTTCTTAGACTACGGTTATTGCAACGATGCGAACATTTTATCATTTCGTTCACCAATTTGGGACATGAAAAAAAAAATTAAATAAAAAATGCATTGAACCTAAAATTTGAGGTCAGTTTTCATCAGGGCCAGAAATTTCTTCTGTCCATGTCAAAAGATGATCGATAGAAGATTCCGTATAGTGCGTAGTCATCATTGAACGAAACCACAGGCCCTACGAGCTGCTAATGACAACCGGCAACAGTCTTGGACGAGGGGCAACGAGAAGAAACGAGAATAACAAAAAGATCCGAGACAACGATCGAGGAGTAAGAGTTTAGAGCCCCGCCGAGTGCTGGGTTACTTGCGCAAAGCTAACGGTTCATCGGGCAAGGCCCGTCAAGGACTCGACGCCACGGGATCACTCGTCGATGACTCTCTCGTCTACCCACTCGATGCATTTCTACGGCTCAAACATTTCACTCGAGAACAAAAAAAAATCAATCTGACACTTCAATTTTATTCTGTCTTTATTTATTTTTTTATCTACACGAAGAATTAATTGTTCATTCCAGTACAGATTTCGATTAGTAAAAAAAAATGTATCTGTAGCAATCGTAATATTTTTTTTAACAGTAGTTTTCATCCACGAGAATACCTATAAATATTACCAATTTATTTTTTCTTACATTTCCGTCTCACTGAAAATAAAAAAAAACTTCTCTCCACATTGCTCGTTTAGATTTTTTGAATCGTATATTCAAACGCCCATTTTTGCGGTTAGCGAGAGGTCCAAGAAAAAAAATGAAACAAGTGAGTAGAGAGAAATAAATTCCCATTTTATTTTTTTCCTATACGCTCGTCTCGGTAAGGATAAAAAAAATCTTCTCTCTCCACGTTGTTCTTTTAGTTTTTTTTACGCCCATTTTTACGGTAAACGAGACGGGGTCTAAGAATAAAAAATGGAACGAGTGAGTAGAGTACCGAGACGAAGAGTTAACGGATCGGGGATCCATAAACGGAGATCGAGACAGACGGGACGAATCATCTCGGGATCGTCTAAAGGCTGACGGCTGTTAGAGGTCGGCGCACCGCTCGATTCTCTTCGGCCCGTTCCCTCGATATCGTACATCGCCAATGACGTCTGTGCGAAAACGTTGTTGTGCCTGTTTCGTCTCCCCTCTGTACACTCTATTTATTAACCCGCTCGTGTGGCTCTCGCCGTATTCGGTGCAGACTGCGCATCGAGCCTCGTTTCATACCTCGTAACGGCGCAGTAACCATTGGCATCGTCATTTTATCGACGTAGATAAAGCACCGTATATCTCGCAGCACAGGCGCGAACTTCCTAGACGACATTCAAACTTTCGGGGTTTTTACACGCCAAAATGCACAATTTGCGCTTTAAAACTTCCCCTCAGCCCAGTATTCATTTCATGAGAATGAATTCCAACTAATCAACTTTATAATCAGTTCATCTGGTTACGAACTCAAAAAAATTATTTAATTGTGTTCCTCGAATAACTATTTTCATAATTATGATAAAAATTTAATTAATTTAAATAAATATTTTCTTAATTCAGATAAACATTTAATTAATAAAAATAAATGTTTATTGAGTTCGAATAAATAAGTATTTGAGGCAGATGATTTTTCTTTAAGTTCTGATAGATATTTATTTGCACGGCTACCGTCAAATAAGATTTCTTTCTGGTAGTGTAGAACTAAAAAAAAAAATATTGATTTAAACTACTGCATTTCTATTGCATAAAAATTCTTTATGCTTCTTCGATTTCTAAGAAATCCGTTGACTATTAATTCCCGTTGCAATGGGTGGAATGCACGCGAAGAATACTTCTTGCACATACTCCACATGCTGCATCCTGTGTACAATATACAGCGCAGCAGGTGAGCCCCGTTACTTCTCGAGGTGCTAATAACGAGGGTAAACACGCGAAGCCATCGTTTGCATACGACCCATTCAACCCACACGCGTAGAATTCGCCTTATCGTATACGCCTTAGATCCGGCGAATCGTCAATAGCATCTTCATTCATTGATTTTCCAATCATAATATGATGAAAAAAAATCTCAATGGTGGGAAAAACATTGACCAACATCGAGCGAGCGCTTCGGCTCTGCCAATCGAGCGGGCTCGCAGGGGAAACAAATAAGAAAAATAAACCGTTGTATTGCCCAAGGACGAAGAGTATCGAACAAGGGAACGTTGGAAACAATGAATTTCCGGCCTTTTAATTGGATTACGACCGGGATGAGTCGTTAGCTCGGACCTCTTGTTTGTTTTTTTTTCTTGCTCTCCCATTCTCTCACATTTCGATCGCTATCGCTGCGAGACTTCTATGCAAATGCTATTTTTTTATTTTTTTATTTCTCTTTATTTTTAATTTATTCTCAACGCGGACACGAAGACACCGCTTCCTCTTTGGCATCTTCCCGAGCTTCTGATCCGCGCGATTTATTGTTATTCTCGCTGTTGCCTGCGGAAGAGGTGAGAGAGATGCTGCGTGCAAATGACGGGCGACAGCTGATGTGAATTTTTATTTACGAGTTACAAGGCAACTTTTTTTTTTTTTTTTTTAGGCATCGATAGATAACGGTCGGTACTTTGCGCGCTGAGGATTAAGCCCGTTCGGTCGAAGCTCGAGCTCGCGAGGGCCGTGAAACAAATAATTGAATTACACTGTCGCAACGATTAGGATTTGGGCGAACGTCTTACATATCGATGAGGCCGGTATCGAGCTTTATTATTGCCGATCGATCAAACGAGCCAGACTGCGACGACAGTGACACGGTTACGAGGCAGCCTTGTGTTTCACGCGTTCCACCCGAGTTCCAATATACCCGAGCAACCGCTCGTTTGCACGAGCGTTGTTATGCGTTTCAGGTGCGTGTTATACGTGGATCGGGCGCTCGGGCATGTCTTGCAACGCATCGAACGCGCACGTTCGTGTCGATTATTAAAATTCGCGAAAAAAAAAACTCATTATATATTATCCGGATTTTAATATCTCGAACCCTTTTTAAAAAATTACTTTATTTCCAGACACATGTAAGTTTACATTAAAATGAAAATAAATTATAAAAATTACGACGACAATCTTCCTTCATGAGGAAACGAGATCGCCGGAAGATTATTATTATAAAAAATAAAAACATTGATCTAGAAAGATGAATTTGTTTTATTTTTCAATGAAAATCTTCGCCGCCTGATTCTCACCTGTGAGGTTGAATCGACCGAGAGGAATCGCAGCCTCGAAGATCGCGACCTCGTTCGGTTTCCTGCTGTTCGTCGATCGCCAATTACCAATCAGCTTCGAGCTTCGACAGAGGTCAATCTCGAAACATTGAGATTTATGACGAAAAAATATTGAATAAAAATAAAAATCTCCGAAGCCTTAGTTTCATCTTGGAATTCGCCAATGTGGGCGATTTCCTTTTTTTATTTTATTTTTTTATTTTGACAAGCGCATACTTTATTGTCTTCTCGCGGCTGCGGCGATTATTATCTGTCGTTCAATGGCGACCGCTAAACCTTCGGCGAACATCACACAGGCGTCTCGGTAATTAATCTAATTAACGAACTAATAACTCTCGACGCTCAGGGAATTGCGGTGGAAACCGTCAAAGATGCATGACATTGAGAGTCTGAGATTTATGAAGGCGCGCACGATCGGAAGTAATTCCTCGATTACTTGATTGCCTCCTCTGTATGCGGGAGTTGATCGGCGAATCTTCAAGAACGCTGTTGCAACAAAAAAGAATGTCTGCACTTTTACGATAATGATCGAGGCTTGAGGTGACCGCTGTTAATTTTTTTTTTTTTTTTTCATCACCATCAACGGTTCATTAATGGCGAAATTTGCTTCCCATTTTTTGGGACGCGTAATTCGTGATCATCGAAAGAGCTAAGAACGTCGAGGAAAATTCTTTTTCTTAAGATGAACTTTCTTAAACGGTTAAAAAAAAAAAATTCGAAGAAATACAAATATGGTTTTTTCACGACTGAAAAAATGTTGGACACTGCTGGAGTCTTGAAAATCGAGAGGAACAGCTGTTCGTCGGTTGAAGATGGTTTCGAGGAAAGTGCATCGATGATATTCTTTCTTCGGCCGAACTTTTCTTCATCCTTCCATTCCGCACAATCGCGCAAGACCGTGTAATCGAGCAAAAAGCCAAACTCGCGAATTCGCGAGAGAGTTTCGAAGCAGAAGATAATGCACGAGTGCAAAACGAGGCAAGGTCAGCGCGTGGCTATGAAAAACGTTGCATAACAGCGCCGGAGAGGCAGCAGCCGTCGGTCACGCTTCGAGGAGCGATGGCAGGCCGGCGTTTCTCGTACTATTTCGCTATTCGATAACGATTATGCGACTCCTCTTCCACGAAAATCGTCGAGATGAGTCGCCGAGTCCGAGAAACCGGACGGACTTTGCTGTCGGAAAAAAAAAACTAGATTATAAAAAAAACGTGCTATCGTTTTTGCTGCGAGTTCGAACCGATTGTGAAGATTAAGGACTGACTGTAAAAACTGATTTTTTAATGTCAAAACATTTTTACTAATTTTTTTAATTCGATGGAGACAAGAAAATCATCCGGGATAAAAAAATAAAAATTGTCGGCTCTCAAAATAAAAAAAAATGTTTCAACTTTCTAGCGAGGAAGAAATAAAACTGAGTTTTTGGTGAAGCGTTGCATTGCAGTCGAGCGAGTAGCTCGAAGTGGCTGGACAGACGCGTCGGCGCCGATGGTTTGGCGAGCAAAAAATAAAAATAAAATAAATGCGCCCCCGCTTATATCGGCGTTTAAACCGCGAAACTCCATGCAAACTTCCAGCAATAATTGCTTTCTTTCTCTTCTTCCGTCTGGACATAACTATACATATATATACCTACCTGTCTCGCTCGATCAAGGACCAATGGAAACTTTTCGTGCCGTCTCGTCCGCGGAAGAGAAAACGAGTTTTGGTGTGTACGTCGCGTTACGAATCGTCCGTGCGTGCGCGAGTGAACGATCGAGCGTGTACAGCGTTCAAATTTCACGTTGCCCCTCGTTGCGATGTTACTCTACGGCCACATACATATGTATACATACGTGTGTGCATATGTACACATATATATTGCAAATCAGCTGTCGAACTTCAAGTTTTAGGTGTATGAAAGAACGATTCGGATACCTACCTATGAATGAACGGGTTAAAATTGCTTCACTTCCCGCGTCTAATGCTCACTAAGGTAAACGTACCAATGCCCGGACACTTAAGGGAGCAGTCCCAGTCCCTGGACATGCATGGAAAATCGTATTTCCATCTCCCTTTTGCACGCACGCCTTGTCCGGCCACTGGGACGTGTCCGGTCATTAGTACGTTTACCTTACTCCGCTGAATTAATCTTATTTTTCGACCGTAAGTGACGTCACACCGGAAGTACGTCACTTCTGGTTGAAAAATGAGATTTTCAAATCGGAAGTGGCGTATTTCTGGCGTGGCGTCACTTCCGGTCGAAAAATGAGTTTTCCGGACCGGAAGTGGCGTATTTACCGGTAAAAAGTTTTTATTTATTACGGCCTGGACTGAAGGGCCTTAGGGGGAATAATCAGGACATATGGGAGGCCCTAGGAGGACTCTATAAATTCTTTCAAATTGGCACAACAAACAAACGAGTTTCGAAAATACACATATATAAGACAGTTTTGTTTTTTGTTCGAGCGCAGAAGTGACGAAGGTTGAATAAAAACACAGGACGGATTCGAGGACACCGGTTCGCTGGCTTGCGTCCGAAATGATAAACTTCAAAGTCGATTTGTTTTGCAAAGCCTCGAATTGAATATAATCCACAGTGAACGGAGGGACAGTCGCTCTATTGAAATTTTACGAGGATCCAGGAAGAGTCCCTGAAAAAAATTACCATAGCGAATTCTCGAGGACAGGGACGGCTGTCAACCTTCCTCTCATAACGAATTCAACAGTCGAATAAAATCTATGTCCCCAGCTGGGGCGAAAAAAAAACAATTTCTTCATCAAAATAAAAAAAAATAAAAAAAAATTCCTATTTCTTTAAGCCGTTCTCTCACAACGCCATAAATGCTCAAACCATTAAAGAAAAAAAGATTGAAATATGTAAATGGCGATATAATTGAAGAGTAGGCTGAACTATGCCAGTAGTGGAGAGTTTGAATGGAAGTTTGAGGTGAATGAGAATGAGAAAGAAAAAAAAAAGAAAGAGCGATTGAACTCTCCGTGCGACTGGTGGAATCAGCTGTGGACACGTGCGCCGCGCCGCGCACGGGACGAGGCGCAGCCAGGTCAGCCCGTTCGCGTTTCTCGACGATTCGGTATGGGAATATGCATAGAACGGTAGAGTTATAGTATAACTGGACGTGTATATATATACGTATACACAAAGCAGAGGCAGGTAGATACTATAGAGCTGCTATGTGTGAACGGACTCTCGGGTACTCGACGCACCGTTGCGTTCGCCAGTCGGAGAGCTCGTGTCACCGCGGCGTGCCTCCATCGCAACTAGAATGTCCCAGACCACGAGAGTAACGAGTGAAATGTGTGTCATACACGATACACCATTCTAACGATCATACTGCCAAGTATACTTTTTTATAAAAAAAAAATATACAAAAAAATGTATCCAATAAAACTAGTTTTTTTTTTTAATCCAGCGATCTATTTATCTTATTTATAGGACCTTGTTTGTAGGAAAATAAATAAAATACTATCTTAAACTTCTATTTTTATAGCATAAATATAATTTCGAACTATACAACTGTGCGAAAAAAGTCGAAAAGAATAAGATTTTTTTTTAGCGTGAATGTTATGATTATTAATAAATTATCTATCAACAGTGAAACGTGTGGGGAAGGTGCGCCCCTTCCGTTCTCCCGGAGAACGTCAACCGAGCGGTCCGCGCGGAGCGAATAAACCGGAAGTTGCCGTAGTCCATGAGAGAGGCTCGTGGCAAAGCGGTTTCCACTATCTTCGTCGATCCGGACTTTCCTCGAAGGAACGAGAGCTCCGGCTGTTTCTAAACGACCACCGGCCCGCCGCTGGAGCAAATCGGTGAGCAAAATATTTTCTATTCCCGTCCGGGCAGTGTCTTATTTATAGACCCGCGCGAATCGCTCGCACGTGAAGCTCTTTCCTTTTCGCTTACGCGAGCGCAACAGATGCGAGTCCCGTCTCGCGGCGTTGCCATCGGGAAGCGAACGCGCTCGGACATTGTTCGCGCAAAAACGGACGCGGGTTTCCCGACCACTTGTGCGAGTGACGATACCGACCGTCGGTATTATTTTTATATCCTCATTCATTATTTTTCACCGAAATATTTATTTATAAACTTGCACTAAAATAAATTTACACTGAAACAGTCTTTGACTGTTAGATTCGCAACATTATTGGGGCGAGTGTTGAATCTTCTTCCCCACTTAAAAAAAAAAATGTATTCCATTTATTCACCTTAAGTAGCCGCGCAGACGTAACACATAAGTAAACGTGGATTAATTGTTTCTCGGTAGAGAGTGAAAGCGACCGTGACGTTAATTAGTCACGAGAGAACGAAGCAGAAACTCCGCTTCATTCATAGAATTCTCTTTTTTCTTCTTTTTTTTTTCTTTCAATATCTTTCTTTCACCTGCAGCTTGAACTTACGCGCGCAGCGTACGGAGCGCGATGCTATCGAAGGATTTGAGAAACTCCGTTGGAAAGAGCGCGAGAGTCGCGGATCTCGGCTGCCAAAGGCCAAGTGGCGAGTGTTTGCCTTCGTATTCGCTGCCGTTCGTTAACGATCTTTTGTGTTTTTTTTTTTTTTTTTTTGTGCACACGCGTGCCGCAACGTTCGGAGTCATTTGTAATCGGACGTCGTGTTTTACATTGCAGCGACGACAGGCGCGACGGGAAAGCGTGGAAGATTTCGCGAAGGATTTATGCCTCGGGACCTTCCCGGATCGAAGATCCTGCAAATTTTTTAAAATAGTTTTTTACGAATCTATGACGTAATATTTTTTTGCGGAAACCTCCTGGAGCGTTCATCGACGAGTGAAATGAGCCGTTGTCGAGCGAAGTTGCAAATTTCGAGCTAATCTTCAGAGCATCAGGTTTTTTCTTTCTTAACGCAAGGTTAATTTTTTTTATTCAAGCTGCAGGTTATCGGAATAATTTCCGGCTTACATGTAGTAGTAAAATAAATTTATTGCCAATGCTATTTATGCAGTGCTTTCTGCTTACAATTTTGAGTTTCAATTTTTATGCTTTCGCTCTTCCAGCACAGTTTATACAATTTCTCCCTAAAATATCTTTTCATTATTTTAATTTCTTTTAGTACCATTTTATGTTTATATATTTATATATATATATATATATATATACATTTTTTTTTTCATTTTTGCAATTCGAACCCCCTTAAAGAATCTCGACTGTCTCGTTTAATTTGACATAACAGCTGGTAATCCTTTCGCGAAAGGATCGAAAGCCGGTGATCTCAGCACGGCTACGTATAACGTACCCGTATCTCAGACAATCTTCTCTTCTCATCAAATCCTCGTTACATCTTCCACGCGCCATTACTCGCACTGCCACTGTATTATAATGCACGATTACGAGACATCGCGCAAGGATGCACGATCCATATGTATTCGTGTAGGTGTCCGCGTGTGCAAATATTCCACACAGGATTCGGACCGGGTGGTTGTCCGACTGCTGATTGAAATTTCCATAAACCGCGAATACACATGTAAACTCGGTACATAAAATAACGTAGGCGCCGCGCACGATTCGCAGCACCGATACGCGCAACTCTAATATAAATTTCACGAGCAATGAATTTCACACCAAACGAATAATGTGTATACAAAATTGATAGAGCAGTCAACGCTCTATAAATTCATCTATTTAATTCCGCATGAAAGACACGAACGAACATTAATTCGTTGCTCAATTTTCGTATCTTTTTAATCTACAATTAACGATAACAAGTTTTATCCGACCGGCGTGCAAAATTCACGAAGAATTTTTGTTAATATAAAAAAATATATTTATACAAATGGGAAAAAATGAAGGAAAGTATTTTTATTCGAGGTCGGATTTACGACGATATATCTGTACAGCTATTCGTACCGATTGCGAGAGGATCCCGTACGAATACTCTCTAAATTACTCGGCTTGGCATAACTGGGAATCAACGGTATCGTCCAAACGATCCTCGAACTGATTCGAAAAGCCCTTGACATTCCTTTCGAGGAATTTGACCTACGATTTGACTGCGCATGCGCGATAAACCATCATTCTCACAGATGAATAAAAAAAAAAGTAATTCGTATATACATATTTATTAAATATACATTTGGTAACGCAATGCGCAAGTGGGTAGAGCGTGTCGGGACCGAGTACGAGGAAAATGCCTGCAGATCGAGCCCGGCTACGGCGCAAAGTCAATTACGTGTAGCTTACACCACTCGTCGCTTATATCGGGGATTCGGCGAACTTCGTGAATATGCATGCGCGCCCGGGTCTGCCCGCGGCGCGCACGTTTTACAGTTCGCCGAATGACTCGACCAAACGTTCAGTATAGAATGGGAAAGCGATAAGTATGAGGAAAGAGCCAAAGATTTGAAGAATCTCAACGAAATTTTTCATCCTACCAACGCTTTCTTGGTTTGCCTATTTGGATTTGCTTATCGTTATCTTTTTTTCCAATCGGGTAAAACCATAAAAACCAAAAGTAGAGTCCTGAAGATTTTCTGTTTGGAAAATGGTACAGATAAAAAAATTGTACTTCTTTTTATTTTATTTATTTATTTAAAAATGGAATTTTATGCCTTATATATATTGTCACAGCGCAGAGATTTCATTGCACCGACAGAGCTCCGCCGAGAGAAACCTTTGTCAAGGACTTCGCCAGTTGCTTTTGCCGCTGACAGGCAAGGGGTATCGTAAGTCAGACGAACAGCGCGCGCTGACTATGTACTTATAAGTATAAGAAGCGAGGCAAAACTCCGGTGGTTCTCGGTCCCGGAGCTACACAGCTTGCCAGCAAGACACACTCAGTTACGAGTCGAAAGTTAGAAGTGTAACGTTGCACAACAATCGCCGGTGCTCGCAATATCGCAATATCTTCGTCTCGCACATGACCGCCCACATTCTGCCGATCGTGGGTGAATTACGAGCTCGGTTCGAATTTTTGTTCATCGATACATACACGTATAGGTTCATTCGTACGTCGATACTCTCATGTCATCTATCATCGGCTAGAATCGAGATCCGAAAACGAATTCGCGAATTATTAATCGGTCCGATCGGCGAATCAACGATGGAGTTGAGCTAAACATACAATATGCTAAATAGCATTTATACGATGACCTATTTTTTAATATCGAATATCAATCGATACAATCGAAAATTTGCATCTAGGAGACTAAAAGTGAAAACCGATTGGCAAGTCTTGCGTCCCAAAATTCCCGTAGAAAAATCGTTCGACACTCTGTTGAATCGGGCAAAATATTTACTGTGGAAAATTGAATAAAATATCTCTGAAATAAAATCGCCGACTACCTCTTTCTGATTTTTCTATTCGAGCCGAAGTTCGAATTGAAACTTTTTGTGTGTGCGTTAAAAACAAAGCGGTCAAAACTCGAACTTGCCTTTAAAATGCTTAAAAAAGCTCACGTGCAAAAAAAATATCGCACAAAAACAAACCCGTCGAGTATTTTTTTATGGCACTGAAATAAAGTCACGGATAACATTGCTCGTTGGCCACTGTCGCTAAGCCCTCCCCCCGGGGACAATAGCATCGGGTATCGAGGCGTAAACCCAACCCACCTGACATTAGTAACGCACTCTCGACGGCCCACAGCGGATAAAAGAATCTCAACTCGATCCTCTGCATAATCAAACGACCCACGTCTCGTCAACGCTATTATTACGTCCCGCCGTTTCTCACGACAGTGAAAAAGAACGTAGCGAAACAACTAAAAAAAATTTGTTATTCAGTAAATTGTGACTTACTTTATGAGGATCCTCCAGAAACAGCCAAAGCTGGATCCGTTCGGCACTTCGCTAGCGTAGGATATAGTCATTTCCCGGTCGAACGAGTCGCCCAGGCGACGCACCCCTTCCTTCCCCTACCGCCTCCGAATTCGTCGCGATGCAGCGTGCCGATTGGCCAAAGTCCTCGAGGGACTTGTGGAAAATCGTCGAGGATAAAAGATTCGAAAGTAGAAAAAAAAAGACGAAACTTCGTCCACTCGCGCACACGCGGCGCGCGCACCGCCCTGCTCGCCCTGCGCTGGCGGGCCCGCCGAACTTTCGTCTCTCTTCTGTTTCGTTGTTGTCTCGTTCTCTCTCGTCGGTTCGGTTAACTATTGTTTTCTTTTTTTCGACAATCTTCAGCTCGAGAGGCTGGAAGATCTTGGTGTTTCTCTCCTCGTCATCGGTTACACCATACAGCCGCGCGCGCGAGCGCGTATTATTTCGTTTAATGATAAAACATCGAGAACCCGAACGTTGTTCCCTGCGACCGGCTGACCGACGTTCACCGCGTTGACTGACTGAGCTCCACTGCCGCGCGGAGCCACGGTGAACGGGCCCAGACCTGCGCGGCTCCTACTCCCTCCCTCCGCTTCGTCGCACGGGAGATTCAACAGAGCAGGCCCGTGCTTCGGAAGTGTCGTGCCCCCTAACACCTGTTCGCGGAAGTCTGGGACATCGCAAGTCGCTGTCGGCCGAAGTGACGGAGGGTTCGGATCGGCATACTCGAGGTTCGATTTTCTATTTATTTGTATTGTACTGATCGATTTGGAAACAAATCAGATAAAACTGCAAGGGTTTTGTACCTAAACTGTTTACTACTTGATCAGTCAAACGATCAGCTGATTATTCTTTTTCAAAGATGGTCGGAACGGCCCACCGAAGATCCGAAAAGTGTAGGCTGTGATAATATAATTATCTGGCTATCGAAAGGTACTCTTTGAAATGCATGGTATGTAAAAAATAATCTGCTGAGACGATCTCTCGTTCATAGATCATAGATCTATAGATCATTCGTTCCGATGATTTCGTAATGGGAAATAAATTTTTCTGACCTGACTGCATGCCAATCTAAAATCTAGGTGTCTTTCTTTAGATGGCATCAATAAAAAAATGTTTTAAAACGGACACTTTGAACGAACTTCGGATAGGTCGTAGCATATTTCACCTGCACAGTAGCAAATTCATATTTAACATTTTAGAGGAACAGGTGTTGAGACAATATGCTTCTGGAACATTTTTTTCTCTTTATGGTATAGAATCTTCAATTTTGATTTCTGTGGATCGAATCGGTACTCTACTGTAGCTTACCGATATCATACTACTCGTATGTTCCAACGGCACAAAACGAGATACGTCCGATTGCTGGAGAACCGATCACACGGTCCGGTGCGATAATCGTTTTGAAGCGATCGCTCGCGCCATCTAGCGACCGATATAGGCATCTGTCGATCACCTTGCCACGGCCTAGCCTGGGGCGAATTTACGACCTCGTATCATCCGGGGCGGGGAGGAGGGGGGGGGGGGGGGGGGAACTTTGCGCACGCGAACGAGAAAACAAAAAATTCAGTCTCCAGAAAAGGTGAACAAACACGCGATCGCTATTTAATACAGATCGGCGAATACTCTCGAAGCCTTTCACACACCGAGGTAATTTATAGTGAATGTAAGATAGATCCTTGAACTGTATCGTAATGATACATTCGTCAAGCGGGAAGTCCCGGAAATTTGTTTGAAAAAAAAAGTCTTTCGCCGGTCGGCAGTCTGGTTCAGGGCTTTTGGAACGTTGACTCGCTTTTCATTGCGAACTCAACGAGATACCAAGGCGACGAAACTGCGGGTCGATTGCCAGACCCTTCGCCGCTTCAAGGACATGACGATAACCCGTATATCCTTCGTCGAATAATATTTACCGGCTTCTGCAACACCGTAGCGCGAGCTGTTCCAATGTTATTATTATTATTCTTATAAAAACTAGGAAAATCTAGAATGAACTGCGGAAAACGATCACTTTCATTTATTGACAATAATTCCGAAGTTCGGACGAGTATTTTACAAAGTCGCAGCGATCGGTTCACGGCTTGACACTTTTTTGGATGTTGTGAACAATGTCCGCTGATGTTTGAAGCTGTTTCTTCTCGTACTCGGTCATTCGCATTCTAATTACTTGTGTAATTCCGTTCTCCCCGATGGTGCACGGAAGGGACAGAAACATTTCGTGGCAAATACCGTAGTGACCCTTTTAATTAAGTAATTTGTTGTATTAAATTTTACGTTCGATGTTGGTATAAAAAATACGTTTTCTGTTTGCAATTTTTTTTAGCGCATTCTTCGATCAACTTCAAGAACTGACCTGGACCAATGTCGACACCGATTTCACGCGTTGACTGTTGCACAGGATGTCTCTCGTGATGTCCGCTACCGAGAGACCGACCGCAGTGTTCGAGTAGCCCTTCAAACATCGGACTGTTGGTCCTCTGCATAAAAAATTGAGTAAGTAATAAAAAAAGCAAAAAAAGAAAGTGGATTTTTTTTGGTAATAAAAGCCTACGCTCTGACAACGTCCTTGGCGATTTCGTGCCACTCTTCCTCGTCTGTTTCCAGTCCAATGTTGGGAAGAATGTCGCGTAGAAGTACACCGGATACGTTGACGCTGGACCACAACGGCACTGCCGGTAAAACAGAGAGAATTCTACAGATCGGTATTTTGAACATCTGACCTCGCTTTCTCTATTAAGGGTCTCGTAGTAATTCGTTCGAGCTGCTTGTTTTTAGACGACTTCCGGTTCCGAGCTGCGTTCACGGTGAACGCGTCGTTAACTCACCCTGACTGTCGCCGTGTTCGCCGATTATCAATGCCTGAACTGAGCTCGACGCAACTCCTATACGTTCCCCGATAAAGTAACGAAATCTCGCAGTGTCCAAGTGGCAACCGCTACCGATTATTCGGTGAACCGGAAGACCGCTCACCTTCCAAGTCACCCAGGACAAAATGTCGACTGATATAAGAGAAAAAAAAGATTGAGAAATCTTTTTTTTTAAGGATAAAAAATTGATCGAGGAAAAATACGAAAAATTTAGGACCTGGATTTGCCACTATGAGAAATACGGCGTTTGGACTATACTGGACCAAAGGTGGTATGATACTCTTGAAGATATCGGTGTTCCGTTGAACCAAATCGAGCCTCGTCTCGCCCCTCTTCTGGCGAGCTCCCGCAGCTACGATTACCACTCTCGAGTTACTCGACACACAAAAATCTGCGGAGTAATAGATATCTCTTATGGTCACGGTATTTATTACCCTGCGCGGTATTTCGCATGCTCCGAATAAGTTTTGTTCCACGAACTACATTATCGGCGGTCGGTAATTCTTTTTTTTCTACCTGTATCGTACTCGACGTGTGGATCATTCATGAAGGTCAGACCGTGAGAAAAATCCATTCCCTCGCCTTCGAGCTTTTTCGGAAAAGCGTCGACGATCGCCACGTGGCTGCTGATTCTCTAAACGCATCGTGGATCGCATTTTTAATAAAAGTCAATTAAAGAAGGAAAGCGAGGTAAAATTCTTTTTTTTTTGTACCTGAAAGAGAATGGCGTTGGCACAGGCGACGCCGACCATACCGGCGCCCACGATGGTAACTTTGTCCAGTCCGTCCCTCGTGGGATCCGCAACTTTGCACAAAAGATCTTCGCGCAGGCATGGCGGCGGTCTAAATGGTAATGCAAAAAATGTTAACATTAAAGCACTTCCGGTTCACAGCGGAAAATCGTTCGGACCCACTTTTGTAATCGGGGCAGCTTTTGCTTACTCGCAACTGACCGCTCTTTGTGGCTCTTTCTTGCTTGCGGATTTATCTAGGACTCTCGTCGATCCCCGACCCTCCGCATTGAAGATTTTCCGCAGAATCGTCGGTGGCAAGGCGCCGAGCCGCGCGGACGTGGAATAATTTTTGACCGATGATGAGGGAACGATTTTTAACGTGGTAAACGAGAGAAAACTTCCAATCGAACGAAACACTGATATCCGCATCTTTGAGGCACCGAGATGAGAATCCCGTTCTCATTTCTCGGCTACATTGGGATGTTTATCAGCGTATGACAGCATTACGTCCGAAAAATTTGCGGAAACATGCCTGCGTGATTCGACAGTTGACAGATCGACACATCTGAAGAAATCGGGGTTGGCAACAATTGTCAAACGATTCCATGGTTACCGACTCTCGCTGTCCTTCAGAGTGTCGGTCACCGAAATCCTCCATCCCTAAAATGATGGGCAGTTGACCGGTTGGAAAATGAGATTTTCGAACTGGAAATTACGTATTTCTCTGTATTATATTTTATATTTAAGAAAAACGGGAATGGAGGATAAGTAAAATTATGAAGACGATTCGCAGATAACTCTCATAGACACATTTATTTCGGACTCTTATTTCTTTCACAATTTTCCTTCGAGGGCCTAAAACATCTATATAAATTATACTTAAACGCAAGCGCGTGAATTCCACGGTGATTCAATCGAGTGGTTTCGGTTAAGTAGCATCAAAATTTTAATACTTTTATGTCAGTTTTAGCCTAACGTATGGCGAGGTAGCACCAGATCAACGGATACTCGCTCGACACTTCGTTTCTTTAAATTATTATTAAATACAACACATCGTATCGGCAGTAATTATTAGCACACGCTCATTAAAAAAAAGAACATCATACAAAAAAACGACGTATAGTAGAAAGTAAAAGTAGTAACTAAGATGAATGAGGTCTAAACGTTTCATGAACTTCGATAAAGGATTCTCGTTTCCGTCCCCGCAATGTCACTGTTTACTCTCTGTGCACCGGTAAAAAAATACTTCGGTAAATCCAAAAATACGATTATCGGAAAATCGACGACGACTCAACGTGATCACAAACGACGATACCAATAATTGTGCGAATAGACTTTAGAGCTACGTGTAAATTTTCCTTAAAACTTGAGACCGTTTTGAACATCGGCCATTGTCGTCGCGGATTTTTGAAGCAGGAGACGCTCTTCTTCGGTGAGCTTTTGCTGAACAATGAAAGTTACACCCTCCTCGCCGAGGGTGCAGGGAACAGACAGGAAGACTTCTTGGGAAATTCCGTGAAGGCCCTGAAAATAATACCAAAATAATTATTAAAAAGTGTCTCTTATCTTCGCTCGACGTTAATTTACGGATAGTCGGTAACGAGATAATTCTTTTTTACCATCAATCGGTAAAACCGAAAACAGCCGAAATTTTTTTATCTCGGGTGGTAAGTCAATGAACTTTCGACAGTCGATTACTTACGGAAACCATAGTAGAAACGGCATGGACTTGATTGGAGTTTCTGAGAATGGCTGACGCAAGATCCGCGATACTGAGGCCAATTGCCCAGGAGGTGTAGCCTTTTAGTTTTATCACTTCGTACGCACTCTGGACAACTTGATTGTGAAGATCGCCCCAATTCTCCTTGTCCTTATCGGTGCCAACGTTCTCGTCCAAATCGCGCAGGCGGACGCCAGCGATATTCACGCCTGACCAGACTGGAACTGGAAATACGAAACGAAAAAACAATTTAAAAATGTTCCGTGCAAAAAAAATTAGCTTTGAATTTTTTTAAAAACTCACCACTGGTGTCACCGTGTTCTCCGATGATCCAGCCGTGACAGGAGGTCGGTGCGACGTTCAGTTTCTGCGAAAGCAAGAACCGGAAGCGAGCCGAGTCGAGATTGGTTCCGCTACCGATAACGCGATTCTTCGGCAAACCGGACAATTTCCACGCAACGTAAGTGAGGATGTCGACCGGATTGGAGACGATCAGTAGAATAGTGTTGGGGCTGTATTTAACCAGCTGGGGAATTATTCCCTTGAATATGTCGGTGTTTCTTTGTACGAGATCCAATCTCGTTTCACCCTCGCGTTGTCTGGCTCCGGCGGTCACGATGCAGACACTGGAATTTGCCGATGCGGCGTAATCGCTGCTCGCGTTTATGCGAGCGTTCTTCAAGAACGAACTGCCGTGCTGAAGATCCAGCATCTCGCCTTTGAGCTTCTCTTCCATGACGTCGATCAGCACCACGTCACTGGAAACGCTCTGGAGATTGCAAAAAAAAATTATGAAAATGCATTCAAAAAGTAAAATAATAATAATATTTAATAAACAACAAAAATAATAATAATATAAAAATAATAACAATAATAATAATTATATTAAAATGGTAACAATAATAAATAAACAAATCTCACCTTGGTCAATATGCTGAAGGCACAAGCCATGCCGACTTGTCCAACGCCGACTACGGTGATTTTATTTCTTCCTGTAGCCACGGGCTCCGTGACGACGCTCAAAAGTTTTTCCTTCAACGTAGCCATCTTTTCTTCGACTGAAACGAAAAAAGGAAAAAATCTCATCCAGCGAATGTGACTTGCTTCGGATAAAATTACGGAGGAAAATCATTATTCTGAATCTAGAGATCTCGATTCGTCATCCGAATAGACGGAAAAGTATTTTTTTCCCTCATGGCTCGTATAGCAAAATGCCCTTGAATGACCTTAACCGTCGTTCAAGGTCGCGAGGTTAACAGGCTGTCGGACGTAGCAGGGCGCGTGCGCCCCATTCATTCAGGGAAAAAAGAACAAGTTCAAACTAATACAAAAAGTTGAGCCACTGAACATTTTTCGTTAAATAAAAAAAAGAATAGTTATTCTATTTGTTGAATAAAAATCGGAATAAAAGTTTCGAACAGCGGCGGGTTGAACAACCGCACGCGGGAGAAACCAGCTGCGCGGTCCGCCAGGTGGCATCAGTTCTTTTCTTAGCTCCGCGACCCAAAACTAAAATGAATCGTATAGAACGCTGAAGCTTCGATGAACAAAAAAAGTATATATACACATATATATATATGTATGAGTAGTAGTAGTATAAAGTTTTTTGACCTCGCAGTGCGTATATACGATATACGCACTGCGAGGTCGCACTGTGATATCTCCGAACTCTCCGCATTACATTTATTATTATTATTATTCGTGGCCCGTACACAGGTCAATCTTCGTTTCGGTGCCAATTTATCAATCAAGCACGCTTAAAAGTCGGTAAATAGAACAATAATGTACGGCAGTCTACCACAATTTATGTTACACTTGTTAATACAATTCGATGCGAGGTCTCTGGAATTTAGGTCAATCAATCGCGGTATGGCAAAGTCACGGGGAAAAATAATTATCCCATGAGTGTTCGCTTTATCGAGGATAAAAATAAAAATGATCAATACATCATTTTTCTAAGCTTGGAAATTAAAACAACTAAACCCGGTTTCTGAAATTATAAAACATTTTATTTATATCGATTAAGGGGAATTATTTTTTTTCATGTTCGAGGTATCGGACGGTCCCTTGGGTGACCTTGGCCTTCGCCCAAGGTCACGAGGATAGCGGGAAGTCGACTAAAGTGGGGCGCACGCGTCCCATACGTTCACGGTGGAAATGAAAAAATCGATACACTTCCCACAGTATTCTGCTGTGTATTGATACTAATAATACGTTACTGTTAAAAAGAATTTCGCCACTCGACATTTTTCGACTTATTAAAAAAGTGTCGTCCATCCATGCGTTGTATAAAATCGCGAGTAAAACTGTCGTGTAATTGCGGGTTGAAGAACCTCGCACGGAAGAAACGAGCCACGCGAGTTCTCGAGCCGGCCGGTCGGTCTTTTCTTAGCGCTGCGACCCAGAAATAAAAGGAATCGCATAGAACGTTGAGACGTCGAAGTGGCAATTTTTTTTTGCTTCTCGTATTTACGAGCTCTCTTACAATTATTCGAGTACCGTGCACAGTTGAAACTTGCCTTTGGTTCCAATTTATCAATCAAGCGTGCCAGAAGGCCGGTAAAAAAAATGATTCACAATTCAGCACCATTTACACCGCGGCTTGTAATATAATTCAATGAAAGGCCTTTGGAATTGAGGCCAGCACAGTAGGCGACGCTATCGCGGTTTCTTTTTATCGCTCGAACGGTAAGAGTATCTGCACGGTCCGCTTGAAACAAAAAGTCTGACATGCAGGAGCAATAAATTAACCTGTTAATATTGAAAACCGATCGATCGGATCATTGAACATTTATTTGCTCATTTGATCATTGAACGCGGATGATTGCATGTTCACTGGACGCATTCTATTATTATTTAACGACTAAAAAATGTAAAAAAGAAGAATCGTATTTATATAATTATGAGAAGAAATCCTTACCTTTTGTATTAAATTTGTCTTTATTTTAAATCACAGTTTAAAACAATCACTTTTCGAGCTCGAACGAACGAAATATTCGTAGCACAAGGAGATACAGCTGTACGTTCCGGCGATACGGGCTCGTCTGACAGTTTGAAGGAGTGTGTTACGGAAGGTGACCTTGTCCCCTCTTTTATATAGGAAGCAGGCGGGCAGACTCGTGCGCCTTGGAAACGCGCATCTCCCGCCGTTTAGGGGAGAGTGGGGCACGGCGAGGCTTTCGGCGAATTTTTTCAAACGAATTATTTTTATCATTCCAAAGTTTTTTCTATAACGGTAACAGGAAAAACCTACAGACGAAGGTCTATAGAAGACAATTACGAAGGCTATTTTTCTATTAGTTTATTCAGGTGAGAATAGTATTTACAAAAAAAAAAAATTCGTGTCGTACACTGCCCCGCTCTCCCCTACATTGGAATTTATATCAATTCGATGATAAAAGAAACAAAGTATATTTCGCGCCTCGAACCAAAGGCGCCGAAGTTTAATTTTCATTCGAAAATGAAGACAAAAATATATATATTTTTAAATATTAAAAAATACATTGCAGCATTGTAAAAAAAAACTGCGAGTATGACGAGTGGCACGTAGTCGCAACGGACAATTCGTGGAAGGTGCGGTCGGTCCGCGCAGGCGCATCCCTTCGTGCACGAGTGCGACGACCATTCGCTTCTACCACGTGCATGCGTGTGTGTGGAGCTCCGGAGCCTCGGGCTATAGCGAAATCTGTTACGCCGGCAAAACCGAGTCCTGAAACTCGTTCCTTCACAAGAAGTAGAAATTTCATTGTCATTTTTGTACAATAGGCGCGGAGCTATCAACGGAAATTCTGTATCTGCTCGGAGAACTGTTATCTAACCATTATTCCAGCACTTTGCCTATCAAGGTCAAACTTTGTACCAAAAAAAACCTCAAAGTAGTACTTCAATTCTCGAATGATAAAACGGTGGCCGGAATTCACAACATTTGGTAACCCTGCTTATTTAAAAATAACATATTAATATAATTAATATCATTAATATTATTCGTGCAAAAAAAAAATCATTTTTCCCCGTTCCTGATATCGACTGCCAACTTCCGGTACCGGAGTCTGTTTTCTATCCAACGGCATTTAAAAGCGAGCGCATATCGTCCAAAAACCTCGGCGACAATCTTATCACAAATTTTAATCAGTATAAAGTGCTCATTCGTCACTCGCAAATTTAACTCCGGTGAATCCGAGCCTCGTATCGCGTTATCTTATCGATCGACGGGTGCTAATGACGGATTCTCCGGACGATCTGTCGTCACGTTGCGTCACAATGCAACAGACTGATGCAAGGAACAGCCGGCGTTCGTGCGGACAGGTACGTGCGACTCGCGCCGTGAATTTATGAATGAGGAGTTTTTAGAAGCCGGAGTTTCTCGCGGGAATGAGTCACTCCGGGCGGCCGAGCGGCTTAGGTGCTGCAAGGCGTTTCGCTTGACGCCGGAGCGGTGTTTCAGCTGACGCAACGAAGGATCAACGGTTCGTAACGCATCGACGCGGTAGGTATTCCCGAGGCGCCTACGTGCTCATTGTCATTCGCCGAACATTTTAGGGTCGAGCTCGTAGCTTCCCTGTCGGGGTTGTAATAATAATAACTGACGGGACGGGATGCTGTCGGAGGCTGGACCGATGTTTCGGGACAAAATTAGCATCGACGCGTGTATGGATGTGCGGGGCGAATGCGAAGCTCGCAGAGACGTTAAAGACGGCCTTTTGATGGGCTTTGATCAAATGGTTTACGTTCGAACTGCTAAACACGAGACTGTCGACGTGCCAGCAACGCACTGGCGTTTTTGTCACTTGATCCGGAAGAGACGTTGCTCGTAAGAACAAACGAACTGATAGTTAAAAATAAATGTTCTCTTCCCCGGCACATAAATCGCGATGGAATGAAAACGAATATAGATTTAGCGATGTACAAACGTTGCTCGGTCGGTAAAAAAATCTGTAATTTATTTTATGGATGGCAACCACTTCCGGAAAATTGAGAATTTGTTTTTAAGCGCCCAGGTCAGCATAGTTGAAAAAATTGATTACATTGTTTGATTTTTATTACCGACTGCGGGTCTGGGAGACTCCGCACATTGTCCTTCGTTAATGCCTTGTCTGGTTCGCTATTGAAACTCTATTGAAACTGTACAGAGCTTATCTCCATTTAAACCCCAGCCGATCCTGCAAACTGTTGAAGATAAATTCGCTTCAAATTTTATTTAAGCACCTACAAGTTATGCTCACCATCTTTTACTGCTCTCGTTGAATTCGAGGCCTTAAATGTCTCGAAATATTCGATTCGATGTCTTCCGGGAGCGCTAACGACAACCGGCTTCCGCGAAGCTCGGCGCGTTAATCCCCCGCCCCTCCGTGTAACGAGAATCATTCGAGCGGACAGATTAAATCTCGCCATCGGGTGAGGCTAAAAATCGGGCCCGTATGTAACAAGTGTACGACGCCGCACACTAGCTATAGGTAAATTGGGGTAATCATCCGTGTAGTAATCACCGGTTAAAATATACAGAATGAAGCGGGGCTGCTTGTCGGGGCGTCAGGGCTCGATTTCCATAACGAATAATTTACAACCTCCCTGTATAACCCCTTCCCCCCTGCCCCTCTCCCCTCCCCCGTCGTTCCTACTTTTCTCAGTCTCCGGGACAAAATTGCCGAAGGCTGGACACGCTTTACCGTCGCTCCGCGGTGTATCGCAGAAAGCGCACCGAGGGGAAAGCCGCCGATGTACATCGATACAGTGTGTGTATTTACACATATCGCCGTGTACAAGCAGCCGCGAGTATCGTCGACCAGCGACGTAATAGAGCAATTTTGCAAATTGTCTCGCTAGGCAATTATTCGAAATTCCGACATTGTAGGGCGCAGGGATCACCAACGAGAACTTTATATGGTAATTACAGTGGGATATAACTCTTTTACTGTATAATGGTCTTCCTCTTCGTACCTCATCTCGACTCCGTATTTGAACAAGCCGTTTCACTTCATATTTTTTTTTATACTCGTGTAATAATACTGTAAACTTTACGGGAAGTTCGTAACGTTTATCGACCCAGGTTTGACATACACCTTCGTAAGTGGGGTCAGTTGTATTTAACGTCGCCGTGACTCTTCGTCAATTTTCTTTATGACCCTGTGGCTATTATTATTATTTTTTTATTTATTGGGATTACTTTTTTATGGTGAATTTTAAACGTTTCGAACGGTCGCCCGGAAGAAACCTTATTTTTATTATTTTTGTGCATGAGTATGACTTGAATAAAACGTAGTTTTATATTGACTCGTTCAACTTTTAATAGGCTCGCGATTTGGATAAGTTGTATTTTGAAAAAATCATTTTATTTAAATGGAACCATTTTTTTATTTTATGATTTATTTTATAATAGTTGATAGCGTAGCGTAGCAATTATAATTTCAACGGATCGAATGCAGTGCAATGTATAGAAACATGATATAAATTTAGAAATTTATCGCGACCATGGGGAGGTCTGTTGATTCAAGACTGCCTTAATGTCCTCCTAACTCGTAAATTTTCGAATATTTAGAAGTTACTCGAAGAGCAAATTTAGCGAAGGAGAAGAAGCTTGGGAAGATTGTCGAGAGAGGCCGCTCAGAAGTCATCGTTCGCAACGAGAACATCACGGACGATAAAAAGGCATGTCTTACCGCAGTCGGTAATACAGGAATCTAATGATCTATATACAAACCTAAATAAAGACTATTCACAACAATTCTATCCACGGCTCGATTTCGTCAGTTTATTTGCAACTTAATCTCGTTTTATACATTTTTTGTGTATAATAATTTTTTTCATTTCCACTGCGATTAGAATTTGTCATTGGCAGTGTCCGTCTTGAGCCTCGTACAACAACTAATCGCCGGACGAACAAAACGACAGCCAATACCCTTCGATTATTTCTAAAAATTTCATGATATCGTTTTTTTATTTCAATAGGAATATCGATGCCCTGAAGTCAAAAAAAGGTCTTATCAACCATGCATCGCCGCTTCAAGCCTCTGGCGTTAGATCGTCGACATCCACTCGTCGATTTACCCTCTAATTGAATCGATAAAATAAGAACAAAAAAGAAATCAAAATAATAAAAAAATGTAAAAACTTGTGTAATTACCATTTAGCAGCGATACGGAACGCCTCCGTTTGACGAAGTGCAATAGCACGCTTATATAGATAGTAACCACAGTCTCGGGGTCCTGAAGCGAGCAAATAGCGCATGCGGTAACTCATCGCAGGACTACATCGCAATCGCCCTGGAAGATGAACGTGTTGTTCCCGCGGGCGCATAAGCGTATCCCTCTTTTCCCCGTCTTTTGCTGCGGTAGTGCGATGGAAGAGCCGAAAAATAAAAAATAAAAAGGCGACTTAAACCCCGCTGTAAACGGCGAGCGCAGATACCGAGCATCGAATCGAATCGATGCGAACCCGAGTAAACATATATGTTCTAAGGCATGTGTGGAGTTGTATCTGCCTACATTTATGTTACATATATCTAGACACTTGTAGTGGGAGTTTCGAGGTGCCGAGGGCGACTATTTGCTAGCCGCCCGTACGTGTAACGTTTAACTGGCAGTCGAGGCACCCTCTCGTATCGTACCAGCTGTTCTCATGCTCATGGAACTCGCGGATAGGTTTATAAATCATGATACGCGAGGTTCTCGAGGCTGAACCCTCTCGGACGAGAAAGCCGAGTCGTGTGTGTACGCTCCCGACGGGAACATATACTCCCGGGGACGTGCATGCGGTCCGCACGATTGTAAGAGCAGCGACGATGGTGCTGATGTTGGTCACTCGAAGCGGAAAGTCATCCATTCAAGTGGAAGAAGAAAAATTTCAGATATAGCAACGATGTGCGGAAAAACTCATTCTTTTTTATCGGAAATGCGTCATCTCCGGTTGGAAAATCTAACTTTCGACTGGAAGCGACGTCATACCGGAAACACGTCACTTCCGGTCCGGAAAACTCATTTATCGACACGGAAGTGACGTAATAATGGAAATACGTCACTTCCGGTTCAGAAATGTTATTTTTCGACACGGAAATGACGTGATAATGAAAATACGTTACTTCCGGTCTAGAGATTGTATTTTTCGACACGAAAGAGACGTAATAATGAAAATACGTCACTTCCGGTTCAGGAATCTTATTTTTCGAACGGAAGTGACGTGATAATGGAAATACGTCACTTCCGGTTCAGAAATCTTATTTTTCGACCGGAAGTGACGTCATACCGGAAATGCGTGACCTCCGGTTTGAAAATCTCATATTTTCGTTTGTAACTAGAAACGACACTTGGAGCTACCCATATTCTTTTTCCAAATGTTTGTTACCGAAGTAACAGTCTCGAAATTAGACGACTGGTTAGCACGACGTGAAGGGTTAATTGCTCAAGAGTCGAGATAAGTCCGAGAGCCGAGAGGCGTGTCTCGCGGAGGAAACAATCGACACTCGCAAGACTTGAGAATGCGAGAGGTAACTTTCAAGAAGCAGAGTAAAGGGTAAGAAAGCGTTCGAGCCGACCGAAGTGAGGGAGGAAGAGAAAGGGAGCCCCGCGGTGGCGTGAGTCCTCGTCGTTACTCTTCCGCCTCGACAATTAACCGGCCACGGGCTCCGCGTGCAATCGCCGGCTATTAATTACAATCAACGCTATCTCTCGCTGGTCCCGGGCGAAGCTCTTCCCGCGTGCCCCGTTTCGCCATCGTCATGAACGCACCGTCCCGAGCCGCAGTACCAGCAGCAGCAGCATCAAGGGAAGCGATTCAACGTTTAATCTCACATCGGGAATGAACACTTTCGTGCCGAATTTCTCTTACTGCTCCAAACCTCTCCGAAGACCCCTCGCTCCATTACCAACAGGTCCGAAGCTGTTGCGCCCCACATAGGAAGGGGATAAGGGCGAACGTCACGATCGTGAATTTGGCTCGTTTGTTACACGAGGAGCCCGTGAAGATGAAGCTGCTCGCGTCGGTATTCGGACAAACGAATCTTCGAAACTTATTATCTTTTACGGGTGTTTGACCCCGAAGAAACAACCAGAAGGCCTTTCGGACCCGACATATTGATGCGTTAATTTTTAAAAAATGTTTCAAGTAAATTTGATTAGTCATTTTATTTAGATAAAAGAAGTCTCTTTACCCACGCAAGTTTTCACGTTTCATACACGTTCGTACGAAAAATGAAGATCTACGGATCTACGTCGATGTAGTAGATTAATGTCACGGAGGTAAGCTGCTCATCAGATATCTTTAATTATTCTGAACGTTATTTCTTCGTCAACAATAGATAATGACTTTACATAGTACATAGTGGCGTATTTACATAATTGCTAAATTATTTGCAGTCATTGGGTTTTACGTTTGAAGGCGTTACACTGTTGTTTATGTGGTACGAATTAACGTGCGACTGGTGGAATCCATTCGGCATTTAACTATATTGATAACGACAAAAAAACTCGTCGCACTTCCTAACTATTGAACCGTATTTACTTGAACACTGCTATCCAAGAACATGCAGTGGCCTGCCGTGAATATAAATAGAAGTCCGAAAGCTAAAATCAGAATTCCATAATCAATTTTCTCTATGTTGAATGTCTCCACGCTTTGGCTCCCTTGTCATCGCCATAATCCTGTTCTTCGGCCGGATAACTGACAATCCTAACAGTCCGTCGCCAATAAGTCTCAATCCAAAGAATTTTACCTCCCATATCGACGGCTCTCCCAAGATTGACCCAAGGATCCGCGATCCACGCCTTGTGCTTTCTCTCGAAAGCCTCTACGGTCCTGCTGGTCATAACAGCCGTAAAGAGGGTCTTCTGATTCTCCCTTCTCATGCAGTAAGTCAAAGTCAGTACCAGAACACCAAAGGCGATCATGAAATGAAGATTGATGTTCATGCACATGTAATGAAAAGCCTGACTCAACGACAATCCGATAGAAAAAACAATAACATGAATCGCCCAAGCAGCTATTTCCTGATCCCCGATGAGTTGTTGGGTGAGCAGTGCCACGAAGAGGCCGTATATCGATGTCCAATACTGCAGTAAATAATAAACAACGAAAACACCAATGACATTAAGCGTTGCCCCTTCGTTCCAAAAGCTGAGGATCACAAACGTCGTCGTGAAGATCCCCAAGAAGACCTGGAGAGATCTGTCGATTCCAAGCCCATCTAGGAATATCTCTGCCGACAGAATCGCATGAAGACCTGCTAGGTTCACGACGATAACGACCATATGATCCTGCTTGATCTCCAAAGCGCACGTGGCGTAGGCTTCGAGGTATTGCTGTCTGAGAGTAATCAGAAACGGATGATAAATCGCGATTCCTAGAAGATACGTCATTCGGGGACGACACAGCTGGAGAAAGACATCGACGGTTTTGCAGGTTGTCGGTTGATCCCCGAATTCGGAATCCGATAATGAGGCCAGCCGGTCGAGAATCACAGAGATGCCGATCGACAATCCAGCCCCGACGACGATCAGGACAGTACACAGGATCAGCGTTTGGTCGAAACTCTTGTACTTGACGTCGTAGACGTAATTGACGATCAGATGACGCGTCAGTTCGCAGTAATAGAGACCGCATGTAGCGTTTACGGGATAATCGGAAAAATCGGATGCTGACTCGAGGGCTTCTGGCTGTGCGAACTTCACGCAGGCGACGAAGACGTGTCGCAGCTGAAGAAGGACGTTGTGGAGGGCGAAGATCCGGAGGATCGTCGCTCGAAGATCGATGCCGTCGATTCTGGACCAGATCTTGGCGATTCGAACCATGTAGATCCTGACTGCGACGCTGAGGACGGACTCCGGAAGGCAGCGGAGGAAGACTTGGAGGGTGAACACGTAGGGAAACGGACGGTAGGACGTTAGGATAACAAAAGTCATTCCTATGACTGAGAGTCGGATGGACGTTCTGAGTGTACAGATTCGGAGGATCGGAGGAACGATGAATGGAGTTACAAGGGTCAGTAGAAGGTTCGACAGGATATAGTGGACCAAATTGAGGGTCGCGTCAGCCCAGTTGTTGACAATCGTGTCGCGGAAGAGATAAGTGGCGGCTTTTATGGTGCTTATAAAGAAGAGGTTCCTCAAGAGCCGACGTCTTTGAAGAAGGATCAAATGGGGTACTCCGAATCTCTCGTCAAGTTCGATGTCCTCTTTGACGTAGGAACTTCGGGCGGTAGATCGGCAGGAGGCCGAGGGGCTCAGGATCGTCGAATATCTTTGGTATCTGCGTTTCGAGGCTGGCTGGGCGATTTCTTTCTTCTGGGTGGATGATGTTCTTGGATTTTGCATCGTTTGTTACGGTTAAGGAGAATATGAATTTTGAGAATCTGGGGAGGTTATTTTGAGGGATACGTGAATGAGCAGATAGGATAGGAGCAACTTCAAGTTGACAAATCGTATATTGATACCGGATCACTTCACGTGGGAAACCGGAAAAAAGTCATTTAACAATGCCCCGCCTAATCTAGGTAAAATCTGCCGTCAGATTCGTGTCTATAACATTCTTCGGAACCCTGAAATATTTACAAAAAAATTGCAAGGCACACTTTTTTTTAAATATTTCTCATCGGCGATGTAACGTCTCGAAAAATGTATTTTGGGAACCCCATCCGACTCCTGCCGAGCCATGCCTAAAGCAAAATCCACGAAATAGATGGAATTTTACAAATCATTCGTCAGCTAAAGGCGCGGCTGCGTCTTAAGGATATTAAATAATAAAATGATAAGTTATAGCGTATGATCAGATAAAGAGAAGGTAGAATTATAGTGTTTGCATTTTCATAACGTATAGAGGCAACGAAGCGAAATTTATGAATGCCTCTTCTCCACGTGGCCTTCGGTGTTATTGATGAAAACGTGTGCCGCGCCATCGTCAATAAAAAGTTGATCGGCGTCAACGAAGCTAAATGGCACACGAGTTTTCATGTTTATTTAATCGAGCTCGTAAAAAAATCGTCATCGGTGTCAGATGGACTATATCCGGTTCGAACTGCTGTTCAATCATCGTATCCTTTTGATTGGATCGGGAGCAAACAATAATTTATTCGCACCTGTTGCAATAGACTTCATTCGCACGGATCTTTATTTACATGCACTTTCTGTAGACATACCGATGGCGATCATCTTTCTTGTTGTGTGCGTATACAAATCAGCCGCTCTGAAACAAAAGGGAGTAACTCGCACGGCTGTACCATGAGGGTTGCGACCTTCTCTTTATCAGCAGTCGATACGCTTGTGTGTTTTTAGTATGATCGAACCGGATGACGCATCTTCCTCTTCGCTGATTTTGCAGATCGAGCCTATTTTTGGCCGATGGGACTACCCTTTCCGTAAGCGTTACGTAAGCTTTCGGTGATGCTTTCGTTATTATGTTTGGGTAATCTATATGTTGTTCCGACGCTCTGCTGTATCCGCTCCATCATTCACCGGTAATCTTGCGTCGTAATAGAAATTGTTGGTTCAGCTCTTTATTTGCGTGTATTCTTTACACACTCTCGATTCGTATGTCCTTGTCATTTCCGCGCTGGCAATGCTCAATGGCCGTCTGTCATTTCATACGTCTGGGCGCACGTGTAGATGTTCGTCCGTGTACGCGCATGTGTGTTTGGCACGATAAGACCAGATACAGCAGCAGCCGTTCAAACACTTGATTTTTCGTATAAAAGACCCTTGTGCCAATTACCTTAACACAATTCGACAAGTTGCAACATACAACTACGCACCGTTTCGGGTTATTCGCTAAAAAGAAAAATGACGTTCAAAGTTGGAATTCTCTTAATCGCCGTACTCGCGGTCAGTATAACGTCAATTCTGGGACACGGAAGGCTGTCCGATCCGCCCCATCGCGGTTACGCCTGGAGAATGGGATTCGACACACCTGAAAACTACGATGATAATGAAAATTACTGCGGTGGATTTACCGTAAGTTTTTATATTTTTTATTATTGAATTAATTTATTAATTTTATCCTACTATGCGGTGACTTGATTCTGTGAAGAATTTTTAAAGAAATGAATGAAACATTTGACCATCGATTCGATTATCTTCATACGTAAATTTTTATGTTGATAACAGGCACATTACATTGTAAATAAGGGCAAGTGCGGAGTGTGCGGGGACAATTACTCGGACAAGCAGCCGAGAGATAACGAAAATGGTGGACTCTATGGCACTGGTACCATTGTCAAGACGTTAGTATACATTTTTTTATTCACGGAATATTTTTTTTTTATCAAGAGGATATTCATGGGCGGCAACATACCGAACAGTCCAGAATTTCATTGGGGTAAAAAAAGAACGTTGCTTTTAGAACCTTTAAAATTATGTTGTATTTTTGAATCCTCGTAGAACACTATAGACATCATAGATTTTTTCTACTATTCCATAGGGAAGCAAAGACATCTCTGTCTAAAAATACCGAAAGTCATCAATTGCAAAACGAAAAAATTTATTTTTTCGTTTTGCATTTGTCGGTTTTGAGACTGTATTTGATGCATTTTTTGATGCAGTATTTGATGCATTTGTAAAAACTTCGATTTTGGTGATTAGTATTTTTGAGCTATTGGCTTTAAATAAATGCAAAAATCTTTATCTCAACATTCCATTTATAGTTACAAGGTCGGCTCGGTAATCGAAGTCAACGTGAATCTGACCTCGAGCCACTTGGGACACTTCGAATTTTCTCTGTGCCCGTTGGAGTACGAGGACCAATTAGAGACCGAGGAATGTTTCGATGCTCATAAGCTCCAACTCGTCGATGGTAGCGGCTGTAACTTCACTGACGTTCACGATTCGGCAGACTACAAGGTTAATCTGGTTCTTCCAAAGGACTTAACGTGCGAGCATTGCGTGCTCAGGTGGCACTACCGAGCTGGAAACAATTGGGGCGAATGCGAGGATGGCGAAGGTGCTCTTGGCTGCGGAGACCAAGAAGTCTTCAGAACTTGTTCGGACATCAGCATCGTCTGAACTCCCAACGACGATTAACACCACTTCATTATTCATAAATCAAACTGATAATCAAATTCTGTACAGCACTCATACTCATTCCAATACTTATGTCACATTCCACGCACAACTGGCCCCAATCCATTCGAAACTCATGCGGTAACGCTTCTGAGCTGTTACCGCAAAACTACATGAGCACGAAATATTTATTTTTGTAACATAACAATAAAAATTTAAAAAATCAAGACAAAAAAATTGCATTTAAGGTGATTGGTGCAATGACTGGTGTAATTTAATGATTTTTTTTTAGTGTGCAACGGCCACCTCACTCAAATACGACTTCCGGCGAGCTGTTGCTTTCGTATGAAAAATAAATTAAAAATAAAACACGATAAAACAAAATAATCAAGAAACAGCGAAGATCGGCAAACCCGGTTTCATTATTCGCGGCGTGAGGCCTCGCGGTGGCCGTAACGAGCTCGGTTATCCACAATCGTCGTCACCTTGTCTCTTTTTTTTAAATATATCTCGTTTGCATTCCCTTCTCTGCTTCTGCCTTCCGATTCTCGTTCTCCCGGGCTCCCATGTTCGATCGAATGGCAATTGCGAGTGTACGGACTGGCTCTCAGCGGCTCCCGAACATTGTGGCCTTCGAAATCGGGCGATCGGGCCGTGGATACGATGGAATAAGAGGTAGCAGCTACAGGGAAATAATGAAAAGAGACCAAAAATAGTATAAAGTAAAAAAAAAAGGCGCAAAGTAGGGAGAAGCGTAAAAAAAATACAGGAGGCAAGAACGAGAGACAAGACCACAGGAAACTACTTTGCATGTTACATATAGGTACAGTAGTGATATCGAGAAAAAAAAAGAGAAATGGTATAAACGAATGAAAAATAGAACAAGAGGTGAATTGTTAGGGAGCGAAAACGAAATGTATCACGAGGGGCAGGTCTGTGCGTTGATTAGCGGATATCTTAATTACTGATTGGCTGAGCGGCCTAATTAAATCGTAACTCAATCAGGCTCTTGCTCACCCTTTCCAAAAGGAGGGGCCCGAGTTCGCTGCTGGCTCGATGCTTTTACTCTTTCCGTCGTTCCGCCTGCTGCTGATGATGCTGTACTCGATGGGCCAACCACCTTTTACAAGTTATTGCTCCAAATTCCAAGTGATTATTGTATCTCATATATATTTTGGAAAGTTGTTTGTTTATCCCAATTTTCAAGACTATAGGCAGTTTCCCTCGAGGCTACCCAGGCCCTGATTATTCCGGCCTGAAAATCTTATTCTTCGTCCGGAAACGACGTATTTTCGGTAAATCTCCTGAAATAAAAATTTCTGATTAAAAAATTCCATAGTCCAAAGCGTGGGCGTGAAGCGCCCTAGCCACAACGATCTGCTAGTTACTTATAGTACGATCGGACCAAATTTTAATCATAATCTATAAACGAAATTTTTTTGGTGAATCAAACTAATCCTTTATGTCTTAGGCGCTACCAAAACAATACGTGGTTCTCACTGTCCGTTAGTCCCATTTCGGTACGGTTTTGGGAGGTATTACTTATAAATGGTTAAACGCCAAGATTATTTATTTTAACGACAACATTCACAAACGGAATTTTTTCATCCATTCGAGACAGATAACGGGTCACTTTCACAGATTCATTTTAATTTCCGTTCCTTTCTCGGCTCGAAACGAAGGCTGATCGAGTACCCATCCAGCGAAAGGGTTATCGCTCTTCCCCTAGTAATTTTTTCAACATTTACTCATCCCAGACGAAAGTAAAGACGGAAGACCGGCCAAACTCTTACACGCGTGCCAATTTGCCTTGATTCGATCACGCTTTGCAATCTTTTTGCTTTTCTTCTTTCTCGATCTCCCATACTCGTTTTTCCCTTTTAAGCCTCGTAGCTCCTTTTTCCGTTCTCCCTTCGACACGAACCCCGCACAAAGGTGCCTCGCCGCCTCTTGCCGCTGCCATACCGAGAGCTCTCTCGGCGGCATTATGTCCACGGTTCGAATAAAAAGTATAATTAGCTGTACCTACCTACCGCCGTGTCTTGGTCACCCACCCCGTTCGCGCATCGCGAGCTTGTGCCGGGCGGCTGCTTCCATCCTCCGTCTTTCTCCCTTACACTCGCCATCTCTCATATAATACTCCGAGAGCTTTTCGCCATCCTCTTCGTTTCGTCGGACCGCCTCAAAGAAAACGCGAGCGAACGGTCCCTCCTTCGCTCCTGAGAATGAATTATGTTACATGATCGTTTATCCGAGTCGAAGTTAGTCTCCAATAAGCTTATCTCGGCTCGGAAGAAGAAGAAGAAATAAAAGAAGAATAACGAACGGAGAAAGTGGTAGAAAAAAATCCGCTTATATCGGTCAATGATACCAACAAAATCGCACGTTCGTTCCCTCCATGTGTCGCATCTTTCGTCCACCACCCCAAAAAACAAAGTTGGAACTGTGAAAGGAAAAAAATTGTTTAAAAAAAGTTCGTTTAAAAAGACTCAAAGTCCGTCAGAGTCTTCCACAGAATATAACGTATGTGTGTAGTATATAAATACATATATAGAAATATGTGGAATAGTGGAGCCAAGTTGAGCCAAGAGAGTCCGGGAATTATGTCATTACCCGGGTGCGATCGCATCCAGCTAGCGCGCGCTGGTCCTCTCGCTCGGTTCAGGTTTATAAATTATGGTCCTTGGGACGCGTCATCGAGATAATACAGAAAAATGGTCCCGGCCTCGGAAGCCGCGCCGGTTGCGGCGACCACAAGGGTCCGCAAACTTCGGGGACTCTCTCGACGTTGCCTGCAACGTCGGAGGCTGCAGGAAGATCGTTCTCTCGGTCGCTCCTCGGTGCAAGCCGAAGAGAGAGATTCTTCATACAAGCCCGCGCCGCTGATGCTGCCTTGGTATTTGCACGCGATATTTTTCTCATGAGAGAGATACCGAGAGAGAGAGGAAGAGGAAAAAAAGAGAGGGCCCGTGCATGTTTTTGAAACTCGCTGGCTCTTTTTATCCCACCAAGTGAGATTGGCTTTTGGAGTATCGTAGCCCGTATCGCTGCGGGATGAAGTCGTACGAGGCTTGAGAAAAGGGAGCGCGAGATGCGCGGGGAGAATCGCCCGGTGAGCCCCGGGCGCATTCGTTAGCGAGGATAATGAATCACCGGATGAAACGTGACGCTTCTGTCGCCCGGCGAACAGCTAAGGCAAATTCGGGCGAAAGTTTGATCGTGCTCTCGGCTGTACAGTTAATAACGGGCGTTGCACCTCCAAGTGGCAATCTGCGCTTACGGTCGGAGGGCTGAAGTCGATGAGGAAAAATTACCATTTGAACGAAACGTTTTTAAAAATAATAATTCAGCAAGAAAAGACAATAATTTTCTTTTCGCACTTTCGGGGTAAATTTCCGTGACTAATATTCCGGTGGAGGTAAAATAAGTGGGAGGTAACGCGTTACCGTGATCATGACCTTCCAATCATGATCGACTGGGAGGGATGTAGACCTGGAACGATTAAGATGCTCGTTCATTTATTATTTTGAACGAAAAATAAAAACATTTCGGTTGATAATTTTTTGTTTTAATCCCGATCTTGCACTTCCGCTCGGAGAGCGGAGTTGTACACCATATTTTTTTATTGCATCTCTGAGTGTTTTTTTATTCCTCGCCGAAGCTCTTGTACCGTGTAGTGAGAAAAATCGTGATCACCTGCGAGTCGCGCCCGTTCTTCAGGATTAAAGCGAAATCACGTCGGATTTTTTTCGATACGTGAGGCGAAATCTCAATGGGTAGAGTTGCAATGTTATAGCTGCACACGAAAATTTGCAGGTTGTTATGAGTTACGATATATGATCCATACGTTCTCGCTCTAAGGTGGGCTCTTGCAGTCAAAATAACTCGAACGATGTCGCCATTTTACCTTTTTTTACATTTATTCATTTGCCCAGTACGACGATGAATGTGGAACACGATAGACTTTGCAAAAATGTCTGCAAACAGGTAACTTTCACAATTTCTTGTCAGGCCTGGCCTTGAAAAAATCAAACCTGAAGTCACTCCAATTGATCGAGAATCGTTTTTTGTGTTTCGAATATATTTTTGCAGGATTGAACAGTTAGCTCTTGCTCCTCGGGGCTGTATAGATTTCGGACGTAAGATTGAACTCCGTTTCTGCCGACGATACATGGTAGGGACATGAAGACGTCCTTTTCCAGGCCGTGGCGACATCCCTGACGTTCGAATAATCATCAAAATCAAACTCGACTTATCAATGAAAACAAAAAAACCTATGGTAGAACGAAAGGTACGTGACGGCGAATCCTGCTTATAAAATACCTGAACGAAAGTAGAAACTGTCATGCAAACGCAGGTGTTTCGAACTACAGCGTCGACGATCTCGGCGACGCATATACCGAGACCCCAGTTGCAGCAACCCTTTTTCCTGATCATATCGACATTACTGTCGATCACTTTTGCGTGAAGATCGGACCAACCCTCCGGATCGGTGCTGCTACCGATTTCGCGGTTTATATCTTTGAGCTTCATGCCCATAACAGTCACCGCCGACCAGACGGGAACTTTTTGGGCAAAAAAGGAAAAAAGGTTATTAGTACATGCGGGGTCATAACGAGGTAAGTTGCCATGACAAGTTAAGGATCAAATATTCAATTAATTTACCGGAAGTTGGACCATTTTCGCCGATAACCATAGCTTGAACTGAATTTGCCGAGACTCCGAGTTTCCGTGAGATGAAATACTGCAATCTGCAACTGTCCAGAAAGGACCCGAGGCCTATTACCCGATTCGGCGGAAAGCCAGACAGCTTCATCGCCGCGTACGACAAAACGTCAACTGAAATGGTACCAAAATTAAACTGAAAAGGCTCTAAGACGATTTTATTTTTAAAAATAATATATTTTGAAAACGATGACATAATTATTCACACACCTGGACTCGTGACTATCACAAGAACACTGTTCGGCGCGTATTTGCAAACGTTCGGTATAGCGGCTTTGAAGATTTTCAAATTTTCATCGAGATTTGAGGAGTTCGAGGATTTGTTTTTATGACCCTTGGCAGAATTGGCGCAAGCGGTGATAACGCAGACTGCAGCATCTTTCGCGCAGCTGTAATCTATCCCGTAAATTAGTAATGATAAAAAAAATGGTCCGACTTCAGGTAAATTAATTGAAATAATAATGGTATAAAAATGTAATAGGAAACATTAATTATTTTCTAATGTACTCAAAGTCAATTGCAATATTAAAAATCTTTTTACCTTTGGTCCCGTCAATTTTTGGATTTCCGAGAAAAGCAGCGACGTGACCGATGTCCTCGGCTTCGGCTTTGGCAAGATTTTCATTGATGTCGATAAAAACGATTTCCGACGCTAAACGCTGTAAAATTAACCAATTTGCCTTAAAAATTCTCTGAACAATATTTCTGAAACGCCAATGTCCAATTACAGTTTACAGTTCATCAGTCATCGAGCCCTCTCCCCGTCCATAAGAGGCCAAGATGCGAAGTGACCAGTTCCCTTATTGTAATTTATTTTTATTTTTATCGTTTATTTTTTTCGATTTTTATTCGATCCGGTTAGAGAGACGCCAGAAGGAATGCGGTTAACGTCGAGGCATTAATGGCTCGGGATCGCACTCGATGGTTTCATGCTCGATTGATCGACGCGAACCCCGAGCCCGATCGGTCAGACAGAAAATTTAATGCGAACGATCATTAAGGTACCTCGCTTGATTATTTTCTCAAGCTTCTTATATAGAGCGTTACACATATTTACGTGTGTTCGTGACCAAACTCTCAAAGTTATTGTGAAATTTTTGTTACTTTTAGAATCCATAATCTTTTTCTAACTTTTTCAATTATTGTTGCTTTGTAAAAATTTATTTTGAAAAACTATAAAAATTGTATACGCGCCATTGTTAGAAATACACAAACTACAAAAAACAGTGTTGACCTTCATTTCTTTGATTTAATGCGAAATTAATAGTCATTGTCATTACTCTTTCGGTATTACCTGAAAAAAATAAAATAAATTGTCCGTTGGTAATCTCTTTTGAATTCTGTCGATTCTTCGGCGGTCGAGGGCCATGCGGGTAGAATTATTTCTCCTTTTCGTTCGATGCCGTTAAACAAGCTCGGGGTAGAGTTGACTCCACACACGCCGCAAAGTTATGCGCCACGCGATAACTCATTCCTGAGTAATTACGCCGCTGGACCAGGGCGGTTCTTCTCGTATGTATAACCCTCGGGCCCGTTTCGGTGCCTTCGATGTTTCGCAAGTGCCGCAGGGGAAGAGCAAGTGGAGAGGGAAGTCGCGAAGGGCATGTGTATATTTTCGAGCCAAAGCACTGCGTATATTGAGATCGTTACGTGTGTTTTCAGCGGCGCGACGTCGCCCATTCATTATGGAATCTCAAACGAGCGTGCGGACCACTTTCGGAAGCTGGTTCCGCAATACGCACGTGTATACTTCAAATTCATTCAGTTTCCTGGACGGTTTCCACCTTCTTTTTCTGCTACCTTCTTTTCGGCTCCTTTGGGTGTTTTCAGCACTCGGCGCCAGTTTTCTTCTCCCTAGGAGTTCACTTTCAGGTCATTTTCGGTCCTTGAAATGATCTACTTCTGTTTGCCATTTTATAAGCCGATAACCCTCGTTGCGGCCACTTTGGACCTCTAACAACCTGCTGGTAAACTCTTCTTCTTAGTTCGGGCGAAGAAAATACTTCACCGTACCATTAATCATGGAACTGGAAATGAGCGTGGACACTTTCTGCATCCCAGGCATGTACATCTTCAGTTGCACTTAGTTTCTCGGCTAATACGTTACTAACCGAACCGTCTTTTTAAGCTTCGCTGGTCGTCGGCTTTGCTTTTTGGGCAGTCAACATATTTCCTAGTGGTGAAGCATGAAGTCCCTAATGGGCTTTGAGGCTTTTCTATGCGACTTGAATCAACCTGATTCAATGTCGACAGCAATCCAAGTCCATCATCCTCGGACACTCGGCAACACTTCCAGAAGACCTGCACGAGCAAATCTGCACCTTGACGAACCTACTGGTGAACTCTCTTTCCAACGTGGGCGAAGAAAACGGTGGATCTGCCATACTGCTCCAGAATTTCGTTCCACAATTACTCAGTCCACTTCCGGGTCTTGTACCGCAAGAGTTCCACGAAGACCTTGGCGGTAGCAAAGGCGGACAGATGTTTTGTGGGGAACAGCGGCTCGTTGGTCCCGGACATCTGAAAGTTTGCATCAAGCTCGTATTCGGAGCGAGATCATTGCAGAGACACGTGGAGGATGTTGGTCCAACGAATCTCGACTTCCTTATTGATCTTGGACAAACGGGTCTGCAGATTTCATCTTTGGGCGTTTCTGGACGTCGAATGATTCTTCGGCAACTGCCGGGACTCGTTGTTTTCGCAGTTCTCGAACAAGGACTGCACAAACTTGATCCCTTGGCCTCGTACAGCGACAATCTTCCGACCAACGATGGGCAGATTCCTTTGGCGGACAAGTATCGTTGCAGATTTGGACCCGGGCATACTGGGGGAAGATTTAAATCTGTGCAGACGATCGGAGAAGATTTTTTTCTTCGGCAGGAAACTTCGCAGGTTGAGGATGGCCTCGAGAGATTAGCTGGACAAGTTATGGCAGATTTGAGGCAAGGATTACAGGAGGAAGTTGATCTCGGTGAGCACATTGGCCTGTCGCAAGGATTGCAGGCTGAACTTGGTCTTTCGGGGCATTGAGGTCTTTTGCAAGAAGTTCGGAACGTCAAGGCAGTCGGAGAAGCAATCTGACTCACTGGCCAAGAGGTTCTCGAGCAGATTACAGACTTTTTGAGGCCACCGGGGCAGATCGGTCGACAGGAAGAGGCGAAATTTCTCTCGTATGTTGATATTATTTCCTTGATTCGTTCCGCGAGGCTTCGACGTGTCGTTGGGCAGCACCGAAAATCATCCATCGTTCGGTAAACCATCAAGGGATCAGGGAACTTTCCTGAGATACATGTTTGGGGTATTCACGACGCGCTGCGAATTTTCGCTGCACGTCGTGAATTTTTTTTTTTAGAGGCGCGTATACAAATAGTTTTTTTTTAAAGAATTTATTGCGCTTTTTGTAAACTTGATAACCTAAAAGTATGACTGGTTGAAGTTTGGGGTTATTGTGTGAACTGCGGTGAGTCGAGGCAGCTGTCGATATCGAACCGTCAGCTTTTTGTGTCGAGGTGTCGCTGAAGTGGGGTATCTTTTACGTTGAAATTAATTTCAGCTAAAATTCATTGCCGCCAAAAAGTAACGAGATTTGAGAAACCCCTTTATTAGAACTCGTCCATATTTTTGTCGCCTTACATTCGAATCGGATAGAATAATACAAAAAGGACTTGCAAAAAAAGAAAAACAAATTGTATGGAGCTCAGCGTAATTTCTGGGATCGTTTACCGAGCGCAGAACTGAGGACCAGACAGTGTTTCCCGTTTCGTAAAATAATGATGATCCGACAAGCGGAATAGCAGGTCGTTAGCGGAGTCTCGTCGAGTTTATAATGAAACTGTAGCAGCGCAAGGTCGATACACAGCGACATAAGGTGCGTGGTACGAAGAAGAAGTGGAAGAAGAAGGGAATATTATAATAGGGGGGCCTCGGGCGAGCCCCTGGCATCCGCTACCGGGACACAGTTATTTGTCCACTGGATATAATGATTCAAACGGAAACGAGGACTCTCAAATAAATATCATTATCCGTCCGCGTAGCGCCACCCTTCACTCGCATGCGTCGTATTACTTATTGTCTACCGCCGTCATATCTTTGTCCTATACAAATGCAGAAGTAAATGCGTTTCTAAATAACCGCGTGTAGAATTCCCAGAAACGGAGTAACGAGCAAACAAGAAGGGGATTGCCAACCTCGTTGTTTTCTCCTCCCGTTATTACCACTCGTCACAATGAACAATACTTACGTGGGGAATTTAACTCCTGCAAAACGCACAGAATTTCTGTAACTTGTTAGCAAGTTCAAATTTTTGAAGCAAGTTCTGAACTAGCAAATTCAAATTTTTTAAGCAAGTTCTGAATTAGCAAGTTCAAATTTTTGGAGCAAGTTCTGAACTAGCAAGTTCAAAACCACAATTTTTATGCAGAATTTAGAAAAAGTAAGAACGCGGATGGTTTCTGATATCACAGGAAGCAGAAGCACTAGCGGTAACGCAAGTGTGTAACGACCAGTGTATCCATCCGATGGCAACGCGAGATGGAAAGTGAGAACACCGATAAGAGCTTCTGTCAAAGCAGCATTAACGAGGAAAAAGAAAGTTTTAAAAAACGGCAAAAGAAGAAAAGTAACGCTACAGTAGTAATGTCGTGGTGCACAGTATGAAGAAACACTGTGAGAATACACCTAAGAAGAAAGAGTTGAATTTCGGCCCGGGGGGGGGGGGGGGGGGGTGGTTGTGGCGCGATAAGAGAGAACTCGGTGTGTCGTTCGTCCTCGTGGTCTCCGGCCGGGTGTGGATTTCAGCATCTCAAGGACCGAGTTGTCGCCGAGAAACATAAATCAGTCGGAAATCCCGAGAGGAAGAGAGAAGTAGTCTGAGCCTGCGGGGGCGCACGGACGACGTGTAAATGCTCGCCTTACGATCCGATAGCGCGACGAGGAGTCCGCAGCAACTACCACCAGCAGCAGCGAACCACCACCAAAAGGAAGCTCGTTTCTTCCTATCTTTCCTTCTTGTTCCGTTGTTCGTTTCGCTTCTCACTGGCACAGTCCGATCTCCGTCATCTGTTTCGTGGTTGCTGCTGTTGCTGCGGCTGCTGACTTGTTTCTTCTCTTTCCCTCTCACGACAGAATCCGGTCTTAGCTATGGTATACAACCGATGTTATTTTTAGGGTTTTCTATGCATCGGAATCGCGAGACAATTCGAAAGTGCATCCGGCCAGATTGCACCGCGGTACCGCTGCGTATCTGTTGCATCGTCTTCTTTCATATCTTTATGTGACATTGTGTTCCGGCCCAATTGTGTCCGTGCGAGACCTCGGTCACTCGTCTTTGACTCCAGGATTTGCATAATAGCTTCTTATTCACTCGGTAGGCTAACGAGGTTTCATTCAGATTTTACTTCTGAACTGTATATATATAGTACGTGGTTCATGAATTTTATGCAACAACTTCTGAATTTTGGGACTCTATTCGAGACTTTATTTTTTTTATTTTTTATTTAATCTCTTTTTCAAAGCGAGATCTGGTTGTTTTTTCATGTTGCTTCAGAGCCTTCATTCGGATTTCTTCTTCTGCCACTGAATTTTAATTCAACCAGTTTCTTCTTTTATTTTTATGTTTTTTTCGTAATTGGTCGTTTTTACTGTCGACAGCTTCTCAAGGTCCACAGGTGGAAGCCAATATAGTTAAAACAGCAGTGGAACGATAAAAAAAACGGGGTGCACGCGATTGCAGCAGTGCAGTAAGAAGAATAAATGGACCGGTGACGAAAGCCATTTCTTCTCTGAAACTTCCAATTCTCGACATTTAACGTTCAACCTGTCCCGAAACGACGTTGGTTTCTTTGCCTTCGCTTTTCTTAATCTACCAACCGGATCTCTATTATTCCATTTCTAACACGCTTCGGGCGCGACGATGAGACCCCGGAGATAAGCTTGAAATTCAATCTGTGATCATGAATCTCACGGCCCGCACCCGTAGACTCTCTCGTCTCTCGGGCACCTCCATTATTTTATCGATGCGCTTTCCTGCCCACGCGCTTTACAACACTGACCCACATAGCTCTCTGCCACGGTACGGAACTCTCGGTTATTCGTTCCGAAACGAGATTCCACACCGACGCTTCGTCTTTACGTCCCAGTGACAATTTTTTTTCTTCCCTCGATCTTATCGCGCACAGTGGATCGGTAGAACTTACGCTGGAAACTAATCTTCTCTTATGGAACCCGGAGACACTATATACAACTGTTTGGATTTTTCTGAAGCAAGTTCGAACTACCCGGACGTCGCACAGTGCGTAGTAAAGGTGATGTAAAAACAACACAGTTACGCGCTGTAAAACTAGATATTACTTTGGAAAGATGGGTGAGCAAAGAATTGGAAAAGTTCCCGAAGACATAAACTGTACCTCTGACCATCCAGACTGGGTGGTGACAGCTGTTTAGAAAAAAGGACTTTATACCATTACGGCCTCTTCGCCAAATGTAAAATTATATATAATTTTTTTTACTGATACACAATTTACTGAAGATCTGTAAATTGTGTGTCACTTTAAGGTCACTGTGACGATCTAGCCAACATAAACGTGCATCAAAGGGTTAAATCGACGTTTATCAGAAATCTGTCTTAAATGTTTTTTTTTCGTCTGAATTTACCTTGAATAGTATAGAAATTCCCGCAGCCACGCCGGTGTCACCGCTGCCAACTATGACGACCTTGACTCGATGGCCATCGGGCGGAGGGTTATCCTGAGGCTGTTTCGTCAGCAGGAATGTCGCGGTGTTTCCGATAGTCTCCGTTTTTCTTCCTTCCCACATCGTATGAGAAAGTTATCGATTTTTGTTTCCACCTCCCGAGCCGAGTTTCAGCGAGCAGCTCAACACAGGTCGCTCATGAGTCATGACCCGGAACTCTTCAGGACACTTCCGGTTCCGGCGGAACGAATATTGCGAAAGAGGTTAATGCGCGGAAGAAAAAAAACAACGAACGATCGAATAAGTCGCGCTCACTCCAGCTTTTGATCGACTTTTTATGCGATCCACTATCCATTACCGTTTTATCTCACCTTTCGGTGCCAAGAGGCGTCGCGAATGTGGATTTTAGGTAATCAAGGGAGATTGCCGAAGGCCAAAAAACACCCCACTTGCCCGCGCCATTAACTGCAAAAAAACGACACATTTTTCATAAATGTCGAAAATTGCAGTCCGTTTGACAGATGTGTTCGATAAAAATGCGCATAAAATGACTCTCAAGAGATAATTTAATACCGAAGGACGGGAAGTAAACGTACCGTGTATTGTGTAATAAAGTCGGGGAGACTCCGCTGATGCGTATGTAATTTCCGCAGCAGTTCCTCATATCTACCTTGTGGTCGTTAGCTCCTCCAAAACACGAGGAAGCTTATATAGTTTCGAGCCAAACTATCGTATTTCGGTAATTGAGAAGAAAGCGGATCCCTCAGCTGTTTCGTAGCTACATTATTCTCGGAACACAGATGGGACGCGTCCGCCGAAGTCACTACCCAATTTTTCATTTCCGTTTTAGTTCTTTTTATTCTCCCTCTGGCGCGTGCAAAAAAAAAAATAAAAAATAAAAATAAATAATTCGTTCAGACCAACTAAATAAATTTGTAAATAAATGTTATCCAAGATTTTGATAAACAGATCAAACTTGACGGCAAAATATTTTTACTTATCGATATAAAATCGATGCAAAATAATGATAAATGAATAAAAATGTCCACGTTAACGATAAGAATTCATCAAATTTGAACTCCCGTGTCTCTTGCTTTAGCGGACTCAAAGAATATATCCATTCATCGATGATTGATCGCCAGATGCTCCTCTGCATGATGAGCTATCGAGTGCAGGTGCTTCTCTTCGTGATCTTCGTCCAAGGCTCCTCTCTCCTCTACGAGCGAACTTGCATCGCGGACTTGCTCGGCTATCCCGGCTACTGAGATTCTAATTTCCGATAGAGCGGGGAATACTCTCGCTCCACGAGGGGATCCATCGAACGCGTACTCGGCAATCGTCTGTACGCGATACCTATCCGTAACAAGAACTGCACGGAGCGTTATTCGATCCGTTTCATCAATAACCCTCCATTGATAAATCTTCTTCTGTCCACATAATTCATTCATTCCTGCTATTTTTTACACTTTTCTTTTTTCTCTTCAGTTTCATTAAATACAAAGCAGATAATACATATTACGAGGACAAAAAGAATCGGTACTTAAAAAAAAAAAAACATTCAACGTTCAAGAAAAAAAAATTATGTATTGCAATCCCGCACAGAGTATAAGTTACGACTATCTCGCTAACGATCTTCTCAAACTCTTCGAGCTTAGTCGTCGTCGTCGTCGTTTGAATCACGAAGAATACCACACTCGCGAAGTGCGTTTCGAATTCTGTCGGCGCACGCCTGAAGCGCCGATTTCTCCCGATCTGTTAGCCGCTGTCGCAGCTTCTGATGCACACCCTCTATTCCGAGAACGCACGGTACGGACATGTAGACGTCCTTGTCGGTCCCGTGAGAGCAACTCTGCATTGTATATAGTTCGGGCTGAATAGTTTCCGAGCGAGCAAGTGGTCGCGAACGCGTCGACTTCGTCGTAAGAACGTGCAAGAAGATCTTGTGTATCGTGAAAAGAAAAAAAAAAGAAAAAAGACACTTCGAGTCTCTCCTTTAAGCCTTTCCCGCCGACCTTTTTAGTTTATTTA